>CM031616.1:60469202-60479202 GCA_018398815.1 Conus ventricosus
AGCAAATGTGAAGCATCGGTAAAAAAATGTTCACCCCACGGTCCCCTCCTATCTTTACCCAGATCTCATCCTGTGGGATTGTATTGTCATGCCAAGTCAGCTTGTTCTCTCTGTCATACTGCTGCAACAGGTTTTCCACCAGCTTTAGAATGTCTTTGATTTCTCCTATTGTTTTATCCCCTTCGTTTTGTCTGCCATTCTTATCAACACACACACACACACACACACACACAACACACACACACACACACACACACACACACACACACAACACACACACACACACACCACACACAAAATTCGCTGCACTATTCTAATTTCTGCAAACATAGTTTCTTTCTGTTGTTGTCTTTCTTTTCATACTCAAATTGCACACTTATACTTCTGAGAAATATCTTTTGCAGTCAGTACTTTGACCAGCTTAACCCCAGTTTAGTTCTAAGTGCAGAGTTTAGTTCTAAGTGCAGACCCTTGCTTTTTGGTAACTCTCACAGGGACACATATAGCAGCATCAAAAATCTTTTGTCTGTGGGTTTGAGCAGTTTCTTTGATTTCAAAAACCATGTTGTTTGATCACATTCTCCCTACTACTTCCTGAAATATTCAGTCTGATCTTCTGTATCACATAAGATCTTTTCTTTCTGAGAGGACATGATGCCAAAGCAGATGATTTGCGGGGTTGTCGGATCCTTTTCAACACAATGGCTGACCCTTCGTCTTAAACCTAGCTGTTAAGTGGTTTACTTGACTGTCGCAACTTCCTTCGTACCAAACATGTCAGTTATTTTTCTTCTTCATCAGTGAGCGGTTTATTGATATCCTCATCATCCGAGTCTAAATAGATCATTTTATTCTTCCAATGTCGGAAAGGTGATAGAGCTACATCAGTGACTTGTGGCGTTTTAGGTGTGATTGGCAATGCTTGTGTGCGAGTGTTTCGGGTTGTTTTAACTGGGGTTGACGTCGACTGACAAAACGACGTCAACACACTTTCATCAAGTAGCAATGCCGTGAGATCAAAAGTTTGTTGTGCAGATCTGTTCACGGCTCCTACTCTTGCTTTGGGGGGACGACCACCTTTGGTTTGTGATTCAAAGTGTCTGCACGTCTTGCAGTGACTGAATGACAGCTGTGGATCGAAATTGTCCAGATTTCTGACATTTTCTGATTGCAAGTGTAACACGATCGGTCGTAGTTTTGAAGTCAGAAAGTTTGGCAATCTTTTTTTTTTTTCTGCCCCATGAATTTTTTTTTGCAATATTTCATACAAATGGCTGTAAACTGCTTGCCCTCTTCATCATTCAAAACGTATAAATTGTAACAATGCAATAGTTCTTTGGCATAGTTTTTACACATCCTTGCATTAATGCGCTTATCTTTTCCCTGCCGTAACATACGTTCTCCACAAACTCGACTTACATAGTTTACTAGTCCGTGAGCCAAGAGGTGAAACCCTCCCCCTAGTGGGGAATTTTGCAGACAGTGATTTGTGTGTAGCTGGGGACATGCCATTTTGATTTCTGCTTGTTTGCCAGCTGACCTCTGCTGGGTGTGGCTGCAGCGCTTGGTCAAAGTTACCATATCAAACAAAAACAACTTTCAGACCATCATATCAACAAATTCATTTTCTCATCGTGTTGGCCAATGGTGGCAGTAAAATTATGTGTTGCAGGTTTCATGAGTGTCCCTGTATTCTGAAAACACTTTATACTCTTCCAGATTGGACGATCTCGTATCTGTGGCCTGTTGTTTTCCAATGCGCGCTATCGTTTTAAGCAAAATTTGAAGGTTTCAACTTCCATACAAGAAAAACAGCGATCACAAGTACTGTTTTTTTGTGTATTTAATGTAAGACCAAAGTACCAAGATCATTTATAGCTACATTCAAGATTCTAGAGCAATTTAGTAGATGACGATGACAGATATGCCACCCCTACCCCTTAAATGAAAAAAAATAAATAAATAAAACGGCACAAACTACCCATGTAGTTTTGAATTACCAGCAAAGTACTTTTTATTGCTTAGCTGGTTATTCCTATGAAAAGATCCCTCTAAAATGGTGTTAGGCTTCATATCCATAGTTCAGCATGGGTTGTAGCATTGAGGTCCCTGTATATTGCATAAATTTAACTGTCGTTTAGGTGTTCACTTCTTCATTTCCTTTCGAATTCTCACTGTTCCGCTGTGGGAATTTTCTAAAACAGAATACAATGTACAGGGTCGAACTTTAATTAAGGACCACCCCGAAAAAAGGCCCTTATTTTAAAATGGCCAAAAATACAAGCAATGCATTTTTTCGAAGAATTCGACTGGGAAAGGTTTAAGGGGTTAACAGAGTATTCCGCAAAGCTTGCGAAGCTGTCTTATTGTCACGTGCGGCATGCAGATGGGGGTTGAAAGTTGCAGATTGTTGTCAAAATTGCTTGTTTTTTAAGCAAGAGTGAACACTGCTTCAAACGGTTTTGCACTGAAATTCCAAATGCACGTGCAAAAACCGATGCATTGCAAAGCATTTTACTGACTGAAATGCCCCTAAAAGCAGCCCAACGTGCATAATTCTTCATAACACAAAAATGCCTCCAAGACGCAAGCTGTCTTATTTTGACCGGACCCGGGCGATTGCATGGCTGCAGGATCGAGTTGGCGTTCGAGAAGTGGCCAGAAGACTACAAGTGTCCCACTCCGTCATCATTCGGCTGAGAGAACGTTTTCAAGCCACTGGAACTGTCAAAGAGAGACCCCGTCCAGGCTAGCCAAAGAAGACCACTGCAAGAGATGACAGGTTCATCCGCAGACATGCTCTTCGGACCAGGACCACCACCTCCAACACCATCAGACGTCGGCTCCAAGCTGCCACTAACACAGCAGTGTGTGAGATGACCATTCGGCGGCGCCTCAATGCTGCCAACCTTCGAGCAAGGCGCCCAGTCCAGAAACCAAAACTGACTGCGTCCCACCGGGCACGTCGCCTGGCCTGGTGTACAGCTCATCGAACATGGACTCGGGCTCAGTGGCGGATGGTGCTTTTCACCGATGAGTCCAAGTTCCAGTTGAAGCCACGAGATGGACGCATTCGGGTGTGGCGGCGTCCCAGGGAGCAGCTGGCAGATGACGTCATCCAGGAGGTCGTCGCTTTTGGCGGTGGCTCCGTCATGGTATGGGGGAGGGGGGGGGGCATCAGCAGTTACCACAAGACTCCCCTGTACCGTGTGGATGGCAACCTGAACGGCCAACGCTACCTGCAGGAGATTTTACGGCCTTTGGTTGTCCCAGCACTCCAGCAGATTGGATTGGAGCTCAGGCTGTGTTCATGGACGATAATGCCACCCCACATCGTTGTCGAGCCGTGAACACTTTTGTGGTGCAAGCTGGCATCCCCAGGATGCCATGGCCGGCAAACAGCCCGGACATGAACCCTTTTGAGGACATCTGGGCGAGCTTGGGAGGAGAGTTCAAGAAAATCACCCTGTTCCGGCAAATCGACAGGAGCTGCTGCACTACCTGCAGCAGGAGTAGGCAAACACCCCTCCCCCCCCCCCCAGGCACTCATTACAAGAACAGTCAACACCATGAGGCAGAGCTGTGTGGATTGTGTGGCAGCACGAGGGGGGCAAACTCGGTTTTGATCAGACTGTAAAGAAACTCTTTTTGTGAATGTCATTTTGGGGGGTAGTCTCATTCAGGCTCCCCTGTCTAATCAGAAAGAATGATTGTTTTCGATGAAAGTGACAAAATGTTGTTCACTGATAATGAAATTAAACATTTATAAAGATTCTGTCGTTTGTCGGTTTTTCTTTCTATGTTTTGTGATACTGTGTATAAGTGGTCCTTAATTAAAGTTCGACCCTGTATGATTGTTTTGAAGAAAATGAAAATGTCTAACTAAATAATTATCATCTCTAACCCTTTGACTAGGGATAAAAAGTATAACAAAACACACAGGTCTTTTGGCAGACACACTCCTATACTGCCTTTCATAACAAAATCAGAACAGCTTTTCTTTATAGCATGTCTGAGAAGAAAGCCATCTCAAGCATCAAATCATTCTTATCAAAGAGAAAGGTGCTAAATGAAACATTGCTAAAAATGGTACTCTTTGTGAACTTTCAGTACCTTTCTGACAAGATAAAAGGTCTTGAAACACAGCAGATGTAACCGTGAATGACCAACAAGAGTAATTTGCTGTCAGTCGTTCATTATTGGCAGAAAACAGAGGATGTACTCTAGCCGCTACTCATTGTCAATGAACACAAAGTCAGTGTCAAAGTCAGTCAAGCTGAACGAATCTGGTGCATCATTAACTTCTGGGCGGGCGGATTCTCCGCTAGGACATCCACAAGCTCTGCAGGCATGAGAAGGCCACGTGTCCATGTCACTTCAAGTCCTTTAGATGTCTTTTGCCATCCATGACCCTCTGGTGATGGGATGTGTGGCTTTGGCTCGTGAGAATGGTTCCATATGAGTGTCTGGTTGTTCACTCTCTCAATGTGCATGAGCAGAGAAATCTCTGCATGGTGGCAACAGACTCATGTCCATGCCATCGTAACAGGTCAGCAGTTCTTCACTGGTGTTGAATCGCTCTAGAAATTTATCATATCGAAGCTTGTTGATCCTTTGGTGCATAAACCCTGCCCTCTGTACAAGACACAGGTGAACTCTTCAAGTTCTTTCATGACGGTTGGGTGAATTTGGCCATGACACCAAGCTGAGCAAATGTTCTGATATACTCGGATGCGTTTGAGGGTCTTGATTGGGTCAATTTTCCTTTCCCGACAAACGCACTCGTCGTGTCGCATCCGCTGAATGCATGGACAGCAGGTAACACGGAACAGATCTCTTTGCCCACAGTCAGCGCAACGTTCTTGATGTCAATGAGTCTCCGCTTATTTGGGGACTCCTGTATCAAAGAGAATCTTCTGGGGATGCTTTCAGCGTACTTGAGAAGAAGGATGAAGACATCTGTGTCTGGAGATCTCACAGTGATCGTTGAATCTTCAGAAGAGTAGTCCGCAATATGGAGACAGTGCAGCATCGTCATCCTTTCAACATTACCCCTTTCAATAATGCTGTCTTGAAAAATAGCACACTAAGCTTGCAAATGCATCAGCATGAGCAGCCCGTTCTTCTGTCACATTTGTGTCTCCACTTTAACTCTGTCGCCTTCGATCCTCATCGGAACGTGTGTTTGCCCTACGACAGGAATTATGATAGTGGGCTTCCTTGGCCACCAGGTCTGTATCCTGCACCTTTGCCAGAATTCGTTCATCCTTCTTTTGTTCAGCACTTTTTTGATTGATGCTTCTGCCGTCTTTATCACTCACTTCACAAGGTTTTCTTCTTTTCTTTTCCGTACTAGTCGCATCTTGCCACAAAACAAACACTCATCTGCTGGGAAAAGGACCCTACTTGATGACGGTGCAACTGTACGAGTCCTTTTAGAAGTAGATGTCGAGTCTTCATCAGATGTGCGCTTTCGTTTCAGTAGTTTGGTCGTGTTTGTGAAATTCTGGTAACATCATCTGTGATAGCCATGAATGTGAGGGAGGTACTGTTCTTGCACCTGACAACAAATGCTTGGTAGCTTCAAGTTCACCTCCTCTTGCAACTGTCGAAGTGCAACTGAATCTTTGATCTTCTGAAAACTGTTTCACATAAGGGTCTTACTTTAGTGTCCGATTTGTTCTGGGGCAATGAACAATGCATGTAGGACAACTAAATGTCTTTTTTGTGCCCCTTGACGCGCCTGATGTTAGCTGAACAGGCTTCTCGTCTGTTTTCTTTTTCTCCATTGCTTGCTTTATTCTTTTTTTGGTTGTGTAGGGAACCTACACAGACTCAACCAAAAAGTAAATTAGAAAAATGGAAACATCACTGAAAATCCAAAAAGTACTTTGATATAGAGAAACAAAAATCAAGACAGCTGTTGTAGGGAGAGTGACTAATTTGGTATCTAGGCAGCGATTACCCAACCTGATATTTGTTGATCAGTTCTGGGTGCAAAATTCTCGCTGGTAACTTACTTTGACCATTCACCAAAAGTGGCACCCAATTCAACAATCATTTTCACCTTCTGACTGTAGGGTGGTAGTTGGTGTCCAGTAAACTCTACAATGAATTCTTTGTGGTCAAAATAATTGATCTAACGTACTCTATCGTCTGTCTAGATGGCTTACGCTAAGCTTTGTAACAGTTTTGCCACAAATGACCTTGAAAATGACCTGTGACCTTTAACATTACCTTCAAACAGAAAATAAGCACCAGGAATAGATTTCTCACACCCAATAACATGGGATGGAAGGTAATGGTCACATGTCTAGAGCTAATAGAAACTGAGACAAGACGTTTTCTATATTCGTGGCGGCCATTTAATTAAAAAAAGCGGGGGGTACCTAACTTTGAAAATTCACCACACCTACACCCAGCAACGGATCGCTGGCAAACAACCTGATTTCAGTAGCGTAGATGTTAAGTTCCCAATGGTACCTGTCTGGAAAATTACCCACTAGGGGGAGGGGGGTATAGGACGGCTCATGGACTATACCCTCTGTTACAATTTAAACGGGAGACAAGAGAGGGGGAAACTCTTGTGAAAGACGTCATAGCAAAAATGACGCGTTGCAAGCCTCTCGTTTACTTACCGCTTTCAGATCTTTGTATTTTCGGTCAGTGCAGCGCTGTCGTTGATTTGTTTAAAACGTTTGGAAAGCTAACGAAATGCCTAATTGTTCACTATTGTTATTTGATCAATCGATCAATTATGTTATGTTAGAATGTTCACCATGTTACCGTAAGTTTCTAGTGCATTACCGAAGGTTCAAGAATGCTGTAGAAGCTGACCAAATTACATTCGCATACGCTCGTCACAATTTGATTGGTTTAGGCGTACTGATATGTTCGAGAAGGTTTGAGAATATTCTTCCAATATCATGCAAGAGAATGAGAGCTGTGCGACTGAGAGAGAGACACACACAGACAAGAGAGAGCAGAGAGAGAGAGAGAGAGAGAGAGAGAGAGAGAGAGAGAGAAGAGAGAGAGAGAGAGAGAGAGAGAGAGAGAGAGAGAGAGAGAGAGAGAAGATTTTTTGAAGAGTTCTAGTCTAGAAGTGTTCGAGTCTTCATTGAGTTTGAGTCTTGTCAACGAGAAGCTGCCATTAGTAGAATATGTACTGCTGCATGTACGACTGAGTTCCTGAACGACGTATTGAACCTGAAGGTCAGTGGATTGTTTTTTGTTCTCATCTTCTTCAACGTTTGTAAATAAAAGGATCCTCTTCGTTTCATACCGCCTGGTGTATTTTGTCGTCGGCGAGCTGAACACCGACCACAGGATCTACAACGAACTCTTACAAGCTAGAGTACTGCACTTACCTTGTACTGAAAAAGTCAGCGCGTTTAGCAGTGTAACACTCTCTCACAGTGCAATGCGAACGATTGCAATGTCATTGATGCCAATGTAGAAAACTGATGAATCACTCACCTCAAATCATATACACTTAACCACACTTACATGAATTTGAAAACGATATAAAACAAAGATAACAAAATATGAATTCACATAATCCTCTGGAATCAGAAATAAAACGTATTTTTTCCACTTTGAACGCACCCAGAAGTAGTCAAACACACACAAAGTCAGTCAGCACTAATACTGCTCACAGTAGAAATGGAAACGAGGCTGGTGTGAGATGGGTAATATTCTGCTAGCGCGGTTGGTGCCACACGTGGCTGCTGGCCTTGACGAAAGGGCCTTTGGCTGAGTGGAAATATACGGCCGTGAGAAGTAATTTGTTTTCCAAATAAAAAGCTTTGTGTTGTTGTGTATATGCAAGAATACTTGTAGAGAAACAAAGGCCCTAGCACGGGAAGGAACTCTTTATTTCCTTTGTAAAACTCCATGGATATGTTTCAAGAGACTTTCTCCAGATGGATAAAGACAGTGTTGGAGTCATCTGGAGTGGACATTTCTAAGTCTTCAGCGCGTAGTAATAGAGCAGCTAGTACATCAGCAGCTTTCAGTAGGGATGTCCCCATTGACTCCATTTTGGCAGCTGCTGGCTAGTCAAGGGAAGGTATGTTTAGCCATTTTACTGCAAACCAGTGGTGCCACACAAAAGCTTCAGCCAGTCCATTCTGGACAAGTTTGTGAATACATTGTAAAATTTGTTGTTTCAGATTTCATGTTGAACTGTGCAAGTACAGTGTTTGAGACGTTATCAATAAAATGTAAGAAGCTATCGCAGCAGTTGACTCAGTTATTGCGTTTGACCTCCTCTAAATTCTCATGTGAAAGTGGGTGAACCAATCGCTATGCGAGAAATAATTATGGAATTAAAAAAAGATTTACTTGTCAGTTGTAGTTTAATTTGGAGCATATCGTTATTATTTAGATTATTTAGAGCATAGTGTTGGGAAGAAGCATCAACATGCCCTTCCTTCACAGCTCGAAGAACCCCCCCCCCCCCCCCACCCCCACCCCCAAGTATAGTTTCCGTTAGAGGAGGTCAATTGCGTCTAAAGCCTGAATATGTTCCCGCACACAGCATCTCATGTGAATGTTCCTTCCCAACACTTTGCTCTAAATAATCCAAACTAAACTATATCTTACAGGTATGTCTTGTTTAATTCCATAATTAATCAATGAAGCTCAAACAGGGTTCATGGCAAATAGATATCTAGGGGGGCAACATTAGATTAATCTTTGATTTAATGCATTACCAAAAAACAGAGAAACTCCCAGGCATGCTGATCTCCACATATTTTGAAAAGGCATTTGATTCTTTGAATTGGTAATTTATGTTGAAGGTATTAAAATCATTTGGATTTGGCACAGTTATATGTGGCTAGATCAGAACCTTCCATAAGGGAACTAAATCATCTGTAAAGGCAAACAGTCAGACCTCATCCTGGTTTGAAATGTAAAGAGGCTGTCGACAATGTGACCCCATATTTCCTTATTTATTTGCATTGTCCACAGAGATGTCAGCTATCATTATCAGGAAAAATACAAAGATTAAGGGAATACACATCAACCACACTGAATACAAGCTGTCTCAGTTTGCAGATGATACACAGTTGACAAACGAAGGGGACAGAATATCATTTGAACGCTTGCTAGAGACCTTAAACAAATTCGCACAAGTATCTGACTTGTATATGTATATTGAACAAACGAAGGCAGTTCGGCTAGGAAGCAAAGTGTTATTAAATATCAAATATATGCCCTACCTAAAAATAGACTGGAATTCAAAACAGTTTAATAGCCTTGGAATTTGTTTTCCCCAGAACCATCACATTGTATAGATCTGAATTACAACGACAAATTTCTTGAAATAAACGTTATTCAACGTTGGCAGAACAGCCATTTTAAAATCATTGATTCTTTCAAAACTGATATATCTTTGGATCTTGCTACCTAATCCACCAAACAGCTTTAAGGATAAGCTTCAAAAGCAATGCTTTCAATTCGTATGGAACAACAAACAAGATAGGAAAGCCCCCAAAACAACAGTACAAATGTAAGAAATGGGGGATTTGGTATATCTTCACTTAAACAAAAAGACAATGACATTAAAACTTACATGGATCAGAAAACTTAAATTTAATAATCATAAATGGAAATCTGTGATACAAAATAAAAAAGCAAAAAGTGTAAAGTGGAATGGGAAGCCCTACTTGGTATGAAGCAATGCGCTGCCTTCCATTGGAGAGATTCATATGGATGTACTGCCCAGGACGTGCAGGCAGAGACAGTGGGCGGCAATGCAAAAATGTAAGAACCGAATTCCGGCTTGGCCGATCTGATGTGATAAGAAACCTAAAGAACCACCTCAATAAACCAAGATCAAAGCCACTATGCCATAGACCACGTTACAGAGCTCAATGTCAAAAGAGGTAGTGGTCGTGTGTGTGTGTGGTGTGTGTGTGTGTGTGTGTGTGTGTGTGTGTGTGTGTGTGTGAGAGAGAGAGAGAGAGAGAGAGAGAGAGAGAGAGAGGAGAGAGAG
>CM031616.1:60486702-60494202 GCA_018398815.1 Conus ventricosus
CAGAGCATGCAACAACGTCTTCCATATGACATGCTTTGGCCACAGAGATAGAAGCCTTCCAGGCTGGAATCCCACTCTACGCATACAAGACCAGGTTTGCTATAGAATTGGCAGTTTGATTCCACCACCTGGTGTCAGCCCAAGCTTCTTGCAAGTTTATTTTGTATACAGTCAGGAGCAGGTGTCTCTGTGACAACAGCTAGAGACTCTGGACAGAGAGCTGCTCCTGTCTCTGACCAACATATTGCACGAACACAACACTTACATACAGCAGCTAAAGACCGCAAGAGACATACTCACTGACAACCATTCCGCCATGAAGGTGGTTATCCGGGAGGACAAGCGGCCACGCCATGAGCATGCCAGGCGATACAACCAGCAGCAGTCGTCTGAGCCATCGTCATGTACAATGAGCCCACGGAAAACCGCGACATAGTCCTTAGACTAAGAGATGGTAGTCTGCAGAGGATTTCAGAAATACACCGAAATTATGATGCTCTGCAATACCCTCTGAGTTTTGTCTATGGGGCGGGTGGGTACAGTGTTTATCTTACTGCAGAAAATAGGCGAAAGATTACGCAACAGCAGTACTATTCTTTCCATATCCAAGTCCGCCCAGAAAACCACGTCTTGAAGTACGGCAGGTTGTTCCAGCAGCTTCTGGTGGACTGGTACTGCAAAATGGAGACAGAGCGGCTCAAGTACACCAGAAGAGAACAACAGTCTCTGCGGGCCGATAGCTACCAGGAACTGCGTGACGCTCTCTTTGCCAATGATGGGGACCCGCAAAGCGTTGGACAGAGAATCGTGCTGCCTTCAACGTTTACTGATGGTCCAAGCTACATGCATGAGAAGCAAAGTGACGCCATGACCTACGTACGCAGGTACGGCTGTGCTGATCTTTTCATGAACATGACGTGCAACCTCAACTGGCCAGAGATCGTCAACAACCTGCTTCCAGGACAGGCTGCACATGACCGCCCTGACATCGTGGCCCGAGTCTTCAAACTGAAGCTAAATAATCTCATGGGCATGCTCAATAAGGGGATCTTTAGAAACATCAGAGCATGGCTGTACACTGTGGAGTACCAGAAGCGTGGTCTGCCTCATTCTCATATTCTGGTCTGACAGAATCCAAACAACAAGATACGGCCAAACGAAATTGATCTTGCTGTCTGTGCGGAAATCACAAACTCACAGGAGAACCCCGAGCTGCACCGTATGGTCATGACACACATGATCCACGGGCCCTGTGGAATCTTTAACCCAAGGAGCAGCTACATGGACAGAGAGACCAGGTCATGTACTAACAACTACCCCAAGGTCTTCCGAAGGGTCACAGAGCATGGTGAGGACAGCTACCCCAGGTACAGGAGACGCGAGGAGTTTGATGGAGGACATACTGGGACTGTGAAGCTTGGGCAGAGAGAAATCGTCGTCATCAACCAGTGGGTTGTCCCCTACAACCCTTACCTTTTACACCATTTCAATGTGGAAATAAGCAGTAGCATAACATCCACCAAGTACGTCCTGAAGTATGTCCACAAGGGCACAGACCAAGCCGTCCTCCAACTCCAAGCAACCCAGGCAGGTGAAGGAGCAGCTCAACAACCTCCAGTCATTGACGAGATCCAAATGGACCAGAATGCCCACTACGTTGGCAGCATCGAGGCGAGCTGGAGACTCCTGGGATTTGACCTGCATGAGCGCCACCCCATGGTGCAGAGACTAGCTGTCCACTTGGAGAATGGACAACGGGTCTACTTCAATCCACACCACGCAGCGCAAAGAGCAGAAGGCTCTCCTCTAGAAACAAACCTTACCGCCTCCTTCAGCCAATGTTCTCAAGATCCTACAGCACGAGAGCTGAAGTACGTGGAAGTCCCTGAGCACGTCACATGAATGTCCACTCAGAAGATGTGGAAGAAACGACAAAGGGGCACTGCAATCAGGCGATTGTACAGTATCAGTCCTCGCCAGGGGGAGTGCTACTTCTTGAGGCTTCTACTCAACGTTATGAAAGAACCCCGTTCATACGAGGAGCTGAAGACTGTCAACGGCTATATCCTCAACACTTTTCGAGATGTTTGCAATGCTCTTGGACTCCTAGAAGATGACCGCCATCTACAACTTGCCCTGGAGGAAGCCTCCATCTCTCAGAGACCCCGACTGCTGTGTGACTTCTTCTGTATCATCCAGGTGGCTTGCAACTTCAGTAGCCCAGGCAACCTGTTGAAACACTTCAGAGACCAACATGCTGATGAATCCCTCTTCCAAGTCCGAAGAGATGTCTATGATGAAGCGCAGTACACAGATGCCATCTACAACCAAGCTCTTACTGTGATTCAGGACAAACTCTTCCTTCTTGGAGGCAAGTCTACAGAGGAGTATGGGATGCCAAGAGTCACACAACAACAAATTGTGTCTCGAGAATACTACCGCGAGACCAATTACGACACTGCTGCACTCCGGGTAGCAGCTGATGACCAGCTGAAGAAGCTGACAGCTGACCAGAGAGACGTGTACGGCAGCTTTACGACCATGGTTGAGCAGAGGCAGGACCCCACAGCAGGCAGCAACATAATGTTCCTTGACGCTCCAGGAGGGACAGGAAAGACCTTCATCCTGAATCTTATCCTGAACAGGATCCGCTCCACAGACAAAATTGTGCTAGCCACTGCTTCCAGTGGCATTGCCGCTAATCATTTGCCGGGTGGGCGGACAGTGCATAGCACATTCAAGGTCCCCCTGAATGCGGACAAGCAAGAAACGCCGACCTGCTCTGTCAAGCGTAGGTGAACATTGGCCAGAGTCATCAAAGAGGCTGCAGCCGTCATAATTTATGAAGCTTCTATGACCCACAAAGCTGTCTACGAGGCCATGGACTCTACGTTGCAGGACATCACCCAAGTGCACAGGCCAGTGGGAGGCATCCCAACACTGTTCTGTGGGACTTCAGGCAGATCCTCCTGTCGTCCTCAATGGCACCAGAGCCAACATTGTCAACGCCTGTCTGAAGAAGTCCTACCTGTGGCGGGGCATGGTTGTTAAACATCTAACCACCAACATGACAGCCCACCTTTCTGGAAATCTTCAGACAGCCAGGTTCGCCAAACTTCTGCTTGACATTGGCAATGGTGCCATTGAGCTGTCAGAGCTTCCAGATACTATATCGGTCCCACCAGCACTATGCCAGTTTTCAGATAGCCAGGAGGATCTGATAGAAGCAGTCTACCCGGATCTTCATGCTCACTGGGCAGGCTCAGACCGGTTAGCGGAAAGGGCCATAATCTCCTCCCTGAACGAGACTGTCAACAGGCAGAACAGAAAAATCGTAGCTGACTTTCCTGGAGGAAACTCTGTACAGATCTGTTGACACGGCCAAGAGTGATTATGAGGGAGTCCTTTATCCGCAAGAACTCCTGAACTCCATTGAGATTTCTGGACTTCCACCGCATGAACTGTTGCTGAAATATGGAGTCCCCATCATCATTCTCCGCTCACTGGACCCGCCAGAGGTGACCAATGGCACCCGATGTGTCATCAAAAATATCGTGTGGCCCCTACAAAGGTGAACCGGTGCAGCTCCCCAGAATTCCTCTGGAACCCATGGACTCACCCCTGCCATTCCAGTTCCCACGGCTTCAGTTTCCCACGAAATCAGCTTTTGCTCTGACAATGAACAAGAGCCAGGGTCAGACATTTTCATCCCTTTGGGCAGACCTGACCGTTCCGTGCTTTACACATAGAATGTTCTACGTTGCAGCATCACAAACTGGAAACGCAGAAACACTGACTATACCTGCACCAAACAGGGAGACCAGAAATGTTGTCTACCCAGAGGCCCTCCAATAGACATGATATATCGTGAAAATGCGATCTTTTCACAGAGTTATCATGTTTGAGTTTGGTTTAACGTCCGTGCCCAAATCAAGGATATGCAGATGGCTGGTCCGTCACATTAGCCTGACACCTGCGGGCCAGGGTGCATATCGGGGTGAACTATGGTCCTTTTATGGTCATTTTCCACGTGAAAATTTCCAAGACCAAGCCGGGATTCGAAACCACGACCTTTGGGTCATGAGTCCAGCGTCTTATCCACTAGGTCATGGCGGCCCCTACAGCGTTGTCATTTTGGAGCACTTCAATCGAGGAATTGAAAATGCATCGGTACGTCCACATCGGTAAGTACAGGCATCCCTTTATCGACTGTGTATCGTATTACGAAAAAAATTCGTGAGGAAAAACAGATTGAGAGGCAAGAAGGGAGTGGGCATCCGAAGACATTGGGTGAAGTAGATAGGAGGAGGCTGAGGCAATTGGTTCAGCATGGGAAAAATGAAACAAACCAAGCTGAATTTTGGTGTATTGCCTTTTAAATGGTGAGAGAGAGGGGTGGCCAGAAACTTATTGTACAGATATATCCGAGCGAAGCCGGGTACACCGGCTAGTTTATATATATAATATATATATATATATATATATAATATATATATATATATATATATATATATATATATATATATGTTACAGTCAAATCGGGAAATCAGGCATTCTCCGAGAATGCCTGAAAGTTTAGGCATTCACGGTAAATCCCTGGTTTGATCAGGCAATACCGATAATGACTGAAAATTTTCAGGCATTATCGGTGATTGACTAAAATAGGCTGAGAGAGAGAGAGAGAGAGAGAGGAGAGAGAGAGAGAGAGAGAGAGAGAGAGAGAGAGAGAGAGAGAGAGAGAGAGAGGAGATTTCCGTCTCGCTTAGTGATCTGTGCACTGCGCAATAATTATCTTTATTATCGCAGGAGGTGAAACCCTTCAGGTGAAAAACGATTTCAAATCAACACCCAACATCACACTGACATACATTTCTAATAACAACACAGACGTCATGGAGGCAACAAAACGTATGAACCGGACACAAAGTATAAAAGTGACCGAATCAGCCCATCATCGTTTAATCCCTGTAACAACTGCCAGGATCAGAAATAGTCCATCTACACATCAGCGCTGGGAACTGAAACGCATTGATTTGTCTTCCTCTGCTGGTGAGTGGAGTTTTATCGATAATGTATACGAAGACACATCCGAATGGTTATGTTCAAACCTGTAGAAACTGTACATTGTTGTCGACTGTCACCATTTGTAGAAAGTAGAATCTCTCTCTCTCTCTCTCTCTCTCTCTCTCTCTCTCTCTCTCTCTCTCTCTCTCTCTCTCTCTCTCTCTCTCTGTGTCTGTGTCTGTGTTCTCTCTCTCTCTCTCTCTCTCTCTCTCTCTCTCTCTCTCTCTCTCTCTCTCTCTCTCTCTCTCTCTCTCTGTGTCAGTGCATTAACAATTTTATTTGATCGGAGAGGGTGGACGGCTGGCAATACGTTGTTATGATATTCTAAAATATTCATAACCGTGCATGCTGCGGGTGTAAAAAGAAAAGTGTCACATTGACTGACCTGTTTGTTTTCCTCTCATGGCCAACTGGTGAATAGAATATAGCTGTTGAGCCATCAACCGTGCGCAGTGGGGTGTGTCGTGGAAACCTGGCTGGGAGGTCGTGTGAGCAATTCCATTCGCAGTCATCTTAATGTTTGGATTGTCCCCCTCACGGTCTTCTACCCGGTGCTGTATTTGTTATGGGCTCGATAGGAAAGACAGTAACCTCACAAAGTCGAATTCGATTCACTAAAGGAATGAGTCTTGAGGGTGTTGCTCAAATGTCGTGACCAGCACCACAGGTGTCTTATCTCTCGGGCCTAGTTGACACCGGAGTAGATATTATGAACGGGAGCTCTGTGATGCAGTCTCATACCAGTATGGATCTGCATAGCATCACCTGCGTCATCTCATCCTCTTTGAAAAAGGCTCAACTCCTGTGGTCATGCATGTTGTACTCTCATGGTGACCTCATTCATTTTCGATTTCCTCTCCACGCCATGTACTTGGTGAGTTTGTGTCGAGGTGGCCTGAATCAAGGGGTTACTGAAGATAGTTGTCACATAGACATGGTGGCGCCGCACGGAAGGGACGCTTGCTCACGCTTGCTCCGCGACTAAGCAATTATTGCCATCAGTAGAGGCTTAGTTGGATCAGAAAAGGCACCACTCAACACTGCTGCAGTGACTCAGTAGCAGTGCAGCGTCTTCCGTGGTGGGTTTCCACTTGAAGACTTGACTTTGATGGCTCCCTGTAATTTTCCCGTGCCACGGCTGAGACGGGACAAGCTGGGGTGTGGCTGTGGAAAGAAATACAGGTGAACGGCTTTGAGGATGAGGCGTCAAATGTGGCATGGAAAATGAGACAGAAAGAAAAAAAACATGATAGTAATAATAATAATAATAATAATAATAATAATATAATAATAATAATAATAATAATAATAATAATAATGATGATGATGATAATACCAACGACAACATCAACAACATAACAATAACAATTATAATATAATAATAATAATAACAATAATAATAATAATAATAATAATAATAATAATAATAATAATAATAATGATGATGATAATAATTGTAATAACAACAATGGCGACAACTAATAATTGTAATAACAACAATGGCGACAACTACAATAGTAATAACAATAATAATAATAATAATAATAATAATAAAAATAATAATAATAATAATAATAATAATAATAAATGATAATGATGATATCTATAATAGTAATAATAATGATAATAATAACAACAACAATTACGATAATGATGATCATAATGATGCTGCTACTTCTACTACTACTACTACTACTACTACTACTACTACTACTACTACTACTACTACTACTACTACTGATGATGATGATGGTCATGATAACAATAATGATGATCCTCCTCATCAACGTCATCCTCATCCTCATCATCGTACCCATAATCTTAATAACTATATTTCTTTTTTATAGGCTACATACAGACACCAGGACTAGACGGATCAACCCCATGTCATCAATATCGGAAAAGGTGCATTGTTCTCACCAGACCACCAGATCACGTGATCTTCGTGAGCACTATCACCTGGAGGGAAAATAATGTGTATTTATACACACTCCCGGGTTCGTGTGACACAGCGCGTGATAATTCGCACCTACACATCGGTCCCCCTCTGTTCTTGTTCCTGATGACTTTGATAATGAAACAGGGCAAGCACCCCACATGTCCTTATTCTTGCCCCCTTCCATTAGCTATTTGGAGTGCACACAGTTCAAACTTCGCTTTTCTTTCCACGCACACCACTTGAAGCCTCATCGAATGCCAGAACGTAACGTCTGGAACTGTTCAAAGTCAGTGTGGCCGGACCTGACGGACCATTTTCCTACCTGCGATCTGATCTCTCTGTGCGCAGAGCACGAAGATGAGGCCCACTGTCCCTACACCACCGACACCTGTGGGCCAGGGAAGGTAACTCTGAACAACGGTCTGCAGGAGATAGTCTTTCCAAACGGCGAATTAAACTATTCATAATTACCTGTTTACATTTCTAAGATCGCCTGG
>CM031616.1:60496526-60504026 GCA_018398815.1 Conus ventricosus
CTGACCAACAGTTGTGGAAACTCATTCGCTTGCTGTAATATTACTATATGAATATGTACTTAAGCAAAACACTAATTCTTGCTACATTTACTTTAGCCAAGTCCTTACGACAAGATTTTTAAAAAAACAAACATTTTTTCACAGCATATTTGAATAGAGAAAACAAAATATGAATCATCGATGCAATATCTTTACAGTTCATCAGGAAACAGTTAATTAAGCCTTGTTGCATAAAATCAAAGTATTCCGTAGGATTCCAATCCGCATTGTGTTTTTAACCAATCCTGTATAACATTTGTGTGTCTTGAGAACTAATTCATCAGGTTTTTTTTTATAACTCATGCGAACTTACGGATAATTCAATGAACAAAGAAGTGAATGAACTTTGAGTTATTAAAAGTACTTTTTTAAAATGACGGGAGATAAAGAAAACAGATAAACCGAAGAACTGGCAAACAAAATGAATAGACAGAAATGTGATTTTCTAAAAATGAAAATTTATCCTAACAAATTTAAAGTATTTTGATGAATTATTATTCCGATAGTTTAATTAAAGGGCTGCGTTCGTGCTTACCGAACATCTAAACTGCAGAGTGTTGTCCCTTACAGCCAAATGCGACTTCGAGGACGCGCGATTGTGCGGCTTCGTGCAGTCCACGCAAGACGATTTTGATTGGACGTGAAGAGCGGGCGGCACCAGCTCCACGCGCACGGGCCAGCGACGATCACACATATGGCACAGACCAGGGGTTAGTTCTGGCAGAAAGGCTTTTTCTTCTTTGCCCTTTCTCTTTCTTTTGCTAGGGACGTTACACTCCTCTGAACACCACAACCATAAATGAGATTCTATTCACCACACATACGACCCACGCTATCAAAACATAGTAACTGACCATGGTATCCAGTTACACAGTACTGACAACACTGTCCAAAACACAGTACTGACCACACGGTCCAACGATATTCTGATACACTGTCACCACACAGTACTTAACACACCACCCATCACAACACCAACCACCACTACTGTGCGGTCTGGTCCAGCACACAGTATGAACCCCACCACCACCACACCCCGACCACCCACACCAACCACCACTAACTGCACGGTCTCTGTCAACACACCGTTACTGACCACACCACCCCACACACCACACCAACCACCAAAACTGCACGATCTCTGTCCAAAAACAGTACTGACACACCCAACACCAACACACCAACCACCACTAAATTGTGTCATCTGTCCAACACACAGTACTACCACACCACCTCACCACCACACCCAAACCAACCACCACTAATGTTACAGCGGTCTCTGTCAACTCACAGTATGCCACACACACCACCACACCAACCACACCACCAACCACACTTAATGTACGGTTTCTGTCAACACACGTACTGACCACACCACCACACTCCACCACCACCACCACACCACTAACTTCACGGTCTCTGTCCAACACACAGTACTTACCACACCACCACCACACACCACCCAACACCACACCAACCACCTAATGCACGGTCTCTGTCCAACACACCGTACTGACCACACACCACCACACCACCACACCACCAACCACTAACTGTTACGGTCTCTGTCCAACACACAGTACTGACACCACCCACCACTACAACCCACCACACCAACCACCACTAACTGCCGGTCTCTGTTCAACACACAGTATGACCACACCAACCCAACCAAACACCACTCACTGGCACGCTCTCTGTCCAACACACAGTATGACCACCCCACCACACCACACACCAACACCACTAATTGTTACGGTCTCTGTCAACACACAAGTACTGACACACCACCCACCACCCCACACCACACTAATGTACGGTCTCTGTCCAACACACAGTACTGACCCACCACCCCACCCACCAACCACCACGACAACCACACTACTGTTCGGTTCTGTCCAACACACAGTTTACTGACCACCACCACCACAACCACCACCCACCAACCACCCCACTAAAACTTCCACGGTTCTCTGTCCACACACAGTACAGACCACACCTCCACCACCCACACCACACCACCACACACAACACCACTTACTGCACGGTCTCTGTCCAAACACAGTACTGACCACACCACCACCACCCACAACCACCACACCAACACACCATAACTGTACGGTCATGTCCAACACCACTGTTACTGACCACACCACCACCACCACCACCACCACCAACACTAACTACACGTCTCTGTCCAACACACAGTAACTGACCATACACCACACACCAACACACCACACCCCACAACCACTACACCACCACCACCCCAACACCACTAACTGTACGGTCTCTGTCCAACACACAGTACAGACACACCACCACCACCACCACACCCCAACCACCACACACCAACACCCACCACTAACTGCACGGTCTCTGTCAAACACACAGTACTGACCACACCACCACCACCACCACCACCACCACACTAACTGACACGGTTCTCTGTCAACAACACAATACTGACCACAACCACCCACCACCACCCCACCACCACCACCACCAACCACACAACTGTACGCCCCCCCCACCCCCACCCATCCTCCTCCCACAGGTCACTACATGTACGTGGAGTGTCCCTTCCCCGGAACTCCCTGGGACAAGACCCGGCTGTCCTGCAAAGAGCCTACGGGCCACGGCGGGCAGCTGCTGACTTCTGGTACAGCATGAACGGCCCGGACGTGGGCACGCTCCCTGTTACGTCACCGGCCTGTGAGCGACCCTCAGCAGGCCGCTGTGGTCGCTGGACAACGACCAGGGTCCCCTCTGGGAAGGTAGGCCCGCCGTCAGCGTGAGAGCTTGGAGGAGTTCCAGGTGAGGGATGTGTGTGGGTGGGGGGTTGGGGGGGAGGTCACCCCCCCGGACCTCTGAGGGGGTTGGGGGTGGTAGGGAGATTGGGGGAAGCAGGGGGTGGGAGGGTTGGAGGTTAGGGGGGGGTGGGTGAGGTTTGGTGGGGGGTAGTAGTGGTGATGGGTGATGTGTGTGTGTGTGTGTATGTGGGGAGGAGGGGGAGGGGGGTTTGCGCGCGCGCACGCGCGCGCGCGCGCGTGTGTGTGTTATAACGCGTAAATAAAATCTTGACCATTATGAAAATACCTACACATTTCCGAAAGGTCGGCCGCAGTAGTGCTTTCTGAGATATCCCAAAAGAAAGAAAACCGGTATGTGCCGTTATAGCCATTTTGCATCGTTATGAAAAGGAAGTTACAAAACATTGAAAAATGTCTTTTTACTTAAATTGCTTTTTTGCTTCATTTTTTTCTTTTTTTTTTTTTTATACTTTTTTTTTCCGGTTTTATTTCGTTACAAATATTTATGAACGGAATTAACAAAAAACGCTACTGTGTCTCGGACTTCGTGCTCCGTCTCTTTTTGCGCACCGGTAAGTCACATTTTTTCAAACAGAGAAGAATAAAATTGAAAATAGAAAAAAAAATCTTTGAAAAAAAAAAGAAGAATGATAAATGGCGTCCTATTCTCATCCCGTGGTCTTTGAGGCGTGATCGGAGGCGGCCCCCCTGGGCGACCTCGCCATCGACGACATTCTAATTGGTCTCCTCCAGCTGCCTGGGCTGTGTTCGATTGTGACTTGAGGGACGGGCGGGGGGGGCCCCCCCCCCCCCCCCGGAGCACGTGCAGCTGGACGCAGAGTGCCGGCGACGATTTTTGATTGGCTGGTAACAGTGGGGCCGGGCTCCGTCAGCACGGCCCCGCCATGACCACACGCTTGGCAAGCTTTTCTGGTGGGTATGCTTGTGTGTGTGTGTGTGTGTGTGTGTGTGTGTGTGTGTGTGTGAAGGGGGGAATGTGTGTGTGTGTTGTTGTGTTTGTTGTTGTGGTGTGTGTTCATGTGTGTGTGTGTTGTGTGTGTGTGTTGTGTGTGTGTTTTCATGTGTGTGTGTGTGGGGAGGGGGTGCCACGCGTGTGTGTGTGTGTGTGTGTGTTGTGTGTGTATTAGTGGGCGTGCGAGGCATGCATGTCTATGGTGTGGATTGGTCACCACCTGCCACAGTTACACAGTGTTATTAACATGCTGCCAGTGACTTCCACATTTTCCTTTGGGATTTGCTGTGTATTTTTTTTTTCTTAAACGTGCATAGCTTTGTGATTTCATCTTTTAAAATCTGGATGGGATGAATTAGGACAGAAGCTGTTTGCTATGAACACTACCAGCCTTTTTTTTTGCAGTCATTGAATCCGGCATGATAGCTCAAAAACAAAACCTTGTGTTTAGTTTTTATCATTGATTCTTATTTTCTCGTCATCTGAAAATTTGTTAAACAATCCAAGTCAGAAGTTCTGTAACTGCGGCCCCTATAAAGTATGAAACAGAGTAATGTTGTATACATATGTTCTGGTCACATATGTCCATAGCAACAGAATATGGCGGCATATCCTACTTCCCAAATAAGGGCTATTACCTTGGACGTCGTTCAGCGTTTTCAGATAGGCCGTGTGAAGCGCGCAGGATGCAGTTGCTCTGTATTTACTCTGTCTTTATGTCATTTGAAACCGATACACAAACTACAGTCGTATGATATTACACTGGAGTGCAAAGACACTTTTCATCTTCTAACTTTACGGTCCTACATCCCTGCTCGCACACCACACACACACCCAACTCAACACACACACACCACACACACACTCACACACACTCTCTCTCTCGTCCTCTCTCTCTCTCTCTCTCTCTTTCTCTCTGGACACACACACACACACACACAACACCACAACACACAACACACACACCCACTCACACACACACACACTCACACACACACACACACACACACACACACACACACACACACCCACACCACCACACACACACATCTCTCTCTCTCTCTCCTCTCTCTTCTCTCTCTGTCTCTGTCTCTCTCTCACATCACAAACTCACACACTCACACACATACACTCTCTCTCTCTCTCTTTCTCTCTCTCTCTCTCTTCTCTGTTCTCTCTCGCTCTGTCTCTCTCACACGCAACGCTCACACACACTCACACACACACAGAAAGGTCCGTGGTAGCGTGCACTTTGCGCGGTGAGAAAGAACCTTCAGGAACTCCGCCATCGCTTTGATTGGATAAAATCAGAACAGAGGGAAAAAAGAGAGTGAAGTCAAAGGCAGTGCCCTATCTATGGCATTGCGCCGGCCAGAATTGCCCAAGCGAAATCAGTTGAAATGTTTTTTTTTTGGGCTAGTATTGTAAATTACAACGAAGACGTGAAACGGGGGGTGGGAGGAAAGGGAAGGTGTGGAGCACATGTCTCTTGGGAGGGGGGTGGGAGGCTGCGGGGGGTGGGGGCGGAGAGAGAGATGGAGAGGAAATTGGGCGATGTTGGTGCGGGGGGGGGGGGGGGGGGGGGGGGGGGGGGGAGGACGGGACATTATAATCTTGACATTTTGATGTGGACCGAACTTTTCATTCAGCATCCTTGAGTCGTAACACTTTCAAGACACCTAAAAATAAGAAGGTTTAATGGCAAGGTGGGGAGAAGAATTGTCTCTATAAAAGAAAATTTAAAAAAAAAAAAAATAAAATTATGTCAACACACGTTAGCTTAATGCCTCAAGTAAGTACATACAAACTGAACGTGTCCACCCATAAAATTTTTCATATTCTATTCTGACCAACAGTTGTGGAACTCTTCGCTTGCTGTAATATTACTATATGAATATGTACTTAAGCAAAACACTAATTCTTGCTACATTTACATGTTAGTCCACAGTCCTTACCGACCAGATTTTAAAAAAAAAACATTTAACAGCATATTTGAATAGAGAAACAAATATATGAATCATCGATGCAATATCTTTACAGTTCTTTCAGGAAACAGTTAAGCCTTGTTGAAAAAACTCAAATAGTATTCCGTAGGATTCACAATCCAGCATTGGTTTTTAAAAAATCCTGTATAACATTTGATGTGTCTTGGAATTAATTCATCAGGGTTTTTTTTTTTTAACCCCATGCGAAAATTACAGATAATTCAATGAACAAAGAAGTGAATGAACTTTGAGTAATAAACAGTACTTTTAACGAATGACGAGATAAAGAAAACAGATAAACGAAGAACTGGCAAAAAATGAATAGGGCGAAATTTTGATTTTTTTAAAAATCGAATTTTATCCCTAACAAATTTAAAAAACTATTTGTATGAATTATTTCCGAAGTTTAATTAAATGGCGCTGCGTTCGTGCTTACCGAACATCTAACTGCAGAGTGTTGTCCCTTTACGCCCAAATTTCGGGCTTCGAGGACGCGCGATTGTGCGGCTTCGTGCAGTCCACGCAAGACGATTTGATTGGGCGCTGAAGAGCGGCGGCACCAGCTCCCCGCGCACGGGCCCAGCGAACGATCCACATATGGCACAGCACAGGGTTAGTTTCTGGCAGAAAGCTTTTTCATCTTGCCCTTTCTCTTTTTTTTGCTAGGACGTTACATCCACTGAACCACCCCAACATAATGAGATTCTATTCAACACACAGTACTGACCACGCATCCAACACATAGTACTGACCATGGTATCCAGTAAACAGTACTGACAACACTGTCCAAAACACAGTACGGACCACACTGTCCAACGCATATTCCTGATCACACTGTCCAACACACAGTACTCTAACCACACCACCACTATCACCACCAACCACCATAACTGTGGGGTCTCTGTCCAGCCCCACAGTACTGACCCCACACCACCACCACCACCACCACCCCCACAACCAACCACCACTAACTGCACGGTCTCTGCCAACACACAGTACTGACCACCCCCACCACCACCACCCCCAACCACCACTAACTGGCACGTCTCTGTCCAACACACAGTACTAAAACCACACCACCACCACCACCACACCCACCACCACTAATTGTAGGGGTCTCGGTCCAACACACAGTACTGACCACACACCACCACCACCACACCAACCACCACTAACTGTACGGTCTCTGTCCAACCACACAGTACTGACCACACCACCCACCACCACCCCCAAACCACCACACCAACCACCACTAACTGTACGGTCTCTGTCCAACACACAGTACTGACCACACCAACCACCACCACCACCACACCAACCACCAACCACTAACTTCACGGTCTCTGTCCAACCCAAAACAGTATGAACCACACCACCACCACCACCCACCACACCAACCACCACACCAACCCCACCACTAACTGCACGGTCTCTGTCCAACACACAGTACTGACCACACCACCACCCACCACCCCCACCACCACCACCTAACTGTAACGGTCTCTGTCCAACACACAGTACTGACCACACCACCACCACACCAACCACCACACCAACCACCACTAACTGCACGGTCTCTGTCCAACACAACCTGTACTGACCACACCACCACCACCACACCAACCACCACTAACTGCACATCTCTGCCCAAACACCAGTACTGACCACACCACCACCACCACCACACCAA
>CM031616.1:60509026-60510191 GCA_018398815.1 Conus ventricosus
CAAGGATATTCAAAAGGAGCCTTTGGGCTAGTTCTTTACAGCAAATGCTCAGAAGAGAGTTCTGCAGTGACGTTTTCATCGCAGCTCACGTTCTCGTAGATTGTCAGTGACTTTAAAAGATGACTTGGTCGTACACTGGAACCTATCTTGTCATTTGCGTGGAACTGAAAACAGATGTCAAGGGATCGACAGACAATGAGGGTATTTTTTTTTCCATTTACAACAGGAACTAATCATTGTTTTATTTGTTTCAATTCCTGGTACTTTTTTGGTTTTCTTTTTTTTTTTTCAGTATAAGTCTTGAATGTTTTTTGTGGACTGCATCATCATGAAAGCGTAGATGGTGGTATCATGGTTTTAGTTGCGCCAGTGCCCCGATACCTCCGTCTTCAGCTGGAGTTTTCTTTTGGGGTGCCTCACCCTTAGCTCATGGCCCGTACGTCCTACCCTGTGAGCACAGGGGGGATTGTTTTTCCGGGGGTCCCACCCCGTGGCTAGAGGTTTATAACGCGCCTCTTGACCGCATGATGAGCCCGTTTTAGGACACATGGGGTATTTCAGTGAGGACAACAGTGCCACCTGTTGACCCACCCCGTCCTGGTAGGAACATCGCCAGTTGGTCCGGGACTGCTTATTCGCAGCTAACCCCCATATCTGAGGGCCGTTTCCCTATCCGCCACCTGGGGACCCGCCAGGTTGGGGGATGGTCGCCCCACTACTGAATTGGAGGCAGCCAGGTCCCGGTCATCGAGGACACTGGGCTGCTCATCTAATGGGAAGCGAACGAGGAAGAAGAAGAATGTTTTTTTTTTCTTTTTACAGATCTACATCAGCGCGAGTGTGGGCAACGGCTACTCAGGGGACATCGCACTTGACGACTTGAAACTGTATCCGGAGACCTGTTCGGAGGGTAATGATGAAGCTTGGCCTTGTGGTCCGGTTCTCAGTGCTCGTCATGTGTTGTCCGTGTCATCAGTGTCTTTGTGATGTATGTTGTAGTCCTGAGTGGGCTAATGATCGTGTTGTTATATTCTAAGAGTTCCAGGAAATATCATATTATGGTCAGTGTTTGGACTGCATTCGCGAAACTTCGTTTACATTTCCATCTTTGATATCACTTTTAACGCTCTATTTCTAGTTTGATATAGTTCAGTAATGTTCTGTT
>CM031616.1:60525291-60532791 GCA_018398815.1 Conus ventricosus
ATACCACACTATACACCACACCACATACCATACCACACCTCACGTCATATTCATGCCACACACACCACACACCTTACCACACCACACCACACTATACCACACCATACACCATGCCACACCACACACCGCACCACAAACCATACCACACTATAACACATCATACCACTCCACAACACATCACACCCCATCACTCCACTTAACTCCACCCCGCACCACACCACACTGTACCATACCACCCCACTCCCCACACCCTACACCACATTACATCTCTTCCTATCCCACCACATTACACCCGACTACACCCCACCACATTTCACCCCGCCCCACCATACCATACCACACCACACCATACCACACCACACCACACCATACAACACCACACCACACCACACCACACTACACCGCACCACACCACATTATACCCACCATACGTAAAACAACACATCACACCAAACTCCACCGTACCACATCACGGCATATTACACCACACCTTATCACATCTCACCACACCACGTCATCACACAACACTATACCAAACTACCCCCACCCCCACCCCCAGGCCACCACACCACACCACACCACACCACACCACACCACACCACACCATATTACACTACACTACACTACACTATACCAAAACACACCCCACATGAGTGCACACACCAAACAAACCCCCACCCCACCCCAGCACTGAGCCACACTACGTGTTACAGGACCGCTGCCCAGCGGATCCCCTCCACCGGCCACCACCCAGAACCCCTGCTATGCCACCCAGTTCGCCTGTGACGGCGGCAACCGCTGCATCGACCGCTCCCAAGTCTGCAACTTCGTCATGAACTGCGCCGACGGAACGGACGAGTTCGACTGTGGTACAGCCCCTCTCTTCTTCTTCTTCTTCTTCTTCGTCTTCGTCTTCGTCTTCTTCTTCTCTTCTTTCCTCTTCTTTACAAACGTTGGATTTTCCATTGTTTTTCTTTTCTCTTCCCCTCTTATTCGTTCTTTCATGCTTTCTTTTTATTCTTTTTCTTTTTTTTTCTTTTTCTTTTTCTTTCTTTTTTTATTTTTTTTTTTTGGGGGGGGGGGGGAGGGGAGGCAGGAATTTGACAAATTCTGGAACATACCAAAATCGAGCGCTGTTTTAGGTTTCAGCTGCGACTTCGAGCTGCGCTGTGAGTTGGGCTGTGGACCTGTTTGCGGACTTTGAGCCGCAAAAAGTGGGTCGCCACACTGAAGGCGGTGGCAGCTGGTGTGTCAGCCGTGTGATGAGAATGATCACATCAGTGACTGGGGGGAGGGGGAGGGGGGGGGAGGGGGGGGGGGGGGCGTCGGCCACACAGGCTGCACACCAAAAATGAATGCGCCAAGGCCTTGCTTAAGAGTCGAATATTTATAGACTGGCGCGAAATTTGATCTACTCATTGATGTCACCGCAAAATGAAAATCCTCTTAAGTCTATTCCCTGTAAGTCTACGTGTTTTTTAAGTCTATTCCTTCCAAGTCTATTAGTAGACATTACAGTACCGCCAATAGAGGACCTTTAAATCTACTCACGTACTGTTTAGCGTATTCCTTAACAACCGGTGGCATTTTAGTATAGCCGATTGGTTACCTTTGGTACTTTACTGCTAAAATAGTAAATAGGAAATTAAAAGTATGATAACTACGAACTCACTGTGTGCTATTAAATATCAAAAATCGCACTCGGGTGGCTTTAAAATCCCGACGTTATTTAAGCTTTTCTTAGTCGAATTGTACTCATCTACCTCTCAGGCCTTTGACATTAATTCATCACATGAATACAACTTAACTTACGTAACTAGTGGTTTAGTAGCCAACTACCGCTATCAGCCCATCTTGCAACTGGGACCCAGGCCTTTAAAAAGAAAACCAAAACTGTCGGAACTTGCATTTCGATTGCTACAGGTGGGAAATGCTCCTCCACCGAGAAAAAGAGCTGCAAGAATGAAAGAAGAACGCCTGGCAAGAACACTGCAGCAATTCAGAAACGGTGCCAGAGACATCTGGTCATACATGAACGGAATGGCTCTCACAGTCAAACTGCAACAGACCCTGTAAAACAGATAAAACACAAAATGTTCCTTGATGAAACTTCCGTTTTAAAACCATTTTTAAACACCAGTTTTACGAGAACATTAATAAAGATTATAATGTGTAAATATTATACATTGTGCTCTTATGCTATTATAGGAAATTAGATGTGAAACAGTAGACCTCGGAGGAAAAGAAACGGTATTCCTAGTAGATCTCGCGGCACTTACGAACCAATGGACATAAAGTAGACCTAACGGGAATAGACCTGGAAGGAATAGACTTAAAGGGAATAGACCTTGAAGGAATAGACCTAAAGGGAATAGACCTAAAGGGCCGCCCCCGTTTCAGCCGTGTGATGAGAATGATCACATCAGTGACTGTGGGGGGTCGGCCACACAGGCTGCACACCACAAATCAATGCGCCACGGCCTGACTTAAGAGTCGAGTATTTACAGACTGGCGCGAACAGTTTTTTTGTTTTGGAGAATATTTATTGTGTCTGAAAGTTCATACTAATCATTTTCTTTCATATGGCCATCAAGGTACAAGCCAGGTGGTTCCAAGCAGACATAATAAAATGAAAAGAATGGGACTATTTGGGGGCATCCAGATGGCGCAAAGATAGGGTCATGGGTGAGTTGCAAAGGCCTGTGACGTCAACTAAAGGGAAGGTCATGTATTTGAAGATTGCGTTTGTGATTTTATCGGCGGGAATCCTCCAAAACAAGGGAAATAAGTGATGGTGGGGGGGGGGGGGGGGGGGGGGGGGAGGGTTGTTCTTTTGATCAATTATCAGTTTAACATCAAACGCTGGTTCAAACTTTCGGTAGGCCTCAAAACGCTTACATGGATTATATAGTGTTTTAGAGCAAAGTCGTAATAGTGGTGTGTGACCACATTACGAGCGGACAGTGACAGCAGAGTGATGTATAGACAACTGCAAACGTTACCGTCGCGCGCCCCCAGTCTGATTCGCGCCGCTGACGACTGCGGTTTGGTCGTCTCTAAAGTATCTGATGTCGTTCTGATCGCCTTATACAGCATAGCTACAGCACAGTTTAGTCAGTGCTCACTGATCGTTTCGTGACCATGGCCTTGCTGTGTCTTACTCTGTGTGTGTGTGTGTGTGTGTGTGTGTGTGTGTCGAGATATGGCACTGGCTTAAGTTCCATAATTATGTCCACTATTATTCTTTTCTTGCTGCTGTTTCTGTGTGGACATGATAGTGTGTGTGTGTGTGTGTGTGTGTGTGTGTGTAAGGAATTCTGTTTTACGTCTCGTCACACATATAGGTGATTGCAGACGTCTAAATAACATAGTGTTTACAATTTTAGACTATTATCATAAAAGAAGAGAAGAGGACGATGTGGTTACATAGAACAAAAATAAAGGATAGATGAATTATAGGACAGTAACTATGAAAAATTAGAGAAAAATAACTAAAGTAATCTAACTTACGATTATGATTATAAAATGTTCCTTAATGGACTTTGCAAAAGGTTACTCGTTAATTTAACAAGAGAAAC
Source organism: Conus ventricosus (assembly GCA_018398815.1). Classification (NCBI taxonomy): domain Eukaryota; kingdom Metazoa; phylum Mollusca; class Gastropoda; order Neogastropoda; family Conidae; genus Conus; species Conus ventricosus. The sequence goes on from CM031616.1 coordinate 60,528,870, forward strand.
AACTGGCAACGAATCTAAAAAGTCAAACACATTAACATGCCCAGTGTCAGCACTTGGTATAACACCATTCAAAAGGGTTTCGTTAGTTCACAATCAAAAATCACCATCTGTGTGTGTGTGTGTGTGTGTGTGTGTGTGTGTGTGTGTGTGTGTGTGTGTGTGAGACAGACAGAGAGACAGACAGAGTGATCGGGTACATGTGTGCGATGAAACACCATCATTGTTTTATCCATATGCTCTTTCTGTAAATCAACCTTGTGCGTCTATGCGTATTTCCACATATCTGTCCATTCAGCAGGGGGGGGGGGGGGGGGGGGGGGGGGGGGGGGGGGGGGGAGATGAAGATGATTGTTTCTGCACGCAGTGCTTTCACGGCCCGAATTACGACCCACAAGTTCTTTTTAAGTCCACTGAATGTCCATTCCTAAAGCGTGTCCATTCTCCTTCGCTCCCCTACACGCCTGACCGGCGACCTTGGTTCATCAGTGCGTTGCTCATCAATCAGCAAGGCCACGCCCACGAGCACCACCCCACCCGTCCCATCCCTTCTTTTACGTTCATCTCGTCTTCATCTTGTTTGTCAGCTGTAGCCCCTTCCACATTGTCTCCTTGAGTCAGCCGCGCGCTGTGTAGTCTGTAGTGTATAGTCCTGCTGTTCTTCAGCGAAGCCTCACTGATCATGAAGCTGACCCGGTGTGTGTGTTCCTGGCCGCTCTTGTCACGCAGGCAGCTGCACCTTCTACGGGGGCACGTGCGGCTGGCGGGACCACAGCACGGGGCAGTTCGCCTGGAACCGCGCGGCGGCCAACAACTCGGCCGTGACGGGAGGGCCCGTTGTGGATGGAGACAAGTCCCCCACAGGTAAAAACGTCCTGCTCCCCCCCCCCCCCCCCCCTGCCGCCGGGGGGGCTCAGCTTTTCACTTCCCATCGTAGCAACGTGTGTCAGCAGGAAGGGACTGAAGATTAATTATTGATGTGACGAGCGAGAGATGAGTAGTACTTTAGTCCTTACTTGGACGCCGTGATGAGACTGGACAATATCTGCGTCATCTCAGTGTGTGTGAAGGTCTATGTCTGTCATCTCTGTGTGTGTGTGAAGGTCTATGTCTGTCATCTGTGTGTGTGTGTGTGTGTGTGAAGGTCTATCTCTGTGTCATCTGTGTGTGTGTGTGTGTGTGTGTGTGTGTGTGTGTGTGTGTGTGAAGGTCTGTCTGTGTCATCTGTGTGTGAAGGTCTATGTCTGTGTGTGTGTGTGTGTGTGTGTGTGTGTGTGTGTGTGTGTGTGTGTGTGAGACGGTCTATGTCTGTGTCATCTGTGTGTGTGACGGTCTGTGTGTGAAGGTCAGTGTCTGTGTCATCAGTGTGTGTGAAGGTCTATGTCTGTGTCATCTGTGGTGTGTGTGTGTGTGTGTGTGGTGTGTGTGTGTGTGTGTGTGTGTGACGGTCTATGTCTGTGTCATCTGTGTGTGTGTGAAGGTCTGTGTCATCTGTGTGTGTGAAAGTCTATGTCTGTGTCATCTGTGTGTGTGAAGGTCTATGTCTGTGTGTGTGTGTGTGTGTGTATGTGTGACGGTCTGTGTCATCTGTGTGTGTGTGAAGGTCAGTGTCTGTGTCATCTGTGTGTGTGAAGGTCTGTGTCTATGTCATCTGTGTGTGTGTGTGAAGGTCAATGTCTGTGTCATCAGTGTGTGTGTGAAGGTCTGTGTCTGTGTCATCTGTGTGTGTGAAGGTCTATGTCTGTGTCATCTGTGTGTGACGGTATATATCTGTGTCATCTGTGTGTGTGAAGGTCAATGTCTGTGTCATCTGTGTGTGTGTGTGTGAAGGTCAATGTCTTTGTCATCTGTGTGTGTGAAGGTCTATGTCTGTGTCATCTGTGTGTGACGGTCTATGTCTGTGTCATCTGTGTGTGTGAAGGTCACTGTCTGTGTCATCTGTGTGTGTGTGAAGGTCTATGTCTGTGTCATCTGTGTATGTGAAGGTCTATGACTGTGTCATCTGTGTGTGTGACGGTCAATGTCTGTGTCATCTGTGTGTGTAAAGTCAGTGTCTGTACCATCTGTGTGTGTGTGTGTGAAGGTCAATGTCTGTGTCGTCTGTGTGTGTGTGGACAACAATGTCTGTGTCATCTGTGTGTGTGTGTGTGTGTGTGTGTGTGTGTGTTTACGTGTGTGTGTGTGTGTGTGTGTGAAGGTCAATGACTGTGTCGTCTGTGTGTGTGAAGGTCAATGTCTGTGTCATCTCTGTGTGTGAAGGTCAATGTCTGTATCATCTGTGTGTGTGTGAAAGTCAATGTCTGTGTCATCTGTGTGTGTGAAGGTCAATGTCTGTGTCATCTGTGTGTGTGTGTGTGAAGGTCAATGTCTGTGTCATCTGTGTATATGTGTGTGTGAAGGTCAGTGTCGGTGTCATCTGTGTGTGTGAAGGTCTATGTCTGTGTCATCTGTGTGTGTATGTGTGTGTGTGTGTGTGTGTGTGTGTGTGAAGGTCAATGTCTGTGTCATCTGTGTGTGTGTGTGTGTGTGTGTGTGTGTGTGTGTGTGTGTGTGTGAAGGTCAACGTCTGTGTCATCTGTGTGTGTGTGTGTGTGTGTGTGTGTGTGTGTGTGTGTGTGTGTGAAGGTCAATGTCTGTGTCATCTTGTGTGTGTGTGTGTGTGTGTGTGTGTGTGTGTGTGTTTGTGAGGGTCAATGTCTGTGTGTGTGTGTGTGTGTGTGTGTGTGTGTGTATGTGTGTGTGAAGGTCAACGTCTGTGTCATCTCTGTGTGTGTATGTGTCAAGGTCAACGTCTGTGTCATCTGTGTGTGTGTGTGTGTGTGTGTGTGTGTGTGTGGTGAAGGTCAATGTCTGTGTCATCTGTGTGTGTGTGTGTGTGTGTGTGTGTGTGTGTGTGTGTGTGTGAAGGTCAATGTCTGTGTCATCTGTGTGTGTGTGTGTGTGTGTGTGTGTGTGTGTGTGAAGGTCAACGTCTGTGTCATTTGTGTGTGTGTGTGTGTGTGTGTGTGTGTGTGTGTGTGTGTGTGTGTGTGAAAGTTAATGTCTGTGTCATCTCTGTACGTGTGTGTGTGTGTGTGTGTGTGTGTGTGTGTGTGTGTGTGTGAAGGTCAATGTCTGTGTCATCTGTGTGTGTGTGTGTGTGTGTGTGTGTGTGAAGGTCAACGTCTGTGTGTGTGTGTGTGTGTGTGTGTGTGTGTGAAGGTCAATGTCTGTGTCATCTGTGTGTGTGTGTGTGTGTGAAGGTTAATGTCTGTGTCATCTCTGTGCGTGTGTGTGAAGGTCAATGTCTGTGTCATCTCTGTGTGTGTGTGTGAAGGTCAATGTCTGTGTCATCTCTGTGTGTGTGTGTGTGTGTGTGAAGGTTAATGTCTGTGTCATCTCTGTGCGTGTGTGTGTGAAGGTCAATGTCTGTGTCATCTGTGTGTGCGTGTGTGTGTGTGAAGGTCAATGTCTGTGTCATCTATGTGTGTGAAGGTCGGTACATGCTGGTGCAGCCCAGCTCGGAGTGACCAAGGACCGCGCCATGCTGATCTCCCCTGTCTTCAACGGAACAGGAGCTACCTGTCACATGACCTTCTCTTACCACATGTTCGGAGCCAGCGCCGGTGAGTGATGCTGTTGAGCTGACGTGAATCAGATGACTGCATGACGTGGTGTGCTTACAGTGTCTGGAGTGCCATGATCTCATGGAGACATCTTCTGGATTCTGTCACTGCTGAAAGTATACACCATTCTAGACGTGGGATGCTTACAGTGTCTGGAGTGCCATGATCTCATGGAGACATCTTTCTGGAATCTGTCATTGCTGAAAGTATACACCATTCTAGACGTGGGATGCTTACAGTGTCTGGAGTGCAATGATCTCATGGAGACATCTTTCTGGATTCTGTCATTGCTGAAAGTATACACCATTCTAGACGTGGGA
>CM031616.1:60537791-60540711 GCA_018398815.1 Conus ventricosus
CAGGAGCATGTTCATTTTCAGTTTGATCACAGACGGGGCGACCATGCGGGGTGCTTCCACGGCTGTCGCCACGCACGCACACCTCCCAAAACTAATTTCAAGAAAAATTCTTTAGTGAGTCTGCCAAAAACAAGGACAAAACAAACTACAAGACAAAACACGACGCGTTTCGACCTCTTAGGTCTTCACCAGGTAAGATAAACAACATTCAGGACGATGAAAACGAAGAACGATCAACGCCCATCTTGCGCTGAAGGGAATGAAGATAAGTGATTGCTCGTTCATTTTCGTTGTCCTGAGTGTTTTGTTTCTTGCTTGAAGTAGACCTAAGAGGTCGAACCGCGTCGTGTGATTCGTTTGTCCACGTTTTCTTGGCGGTTCGCTATCAATAACATTTAAGATTTGTTTAGATTCCGCCTGCAGCGCCTCACTTTGCAACTAGATTAAGTAGATTATAGTTTTGAACTGATAATTGCTGCTTACCATTGAGCCCCCCCCCCCCCCCCGCCCCTCTCCCTCCACCCTCACGAGAGTTCCTCAGTTTGTTGTTTTTTTTCTTGTGATATCCTCAGCAGATTTCGAGAGGTAAGGAAACAACAAAAAATCCCGTCATGGAGTCTAAAGGAAGAAACAACCACTAACCCCCCCCCCCCCCCCCCCTCCCCCCCCCCCCCCCTTGGCCTTGTCCCCTCCCTAATAAAACATAATGATCTGCTACAATTCATAGCGACTAAAGTGTCGACATTGTGAACGCATTAAAGCTGGCCCATACTGAGCGCGTCATTCTGGTCAATTTGTACTCGATAACGTTTTTTTAAAAAAAATAGATAAGAAATGTCAATGAAAACCCTAACGGTGCCACCAAACATTTTAAAAAATAGATAAGAAATGTCAATGAAAACCCTAACGGTGCCCCCACCAAACATTTTAAAAAATAGATAAGAAATGTCAATGAAAACCCTAACGGTGCCACCAAACATTTTTAAAAAATAGATAAGAAATGTCAATGAAAACCCTAACGGTGCCACCAAACATTTTAAAAATAGATAAGAAATGTCAATGAAAACCCTAACGGTGCCACCAAACATGTCCCAAACAGTGCGCTACTGGCGAAAGACATTGTTGAATAGACAGCTAGTGTCCCAACTTTGACAGTGCATCGATCTCACTTCCTAGGTACAGGTGCGACAACCTAGAGGTCGAAACGCGTCGTGTTTTGTCTTGTGATTCGTTTGTCTACGTTTTTTTTTTTTTTGGCGATGTTAAGAACTGGAACTAGAGAAATAGAGCGTCAGGGCTTCCTAGAACAAGTACAGGGAAAAGGACCGAACGGGCAGGGGACAAAAAAAAACCCAGTAGACGATGATAAAGAAAGTTGAAGAGTTTACTGGACGGAGCAGACCATGGGACAACAGTTCCAGAAGGGATACAATATACGCTAGAAGATTCTTGGGTGTAACTATGTAAGGAGGTATATTCAGAATGTCCGTCGGTAGATTTCGTGTTTCCGCGTATCAACGAGGGCGCTTGTAAATGTATACTCGTAAAGGCTTTATTGTAGATCACACACACACACACACAACACACACGCACACACAGAAAATATAAATTATTTTACCCCTCCAATCCTGGCTGTTGTCACAATCTTGTTTTGTATGGATGACGTGGCGATTAGAATTGTTTGTAAAAAATACATGAACCATTACTGTAATAAACATGTTCATTGAATAAATTCGAGAAGATTCGTACGGATGTACGAAAACGCATTCAAGCGGAAAATATCTTTCCTCATCGAAGGGACATCAAATACAGTGTACCCCGTGTAAAATGAGTCTGAATAAACACAAGAACGGGATTTGCGTGAGCAAATTTTTGCTGTCCCGGCCGACGATGAACTCTTTCTGTGTCAAAACTTGCACGCTTAACACGCTCAAACGAAACACAAACTCACGATGACAGCGAGTGTACACAACGTTTATCTTCAGCTCTTTCCGTCTCACGACGTGTGCGATAATGCAGGCATCCCTATCAAGTGGTGTTGCATTTCAGCTTTTCTTTTTTTCTTTCTGCGTACGCAGGCTGATACTCTTGCGGACACTCTTGTGTAGACAGGCAGTGGAGTTTTGTGTGTGTGACCTTTTTTTTTTTATCCCGCCATTAAGGCAGCCATACTCCCATCTTCGGCGAAGGTGCATGCTATGTGTAACGTGTCATCCATACCAACGGCCAAAACTGGCCTTCTCTTCCGAAAGTTGGTGACAGGATTTTACGTGTGTGCAAGATGTGCGTGCGTTCACACACGGAACCTCGGTTTATAGTCTCATTCGAAGGACTGTATGGGGAATGGAGTCAGAACTAATATTAACTCCAAGGGAAAAATCCCCCTGTACCGAAACGGCCCGGCGGAGATGCGAACCCGCAACCCCAGGATCACGAGAGTCCGGCGCTCTACAACTGTGCTATTCCGGCCCCCCTCAGCTTGTCTGAATCATGGAATGCAAATCAAGAAGAAGTTCTCAGTGATTAAAAGTAAGATATTGACAAGAATGGAACGTGTGTCTGTTGTTTTTTTCTTCAGCCCCGAACAGACAGCGGGGGGATGTGCCTGACCTTCTGGTACCACATGTTCGGGGCGCACGTGGACACGCTCAACGTGTACATGCAGCAGGGCAGCGTGCGCACCTTGGTGTGGACCCGCTCCAACACGCAGGGCAAACATCTGGCGCCAGGGTCAGCGCACCTTGGTCAGCACCCAGCGCAGTACCAGGTGAAGTGGGTGTGGTGTGGTGTGTGTGGGTGTGTGTGTGTGGTATTGTGGTTGCATTGTGGGTGTGTGGTGTGTGTGTGTGTGTGTGTGGGGCTTGTGTGTGTGTGTTGTGTGCGTGTGTGTTGTGTGTGTGTGTTGTCGCGCAGCTCTTTA
>CM031616.1:60541711-60544211 GCA_018398815.1 Conus ventricosus
AAAAACAAATGAAAACAATAGAAGGGCGAAAGAAATAGATATTTTGAGAAGGAAAGACTATGACTCCCCAACGCCATGTCCCCCTGCTAAACGCAGGAAGAGGTTGGGGCTATCAGTCTGGGAAAGGGGACAAAAATCTCTAATACTCTAGGAAGGACAGCGACTCCTCAACGCCCTGCCCCCTTGCTGCCAGGTTTCGAGCAAGAGGAGGTTGAGCTATCGGTCCTGAGGTGGGGAAGGGTCAAAAAGAAATCCTACCAAAAAAAAAAACCCTTAACGGAGTAGAGCAACGAAAAGAAATATCAACCACCCTAAACACATATATAAATAGAAAAAAAACCCACAACAAATGCAAATATTATACACAATAAATAATTAAACTTTCTTCTTTTTTTTTTCTTCCCTCAAACCCTTGAGGGTACAAAATAGAAATCCCGAGGTTACAAATAGAAACCTTTCCTTTTTTTTTCCTTCCTCAAACCCTTGAGGGTACAAATAGAAATCCTTTTTTTTTTTTTTTCCCGGGGAAACAAACGGCAGCTACGCCGATGAAATTGGAGTCGGGGTCACCACTGTCACACTGTCACTCTTGCATACCCGCATTCATGACAGCATTTACTCCATACGCACACGCAATCTTTCCAAACAACCAAAAGGCGCACTACCGAATGTTTTTCTTCTCCCCCCTCTCCTTCAGGGAAAACAATTTACTAAATCACATCATCCACTTGTAAACAGATTTTACCTCTGTATCTCTCTCCACACTGAGAGACAAATAAATCTGCACACATGTATCTCTCCTCACGTCGGGAGACAAATCAATCTTCCCACATGTATCTCTCTTTACACTGAGAGAAAAAAACAGTCTTCCACATGTATCTCTCCTCACACTGAGAGATAAAATAATCTAGTTCCGCTTCTATAAAGCCGGGGCCTTCACATTCCGTTATCCAAAAAATCCGGACCAGGAGAATACATAACTCCCGTAATCACTGAGGACCTGCCTGCCCCCAAGTAAAAGCTTCTCCGTTTTTCTCAATTCCCTGTCTCTCTGAGACAATAATACTGCCCCCTCGAACTCTCCTTCCTGGAGATACGAGTCTCGACTTCTCTTCCTGGAGTTCTTCTGTCTCTTGAGAAACGACGAGCTTCAACTCATCTCCCTGGAGTTGGTACCTGCTGGGCTGAACTACCAGTGTGTTCCTCACACCATGGCCATCTTCAACCACCTCACGGGGTGAAAGGTGAAGGGTGAAGGGCGAAGGTAAAAGGGTGAAGGGTGAAGGGCTGATAATGACTGGTCAGAAGAGAGGACCACCGTCCTGACAGGTTCGAGTCTCTAGGCCAATCTGGTGGGTTAAAACTGACTCTTTCCTCCCTTCTCCTAGTGAGTGCATACTCAGTGTTCAAAACACATGACCAGCACCTTACCTTACCAGCCCTTGTTAAACTATCACTCAGTGGTCACTTTCACCCAATGACCACATTCGTTTCTTGAATGAGTCATACTCACAATTATTTTGGGGACGCCCGCTACACTAGTCAAGCCACATGAATATTCTTCCTTAGTTGTGGCACGGGGAAATGATTCATATCACTAACTACATGCGATGGAGCGTCACATGCCTTGATGTGAGGCTACGTCACATGACACTCCCTTTTTATTCCCCTTGCTTCTCCACCCTCCCTCCCTCCCTCAGTCGTCGTCATTGCCTCACATGATCGGTGGTAGGTGGACGCGGCGTTGGCCATGTAGTAGTAGAACTGCATCTGGGAGGTGGCGCTGGACGGTCCGAACTGCACCTGTACATGTCGGAGAGGCGGCCCTGGGTGCCCATGCTCCCGGTCCAGGTAGATGAAGTTGTCTGCAACACACACAGTCACCTCGTCTGCTACCTTTGGAACGAGCTTGTCTACGACACACAGACACCGTCACTCTCAGTCTGTGGGTGGAGGGTGTCTACAACACACAGACACCGTCACTCTCTCAGTCCCGTGGGGTGGAGGGTGTCTACAACACACAGACACTGTCACTCTCAGTCTGTGGGGTGGAGGGTGTCTACAACACACAGACACCGTCACTCTCAGTCTGTGGGGGTGGGGTTGTCTACGACACACAGACAGGTTACTCTCAGTCTGTGGGGTGGGGTTGTCTACGACACACAGGGCACGGTCACTCTCAGTCTGTGGGGTGGGGTTTTTCTACGATACACAGAGACTGTCACTCTCAGTCTGTGGGTGGGGTTGTCTACGACACACAGACACTGTCACTCTCAGTCTGTGGGGTGGGGTTTCTACGACACACAGACACCGTCACTCTCAGTCTGTGGGGTGGGGGTTGTCTACGACACACAGACACCGTCACTCACAGTCTGTGGGTGGAGGGTGTCTACGACACACAGACACCGTCACTCTCAGTCTGTGGGGTGGAGTTGTCTACGACACACAGACAGGTTCATTCTCAGTCTGTGGGGCGGAGTTGTCTACGACACACAGACAC
>CM031616.1:60549211-60559614 GCA_018398815.1 Conus ventricosus
TGACGAGCCCTGAGAACCGGGGACCCAAGGCCAAGCTTCTCATTACCCCCCAAAAGGGTTTCCCCGGATACGCTTAAGTCGTCGGCGCGATGCCCCCGGTGCCGTTCCCCAAAATCGCGGGGTGTCTGAAAAGAAAAAAAAATTCTTTTCTTCCTCGTTCGTTCCATTTGTGAGCAGCCAGTGCCCTCATGACCGGGCCGGCCCCTCCTTAGTGGGGGGCGACCCCCCCAACGGGGGGGTCCCGGTGGCGGGATGGGGAAAAGGGCCCCTCAGTAGGGGGGTTTTGCTGGTTTTAAGCAGCCCCGGACCAACTGGCGGTTTCCAAACCGGACGGGGTGGGTAAAAGGTAGAAAGTTGTCCTCATGAAATCCCCCCATGTGCCTAAAACGGGTCATCTGGGGTCAAGAGGCGCTTTTTATAACCCAGCCAGGGGTGGGACCCCGGAAAAACACCCCCCTGTCCCCCCAAACAGGTGGGCGTACGGGCATGAGCTAAGGGTGAGGCACCCAAAAAAAAAATAGCAAAACGGAGGTTTGGGCACTGGCGCAATAAAACACGATACCACGCATCACGCTTTCAGGGATTGTGCCCAAAAAAAAGACAAAGATTTATCTGAAAAAAAAAAAAAAACCCCAAAAAAAAGTACCAGGAATTGAAAAAAAAATAAAAACAATGATTATTTCCCTTTTGTAAAAAAAAAAAAAACCCACCCTCTTTGTCTGTGGATCTTTGCTCTTTTTATTTTCCACGAAAATGGAAAGATAGGTTCCAGTGTACGCCAAGTCACTTTTAAATCCTGACAATCTCGAAACGTGAGCTGCGATGAAAACGTCACTCAGAACCCCTTTCTCATTTGCTGAAAAGAAACTACCCCTAATCTTTTAAATATCCTTGGACTTTTTTTCTTTAACCTCCAAAATGGTGCTGTTTTTCTCTTTCTTGTATTGAGGGCCCTACACGCACGCGCGCGGTACACACACACCCACACAACACCACCACACACACACACCCACACACACACAACACACCACCCCACCACACAAACCCCACATGTCACAACACACGCCGCCATACCACACGACAACAGACCCCAACACACACACACACACTTCACCCCTATCACCTTACCCTGTCTTAAACCCCAACTCATAAACAACAACAACAAAAAACAACAAAAACTCCCCCCCCTCCCCCAAAAATTTGTCGGAGGGGACGGCGATGGGCATAAAAACCCTTGCACCCACCTGTTGCCTGACTACCCGTCTTGGAGAACGTGGGCAGGGGGATGGACCCATGGGGGCGTAGGAAAGTTGAGCCGGCCACCGTGTTGCGTACTGTGGTCCAGGGGTGAAGCAGAAGTGGGGGATGACGGGTAAGGGGGATCACCTGCGAGTAAGCGTGGCCACTGGCCCGGCCGCGGGGGGCGCTGGTTCGTGGAATGTACCACTGCTTTCACACGGACCGTTTCCTCACGGTGTGTGGGTGTGGGGAGGGAGGGTGGGGCGAGTCGTGTTTTCCTCACACAAATTAGGGGTGGGATTATTCCCCAAGAGGGGTTTTTTTTTTTTAATTTCTAAAGTGGGGGATGGGGTGGGGTGGTGCGTGCGTGGTGCGGTGTATGTGTGGTGTGTTCGTTCGTTCTTTAATTTTTTGTCCCATCCCAATTTACAGCGTCTTAGACAAAACAGAGACAACGAAACAGGAAACAAAAAACAAAGAAAAAAAAAAAAAATGTAAAGGGGGGTGGTGTGTGTGTATGTTGCGGTCGGTGAGTGTGGGTTGTTGGGGGTGTGGTGTGTGTTGTTGTTGTGTGTGTGTGGTGTGTGGGTGTGTGTGTGTGTGAGAGAGTGTGTATGTGTTGGTGTGTGTGGTGTGTGTGTGTGTGTGTGTGTTGTGTGTGTTGTGTGTGTGTGGCGAGAGAGAGAGGAGAGAGAGAGGGAGGGAAAAGAGGGAGAGAGAAGAGGGAGAAGTGTGTGTGTGTGTGTGTGTTTGTGTGTGTGGTGTGTGTGTGTGTGTTGGTGTGTGTGTGTGTGTGTGTGTGTGTGTGTGTGGTTGAAGAGGAAGTGTCTTTGTCCTCCGTGTAATCAAGAATGTGTTTGTGTATCGTGTTTCAAATGCTGAAAGACAGGTAAAAAACGAGCATGATCCTGCGCGCTTCACCGGCCTATCTGAAGAACGCTGAAGTTCGTCAAGGTAATGCCCTTATTTGGGGGGGGGGTATGCCCCCATTTTCTGTGTGTTGGGCTTATGTGACCAAAAACTTTGTATACACATTACTGTTTTTTACTTTAGTGTCCGCAAATACAGAATTCTGACTTGGTTTTTTAAAAAAATGTTCAGATGAGCGAGAAATAAGAATCAATGATAAAATAAAACAAAACGTTTGTTTTTAGCTTCTGCAGGATTCAATGTGAAAAAAAAAGGTCTGGTAGGGTTATAGCAACAGCTTTTTTGTCCCAATTTATCCCCTCCGATTTTAAAAAGTGAAATACAAAGCTATGCACGTTTAAAAAAAAAAATACACAGAAATCCCCAAAGGAAAAAGTGGAAAGTCATGGCAGCATGTTAAAAACACTGTGTAAAATGGCAAAGGGGGTTACCCTCCCAAACCATAGAATGCTGCGCTCGCACGCCCATACCACAAACACACACCCGCGTGCCCCCCTCCCCAAAACAAACATGAAAACACACACACACACACCCCACAACACCACAAACACACAACACACACACACACACACAACACACACCACACCCACAAACCCCACACATGAACACCAACACCACCAAGATACCCACACACATTCACCCCCTTCACACAAACAAACAACACACACACCACACACCCCACACCACACAACACACACAACCACACACACCCACAACACACACACAACACCCCCCCAGCGCTTGCAGCTGGGTCGGGGGGGGCCGGTGTGACGGGCCGTGGCCCCCCTGTGACCGCCAATCAAAAACGTGCCGGCATCTGGTCCGTGAGTGCCGCGTCTCGAAGTCACAGTCGCCCGCCCCGGGATGGTGGGGACATGTTGTGTCGTCGTGGCATGTCGCCCGGGGGCCCCCTCCGTCACGCCCTTTAAAGACCCCTGGGAAGGAATTGGACGCCTTTTCTTCTTCTTTTTTTTTTTTTTAAGATTTTTTTTTTTATTTTTAATTTTATTCTTCTCTGTTTTAAAAAATGGAGCTTACCCGGGGCGCAAAAGAGGACGGAGAAAAGAAGCGATACATCAGTAGCGTTTTTGTTAAGTCTGTTCTAAATATTTGTTTACGAAATAAAAAAGGGGAAAAAAAAGTATGAAAATGAAAAAAAAGCAAATTAAGTAAAAGACGTTTTTAGTGGGGGTAAAATTTCCCTTTTATACGATGCAAAATGGCTATCGGCACTTTTCCCGGGTTTTTTTCTTTTGGGTATCTCGAAAAACTCGGCCACCTTTCTGAAAAAAAGGTAGGTATGTTAAAAATGGGTCAAGGTGATGCCCCAAAGTTTTTTTCCCTTATCACACACACGCGCGCGCGCGCGCGTGCGCGCGGCAACCCCTCCCCTCCACATTCCAAAAAACATCACCCATCCCATACTTACCCAAACCAACCCACCCCCCCTAACCTCCACCTCCCACCCCCCCTCCCCCAAAATTTCCCCCCGCCTCCCCAAACCCCCCCTCCCCCAACCCCCCCCCCACACAAACCCCCCACCTGGAACTTTTCCAAGCTCTTCACGTGCGGCGGCCCCCTTCCGGGGGGCCGGTCGTTGTCCCGACCCCGCGGCCCGTGAGGGGCGCCCCAGGGCGGGGGGTAGCGTTGAGCTGCCCCGTGGGCCCTTCATGCGTTCGAGGTAGGCAGCTGCCCCCCGTGGGGCCCCTAGGGCTTGCTGTAAGGGGTCTTGTCCGGGGTGCCCGGGGGTGGGGGACTCCACGAATGTAGTGCTGTGGGGAGGGGAGGGGGGGGGGGGGGGGTGGGGGGGTAAAGTTGTGGTGGTGGTGGTGGTGGGGTGGTGTGGTCTTTTGGTGTTGGCCCGAGCCGTGCAGTTAGTGGTGGTTGGGGTGGTGGTGGTGGTGGTGGTGGTGGGTCAGTACTGTTGTTGGACGAGACCCTGCGTTAGTGGTGGTTGGTGTGGGGGTGGTGGTGGGGGGGTGGTTGGTCGTACGTGGTTGGACAGGGCCGACGTTAGTGGTGGTTGGTGTGGTGGTGGTGGTGTGGGTCAGTATGTGTGTTGGACAGGACCGTACAGTTTGTGGTGGTTGGGGTGGTGGTGGTGGTGGTGTGGTCAGAATGTGTGTTGGGAAAAGACCGTTTCAGTTTGTGGTCGTTGGTGTGGTGGTGGTTGGGTTTTTGGTGGTGGTGTGGTCGTATGTGTGTTGGACGAGACGTGCGTTAGTGGTGGTTGGTGTGGTGGTGGTGGTGGTGGTGGTGTGGTTCCGTACGTGTGTTGGACAGAGACCGTGCAGTTGTGGTGTTGGTGTGGGGTGGTGGTGGTGGTGGGGTGGTCGTTGTGTGTTGGACGAGACCCGGGGTTAGTGGTGGTTTGGGGGGTGGTGGTGGTGGTGGGGTGGTGTGGTCGTACTGTGGTTTTGACAGAGGCGTGAGTTTGTGGCGGTTGATGTGGTGGTGGGGTGGGGTGGTCAGTACTGTTGTTGGCGAGACCGTGCGTTTGGGGGTTGGTGTGGTGGTGGTGTGGTCAGTACTGTGGTTGGACGAGGGTGCGTTTGTGGCGGTTGTGTGGTGGTGGTGGTGGTGTGGTCAGTACTGTGTGTTTGTCACGGTCAAAATTCAACACAACCAAAGTGTGGTCAGTCGTCGGCCACTTCAACTGGACATAAGTCCAAACTCAAACATTCTAGGCTCCGGAAGACGGGCCCATATGTCGGGTCCGGCCAATTAAGCAGAGGGGAGAGGGCTCCACAGAGACGTTCTGTCCCGCCAGACGACTAAGCGGCTTTGACCGACGCCTCGATGTCTGCCCAGACGAGTCTCAGTGCCTGGGCAGCCTTATCCGGCCAATTTGTGGAACCAACGTCATTGTTAGTCCGACGTCGCAGGTTTAAGCAGGAAAGGGAGAGGGAGAAGGTAGTGTGTGGTGGGGGTGAAATCTAGCTAATCAATTAAATGACCAATTGACCACCACAGAGAGTAAGGCGTGTAGACGGGACTGTCATGATTTGAACGTCCAATGGAATTAGAGGGAGACAACTTCGGGGATCAAGGGTTAAAAATACTGACCAATGGTACTGGCCCTTGGACACGGGGTTAGAGCATAAAGGAATGTGTGAGGGAGAGAGAAGGAGGAGGAAAAAAAACGAACAGACAGGAGAGAGAGAGGGGAAGTTCGGGAGAGTAGGCTCTCGCCTACAGGAAGGCAGGGAGATGAGAACGACAGAGACAGAGAGATGAGGAGGTTTTAGGTGTAGTCTCTGCACGAGGAAAAGCAGAGAGATGAAGAGAGGAGAGAACGAGGGGAAGAACGAACAGAGAACAGAGAGAGACAGAGAGAGGGGGAGGTTTCTAGGTCTGCTGGAAGAGAAGCAGAGAGATGAAGGGAGGAGAGAAGAGAACCAAATTGTAGCATTGAGCACCAGAGATAGTCTGCAGAGGAAGGACAAAAGAGAGATGTGGAAAGAGAGAGTTGTTAACTAATGAAGAGAAAAAGAAAGAAAAAAAAAGGGAAAAGAAAAGCAACCATGACCATTTAATAGAGCAGACTAGGGGGGAGAGAGAGAGTGCAATGCGTTAATGCAGGAAGAAAGAAAGGAGAACAGATCGATGTTGATAGTCACTGTTCTATCTAAACCGGGGGTTCGACCTCATACTTGGCCAGCGCCACTTTCATCGGCAGTCCAATCTGACCAACGCCAGCAGTCCAGCGGACCGGTGCCGACAGTCCAGCTTGACCGGTTGCAACCAGACCAACACCAGTGCCAGCAGTGCGTTCGTGTTGTGAAAGTGACAGTGAGAAAAAAAAAAGAAAAGAAAAAGCAGTGATTCGTGAATAGTTAAGATCACCTGGCCAGGTAAAGTAGAATCTATTTATACCCGGGTTAGTTAATGATGTTTTAGATAAATGATTTGTGAAGTTCAAGGAAAGAGAGAATGTTTTATTTTGTTTGATTCTATATGCATTGATGTTCTTTCTATGATCGTGTATAGTAAAGTTATAGACTTTACTAGTGGTTTGATGTGACGAATGCATGATATATGAATGAGATTGTAAGCAAGCTGTGAGTGTGTTTGGGCTGTGCGCTAGTCCTTCCTCCACTGACATTACACCGAGGTGACAATTTATTGGCGAGCTTGCCAGGATATTCTGGCCCATTTATTATAATTGTTCAACTTCTCAGAGAGGAAGTGGGTGGGATTCAAGTATTGTAATCCTAAGACAAGGGGTTGTCTTACTGTATGTTCCCAAGATAGTTAAATACTAGGCTTGGCATTGCTTCAGATAGTTAATACTAGGCTTGGCATTTCAGCCCCAGAGTACTCATTTCGCACAGATTTCCTATAATTCGCTCTCATAGTTGGGTCAGGCGCTGGGCGTCTTATAAAAACTAATTACGTTGTCCAAGCTAATATTATCATTCTTAGGATTGTGTATTACGTCACTCGTGTCGGAAACACCAGTTTGGCTGTCGTAGTAATAAAATCTTGTTCAGAAAAAAAAAGAGATATAATGGTGGAAGAAAGAACACCCTATTGAACAACAATTAGAGTTGAGCGGTACGAAAAAGGAGTTCGCTGAATTGAAAGAGCTAGTTATGAAGGAACAGATTTTGTCAGGTTGCGGCCCTGAGTTAACCATACATTTGAAAGAGAGACAGCCAGAGACAGCAGGGGAGTTGTTGAAGTTCGCAGAGGTGTATAGAGAGGCACGTTTGGGCACTAAGGTGCAGGAGAAAACAGGTGCTAGGCACAGGTGAGAAGAGTGCAAGGAGACTAGGAGGTTTTCTGCAAAGTCTGCAAACCCAGTGGTGGGGCAGAAGGAAGGGCAAAGGGACATTAGGTGTTTCATTTGTCACAAGAAGGGACATGTGGCGAGGGATTGTCGCATTGAGGTTCCAGAAGGCAGCAGCCTTGCAAGAGGTGGATAAGGGTCGCCAGGGGAGACGACCTGCAGTGGAACCAAAAGGGATTCAGTCTGAAGAGGGTGGAGTGCAGCTTATGGCTAGCACTGGACAGCAGTCAGTGTCAGGGATGGAGGGCACTAGGCTGAGTGGTTCGTTACCAGTGGAAGAAGGGTGGATTGGCCAGCAGGGGGTTTGAAAGTGTTACGAGACACGGGTTGTTCATGCGGGGTAGTACGAACAACGCTGGTCGATAAAGGGTTTTGACAGGGCAAATCCAGACCTGTACTCTAATCGATGGCACTGTGGGGGAGTTTCAGTTGCTAAGATAGAAGTACGTACCCCTTACTTCTCAGGCGAGTTGTCTGCGTTGGTGATGGTGAAACCCCCTTCACGATTTGATCATTGGAAATATTCCAGGTGCAAGGGATCCAGGGGATCCTGAGTTGTTGACTGCTACAGGGGCAGCAGTTCAAACACGGAGCAAGAAGGAGGAAAGGGTTGTTAAACCGTTAGTTGTTCCAGGAAGGGAAGTCGGGCATAGATGTGTCCCCTGATGAGTTTAGGGCTGCACAGGAACAGACCCTTCGCTCGTGAAGTCTTGGGAGTTGGCAAGAGGTGGAGAGAAACAGGTGGTTAGAGGAGGTGAGACTCAGCACATAGGCGCAGCAGCAATCATTGATGAGGTGAAGGAGACCCAGCAGAAGAAGTGGAGATTTTGTTGCCTGAGTTTCCAGGAGAAGAGGTCATACAGGGACGTGTCACTGTATGAAGGGCTAGACAGTAGGAGTTCCTAGGTTTTGTTGTCGGAGGCGACACAAAGCCGCCAGAAAGGGGAAAGGTGGAGAAGATGATGAATTCAGAGAGACCAAAGACCAAAACAGAGTCAGGAGTCTGCTAGGTTTTATTGGGTTCTATAGGGAGTTTGTTCCAAATTTCGCGGCAATCACGAGTCCTCTCAGTGATTTGGTCAAGGCAGGGAAACCGGCAGTGGTCGAGTGGTCAGACGCTGCAGAGCAAGCACTGCAGACGGTATTAGAGAGACTAGGTTCCGTCCCATCTTGAAGCTACCAG
Organism: Conus ventricosus; assembly: GCA_018398815.1. Taxonomy (NCBI): domain Eukaryota; kingdom Metazoa; phylum Mollusca; class Gastropoda; order Neogastropoda; family Conidae; genus Conus; species Conus ventricosus. The sequence continues at coordinate 60,557,356 of CM031616.1, forward strand.
ATATGTCCAAACCATTTTTGTTGCGGACAGATGCATCAGGTGGTGGGATAGGTGCAGTATTGTTACAGGGCATGAAGGAGTCGAGTTTCCTGTGAGATATGCTAGCAGGAAGTTGACAAAGTGTGAAGAAGGGTACGCAACGGTGGAGAAGGAGTGTTTAGCTGTTCGTGTGGGCCGTGCAGAAGTTCCACAAATACTTGTATGGGAAAGAGTTCGTGATAGAGACAGATCACCAACCACTCAAATTCCTGCAGGAGGCACAGCTGAAAAACAGCAGAGTTCTGCGTTGGGCAATGGCACTGCAGCCCTACAGGTACCGAGTGCAGTACATTCCCGGTCGACAGAATGTCGGAGCTGACTATTTAAGCCGTGTAGTCTAGCAAGCTGCAACTCAGAGGAAGTCAGTCATATCCGGGGTGCTTTGTTGATAATATGTGTTGATGACAGTTATGTTGATTGGATATGGGTTCATTTCCAGTTGGCTATGGTTCATATTTTTTTGTGTGAGACTTGTTTATATTTTCTTTGTGAGATTTGTTCATGTAAATGTAGTTATGCTTGGAGCATACAGTCGCTTGTGTAGTGATGCATTAATTGCAATAAGTGAGGATGAAGATTCCTCAGTGAAGTGTCATGGATCGTGATCATGTTATATTGTGCTTTTCATAGAATTGTGAAGAGAAGATGTGGCAAATCCGCAGGTAGGGGAAATTGCATAAGTGCGCACAGAGGTCGTTATAAAATGAGTTGAAATAACGCAAGAGCGCACGTCAATGATAACTCATTGGAGTGGTATTCACTAATGATATATTTTATAACTTATAAACCCTTGTTGTAAAGTATTTTTTTTTAAAATTTGCGCGTGTAGCTGTGTGTCAGCAAATTCGGTTGTTGTCTTTTTTGTACCGTTGTTTTGAGACAATGCGGTGCATAGTCTTTTGCAAGGGGGAAATTGTCACGGTCAAAATTCAACACAACCAAAGTGTGGTCAGTCGTCGGCCACTTCAACTGGACATAAGTCCAAACTCAAACATTCTAGGCTCCAGGAAGACGGGCCCATATGTCGGGTCCGGCCAATTAAGCAGAGGGGAGAGGCTCCACAGAGACGTTCTGTCCCGCCAGACGACTAAGCGGCTTTGACCGGGCGCCTCGATGTCTGCCCAGACGAGTCTCAGTGCCTGGGCCAGCCTTATCCGGCCAATTTGTGGAACAACGTCATTGTTAGTCCGACCCTCGCAGGTTTAAAGCAGGAAAGGGAGAGGGAGAAGGTAGTGTGTGGTGGGGGTGAAATCTAGCTAATCAATTAAATGACCAATTGACCACCACAGAGAGTAAGGCGTGTAGACGGGACTGTCATGATTTGAACGTCCAATGGAATTAGAGGGAGACAACTTCGGGATCAAGGGTAAAAATACTGACCAATGGTACTGGCCCTTGGACACGGGGTTAGAGCATAAAGGAATGTGTGAGGGAGAGAGAAGGAGGAGAAAAAAACGAACAGGACAGAGAGAGAGAGAGGGGAAGTTCGGGAGAGTAGGCTCTCGCCTACAGGAAGGCAGGGAGATGAGAACGAACAGAGACAGAGAGATGAGGAGGTTTTAGGTTTTAGTCTCTGCACGAGGGAAAAGGCAGAGAGATGAAGAGAGGAGAGAACGAGGGGAAGAACGAACAGAGAACAGAGAGAGACAGAGAGAGGGGGAGGTTCTAGGTCTGCTTGAGAGAGAAGCAGAGAGATGAAGGGAGGAGAGAAGAGAACCAAATTTTAGCATTGAGCACCAGAGATAGTCTGCAGAGGAAGGACAAAAGAGAGATGTGGAAAGAGAGAGTTGTTAACTAATGAAGAGAAAAAGAAAGAAAAGAAAAGGAAAAGAAAAAGCAACATGTCCATTTAATAGAGCAGACTAGGGGAGAGAGAGAGAGTGCAATGCGTTAATGCAGGAAGAAAAGAAAGGAGAACAGATCGATGTTGATAGTCACTGTTCTATCTAAACCGGGGGGTTCGACCTCATTTCTTGGCCAGCGCCACTTTCATCGGCAGTCCAATCTGACCAACGCCAGCAGTCCAGCCGGACCGGTGCCGACAGTCCAGCTTGACCGGTGCAACCAGACCAACACCAGTGCCAGCAGTGCGTCGTGTTGTGAAAGTGACAGTGAGAAAAAAAAAAAGAAAAAAGACAGTGATTCGTGAATAGTTAAGTCACCTGGCCAGGTAAAAAATGAAATCTATTTTACCCCGGGGTTTTTAAAAAATTTTTTTTT
>CM031616.1:60560614-60603114 GCA_018398815.1 Conus ventricosus
ACATTAACATTGGAAAGGTTTGACGAAGACACACTTCCTCCTAAAGGGGCGTTCTTTTCTAGTCTTAGAGGAAAGGACATCAGTGATTCTGATTACCAACATGCTCGAGATGCGTGGCAGAAGTTAGATTGTAAACGATGGGAGACTATCATGACTCCTACTTAATGGCTGATGTATGTTTGTTGGCGGATATTTTTGAAAATTACAGAAGACCTGCATGAAACATTACAGTTTGGATCCTGTGCATTTATATTCTGCACCCGGGATGAGTTGGGATGCTTTCTTAAAGTTTACTGGAGTACAGATTGATTTATTGTCAGATTTACCAATGATTCAGATGATTGAAAACGGATTGCGTGGAGGAATTAGTATGGCGTCGCATCATTACTGTAAAGCAAACAACAAATACTTGGACGACTATGATCCAAGTAAAAGGTCTAACTATCTCATGTATTTAGATGCAAACAATCTGTATGGTTGGGCAATGGCGCAATCACTTCCATTACGCAACTTAAAATGTACACAGAAGACAATCCAAAAAATATTCAAAGGGCATTAAAGTGGTTGGGCAGTTTGGCGCCTGATCAACAGCGTGGATACATTCTAGAAGTTGACTTAGAATATCCTCATGAACTCCATGACCTGCATAATGACTATCCATTAGCAGCAGAAAGCCTAAAGATGAATCCAAGAGAGCCGCCTAAACTTGTGCCCAATCTTCGAGGCAAAAAAAAATATGTCTGTCATTACAGACTTCTACAATTTTATTTAAGACATGGTTTGAAGTTGACAGCTGTTCATCGTATAATTGCTTTTGATCAAGAACAGTTCATGAAACCATACATCATGAAGAATACTGATCTCAGAACCAAATCCACAGATGCTTCAGAAAAAGACTTTTTCAAGTTGATGAACAACAGCTGTTTCGGAAAGACTATGGAAAATCCGCACAAGCGCAAAGATGTCAGATTGGTCACCAGAGAGAACGAAGCAATTAAGCTGACTTCAAAACCAAATTAACAGGACTTCAGAAGATTTCATGATCAGCTTTTTGGCATAATGATGAAAAAAAAAAGAAAGTCAAATTGGACAAACCTGTATTTATCGGGTTTACTGTTTTAGAATTATCAAAGCTTTTGATGTTAGAATTTCCTTATGACTACTTTAAACCCCTGTATCCTGAGTCCAGAGTGCTTTACACAGATACAGATAGTTTTGTTTATAGATATCCCTACTGAAGACATCTATAAAGACATGGAAACCGAAGTAGCTAAAGGGCATGCAGGATGGTATGATACATCTGATTACCCTAAAGATTCGCCTTTGCATTCAATTACTAACAAGAAGGTTTTAGGAAAGATGAAGGATGAATTATCTGGAAAGGTGATTAAGGAGTATGTGGGGTTAAGGTAAAAAATGTACAGTATTTCGAGCCTGAGAAAATCATTAAGAAAGCAAAGGGAATTATCTCGCAGTGTTGTGCAGTCAAACATATCACATGACAACTACAAAGAAGCATTGTTTGACAATAAGACTTTTCATATGACAACGTAAACCTGCGATCTAATTACATGATATCAACACAACTGTTGTAACAAAAAAGCCATAGATAGAACAAACACAAAACGTGTGTTTGTTAATCCAGAGTTTTCATATGCAATTAGGGCACTGGAGGACCGCATAAACAGAGGGGTTTATATTTTTCATCAACTTTTATTATAAGATCAATCATAGCTTCATCCAATTCATTTAAATCTTTTCTCATGTTTGCTTGATGCGTTCGAATTTTTTTTATTATTTCAAGATATTCTTTTTCCCAATTTGGGGGTTTGAGTTGTAGGTGATCTGGATGATTTAGCATGCATTGATTAATCCTCAAAAATGTTCCCCTAATAGCATTACACGCATCAAATGATTCCCGTATCATTTTCAAGGTCTCTTCCTTTACCATTCTTGTTTCGTTCTGCACTTCGTCCTGAGCTTCCATTTTAACTCAAATATATTTACGTAAATTAATTAAGCGGAACTGTGTCTGGTGGGATTATCTGCAGTTCTTCTTTTACAAAAGATCTTTGAGGAGCTGGTTGTTTTGTTGTGTCAGTTTCTCGTAAATAATACACGGGCGGATTCATTTTTACAATTCTTTTTATTTCATACGGATCAACACTCCAAACTGGATCGGTTGCCCTGATGCGAGTGTCCCCTTCTGCTTCCCCCGGTAAATAAAGGTACGGATGAACTGACGTCTCCTTCAACAACATTTATTGTTTTTCTTTTGATTGCTTGTACTGGTTTTAGCCCTTTAAATTCTTCATTATTCATTGCGCGCAAAACTGAGGGCAATCTTCTAACCCATTCTGTGTTGCGAGAATTGTCAATAAGCTCTCTGTGATACTGGTAGGAGAAAAGTCTTTCAGCTAACTGTTTGTTAAAGTTTTCAACTAAAGCCTGTTTCTTCTTTCTTTCTGCGTACGCAGGCTGATACTCCTGCGGACACTCCCTGTATAGCCAGGCAGTGGAGTTTTGTGTGTATGACCCTTTTTATCCCGCCATTAAGGCAGCCATACTCCATCTTCGGGGAAGCCTAAAGCCTGTGATCTGTGAACTCCTGGGATGCCTCTTTTAATGGTAACTCTATGTTTAACAATAATTTGATTCACTCGGCCTTTAAATTCTTTTCCATCATCGACTTGAATCATGCCAGGATAAGTTAAGGGACCTCGTTGGTATATCAGTTGTATGGCAACAGCAACAGCAGAAGCACTCTTTTGTGTTAATGGTTCCGCATCTTTGTATCTTGAAGCTATGTCAATGACTGTGAGTGTGTACTTAAATCTTTTTCGTCTAATCGTATCATGGGGTAAATATAGAAGGTCCATTTGATGGGTGTCGTTCGGTATTGTATTCACAAAGTGTGGTCTCTGTATTCGTCTAGGCGCTGGTAAATAAATTTGCCAAATCGCTTGTTTAGATAACCATTCCTTTGCTGTTTGTTCACTGACTCCCGCTGCTTGGCTTAGCTTTTTTATGCCGTGATATCCCTTCCAATATCCTTTTGGCGAATAATAGATTTTGTTCATTTTTATTCAGCCAATATTATGTGCAACAAAATAGACAACAGCCATACCAACGACAATAAACACAATTTCTTGCATCTTTTGTTTTTTCTGATGGTTGATAAAAGTCACTGAATTTTGGTGGGGGCAATGTTTCGATTGGCTTGCCTGTTACAAGGTAATAGTCTTTTATTGCCTGGTCAACATCTTTAAATGTGTAAGCTGCATGCCCCTGTTTTTTCAGTGTGTTATTAATAAAATCTAACTGCTCAATTCTCTGCTTTTCATAGTTATCTTGTGCAGCTGCTAGTTGCTCCATAGCTTTGTTATGTCTTTTTCTCTCGCCGTCATCCCGTAGTTTACTAAATGCGTAATTACTTCCGCTAAAAGCAAGCGCATTCACCACAGCGCCACCTATCATCATTACGAGTGAAGCCATTTTTTATAAATGTATTTTTTATTTTACATATTTATACTGTCTGGAATTATTCCTTGCTTAACTAGAAAATCTTTCGTGGCAAACGAAGTTTGCAATAATAGCAATCAGCTTTGCTGAATCCTCAAAGTCTAGTTTGCCAAGATCTGCCGGTTTTATTTTAACAAGCTTTTACCAAGCATTGTGTATCCTACACTTAGCCCTCCAATAACAGCAGAATGGTATACAAGGTTGGCAATATTTTTTTTTCGGTGCTCATTTTAAAAAATAAAATAATTATAATTAATAAAAACATGAACAGCGATGATCTGCTAGAGCTACAGAGCGGCCTACACAGTCTTGGACTTACAAATGAAGAAGTTGATGACCAAGCTGTTATGCCCCAAAAGGAGAGGTTTGTATTCTTTGGCAGCATGTGGAAAAACAAAACAGTTCCTCGGAAATGAATTTAGCATAGAACAGATTCAACAGATGTCGCCACAAGACATTATAAAGTATCATAACGGGTATGAGGCGCAGCTGGGCCCGAGAATGGAAAAAAGTGTGGGGCAAACGGTTCTTAGTTTGTACACTAAACTAGTCGGGCAGTTTTTGCCCCCATTGATTCTGAACAAGATCTTAGTATGTTTTAACCCGCAAGATCCAGTTTTAACAAAGTCATTAGGGTCTCTAAGCTGTGATTTTATTACAGATTTGGAACATGTTATCGCCTTTTATAATGGGATTAATTACTTTAATCATAAAGATTTTATTTCCCTTCAAATGAACGAGTCGAAAAATCAGCAAAAATCAGGAAACACTGAATCAAAAAACATTGAATCAAGTCGAGAAAGTAACCAGTAAAACACCCATCCTGGACGCATTGCTGCAGGAAAAAAATTAGAGTGGAACAAACAAAAAAATTACAGTTACAATCACAGAATTAAACTCATAATGAAACATAACGCCAACGCCAACAGTTGATCCAATGCCAGCTCCAGAACAAGAGCAAGTTAATTCAAGGCACCAAAGTCTTCATGGAATATTGAACTTAAAACTGTTGCCGTTTTTGGACCATTGCTGCTGCTGGGTTAGTTATTACGGTTATAAATATATAAAGAATGGCAACAAAAACAAAAGCAATCAAAAACAATCTGAACCACTAAATACAGAAAACAACAGCACGCCAGCACCGCCAATAACAAAAAAATCATTTTGATCCATTTATAATGCAATAATATTTTAAGAATTTAAAATTTTAAAATTTTTTGATAAAACATGGCGGATTATTATTTGTTTAAAATGATGGAGTCAATAAATAAAGACATGGAGCTATAAAAGACATTTCCATAGACCAGAATTGTAATCAATGCGGTTTTTGCTTAGGATGTAAGAACTTCATTAGATCTATGCGCCGATCTCGCGCAGAGAACGATGAGCAAGACATCCTTAACGATGACGCGTTTTTTGAGGCGTGTGTGTACTATATTAGACATTTTACTATTTAAGATAAACATAGATTGTATTTTTTTGATAATTATAGATAACTTGAAAAAGAACTTGGTTGTACTTAGAGGATGACTTGAGGATGACTTGAGGATGACTTGAGGTGACTTGAAGATAACTTAAGTAAGAACTTAGAAGTGACTTGGGGAACTTGAAATGACTTGGGTAAGACTTAGAAGTGACTTAAGTAAGAACTTGAGGATGCTTAAGGACAAATTGGGGACGACTTAAGTAAGAACTTAAGTTAAGAACTTAGAAGTGACTTGGGGTGACTTAAGTTTTAAAAACTTAGAAGTGACTTGGGGTGACTTAAGTTAAGAACTTAGAAGTGATTGGGGTGACTTAAGTTAAGAACTTAGAAGTGACTTAGTGTGTGCATGTGTGGGGTGGGGGGCAAGCAGGTAGGTTGGGGGGTGGGAGGTGGGCGGCACCTTTGATTATTTATAAGAAACCGATGTCCAGAATATGATATAGTTATTATCAGTAAAACAACAACAATGACAGCAGTGACAACAACCCAACAATAACAGATATATACAAACACGATTCGCACGCACACACACACACACAGATGGGAGGTGCTTGCATGGAGAATGGGAAAGGGTTTTATGGGTTTGGCGCTGGGGGCCGTAATTCAAACGGCTGTCGGTCTCTCTGTCAACTGAAGATTATTCAAAGCAGCCACCAAGTGCATTTATCAAAAAGCTTGATTTAATAAACAAGACAGTTGAATAAAGTACACTCTGTGGCCACCCGAAGGCAGCCAAAAAAGTTGAAGCAGGGCGTTGAAGCAGTGAAGACAGGCAGTGAATGTCAGTAAATCAGCAGTGTTCCAATACTAGTTGACCTATTTGAGCGCTACAGGCAGTTGCGCGACCTACTTCAGTGTTACAAGCAATGCTCTAGCTCAGCTACTCCTATACACAGGCAGAGTTCAGGTTTCGCTAATTCTACTCTTGCGATGATTGCTGTGCACAGTCGAGAACCATTGATGTGGGTATTTTCTCGGCCCAGTAGTTCCGAATCTCCTCGCTGCTCTCAAACATTGCATGGAGCTCCTTTTAAGGCGGAAGATTTCATAGAAAGACAGCCCAACTGTGGCTGAATTTGGATATGTATGGATGCAACAAACGAGCTATCTCTCTCAGTCTCCGTGCATATGAAGGGCTAATTCCAACATTTTCCTTCAGCCATTTATCCCACGTTTTTACTGTGAGACCCTTTCCTTTCTTCTGCCTCAAAAAACTTGAAAGCAACTTCTAAAAGTCCCCCGTATTGCAGGTTAACAAGCCATTGTGGTTGCTTCTTGTCTTGCTAGTTGTCTATATCCATCAATCAGCTTTTGAACAGCACTTTGCGATGATGTAATTTCTTCCAGATTGAAAAAGAACACTTCTTTTCTAACTTCTTCTGCACATCAACATTTTGGACTGTAAATACTTGTGTAGTTCATTTGGATTCCTTGTTGTTTTGGATTTCTTTGCTTTTCCTCCATACAGGGTGGCGAGTTTTCGTTTGGGCTGTGAAGGAAGTTTAGGTAGTTTCTCACTTGTAGATGGGCCTGCTTTCTAAGTTCATCCAAAACATGAAGAAATTGAGAATGGTACTCAAGATGTTCTTGAAGTATTGTCAACTGAGGAATACTCCACTCTCTTTGTTCTGTCATGATCAAAATGCTAACTAAAGTCAACACTTTTCTCACTGAAAATTACACACGTCTTAGCGCCACAACACCCCCAAGAAGAATGACAAGACAGCTTTGGTCAGTTGTCAACGTCAACAACAGTGCTGGGGGCGGATGTGACGTCTTTTTAATATCACATGATTAAATCTTGACTTATGATAGGTGAATGTAAGAAACATGTCTATATCTGTTTTACCCAGGCGGGAATGACTGAGCAAAATCCTTTCAGCCCACTTATAGAAATCTCGCTATTCAGAACTGCACTATGGGGTATTTAACTATCGCTTTTCATGTCCGCTGACTGGCTTTAACAAATCCCACGGTGCACGAGTGGAGACCGCTAGCTTGCTCTGAATGCTTCTATTGAAATCTCTGGGGGAGTGCTGTGCTTCACTGCATGCCTTTAAAAACAGCTGTGTATAAGCCAATCTCTCCACCTGCAGTGTGTGTGTGGATTTTATGTCAGAAATATAACTCAGTTTTAAAAGACTTTAGAGAACAGTTAAAGACTGTAGTTTTATTTCACATGAAAGACAGAGATGCATTTGATGAATGTTTGCGTGAAAATGATGTTATTGAGAATGATCAGGAAAAACGCAGGATTAAGCAAAACTAAAATCTGAAAAGTTTTAGTAAATTAGTATTAAAAACAGATAACCCTACACAGTATGTATGTTTGTAGGGTTTACTAGTTAGAGAACTATAATATGTCTGTTTCTGGCTCGGCAGCTCGAAACCGGCCAAGGCCGGGTGAGAGCGGGTGTGTTCTCTCCCTGTGTAGACAGGCAGTGGAGTTTTGTGTGTGTGACCTTTTTTTTATCCCGCCATTAAGGCAGCCATACTCCCATCTTCGGCGAAGGTGCATGCTATGTGTAACGTGTCATCCATACCAACGGCCAAACTGGCCTTCTCTTCCGAAAGTTGGTGACAGGATTTTACGTGTGTGCAAGATGTGCGTGCGTTCACACACGGAACCTCGGTTTATAGTCTCATTCGAAGGACTGTATGGGGAAGGGAGTCAGAACTAATATTAACTCCAAGGGAAAAATCCCCCTGTACCGAAACGGCCCGGCGGAGATGCGAACCCGCAACCCCAGGATCACCAGAGTCCGGCGCTCTACCAACTGTGCTATTCCAGCCCCCCTCAGCTTGTCTGAATCATAGAATGCAAATCAAGAATGAGAAGTTCTCAGTGATTAAAAGTAAGATATTGACAAGAATGGAACGTGTGTCTGTTGTGGTTTTTTCTTCAGCCCCGAACAGACAGCGGGGGGATGTGCCTGACCTTCTGGTACCACATGTTCGGGGCGCACGTGGACACGCTCAACGTGTACATGCAGCAGGGCAGCGTGCGCACCTTGGTGTGGACCCGCTCCAACACGCAGGGCAACATCTGGCGCCAGGGTCAGCGCACCTTGGTCAGCACCCAGCACCCAGCAGCAGTACCAGGTGAAGTGTGTGTGTGTGGTGTGGTGTGGTGTGTGTGTGTGATGTGGTGTCATTGTGGTGTTGTGTGTGGTGTGTGTGTGGTGTGTGTGTGTGTGTGTGTGTGTGTGTGGTGTGTGTGTGTGTGTGTGTGTGGTGTGTGTGTGTGTGTGTGTTTGCGCGCGCGCGCGCGCGCGCGCGCGCGTGTGTGTGTGTGTGTGTGTGTGTGTGTGTGTGCGTCTGTGTGTGAGAGAGAGTGTGTGTTGTGGTGTGTCAAGTCAAAATTATCTTTATTGAGGGTTAAAGAATAAGCTTTGAAGCTTTTTTTCATCCTGCCCTCACAAAAAAGCATAAAGATCAATCACAATAGTGTGTGCGTGTGCAAGTGTGTGTGTGTGTGTGTGTGTGTGTGTGTGTGTGTGTGTGTGTGTGTGTGTGTGTGTGTGTGTGTGTGTGTGTGTGTGTAAGAAGAGGAGATAATGAAGATGTGGGGGGGGGGGGGGAAGGGTGGACGAGAGCTTCTTCCTATTTCCCCCCCACTCTTCTCGTTCGTTCCTTTCTCCGTTCATACTGTTGTACTTCAAAACGTAAGTCTCGAAGAAAGTACGTTACACCTTACATTTAGAACTGTGCGGGCTACGAACAGAAACTTAGGACAGATATTGCTTTGTGTGTATGACATGAACTATGAAACAGGTCACCAATGCTCTGCGATAGTTGAGCAGTAAAATGTGTTTGTTGAATAGCATCGTAGCTGACTAGAAGAGGTTTAGCCTAAGTTTAAGAAAAATTGTATAGATCGTGAAATAATGAAAAAGAAGACCATATTACATTCAATAGCATCACAGCAGACTAGAAGAGGTATCGCTTCAATTTAAGAAATATTCCTTCTTGTTCCCTTTTTAAAAGGAAATAAATTGTAAAATTTACAAGTGCGTCAAAAGAGGAAAGTACGCAGAAAGTTTAGATAGAACAGTTGTACATCCGAAAGTTATACACATGACTTGAATACAATTATCAACTAGACAACAACAAAAAATAAGGAAACGCAGGTTTAATAATACAATAGTGATAATGATAATAATAAGATATTCGGTGAGAAAAGGAACATAAATAGGTCCAACGGCCGTGAGACTAACAACAGACTGCCAGAGAGTGTGTGTTTTTGGCTGGTGGTCAGAGTGAGTTCTGAGAACGTGATATGATTTCACCCCAGGACGGACTTACCAACAAATGACATTTGTAAATAATTCACATGTTACCCAGTATGTAGCATTCACCGTAAATCTGCTTCTGGTGTGAGCGCTCCTCTCGCCATCAATAAAAGCTGAATCACGCGTATACGCGTTTATGACAGAAATATTATAAACTGGAGTGTCAAGAGAGAGAGAGAGAGAGAGAGAGAGAGAGAGAGAGAGAGAGAGAGAGAGAGAGAGAGAGAGAGAGAGAGAGCAGCTCTTCTCTTATCTACGAGCAGCGTGTGGTGTTAACCTCTAGGACAGTTTTCAAAGGAGAGTGAATTAACAATTTGTCCTGTAATCTGTTGGTCTGGATTGGCCTTGCGGAACTAGTAACCTGTCTTTGGTGTGTGTGTTTTTTTTTGTTTGTTTTTTTTAATGTGCTGCGATCTCCGCTTTCAGTCACCACGCTTTGAAACTAGATTAATCAACAGACATGCCACACACAGACAATAATCTGTACGCTGTGAACCCTGTTTCTGCAGAATAGGGGGAGGGTTTTTTTTTCTTTTTCTTTTTTTTTTTCTTTTTTTCTTCTTTTTTCTTCTTTTTCATTTTTTTTCCTTTTTTTGTGTGTGTGTGTGTGTTTTGTTTTGCTAAGCATTGAACGGGAACAATTGTGGTGCGTCCTGCAGATTCTGTTCGAAGGCGTGGTTGGAGCCAGCTGGCAGGGAGATATGGCTCTGGATGACATCTCGCTGATCGGAGGACCGTGCCCCCCGTCCTGTGAGTATATAGCGAGGGGGACAGGCTTTTCTGTGTGTGTGTGTGTGTGAGTGAGTGAGTGAGTGAGTGAGTCTGTCTGTCTGTGTGCGTGTGCGTGTGTGCGTGCGTGCGTGCGTGCGTGCGTGCGTGCGTGCGTGCGTGAGTGTGTGTGTGTGTGTGTGTGTGTGTGTGTGTGTGTGTGTGTGTGTGTGTGTGTGTGTGTGGTGTGTGTGTGTGTGTGTGTGTGTGTGTGTGTGTGAAACTTCCCAGCTTAGGAGTTCATGTGTATGTGGGTTCCGTGCCTTTTTCTTTTCTTTATTTCTTTGTTCTGCCCGAAAAGTTTTGTGTGTACTTCAGCCCGAGTCCTAAACTGACAAAACTATTTCATGAAGATCCAGGCAGTAAGACAGCCTGAAAAAGACTGCAAAGAGGAAATCCATGAAATCCATGTACATAGTGTGACGTCAGTGTGTGGTATTTACATGTATGACTCTGCCCTAAAACAGTTCAATTATGTGGCAGGTCATTACAGTACGATTGTGGTATAGGTCCGAATAGGTATGTCAATGTAACAGTTTCATGATTTGGTGTAGTTGTGCTTAAGTCAGTGTGATTGTGCTTAAGTCAATGTGATTGTGCTGTAAGTCAGTGTGATTGTGCTGTAAGTCAGTGTGATTGTGCTGTAAGTCAGTGTGATTGTGCTTAAGTCAGTGTGATTGTGTTGTAAGTCAGTGTGATTGTGCTTAAGTCAGTGTGATTGTGCTTAAGTCCGTGTGATTGTGCTTAAGTCAGTGTGATTGTGCTGTAAGTCAGTGTGATTGTGCTGTAAGTCAGTGTGATTGTGCTTAAGTCAGTGTGATTGTGCTGTAAGTCAGTGTGATTGTGCTTAAGTCAGTGTGATTGTGTTGTAAGTCAGTGTGATTGTGTTGTAAGTCAGTGTGATTGTGCTGTAAGTCAATGTGATTGTGCTTAAGTCAGTGTGATTGTGGTTAAGTCAGTGTGATTGTGCTTAAGTCAGTGTGATTGTGTTGTAAGTCAGTGTGATTGTGCTTAAGTCAGTGTGATTGTGCTGTAAGTCAATGTGATTGTGCTGTAAGTCAGTGTGATTGTGCTGTAAGTCAGTGTGATTGTGCTGTAAGTCAGTGTGATTGCGCTTAAGTCAGTGTGATTGTGTTGTAAGTCAGTGTGATTGTGCTTAAGTCAGTGTGATTGTGTTGTAAGTCAGTGTGATTGTGTTGTAAGTCAGTGTGATTGTGCTGTAAGTCAATGTGATTTGCTGTAAGTCAATGTGAGTGTGCTGTAAGTCAGTGTGATTGTGCTTAAGTCAGTGTGATTTTGTTGTAAGTCAGTGTGATTGTGTTGTAAGTCAGTGTGATTGTGCTGTAAGTCAATGTGATTGTGCTGTAAGTCAGTGTGATTGTGCTGTAAGTCAATGTGATTGTGTTGTAAGTCAGTGTGATTGTGTTGTAAGTCAGTGTGATTGTGCTGTAAGTCAGTGTGATTGTGTTGTAAGTCAGTGTGATTGTGCTGTAAGTCAGTGTTATTGTGCTGTAAGTCAATGTGATTGTGCTGTAAGTCAGTGTGATTGTGCTGTAAGTCAGTGTGATTGTGCTGTGTAAGTCAGTGTGATTGTGTTGTAAGTCAGTGTGATTGTGTTGTAGTCAGTGTGATTGTGCTGTATGTCAACGTAATTGGGTTTAAGTCAGAATAACCGTTGTGTAAGCTGATGGAGCCGAGTTGTGAATGGATGTAACGGGTGGTGTCGGGCGGCAGTGCCGCTGTAACCGTACATGTGGGTGCCCTTCTGTGCAGTTGAGTGTGACTTTGAGGCGGACTTCTGTGACTACACCCAGAACACCGACGACCGCTTCAACTGGCTGCGTCACGCCAACGCCACGTCGTCCTCGGGCACTGGACCCAGCCACGACCACACCACCCGCAACGGCTATGGTGAGAAGACTGCTAGAGTGTCACTGTGTACATGTGTCTGCGAAACATCTCTCTCTCTCTCTCTCTCTCTCTCTCTCCTCTCTCTCTCTCTCTCTCTCTCTCTCTCTCTCTCTCTCTCTCTCTCTCTCTCTCCTTCTCTCTCTCTCTCTCTCTCTCTCTCTCTCTTTCCCCCTCTCTCTCTCTCTCTCTCTCTCTCTCTCTCTCTCTCTCTCTCTCTCCTCTCTCTCTCTCTCTCTCTCTCTCTCTCTCTCTGTCACGGACAAAAAAATGAAACAACCTAACTTGGGGGAAACAACCTAACTTGGGGAGTCGCCAGCCAATTTGTTCGGACCTAAGTCCAAACTCAAACATTCTAGGCGTCAGAAAGACGGGCCCATAGGTCGGGTCCGGCCAATTAAGCTTAGTGGAGAGGTTTCACCGAGACGGTCCGACCCACCCAGACTGACTAAGGGGCTTTGACCGACGCCTCGATGTCTGCCCAGACGGACCTCAGTACCTGGGCCAGCCTTATCTAGCCAATTTGTGAACCAGCGTCATTGTAGTTTAGACATCGTGCGCCCACCCAGACTCAGCTAGCCACTTTAGAGTGACCAGTGTCCACACGGCACCAGTTAAGTAGGAAAGGGGGGAAGGTAGTGTTGGTGGGGTGAAATCTAGCTAATCAATTAAATGACCAATTGACCACCACAGAGAGTAAAGGCGTGTAGAGGGGACTGTCATGATTTGAACGTCCAATGGGAATTAGAGGAGACAACTTCGGGATCAAGGGTAAAAATACTGACCAATGGTACTGGCCCTTGGACACGGGGTTAGAGAAATAAAGGAATATGTGTGAGTGAGAGAGGGGAGGAAAAACGAACAACAGAGAGAGAGGGAGAAAGTTCGGGAAGTAGCTCTCGCCTACGGGAAGGCAGGGAGATGAGAACGAACAGTGAGAACGAGGGGAAGAACGAACGAGAGAGAGGGAGAGAGAGGTTGGGAGTGGAGCTCTGCAGGAGAGAAGGGCAGAGAGAGAGAGAGATGAGGAGAGAAGAGAACCAAGTTGAGAGATTAGCTTTAGATAGTCTGCAGGGGAAGGACTGAGGAGAGATGTGGAGAGAGAGAAAGAGTTGCTAATTTATGAAGAAGAAAAGAAAGAAAAAAAAAAAAAGAAAAGCAACCATGTCCATTTGATAAGAGCAACTAGAAGAGAAGAGAGAGAGAGAGAGAGAGAAAGTGCAATGCGTTAATGCAGGAAGAAAGAAAGGAGAACAAAATCGATGTTGATAGTCACTGTTCACCCTAACCGGGGGTTCGACCTCATACCTGGCAGCGTCACTTCGCCAAGCAGAACCACAGACCAACGCCAACAGTCTCACCTGCCAGGCCCCATCAGCCCAAAACACCATGCCGGCAGTTGTGTCGTGTTGTGAAAGTGACAGTGAAAAGAAAGGGAAAGAAAAGAAAAGACAGTGATTCGTGAATAGTTAAGATCACCTGGCCAGGTAAAGTAGAAATCTGTTTATACCGGTTAGTTAACGATGTTTTAGATAAATGATTTTGTGAAGTTCAGGAAAGAGAGAATGTTTTATTTCATTTGATTCCAGATGCATTGATGTTTCGTTCTATGAACATGTGTAGTAAAGTTATAGACTTTACTAGGGGTTTTTGATGTGACGAATGCATGATATTGAATGAGATCGTAAGCAAGCTGTGAGTGTGTTTGGGCTGTGCGCTAGTCCTTCCTCCACTGACATTACACCGAGGTTGACAATTTATTGGCGAGCCTGCCAGGATATTCTGGCCCATTTATTATAATTGTTCAATTCTCAGAGAGGAAGCTGGGGGATTCAAGTATTGTAACCTAAGACAAGGGGTTGTCTTACTGTATGTTCCCAAGATAGTTAAATACTATGCTTGGAAATTGCTTCCAAATAGTTAATACTAGGCTTTTGGCATTTCAGCCCCAGAGTACTTATTTCGCACAGATTGCCTATAATTCGCTCTCATATTTGGGGTCAGGCGCTGGCGTCTTAAAAAAACTAATTACGTTGTCCAAGCTAATATTGTCATTCAAGGATTGTGCTATTACGTCACCCCGTGTGGGAAAACCACCAGTTTGGCTGTCGTAGTAGTAAAATCTTGTTCAAAAAAAAAAAAAAAGAGATACAATGGCGGAAGAAAAGAACCCCCCCTATTGAACAACTTGTGAGCGTCGCTCGTGATCTAGGTTACTCAGGAGATGAGTTGCGTGCATTTGTTGAAAACCAACAAAAGATGGAAAGAGAGAACGCGCGGAAAGACGCCGCGTCGCATGGAATTAGCAGAGCGGGAAAAGGCTAAGGAAGAGCAAGAAATAGAAAAATTAAGGATTCAGGCTAATGATAATCAGGCTAGGGAGGAAACAGAAAGAATGAAGCAGGAAACAGAAAGAAAAAGGAAGCGCAGGAAACAGAAAGATTAAAGGTTCAATTAGAGCTGGAGAAAGTGAGAATACAAAGGGAGACCACCGATGAGGGTAGTTCACTTTCCAGTGACTCTGTGCGCAGCTATGCTCCCCGACCCAAGTTCCCAAAAATTTCTCTGAAGGAACCGATTCGATTGATGCATACATCAGTCGTTTCGAAACGTTTGCGCCATCAGGGTTGGCCTCCAGAAGAGTGGGCAGTCTTTTTTGTCGGCGTAACTGAGGGGTTAAGGCATACCCGATTTTCAACTGCGTTCCCAGCAAACAACAGTCTGATTTTGGTGCTGTGAAGGAGTCTTTAATGAAGGGATTTGACCTCACAGAGGAAGGATTCAGAAGAAATTCCGTTCAGCTAAATTACAAGCGGGTAAAGACGTAACCCATTTGGTGCACGTCTGGATCACTATTTTGATAAATGGTTAGAGTTGAGTGGTACGAAAAAGGGTTCGCTGAGTTGAAAGAGCTAGTTATGAAAGAACAGATTTTGTCAGGTTGCGGCCCGAGTTAACCATAAAATTGAAGAGAGACAGCCAAGACAGCAGGGGAGAGTTGAAGTTCGCAGGGGTTTGAAATAGAGGCACGTTGGGCACTAAGGTGCAGGAGAACGGGTGCTGGGCACAGGTGAGAAGAGTGCAAGGAGACCAGGGGAGTTTTCTGCAAAGTCTGCAAACCCAGTGGTGGGGCAGAAGGGAAGGGAAAAGGGGACATTAGGTGTTTCATTTGTCACAAGAAGGGACATGTGGCGAGGGATTGTCGCATGAGGTTCCAGAAGGCAGCAGCCTTGCAAGAGGTGGATAAGGGTCGTCAAGGGAAACGACCTGCAGTGGAACCAAAAGGATTCAGTCGAAGAGGGTGGAGTGCAGCCTATGGCTAGCCCCGGACAGCAGTCAGTGTCGGGGATGGAGGGCACTAGGCTGAGTGGTTCGTTACCAGTGAAGAAGGGGGGATTGGCCAGCAGGGGGTAAAAGTGTTACGAGACACTGGTTGTTCAGCGGGGTAGTACAAACAACGCGGTCGATAAAGGGGATTTGACAGGGCAAATCCAGACCTGTACTCTAATCGATGGCACTGTGAGGGAGTTTCCAGTTGCTAAGATAGAAGTACGTCCCCCTTACTTCTCAGGCGATTGTCTGCGTTGGGGGATGGAGAAACCCCTTCACGATTTGATCATTGGAAAAAATTCCAGGTGCAAGGGATCCAGGGGATCCTGAGTTGGTGACTGCTACAGGGGCAGCAGTTCAGACACGGAGCAGAAGGGGGAAAAAGGGTTTTGTTAAACCGTTAGTTGTTCCAGGAAGGGAAAGTCGGGCATAGACGTGTCCCCTGATGAGTTTAGGGCTGCACAGGAACAAGACCCTTCCCCTCGTGAAGTCTTGGGAGTTGGCAAGGGGTGGAAGAAAACAGAGGTTAGAGGAGGTGAGACAGAATTTCTTGTGGAAGGGCGGGCTGTTGTACCGGTGTTCACCAAGGGGAAGACGGGTAAGGTGACCACTCAGTTAGAGTACCAGCATGTTATCGTGACACTGTCATGTCAGTGGGTCACGAGTCGCTCATGGCGAGTCATCTCGGCACCGTAAAACGGCTGAACCGAGTCTTTGATGATTTTCATTGGCCCGGGGCAATAGCAGACCTAAAACGTTTCCCGTATGTCATGTGACGGGTGTCAAAGTCAGCCACAAGAGGGGTGAAGAGGAAGGGGCCTCTTAAACATCCCCCTTTAATTGACACACCATTCAGGAGAGTGGCCGTCGATCTGATTGGGGCCCCAAACTCGCCCTGTTCCAAAGGCGGGCACAGGTATGAGACATTAAGGTTGCAAGGAAAGTTTGCAGGAGGCTAGGGTCGTTTAGAAGAAGCAATATGACAGAAAGGTGAGGAAGCAATCCCTCAAGGCGGGAGATCAAGTCCTGGTACTGCTTCCCACGGGGCACAAAAAAGCTGCTGATGCATTGGAAAGGACCATTCACCATCACTGAAAAGGTCGATCGGGATTACCGAATTGATGTGAATGGGAAACCAAAACTTTTCCATGCAAATTTCCTCCGCAAATATATTCAGCGTGAGACTCAGCACATAGGCAGCAGCAATCATTGATGAGGTGAAAGAGACCCAGCAGAAGGGGAGATTTTTTTGCCTGATTTCCAGGAGAAGATCATACAGGGAGTGTCACTGTATGAAGGGGTAGACAGTAGGTTCCTAGGTTTTGTTGTCGGAGGCGACACAAGCAGCCAGAAAGGGGAAAGGGGGAGAAGATGATTGAATTCAGAGAGACCAAAGACCAAAACAGAATCAGGAGTCTGCTAGGTTTTATTGGGTTCTAAAAGGGAGTTTGTTCCCAATTTCGCAGCAATCACGAGTCCTCTCAGTATTTGGTCAGGGCAGGAAACCCGGGAGTGGGCGAGTGGTCAGACGCTGCGAGCAAAGCATTGCAGACGGTGTTGGAAAGACTAGGTTCCCGCCCCATCTTGAAGCTACCAGATATGTCCAAACCCTTTTTGTTGCGGACAGATGCTCAGGCGGTGGGATAGGGGCAGTAAAAAGTTTTCAGGAGCATGAAGGGGTCGAGTTTCCTGTGAATACGCCAGCAGGAAGTTGACAAAGTGTGAAGAAGGGTACGCACGGTGGAGAGGAGTGTTTAAGCTGTTGTGTGGCCGTGCAGAATTCCCAAATTGTATGGGAAGGGATCGTGATCGAGACGGACTCAACCATCAAATTCCTGCAGGAGGCGCAGTTGAAAAACAGCAGGGTCTGCGTTGGGCAATTTGGGACTGCAGCCCTACAGGTATCGAGTGCAGTACATTCCCGGTCGACAGAATGTCGGAGGGTGACTATTTAAGTCGTGTAGTCTAGCAAGCTGCAACTCGAGGAAGTCAGTCAATCCAGGGTGCTTTGTTGATAATATGTGTTGATTTCAGTTATGTTGATTGGATATGGTTCATTCCCAGTTGGCTATGGTTCATATTTTTGTGTGTGTGAATGTTTATATTTTCTTTGTGAGACTTGTTCTGTGAATGTAGTTATGCTTGGGCATACAGTCGTTGTGTAGTGATGCATTATTTGCAATAAGTGAGGATGGGGATTCCTCAGTGAAGTGTCATGGATCGTGATCATATTATATTGTGCTTTCATAAGAATTGTTGAAAAGAGATGTGGGAAATCCGCAGGGAGGGGATGCTAGGGGCGCACAGAGGTCGTTATAGAATGAGTTGAAATTTAAAGCAAGAGCGCACCCTCAATGATAACTCATTGGAGTGGTATTCACTAAATTGTATATTTTATAAAATTAAAAAACCGTTGGTTGTAAAGTATTTTCCAAACTTTGCGCGTGTAGCGGGTGTCAGCAAATTCGGTTTTGTCCTTTTTGTACCGTTGTTTTGAGACAATGCGGAGCATGGTCTTTTGCAAGGGGGAAATTGTCACGGACAAAAAAAATGAAACAACCTAACTTGGGGGAAACCAACCTAACTGGGGGGTCGCCAGCCAATTTTTTCGGACCTAAGTCCAAACTCAAACATTCTAGGCGTCAGAAAGACGGGGGCCCTAGGTCGGTCCGGCCAATTAAGCTTAGTGGAGAGGTTTCACCGAGACGGTCCGACCCACCCAGAAATGACTAAGCGGCTTTGACCGACGCCTCGATGTCTGCCCAGACGGACTCATTACCTGGGCCAGCCTTTTCTAGCCAATTGTGAACCAGAGTCATTGTTAGTTTAGACATCGTGGCGCCCACCCAGACTCAGCAGCCCTTTTGAGTGACCAGTGTCCACACGGCACCAGTTAAGTAGGAAAGGGGGAAGGTAGTGTGTGGTGGGGTGAAATCAGCTAATCAATTAAATGAACCAATTGACCACCACAGAGAGTAAGGCGTTTTAGACGGGACTGTCATGATTTGAACGTCCAATGGAATTTGAGGGAGACAACTTCGGGGATCAGGTAAAAATACTGACCAATGGTACTGGCCCTTGGCACGGGGTTAGAGCATAAAGGAATATGTGTGAGTGAGAGAGGGAGGAGAAAACGAACAGACAGAGAGAGAGAGGGAGAAGTTCGGGAAGTAGGCTCTCGCCTACAGGAAGGGAGGGAGATGAGAACGAAAAGTGAGAACGAGGGGAAGAACGAACAGAGAGAGAGGGATAGAGAGGTTCGGAGTGGAGCTCTGCAGGAGAGAAGGGCAAGGGAGAGAGAGAGATGAGGAGGAAGAGAACCAAGTTGAGAGATTAGCATGAGATAGTCTGCAGAGGAAGGACTGAGGGGAGATGTGGAAGAGAGAAAAAAGTTGCTAATTTATGAAAGAAGAAAAGAAAGAAAAAAAAAAAAGAAAAGAAAGCAACCCTGTCATTTTATAAAGCAGACTAGAAGAGAGAGAGAGAGAGAGAGAGAGAGAGAGAGAAGAGGAAGAGAGAGAAGAGGAGAGAGAGAGGAGAGGAGAGTGCAATGCGTTAATGCAGGAAGAAAGAAAGGAGAACAGATCGATGTTGATAGTCACTGTTCTACCCCTAACCGGGGGTTCGACCTCATACCTGGCAGCGTCACTTTGCAAGCAGAACCACAGACCAACGCCAACAGTCTCACCTGACCAGCCCATCAGACCAACACCAGTGCCGGCAGTTGTGTCGTGTTGTGAAAGTGACAGTGAAAAGAAAGGGAAAGAAAAAAAAAGACAGTGATTCGTGAATAGTTAAGATCACCTGGCCAGGGAAAATAGAAATCTGTTTATACCCCGGGGTTTGTTAACGATGTTTTAGATAAATGATTTTGTGAAGTTCAGGAAAGAGAGAATGTTTTATTTTATTTTATTCCAGATGCATTGATGTTTCGTTCTATGAACATGTGTAGTAAAGTTATAGACTTTACTAGTGGTTTGATGTGACGAATGCATGATATATGAATGAGATCGTAAGCAAGCTGTGAGTGTGTTTGGGCTGTGCGCTAGTCCTTCCTCCCCTGAACATTACACCGAGGTTGACACTCTCTCTCTCTTGTCTCTGTCTCTCTGTCTCTTTCTCACTCTCTCTCTCTCTCTCAGTCACTCACTTTCTCTCTCTGTCTACCCCCATTTTTTTCTTTCTGTCTCCTTTCTCTCTGTCTCTCTATCTTTTCTCTTCACTCGCTCTCTCTCCTCTTTCCTCTCTCTCTCTCGTCTCTCTCTGTGTGTCTCTCTCTCTCGCTCTACCCCCTTTCTCTCTTTCTGTCTCTCTCTCTCTATCTTTCTCTCTCACTCGCTCTCTCTCTTCCTCTTTCTCTCTCTCTCTCCCTCCCCCCCCCCCCCCCCCTCTCCTCTCTCTCTCTCTCTCTCCCTCCATCTCTCTCTCTCTCTCTCTCTCTTCTCATCTTCTCCTCTCTCTCTCTCTCTCTCTCTCTCTCTCTCTCTCTCTCTCTCTGTACCCACCCCAGGATGGAAAATGACTTTGACGAGTTGACAACCCTGATAACTATGTTCCCTCATGGTCGCTTAGGCTTTAAACGACATGAATACCCCCCCCCCCCCCCCCATCTCTCTCTCTCTCATATGCATTCTCATGCAAGCGCACGTGCATACACTATACCCACAGCCATTCACGCGCCTACTCACCCCCCCACCCCCCTTCCTCTCACACGCACTCGCACATGCTTGTGCGCAAAACACACGTGTATACGAACAGACACAAACACACACTTCTTAACCATCAGTGACGATAATATTTGACTTGACTGACTAGACTGCCCTTGGCTTAAGGCTGTGTCAGACCAATTAACATAGGCCAGAACACCAAGGCTACATCAAAATGTTGTTATGCTCTGCATAGTTATGTGGGGATTGTCTTCAGTCGTGACAAGCTCCTAGCATAACATTATCAGTCTCCCAAATCCCCCGAAGTCGGAGTGTGGCTGCCCATGTGGCGGGTAATCAAAAACGGTCACACACGTAATGTTCTCATCCCCAGCTGATGCATTTGTGCCGTAGTGTTCAAATACTTCGGCTGTTCGGATGATCCCTGGAGTCTTTAGCCAGGGTACGACAACAACAACAACAACAACGGACTAGACACACACACGCGCGCGCCAAGTGCTCTCACACACATCTCCACTTTCACCTCTTCCCCTGCCCTCTTGCCTTACCCCCCTAACCCTCATTCGCATAACACACACACACACACACACACACCACACACACACACACACACACACACACAACACACAACACACAACACACACTCACATGCACATGCGAGCGCGGGCACCCCATTCTCACACCACACACACGCATTACTGGTATACAGAATCGGAAGAAATATGAACCTGTTCTCGTCCATAATCTCTTCCAGTGAAACTGGTCGTGTCGTGATGACAGAAAGAGCAATCCTGTCTTGAGACACGTTCGTATCTGCATGGTTCGGAAACTACCCACATGTTTTGCATGATATTAGCAAGCGAGACTACAGCTCTGTTTTCATTCGTCGTTATGTGCAGAGTTTGTAAACTGCAACGATTTTTTTCTTTGTGATAGTAAGAATATGATTTGAATAATCAAGCGAGGGTGGAGGCAGGTAGAAGGGAGATATGTAACGCGTGTGTGTGTGTGTGTGTGTGTGGGGGGGGGGGGGGGGCGGGCGGGAGGTAAGCGTGCGTGTGTGTGTGTGTTTGTGTGTGTGCACACGCGCGTTTCTGTGTGTGTGTGTGTGTGTGTTGTGTGTGTGTGTGTGTGTGTGTGCGCGCGCGCGTGCGCGTATCTATATCTGTGTGTGTGTGTGTGAGTGTGTGTGTGTGTGTGTGTGTGTGTGTGTGTGTGTGTGTGTGTGTGTGTGTGTGTGTGTGTTGGAAAGGGGAGGGGGGAGTGAAGGGTGGGGGGAAGATTTTAACAGAAAGTTGTCACCACCAACAGATGAACGACGTGTTCCACCAACAGATGAACGACGTGTTCCACGCCACACTAACCCCCCCCCCCCCCCCCCCCCTTATCTCTCTCCCCTCTTTCCAGGTTACTACGCTTACATCGAAAGCTCGGCCCCACGCCGCTCGGGCGACAACGCCATCATGACCAGCCCGCCGCTGAAGGCCTTCAACGGCAGCCAGATGCCTGACGTTCTGGTACCACATGAACGGCAGCCACATCGGCCAGCTCAACGTCTACCGGGTGGTCAACGGCCAGCGGCTGACCACGCCGATCTTCAGGCAGACCCGCAGCCTGGGCAACTACTGGATCCAGGCGGCCGTCACGGTGCCCGCGCGCAGAACACCGCTTGGCAGGTGAGGTGGTGGTAGCCTGCCCACGAAGAGACGGAAGAGGTTCGGGGTGGTTTGTTGCTTGTTTTAAGTCTTCGTTTTGTGTCTGTTTTGTGATGTGTTCAGTTTTTGAAGGGTGGGGACATTGATGGTAGACTTGACAAGGCGAATTGAGATGACATTGTCAGTCCATCATCTGCTTTAAAGATGATTCAGGGACTTGACAAGGCGAATTGAGATGACATTGTCAGTCCATCATCTGCTTTAAAGATGATTCAGTGAGACTTGACAAGGCGAATTGAGATGACATTGTCAGTCCATCATCTGCTTTAAAGATGATTCAGTGAGACTTGACAAGGCGAATTGAGATGACATTGTCAGTTCATCATCTGCTTTAAAGATGATTCAGGGAGACTTGACAAGGCGAATTGAGATGACATTGTCAGTCCATCATCTGCTTTAAAGATGATTCAGTGAGACTTGACAAGGCGAATTGAGATGACATTGTCAGTCCATCATCTGCTTTAAAGATGATTCAGTGAACTTGACAAGGCGAATTGAGATGACATTGTCAGTCCATCATCTGCTTTAAAGATGATTCAGGGAGACTTGACAAGGCGAATTGAGATGACATTGTCAGTCCATCATCTGCTTTAAAGATAATTCAGTGAGACTTGACAAGGTGAATTGAGATGACATTGTCAGTCCATCATCTGCTTTAAAGATGATTCAGTGAGACTTGACAAGGCGAATTGAGATGACATTGTCAGTCCATCATCTGCTTGGAAGCTGATTCAGTGAAGAGAGAGAGAGAGAGAGAGAGAGAGAGAGAGAGAGAGAAGAGAGAGAGAGAGAGAGAGAGAGAGAAGAGAGAGAGAGAGAGAGAGAGAGAGAGAGAGAGAGAGAGAGAGAGAGAGAGAGAGAGAGAGAGAGAGAGAGAGAGAGAGAGGAGAAGGGCACTAATCTCAACTGACTGATCAGCCTTTCAGCCAGTACAGGTTTTGTTTGATACATCGGACTCAGGAGGACATTATCATTTTTCTCTTCTTTTTTTCTTTCTACTTTGCACATTAACAACGTTGTTTGCGGTTCAGATATTGAAGGACTATGCGACTTTCGACCTTGCATGGTGAAGATGCGTACATTAACAAACGCTTGCCAATGCATGAACACGCACACGCATACATTCACATGGACAAACACGCATACACACACATACGCACGTACGCGCGCGCACGCACGCACGCACGCACGCACGCACACACGCACACACGCACACACACACACACACAACAACACACACACACACACAACACACCACTCGCGGTTTTGTTGTTTTCTTTTTTCTGAGTGAAAAAGTTGTCGGTGAAGTAATGTGAACTACACACTTCCACCGTGCGGTGGAGATTAAAGCCAGATTACGCTCAACAGACAAGCGTCTTTCCCAACCACTGTTTAAGATGGCATCTGTTGTTTCCCTCCCAAGGGACTCAGCCCACCGACATGGGAGTTTTCAGTCTAGAAATGATGATGATACTTGCAAACTCTGTGCATGCACGTCACCACTCTGCCTAAAACCCCTTTGAACCCCGTTAATTTTAGACGTTTTTTTTTTTTCTTCTGTTCTTCCTTTGCCTTTTAATGAAAACCCAGTTATAAACATTGTTAGTGTACGTTCAGTCTTTGATCTTTGTAAAGTGTTATTTTGATGATGTTCGTGGACCTGTTTCCAAGTATGAGAGTGAAAAAAAAAGGTCCAGTTTTATTGGAAGGTAGAATCCGTTCATGAGACGCAAAGGTCTTGCTTGAAAATGTGTGAGTCGGGGCAGGAAGGAAGAGTTCTTTGCGTTTATTGTGGAAACACATGCGCATGTCCGTATGAACAAGTAGGCGATGAGTTGTGTGCGTGGTAGAGGTCCGTTAGTTCAAGACATGCATATGTACGCGGTAAGCTCCCATGTACGTGAATGAGCTGTCTGTCGCAGATCGCCTTCGAAGGCGTGGTGGGGCAGGGCTATTCCGGGGACATCGCCCTCGACGACATCAAGTTCCAGTCCGGCACCTGCCCGCCTCCGGCACCTGCAACTTTGAGTACGACACGTGCGGCTACTTCAACGTGCAGGACTTGGATCAGTTCGACTGGCTGCGCACGGCTGGGGCCACCATCACCTCCAACACCGGGCCTCCGCCGACCACACCACGGACTCCGACACTGGTGAACACAGGCGCTCTGTGTGTGTGTGTGTGTGTGTGTGTGGTGTGTGTGTGTGTGTGTGTGTGTGTGTGTGTGTGTGTGTGTGTGTGTGTGTGTGTGTGTGCGTGTGTGTGTGTGTGTGTGTGTGTGTGTGTGTGTGTGTGTGTGTGTGTGTGTGTGTGTGTGTGTGTGTGGTGTGTGTGTGTGTTGTGTGGTGTGCGTGTGTATGTATGTGTACGTATGTGTGCACGTGTGTGTGTGTTGTGTGTGTGTGTGTGTGTGTGTGTGTGTGTGTGTGTGTGCACGTGTGTGTGTGTGTGTGTGTGTGCAAGGAAGTGGTGACAGTGTCTTAGTGAACGACGGACAATTGCGAAGAATGTGGATGGTTTGTTTTTCAGTCACCTATGGTAATGAACTGTTGAAATACCATATTTCAATTATTTTAGCCGTGTACTATCAGCTGCTGTTAGTAGAATTCAGAATTATCATGTACTTAACGGCAGGAACATGAACCGTTTTTCGGTGTTTGACAGATGTATTTTTTTCTTTTGTTTCACTGTCCAAACACCATTGTCCGTCCACACACCATTGTGGTAGTCATTTAAAAAAAAAATAGTGACAGTTGCTAAACAGATAATATGTATGTGATTTGATATATATCAACCACCACCCCCATCCCCTCCCCCGTCCCCATGATTTCAGTCTCAGGTAATTGTGTGCTCGTAATTTTGTTGGAATGTATTTTACAGCTGTGTCCTCATCAATGATTTTTGTTGCTGTTCTTCAGAATTAGTGACCAACATCAATCAGTTGATGCAAAACGCAGTAAACTTGGGGGTGTTCGAAAAAAAAAAAAAAAAGACTGAATGGGACGCTGTCTTCAAACGACAACTTTTCATTGATCACTTGCGCGTTTTGTAGACATTCATTTTCATTCAGCGTTTTTTTACCAGCAGCGTGTAGTTTCACTGATGTTTTTTCCGCCTTGGCCTAAGGCTGTGTCAGGCCAATTGACATAGGCTAGAACACCAAGGCTACAATCAAAATGTTGTTATGCTCTGCATAGTTATGCGGGATTGTCTTCAGTTGTGACAAGCTCCTACTATAACATCATCAGTCTCCAAAGTCCCCCGAAGTCGGAGTGTGGCTGACCATGTGGCGAGGTAATCAAAAACGGTCACATACGTCATGTTCTCATTCCAGCTGATGCATTTGTATCATAGTGTTCAAGTATTTCGGCTGTTCGGATGATCCCAGGAGTCTTTTAGCCAGGGTATGACAACAACAACAACGACAACAACTGCTACTACTACTGCTGTTTTTGTTTTGATAGCCTCCCTTTCATTGACGAAGTTCTCCAGTGACGGCGTGCTGTGCTGTTTGCGTGCAGGTTTCTACATGTACATCCAGGCCATCCAGCGTAACCAAGGAAACAGGGCGTGGCTCTACAGCCCCCCTGCCCCCGGGCCCCCAGATCTGTGTCAGCTTCTGGTACCACATGCTGGGCAGAGGTCAGTCCATGGAGACGAGAACAGGCTACGTCATATCATGACGTCATATCATGACATATCATGACGTCATACTATGTCATGCCATTTCACGTGTGTCATATCAGGGATGGGGGGGGGGGGGGGGGGGGGTCACACTATATGACCCCATGACCATCATAGGCAGAAGTACCTCTACAGACAGTGTCCCGCAGTCGTGCGCGGGCACAGAATACACTCGTTTGCTGTGACCTTCATTGTAATTTTAAATGTGAACGAGCCAAACTCCAATACAAAATTTACTCAATGATCATGTCCTTCACTGGTCTTATGAACGTAAACGAGCAAACACACAAATGCAAATATACGATCATATGACATAACTTTCACTGCTCTTATGAATGTGGACGAGCCAAAGAGACGCAAAGACGGGGCACGCTCATTTCATCTGCTAGACGAAACAGGTCAGCGCATTGTCGAAGTCTTCTGTGGCAGCCCAACGGTCTTCAGAGACTCCGGATAGATGTGGGCGTAAACGTAACGTAAGTAACGTGAAATGTAACCGTAGGTCGTCTTCCAACGTCACAAAAGCCAGACGTGGCATTGCACGCAGCAGAACGCTGTCATGGCCGCCAGCAGTTGAAGGTCTGTTGCAGCTTCCTCAGGAATGTGAGTTGTGGATGGTCTTGGCCATCGCGTCTGCGCAGAATGACCTGCCTTTAGCCTATTGATCAGTGTGAATGAAGTAAGTGTGTGTGTGTGTGTGTGTGTGTGGTGTGTGTGTGTGTGTGTGTGTGTGTGTGTGTGTGTGTGTGTGTGTGCTTGCGGATAAGGGCGCTTGACATAAGTACAAAATGACTTCTTCTGTTGGTGTGGTGAGTGTTAATTATGTGTGTTGTGTGCGTGCTTGTGCCTGCGTGCTTGTGCCGTGGTGTGTGTGTGTGTGGTGTGTGTGTGTGTGTGTGTGTGTGTGTGTGTGTGTGTGTGTGTGTGTGTGTGTGTGTGCGTGCGTGCCTGCATGCCTCTGTGTGTGTGTGGTGTGTGTGTGTGTGTGTGTGTGTGTGTGTGTGTGTGTGTGTGTGTGTGTGTGTGTGTGTGTGTGCAGATGAGGGCACGCTACGCCTATACCAGGTGACCCCCCACAGCTCGGTGGCTCTGATGAACGTGAGCGGGACCATGGCAACCTGTGGCATTACTGGGAGGCGACCATCAACAGCTCAACTTACTACCAGGTCTCCACTCTTTCTGCACAGCGCTGTGTTCTCTCTTAGTTTTCAGAGGGAGACAGACAGACAGCCGAAAAACAGACAGAGAGACAAAAACACAGAGAGGAGATAGAAGAGAAGAGAGAGAGAGAGAGAGAGAGAAGAGAGAGAGAGAGAGAGAGAGAGAGAGAGGAGAGAGAGAGAGAGAGAGAGAGAGAGAGAGAGCGAGAGCAGAGCAGAGCAGAGCAAAGAATAGAAAGAGTGAGAGAGAGAGAGAGAAATGCAGAGCAGAGCAAATAGTAAGAGAGAGAGAGAGAGAGAGAGAGAGAGAGAGAGAGAGAGAGAGAGAGAGAGAGAGAGAGAGGAGAGAGAGAGAGAGAGAGAGAGAGAGAGAGAGAGAGAGAGTCCATATTTTTCATTCATGCATCATCCATTTCACATAACTGTCCCCCCACCCCACCCCACCCCCCCACCCCCACCCCCGCACCTATCTCTTAGTAGTTTTTGTAGGGTGGATCAGATGTTCTTAAAAAGTAGCTTTGTTCCATATCTTTTTCATGTTGGAAGACAAACTAAACGGACCGACACTGGTTCCTTTCTGATCTGCTCAAAGGCGGTGCCTTGGCCGTACACTGCAGTCTTTCACCGCGACAAACGGCGCCGCAGTTCCAGAGGTCGTCACTTCTGACTCTGTCGTGAACCCTTCTTGTTACTTTCGCTGCTCAAATGCCGCGTTCTGTCTTCTTTGACTGTATCTACCATGTACTGGTCTGCTGTGGGAAAAACCCTCTTCGCCAGTGTTACGATTGGAAGAAAAATGAATGGTGCTTTGATGGTGAAGATCATGTACCTTTCTCCTGTGGAAAAGAAACCTCAGCAGTAAAGCAATGATCGGAAGAAAAATGAATTGTGCTTGTGGTGGAGGGATGGAATGACAGAATTAACCACCAGGTCCTGGTAGTGGACTTAAGTATGGAAAAAAGAAATAGTAAAGATGATTGCATCGACCTTAACCAGAGAATGATAGCATCGACCTTAACCAGAGAATGATAGCATCGACCTTAACCAGAGAATGATAGCATCGACCTTAACCAGAGAGTGTCTTTTTTTCGGACGGCTTTGGGACATTGGGGATGCATTTATGTCCTGGATTTGTCCGTCTGTTGGTGTGTGCGCGCGCGCGCGCCGCGCGCGGTGTGTGTTGTGTGTGTGTGTGTGTGTGTGTGTGTGTGTGTGTGTGTGTGTGTGTGCGCGCGCGTGCTCGTGTGAGTGTGTGTGTGTGTGTGTGTGTGTGTGCGCGCGCTCATGCGTGTGTGTGTGTGTGTGTGCGCGCTCGTGTGTGTGTGCGTGGATGCGCTCGTGTGTGTGTGTGTGTGTGTGTGTGTGTGTGTGTGTGTGTGTGTGTGTGTGTGTGTGTGTGGTGTGTGTGTGTGTGTGTTGTAAGTCTTGATCATCATTTGCATGGAATAATTCTTGAGCTCATTTCCTGCAGTGTTAACACGTTCATTTACATGCTAATAACCCACATCACGCTGATTGCCCGTGTAACGTTTTCCCTCTGCCCTTCAGCTGACCTTTGAGGGTGTGGTCGGGACGGTACATGGGGACATCGCCATCGATGACGTGTCGTGAAGCCCAGCGTGTGCACGGGACCCCCCAAAACCACAGACACTCCCACCTCAGGACGACCCACCTACCGTGAGTCTCGTGATGTGTCCACTGTCTGTGCCGCACCAGCACGAAACTGGATAGGAATGCACGCTTTCAGTAACATGGTGTACCATGAATGTCTGGGGGGGGGGGGGGGGGGGGGGAAGCAACAACAGATTCCAGTATAGAACGTTATTCTGTGTGGCAGAAAATCTGACGGGTTCTGTCTTTTTTTTTTAAGCTCTGAATGAGTATGCGTTTGATATTTTGGTCTAATTCTTGTCATTTTACAAATATCTTCCATCAGTTATCTTTGTATTGATCTTTTTCATAATTGTACGCGTACTGGATCTTAAGCCAGATAAGTTTTTGGTGTATTGATGTGTTCACACACGTCACACACACACACACACACACACACACACACACACACACACACAACACACACACACACCACACACACACACACACATCACCACTCACTCACTCACTCACTCATCACTCACTCACTCACAGACATGCACACAACACACACACGCTCTCTCTCTCTCTCTCTCTCTCTCTCTCTCTCTCTCTCTCTCTCTCTCTCTCTCTCTCTCTCTCTCTCTCTCTCTCTCTCTCTCTCTCTCTCTTCTGCACGCACGCGCTCACGCACGCACGCAAACAACAACAGTACACACAGCGCGCACGCGCGCACACACACACACCACACACACACACACACACACACACACACACACACACACACACACACACACACACACACACACACACACACAACCGCACACACATAACACTCACACGCATACACACACAGACAAACACACAGACACACACACACACACACAAACACCACACACACCACACACACACACACACACACACACACACACACACACACACACACACACACACACACACACACACACCACACACCACACACACACACACCACCGCACACACATAACACTCACACGCATACACACACAGACACACACACAAACACACCACGCACACACACACACACACACACACACACACACACACACACACAGACACACACATTTCAGTTGTTCGTGTGTTGGACGTGTTACAGCGGCCACAGCGTTTGACTGCAACTTTGACAACAACAACACGTGCACGTGGACCCAGGACAGCACAGACGACTTCGACTGGACGGTCCACCGGCAGAAGACCAGCTCCGTGGGCACAGGGCCCAGCTTCGACCACTCCCTGCAGAACAGTAACGGTAGGAAAGACGGGTGGATGGCCACCCAGCATTGCCACTGTCAGACCGGGTGGATGGCCACCCTGCATTCGCCGCTGTCACGCTTGTTGTGAGGCGAAGATGTAGAACGATAGGGTGAATCTGCCACACACGTCCAGCTACACACACACACACACACACACACACACACACACACACACACACCACACACACACACACACACACACACACACACACCACACACACACCACACACACAACACACACACACTTACAGTGCAGACACGCAGATTCAGTGGGTTTACACCAGAATGCAGCTATTTATGAAAGAAGTATTTCTTTTTTATGTTGATGATGATGATAGGTGATGATGACTGATTGATGACATGTATGAAGGTATTTGACACCCGCAGCGATGATTCACATCCTCTCTCTCTCTCTCTCTCTCTCTCTCTCTCTCTCTCTCTCTCTCTCTCTCTCTCTCTCTCTCTCTCTCTCTCTCTCTCTCTCTCTCTCTCTCTCTCTCTCTCTCTGTGTGTGTGTGTGTGTGTGTGTGTGTGTGTGTGTGTGTGTGTGCGCGTGCGTGTGAGGAGGGATGGGGAGATGCGGCGGTGGTAAAGCGAGGGAAGAAAGGGGAATTTCTTTTCTTGGAAGAAGTAGGATTTCCAACAACAAAACAAATGAAAACAAAATCTGGCTGACCTGACTGAACGGTCACTGTATGAGATATCTATGATTGTTTATCAAAGTCTACCAACTGTCACTGTATGAGATATCTATGATTGTTTATCAAAGTCTACCAACTGTCACTGTATGAGATATCTATGATTGTTTATAAAAGTCTACCGACTGTCACTGTATGAGATATCTATGATTGATTATAAATGTCTACCAACTGTCACTGTATGAGATATCTATGATTGTTTATAAATGTCTACCAACTGTCACTGTATGAGATATCTATGATTGTTTATCAAAGTCTACCAACTGGAGATCCAGAAATCACTTTTGCTGTTTTGCAACATGTCTGGCCAGTATGCAATAGTTTTCAACGCATTCTAATCGTGGAACAATCTGTGAACCGTGTGATAGGATTTGTCGTTTTGTAATGGTTGGCTATTGTCTTTAACAAGCGTTGCCTGTCACCATATTCTTGTGTGTTCACTGGAAGGCACTGCGTGTTGTTTCAGGTTACTACATCTACACGGAGGCGTCCAGAAGACTGGCCAATGCCACTGCCCGCCTGCTCAGTCAAGCCATGAACCTGGACAGCACAGGGAAGTGCCTGCACTTCTGGTACCACATGTACGGGAGCAGCATCGGCACCTCAACGTCTACGCCAAAGCCGTTGGAGGTGGGTGGCTTGTCCCACGGGTTGATCTGTGCATTGTGTTCGAATCATGGACAGGTGAATGGTTTATGGGATCACGGCAGAATCCAGTTTTCAGATAATTTGGGGGAGCAAGTAATTTTTTTTTTTTTTTTTTTTTTTTTTTGCTGTCCCAACCTCTGCACCACCTCAGAGGCAGTGTACCCACGCCGCTCATTCCGACACCCCGCCCACAGCCACAGCCCGGTCGGCCCCACCGCAGCCCCGGCACCGGCAATCCACTGGGGGCAGTCAATGTCAAGTCGTCAAGAGGCAACCCACCGGAGGAGACACTGCACTGCTGCCGAGTCACTTCGGTGGTGTTTCAGTGGCGCCTGTTCTGATCTAACATACGCATGACCCCACCTACTAAGCCCCCTACTGACGACAATAATTGCTTAGTCGCGGAGACCGGCGTGAGTGAGCTCTCCCTCCGGAGGGCGCCACCACGTCCGTCCAACGACAGCCCCCGTGGACTCTCCAATACCGGTGACCCCGACGGAACCAAACCAAGGCCACAGACGTGGAGAGGACATCGAAATTGAGATCACCATGAGAGCAGGGCATGAAGGGCCACAGAATTTGAGACATTTTTTTTCTATGCTGATCAATGCGAATGAGGATGATCAAGATGATGCTACGGATTTCCATTTCGGTTTGAGACCACATGACAGGGCTGTACTCTACAGACGTAGAGAGGACATCGAAACTGAGGTCACCATGAGAGCAGGGCATGAAGGGCCATAGAATTTGAGACTTTTTTTTTATGCTGATCGATGAGGATGAGGATGATTAAGATGATGCTACGGATTTCCATTTCGGTCTGAGACTACATGACAGGGCTGTACTCTACGCTTCCTTTCATAATATATCCCGGCGTCAACCAGGCCCGAGAGATACAGGCACCTACAGTGTTGGTCAGGAAATTTGAGCAACACTCTCAGAAACGCATCCATTAAGTGGATGAAAACTCGATTGTGTGGTCCCAGTCTTCCCAACTGAGTCCGCAGCAAACTCAACTCTGGGTAGGAGCCGGTCGGGTCAGAAAAACCCACATGACCCTGATGGGATTCGAACCCACGACCTCCCAGCCGGGAGTCCGCGACGCTAACCACTTCGCCACGGCGGCTGGTAGCAAGTGTAATTATGTCGTGACTGTGAAGAAGAAAACTACAAAACCTGGGCACAGTGTCTTTAGAACCGTCTGATGTTCCTATGATTTAACAACAAAAAAAACATAATGATGAATAGTCGCATTCAGTTTTAGAGTATGTGGTGCTTTTCTGTTATCATCACACTGGTTTTAGTTATTCTATTTTTTTATCTATATAATGAGCAGGGTTCAGTGAGGATTCTATTGGCCCTACCTATCAACATGAGAAGATAAATGTCAATGAAATAATGTATATTCATAGCAATGAAATAATGTATATTCATGGAGTATGTGAACTTTACAATAACAACAACAGTAATAACAATAACACTAACAATGATAATGAAGCGTCATGAAGCGCTTTTTTCCCCTGTAAGCTCAAAGCGCTTCAAATACGTAAAAGTTGCAAAGATGATTAAAAGTGCACTAAAAAAATAAAAAGTCCGAATGATGAAAACTGAAGCTCTGGCCCTGCATTCTCAAAGAAATAAAAGTGACATAGATATTGACATATTTTCTTTATCCTATTTTTAAGCACACAGAGGCAGCTTTCTCACTCCGTACCTGCTATTTCTTTTGCTGGAGGAAAGATGAATTTTTCACTTGAAAACTGACTTGTTCAAAGAAGCATATACGTTTCTATAACACACCAACTTCTTTCTGCCATTTTGGTACTGATCCGGATCACGGAACAGATCCAGGATCCGTTCGACCCAGGCAGCGGTCCAGGGTTTCCCAAGTGACCTTTTCAGTATTACAATGAGCCACAATGTGCGATAACTGAGTTCTGCAGGCACGCAAGGCAACCGCATGTGGACACAGGGTTATGATGATTTTTTTTTAATGTGCAATAATTGTGTTTTTGTAGGTATCCTGGAGTTATGATAATTATCATAACAATGTGCAGTGACTGTGTTAGGTAGGCACTGAAGGTCTGACCAGCGCGTTGGGCTAATGCGTAGGTCAGACATCTGCTCAGTCACAGCCACGAGACCCCCTTCTTCAGTTCTCTCATCTAGGTTGTTAATTCATTTATCCATCAGCTTCAAATCATGCATTGTGTGGTCTCAAAACTTAGGGGATGTGGTGTAGCGTATATGGACTAGTCTGCACGCAGTGACACCTCATTCATGAAACTGAAACGGAAACAGATTGTGTTATACAAGTACCTTTGATAACAGCTCGGGGACAGAACACTTGCGATGATCATCAACGGGCAACGACGTTTGCGGGATTCGGGGTAACGCCACGAGACAAAACCCTTTAACGTGATTTGGAAATGATATTTTATCGGGCCCTTGATAACCCCAGATTACAGGGGATTACATGATTTGACGATTTCAACGTTGGCAATGACTGGATCAGGTGCAGGGTCAAAATTCACCAACCAAATTTGGGTCATCCGGCCACCCAACGGACTAAGTCCAAACTCAAACACTAGGGCCCAAAAAAGACGGCCAAAGGTGGGGCCCGGGCCAATTAAGATGGGGGAGGGGCTCCACAAGATTCTGTCCCCCAACACAACGCTTTGACCGACCCTCGAGTCTCCCAACGGACCTCAGTACCTGGGCCACCCTTTCCCCAAGGGTGGAACCAAAACCATTGTTAGTTTAACATCGTGCGCCCACCCACTCAGCTAGCCACTTTAAGCACCATTCCACCGCACCAGTTAAGTGGGAAAGGGGGGGAAGGAAGGGGGGGGGGTAAATCACTAATCAATTAAATCCCAAATTGACCACCACAAGGAAGGCGTGTAGGGGGGACTGCGATGTAATACCAAGGGAAATTTAAAGGGGGAGACAATTTCGGGTGTCGGGGGTAAAAAAACGCCCCAAATGGTATTTCCCGCCCCGTTTTGGACAGATCGGAACAAAATTAAGAAAACTGAGGGGAAGAACGAAAAAAAAAACGGGGGGAAAAACGAAAGAGAGGGGGAGAAGGGGTTCTGGGGAGCCCGGGAGAGAAGGGCAGAGAGAGAGAGAGAGATAGGGAGGAAGAAGGAAAACGAATTTGAGAGATTAGATGAATATCTCAGGGGAAAAGGACGAGGAGAGATTGGAGAGAGGAGATGTTCTAATTCATAAGAAGAAAAGAAAGAAAAGAAAAAAAAGAAAAAAAGCAAACCATGCCCATTTGTAAGACAGACAGAAGAAAAGAGAGAGTGAAAAATGCTTTAATGCGGGAAAAAAAGGAGAACAGATCGATTTGATAGTCCGTTCAAACCAACCCGGGGGGTTTGACCTCATACCCGCGTCATTTTCGCCAAGCAAACCCGACCAACCCAACACCCCTCACCTGCCCCGGGGGCCATCAGACCAACACCATGCCGGCATTTGTTCGTGTTGTGAAAGTGACAGTGAAAAAAAAAGAAAAAAAAGAAAAACATGTTTCGGAATATTTAAAATCACCTGCCAGGTAAGTAAAATCTGTTTAAAAACCCCCGGGTTTTTAAAACGATGTTTAATAAATGATTTGTAAGTTCGGGAAAGAGAAATGTTTTATTCATTTTTTTCCAATGCATTATGTTTCTTCTAGAAATTGAAAAAATTATAGACTTTACTAGGGTTTGATGTGAACAATGCGATATATGAAGAGACAACAACTTGATTGGGGTTTGGGCTGTGCCTAGCCTTTTCCCCACTCTTTACCCCCGGTTGCAATTTATTGGCGAGCCTGCCAGTTTTCGGCCCATTTATTATAATTTTAAATTTCTCAGAAGAACGGGGGGGTTTAAGTATTGAAAACCTAAGACAAGGGGTTGTCTTACTGAAATGTTCCCAAAATTTAAATACTGGGCTTGGCATTGCTTCAAAAGTTAATACTGGGCTTGGTTTTCAGCCCCGGGTCTCATTTCGCACAGATTTCCTAAAATTTCGCTCTCAATTGGTCAGCGCGGGGCGTCTAAAAAAAACTAATTACGTTGCCCCAAGCTAAATATCTTTCATAATTTGCTATCACTCACCGTTCGGTAACCACCATTTGGGCTTCTATAATAAAATTTTGTTCAAAAAAAAAAAAAAAAAAAGAAAGGGAAGAAAAAAAAAGGGGAAAAAAACACCCCATTGAACAATTGTGACGTCGCTCGGGGGATTTAGGTTATTCGGGAGAAGATTGCGAGCCATTTGGAAAACCCAAAAGGAAAGGGGATAAACCGCAAAACCTTCGGGGGAAAAAGGACAGCGGGGAAAAAAAGATGGCAATATCCGCTACAAAGCGAAAGGATTAAATTTTAATTTAAAAAGGTAAAAACAAAGGGAGCCCCGGGAGGGAGTTTAAAGGATTTGGGGCCGTTTCCCCCCCCAAGGAAAATTCCGGAAGAAATTTCGTTGAGCTAATCAGCGGGAAACTTTTCCCATGGTGGCCCCCCAAAAGTGGGAATTTAATTTGGGGGTTTACGAAAGGATTCCCAATTTTAAAGGCTAAGAAAAACATTTGATTTTGGTGCTGTAAAGGACAAAAAGGGGGTTTGAAAAAAAGGAAATCAGAAAAAAAATTTTTCGTAGAGATTGCGCGGGGGAAAAACCCCAGGGCCGCGGATACAAGAAAGGTTTAATTTTGTGGCGAAAAGGGGCCCCGGGGGCAGTTTGGCGCGGGGTGGGGGGTTAAAAATTTTGAAAGGGAAAAGGACGAGGGATTTTTTTTTCGAAAAGGGGAAAAAAGGGGAGGGGCATGGGGGGAAAAAAAGGGCGGCAAGGGAAAGGAAGGAAAAGGGGGGTTTAAAAGCTAAAATGGGGGGGCAAAAGGAGGGCGGGCTTGTGTTTTTTTACAAAAGGGACTTGGGAGGGAGGCGGGGTTTAAAAAGAACCCCTGAAGGTTAAGGGGGAAGGGAAAGTTGATGGAAAAAAAGGGACATCAAAGGGTAAAATTTTTACCCGGAAATATCGGAAGGGCATTTTAGGTGGGGGTTGGTTCCATGGGGTGGATTGGCCAAGGGGTAAAGTTTTTACAGCCTTTTTGTTCATGCGGGGAGACGACAACGCTGGGTCGAAAAGGTTTGACGGGAAATAAACCTTAATTTCGTTGCCGGGGGTGTTCCCTTAAAAAAGGGGTGGGGCCCCCCTTCTCCGGGGCGAGTTGTTGCGGGGGTGGGAGAAATTCCAAATTTGATCTTGGGGTTTTCCGGGCAAGGATCCGGGGGCCGATTGTTACTCACGGGCACATTTTCAAAAACAGCAAGGGGGAGGAAAAGGTTTTTAAAACCCGTTAGTTGTTCCAAAAGTGGGGCTAATGTTCCCGATGATTTTTAGGGCACCAAACAACCCTTTCCCTTGAATCTTGGATTGCAAGGGGTGGAAAAACAGGGGGTTAGAGGAGGGAACAAAATTTCTTGTAAAAGGGGGGGGCTGTTGTCCGAGTTTCCCCAAAGGGGAAACAGGAAGGTGACCACTCATTTAAGGTACCAAACATTTTATCGTGACCGTCTGTCAGGGTCAGAGTCGCCAGGGGGGTCATCTGGGCCCCAGCAAAACAGCAACCGATCTTTATGACTTTCTTTTTGCCAGGGCAATGGAGCTAAAGGGGTTCTGCAGTCATGTGACTGTGTAAAAGGGTCACCAAAAAGGGGTGAAGAGGAAGGCCCCTCTAAACACCCCCTTTTAAAATTGACACACCGTTCAAGGGGGGCTTCGATCTGATTGGCCCAACGCGCCCTTTTCCCAAAGGGGGGCACAGGTATGGTTGACAACTTGGGACTAGCGACCAGATCCCAGAACGGTTGCATTAAAGGGGCTGATACCAACAGTCCTGGGGGCTGTAGACATTTTTTCCCCTCGCGGGGGTTTGGGGCCACACAAATTCTCAGGACGGGGTCACATTCACCTCGGGCGTGATGAAGGAGGCAACCGCTAGGGATCACACAGCTGCTCACTACCCCTTTCCATCCAAGGGAATGTTGGGGGAAGGGTTCAAAGGTGTGCTGAAGGGGATCTAAAGAACTCTAGAAAAAGGGCCCCAATTGGACCCCTACACCACGCACTGTTCCCTACAGGGAGGCCCCTCAGAAAGCACAGGCTTTTGCCATTTTACTGCTGTATGGCGGACAGTTCGGGACCGGTGCATTCTCAAAGAGCGGGGCCGGAGAACAGGGTCCAAGAAGCAAAACCACATTCAATTGGGGAAATTACGCAATAGGGTCGAGGGGGAAAAGTAAGGCCAAGGGGGGATTTCAGGGGGCAGGTCGTCCAAAAAGAGTAGACGGAAGGTGGGGGAAACAATTCCCAAGGTGGGGGATCAAACCTTTTACTGCCCCAGGTCACAAAAAAGCCTGTGATTGGAAGGACCATTCACCACATTGAAAAGGTAATCAGGACTACCGAATCATTGAATGGGGGAAACAAAACTTTTCCATCAAACACTCCCAAAAAAATTTACGTGAACTCACACATACGCACACAAACATTGATGAGGTGAGGGAGACCCCCAAAAGGGGGGTTTTGTTTCCTAGTTTTTCCCGGAGAAGATCAAAGGGGGTGTCACTGTATGAAGGGCTAGACAGTAGAGACAGGGGGAAGTTAGGGGGCTCCTAAACATAAGGGTCCCGCTGATAAACCGCAGGACAACTCTAGAAAAGTACGGTGGGGGTTTACATCACAGAAACCCGTACATTAAAGCCTACCCATCCCAATGCCCCAGCAAGTGACGAGGAGAGGAAAAAAGATTTGGCCTTGGGGGGATTTAACCTCCAAATCACAATAGTGCACCCGCGTCTTTGTGAGGAAAAATCAGGTAGCACGATTTTGTGCGCTAAACGTCTGAACAGGGGTCACCCCAAAGGGCGAGCAGAGGGCATACCCACATGGGAAACCGTTCGCTCAGATCGCCCAACAAACCAGTTTTCACCAGGGGCGATCTGGCAAAGGGTTCGGCAAATGCCCTTTAGTGAACTCAAAGAAATCACAGCATTTTCCACTCCCCGGGGCAAACCATGGGGAGTACTCCCCCTTTTGGAATGGTCAACGCACCCGGCTTTTTTCAATGAAGGAAGCTTTTGACGGTGGGGGGTTTTTGGGGGGTTTCAGGGGCATCGATACATCCGACAGGGAGGACATAAGGGAGCTAGGCACTTGAGAGGGGGAGACAGCCAAACCACAGCCCGACCAACAAATGCCAGGTTGGGTTTCCAAGCCTGATTCCCAGGTTTTGTTGGCGAGGCGACACAAAGCACCGAAAGAGGAAAGGGGAGAAGATGAATTCAAGAGACCAAAACCCCAAAAAAAATCAGGATCTGCTAGGTTTATTGGGTTCCACAGGGGTTTGTTCCCAAATTCGCGCTCACGAGTCCTCTCAATGTTTTTTGGGCAAGGGAGGGGAAAAGGGAGTGGTCGATGCAAACCTGCAGACAAGCACTGCAACGGGGTTTTTAAAGACTAGGTTTCCCTCCCCTCTTAAGCTACCAGATATGTCAAAAAAAATTTTTGTGCGGGGCAGATGCTGGTGTGGGATAGGTGCAGTATTGGCAGGGCATAGGGGCGAGTTTCCTGTGAGATATCACAGGGAATTGACAAAGGTAAGAAAAAGGGACCAACGTGGGGAAGGGGTTTTTCGGGCGTGTGGCCGTGCAGAAATTCCACAAATACTTTATGGGAAAGAGTTCGTGATCAGACGATCACAACCACCCAAAATTCCGCAAGGGACGTTTTAAAAACAGCAGAGTTCTGCGTTGGGGCAATGGCATTGCAGCCCTCGGTACCGAGTGCAACATTCCCGTCACAGAATGTCGGGGCTGACTATTTAAAACCGTGTAGCACAAGCTGCAACTCAGAGGGAAATCAGTCATATCCGGGGGGCTTTGTTTATATTATTTTATGACGTTATGTTGATTGGATATGGTTTCCCAGTTGGGTATGGTTCATATTTTTTTTGTGTAGCTTGTTTATATTTTCTTTGGAGACTTTTTCATGGGATGATTAGCTTTGGGGCATACGTCCTTGTGTATGATCATTAAATTTTCAATAATGAGGATGGAGATTCCTCATGAAATGTCATGGGTCGCGATCATATTATATTTCTTTTTATAAGAATGTGAAAAGGAAGATGGCAAACCGCAGGGAGGGGTTTTCATAGGTGCGCACAGAGGGCTTTATAAAGGTTTGAAAAAAACGCAAGAGCGCACGGCAAGATAACTCATTGGAGTGGTATTCACAAGATATTTTTATAAAATTTAAAACCGTTTGGGTTTTAAATATTTTTTTAAACTTTGCGGGGTGTAGCGGTGGGTCAGCAAATTTTGGGGTTTTGTCTTTTTTTTACCGTTGTTTTGAACAAAGCGGTGCATTCTTTTTCAAGGGGGAAATTGTCAGGCAAAAAACACCAACCGAAGTGTGGTCAGTCGTCGGGGCCCCTCCAACGGACAAAAGCCAAAACCAAAAAATTCTAGGCGCCAGAAAGAGGGGCCTGGGGCGGGCCGGGCCATTAAGCATGGGAAGGGTCCACAGAGACGTTTCTGTCCCCCAGACACTAACGGGTTTTTCCCACGCCCGATGTCTGCCCCGGACGGGGCCTCATACCTGGGCCAGCCTATCCGGGCCAATTTGTGGGAAACCCCGTCATTGTTAGTTTTAAATCGGGGCCCACCCCCACCACAACCCCTTTTTAAACACCATGTCCACACGGCACCATTAAGTAGGAAAGGGGGAAGGTATGTGGAAGGGGTGAAATCTAGCTAAACAATTTAAAAGACCAATTGACCACCACAGAGAGTAAGGGGTGAGACGGGACTGTCCGTGAGTGAAATCCAATGGAATTAGAGGGAGACAAATTTGGGGGGCGGGGGAAAAATACTGACCAATGGTACCGCCCCTTTTGACAGACGGGAAAAATAAGAAAAGGTGAGTGAGAGAACGAAAAAAAAACGAGGGGAAAAACGAAGAGAGAGGAGGGAAGGAGGGTTCGAGTGGAGCTCTGCAGAGAGAAGGGCAGGAGAAAAGAGAGAGATGAGGGGGGGAGAAAGGGGAAGAAGTGAAGATTAGCATAATATCTGCAGAGGAAGGGCTGAGGAGAGTGAGAAGAGAATAGTTCTAATCATGAAGAAGAAAAAAAGAAAAAAAAAAAAAAAAAAAAGAAAAGCAACCCTGGTCCCTTTTATAAAGCAGACTAAAGAGAGAGAAAGAGAGTGCAAACGAATGCAGGAAGAAAAAAAGGAGAACAGATCGATTTGTAGTCCTGTTTAACCTAACCGGGTTTCCCCAACCTGGCAGCGTCACTTCGGCCCGCAGAACCACAGACCAACGCCCCAGTCTCACCTGACCAGGGGCCATCGAAACCAAAACCAGTGCGCAGTTGTGTCGTGTTGTGAAAGTGACAGTGAAAAGAAAAAGAAAAGAAAAGAAAAGACAGTGATTCGTGAATAGTTAAGATCACCTGGCCAGGTAAAGTAGAAATCTGTTTATACCCGGGTTAGTTAACGATGTTTTAGATAAATGATTTTGTGAAGTTCAGGAAAGAGAGAATGTTTTATTTCATTTGATTCCAGATGCATTGATGTTTCGTTCTATGAACATGTGTAGTAAAGTTATAGACTTTACTAGTGGTTTGATGTGACGAATGCATGATATATGAATGAGATCGTAAGCAAGCTGTGAGTGTGTTTGGGCTGTGCGCTAGTCCTTCCTCCACTGACATTACACCGAGGTTGACAAGGTGCTTTGGGCAATGTCACATGGACATAGAATCTTGAAAGCTATCAACACTGTGTGACTGTTATGCAGGTACCATGTTCACATGGAAGTAGAATCGTGAAAGCTATCAACAATGTGTCAGTGACTGTAATGCAGGTACCATGTTCACATGGACGTAGAATCGTGAAAACTCAACATTGTGCAAAGACTGTGTTATGCAGGCCTCCTTTGATAACGCCACGTGGACGAAGAGATGATGACTATCAATGTGCAAAGACCGTGTCATGCAGGTACCCTGGGTAACGTCACGTGGGACACAGACATAATATGATGATTAGTGTGATGACAGTGTTATACAGGAGCCTTTGATAACACTACGTGGACATAGAGTTATGACGACTATCAGCAATATACGATGACCGTGTCATGCAGGTACCCTGGGTAACGCCACGTGGATATAGAGTTTGTGACGACTATCAGCAATGTGACATGACTGTAATGCAAGTACCCCGGGCAATCGTGATAAAATCGTGATAACTATCGACAATGTGCAGTGACTGCTATGCAGGATTATGGTGACTCTCAACAATGTGCAACGACCGTGTCATGCAGTGTGCAACCACTGTGTCGTGCAGGTGCCCTGGGCAACGCCACGTGGACACGGAGCGGGGACCAGGCAACCAGTGCTGGGCGCCACCGTCTTCCTGCAGACCGCCACGCCCACTCAGGTGCAGGTGGTCCTGGAGGGCGTCATGGCCCGCGGCTACTACGGCGACATGGCGGTGGACGACATCACCTTCAACGACGGGCCGCTGCCCGCCCTCCGTCAGCTGCGACTTCGA
The DNA here is from genome assembly GCA_018398815.1 of Conus ventricosus. Lineage (NCBI taxonomy): Eukaryota > Metazoa > Mollusca > Gastropoda > Neogastropoda > Conidae > Conus > Conus ventricosus. The sequence goes on from CM031616.1 coordinate 60,601,982, forward strand.
GGACAGTTCCCTGTGCGCTACACCCAGGACAAGGACGACCAGTTCGACTGGACGCGAGCCAGCGGCGGGACCCCGCAGCTCCAACACCGGGCCAGACAACGACCACACACTACGCACTGCTGCTGGTCAGTGGCTGGTCTCGTGGCAGTGGTGTGGCACAAGCGTGAATAAGAGAGAGTGGAGTTTTCGTTTTCAAATGAAGCAAGTGGTGTTAAACACTTTTTTTTCTTAATAAAGCGGCGTCGAAACCAGAGAGCAAATGGAAATAGATGAAAATGATTGAAACATACATACAAAACTTTGAAGGGATGGAGATTTTTACGCTATACTTTTATTGATATTTCTTTTTACAGTTGAATCGATATTAACATTTTGATTTTGTAGTCTCACACGCCAGTTATTCTGGAAGCAATGTATACAGACACGACCGGGCTCAGCCAGTTGCAGTCCCAGTATCGGCAGACTGTAGGGAGCAGTCAGTATCAGAATGTGGTAAGACAGCCCTCCAGAGGAGATGCCGCATTGCTGCTGGGTTTTGGTGGTATTCAGTGGTGCCTGGTTTGACACTACGACCTGCACAAGCACACAAAAAGTCATCACTTATTAAACCCCCTGAGGACGGAAATGATCCCGCAGAGCAAAAATGAGTCAAGAGTCCGTGTCTGGAAGGACACCACGTTCTTTCGAGGGACACCGAGTTCTTCCACTGACGATCTTCTTGAACGAGCCAGCACCAAAGGCTTTGGCCTCAACTCGTAGTATGAATGGGAAAGGATATCGAAACTGTGTTCACCATGAGAGCAACATGCGAAGGTCGATCAGGACTTTTTTTTTCCAAAGATGATCAATGTGATTAATGAAAGCGATGCTACGGAGTTCTCTTTCGGTCTGAGACTACTCGACGTGGATGTACTGCACGCTTTCTTTCGTAATGTGTCCTGTACCCAGGTCCAGGGGATACAGACACATGCAATGTTCATGAGAGGTTTGAATGACATATTCAAAGCTACGTCCATCTGTCGAGCGCGTGCAAGTCGTCTGTGTGTTTGTGGTCCTCCGCAGTGATGTCAGTGGCATAGTCAACATCTACAGCTAAGGGCCTGCACAGGCTAGAGCAAAAATAGATAAATGAA
>CM031616.1:60605614-60612516 GCA_018398815.1 Conus ventricosus
ATTACTTATCCTGTCAACTTCGGCGCATGATGGGCGTTGAATGATTGATTCTGTTGGTGCAAGAAAATGAAGTTAGACACATAAGAAATGTTCCGCTCCCGCCCCATTCTGAATGGTTGATGTGTGATAAGAAAACGCCATGAATTGAAATCCTATGCTATGTATGAAATTTCATCAGTGAGAACGGTGCTCGTCCACAGTCTTGTGCCCCATGTAGATGCATGCCCGCACACATCCACACCTCATGCATACATATTTACTCACGCACCCCCCCCCCCCCCCCTACCCATATTTGTCCACTCCCACAGACGCAAACACGTCACACTGCATGTGTTGTAAATGTGAATGATTAAAGCGAATCATCGGTCGTAATTGAGAATGTGAACGAAAGACATTAATTAAAAAAAAAATCGCCCTGTTTAAGTTTTGAGTAAATGATAGTCTAGAACGCAAAAAAAAAAATTCGATCATTTGAAAAGAACAGATGAAAAAGAAGCTCAACTGCTTCCTCTGTAAAAAAAAAAAAAAGTTCTGTCTTTCTGGACTATGGTGAGATTGTTTTCATGTTCTTGGCTTTAGTATCTGGACTATGACGAGATTGTTTCATTTTCTCGCTGCAGTTATACCAACATTGTCATCCTCTTACACGCCGTATTTGTTTTGCGTTGGCCAGGTCACTACATGTACGTGGAAGCCTCTTCTCCTCGCAAGGCCGGCGAAAGAGCTCGGCTCCAGTCTGAAATTTTGCCTACCGGCAGCACGGCCACGTGTCTCTCCTTCTGGTACCACATGCACGGGCGTGGCATGGGCACGCTGACGGTGTACAAGGAGCTGGCGCAGGACAACAGCCAGCTGACCAGCCTGTTCCAGCTGTCAGGGGAGCAAGGCGATGCGTGGAAACAGGCTTTTGTGACCGTACCCCCCAGCCCTGCGCAGTACATGCTGATGTTCGAAGGGGTGGTGGGCGTCAGCTACGCCAGTGACAGGCCATTGATGACGTCATGCTGACGAAAGGGGCCTGCGCCGTCAACAGCTCGGCAGCCACGACCTTCACCTGCACGAGGTTCGGCCAGACCATCAGCAGTGACAAGTGTTGTGACTTTGTGCCGGACTGCTCTGACAGCAGTGACGAGCTGAAGTGCGGAAACTGCTCCTTCCAGCGGGACCTCTGCAACTACCGTGACGTCAGCACCGGTTCTTTCCGGTACATCCGCACCAGCAAAGCCACGTTTGACGGCAGTCTGTCGGTGCCTGTGGACCACACCTCCAACCGCACGGTCGGCGGCTTCTTGTTTGTGGACTCCAGCCAGGGGAGCTCTAGCTCACTGGCCACCCTGAAGAGCCCTGTTCTCCGCAGAGCTGCGCCGACCTGCACCCTGTCTTTCTACTACTACGTGATCGGACGTGGGGTGGTACCGTGCAGGTGTCTGTCCAGACTGGGACGACGGTGACGCAGGTTTGGTCCAGCCAGAGTGTGCGCAGTAGCGGCCGCTGGGTACAGAGCGTGGCAGAAATCGGCGCCATGGATAGTGATTTCCGCATCCTCATTCAGTCCAAGCGATTCTTTTCCTACGGGAGCATTGCCATTGACGATCTCCAGTTGCTGGGTTGCAGTTACCCCCCTCCACGTCCGCAGTGTCTCCCTTCGGAGTTCCGCTGTCCCGCTGGTTTCTGCATCCCGCTGTACCAGGTCTGTGACCTCACCCAGAACTGTGGCCCAGGGGTCAACGCGGGTCAGGCCAAATCCACAGACGAGTCCAACTGCTCGGCTGCCCACCAGTGCAGTTTTGAACGCTCCATCTGCGACTGGAGTCAGGACAGGACGGATGATATTGACTGGACACGCAAGACCGGCCCAACGTCCACCACCAACACGGGACCTAGTCGTGACCATACCACGGGTCTAGGAAGTGGACACTACATCTACACTGAATCCTCCGGCTCGAGAATGGCTGGCAAGAAGGCCCGGCTCTTAAGTCCTGTGCTGCAGCCGGCAACTGCCGGGATAATTGCTACCTGTCGTTGTTTCTACTACATGTTTGGAAGCACATGGGAACTCTCAATGTCTACACTCGCACGAACACCAACGGCTACATGACCAAGCTGTTTTGGTCGTTCGGGGGATCTGGGTCAGGTCTGGATTCCGTACTCAGCGCAGCTGACCAGCGCCCAGCCTTTCCAGGTGGTCCTTGAGAGCGTCATCGGTAACGGCTACAGAAGTGACCTGGCTGTCGACGACCTGGTGCTGTCTGCTGGATGTCGCTACTCTGGCACCACCCTGTCCACAGCAGGGTACCTGACCACCACAGCCAGCACCACCCCCAACACTTGCGGGGGCAAACAAGTTCCAGTGTGCCGACGGCTCTTGCATCGATCAGACCCGCTACTGCGACTTTACCACGGACTGCCGTGACGGCTCTGATGAGCTGGTGTGCGGGGCCTGTAACTTTGAGAAAGGTCTGTGTGGATACCGAGACATGAGCGTGGGACGCTACAACTGGACTCTGAGCTATCCCGCTCTCATGGGGTGGTAGGCCCTGCCGCTGATCACACGATGAGAACAAGAACGGACATTACGCCTACGTGGAGGGAACCAGAGGGGTGTTCAGGCAAGTGGCCCGTCTTCAGAGTCCCGCCTTGCCCACCTTCGCCCGAAGCTGTTTCATGAGGTTTTACTATTTTATAGGGGGGCCACAGGTGGGAACTCTGGAAGTGGGCATCACCGGCAACACCACGTACAGGGAGGTTGTACACGGTTCCTCACTACACAGCCTCCAGCAACGTTTGGAGGCCGGGCTACGTCTACCTGGGCAGGTACCTGGGAGCCACTGCCGCGGGGTCACGCCTGGAGTTCCGCGTTCAACCCGGACTTGGACAACTGGCCAACAACTCGGACGACGTGGCGATCGATGACATCACTTTCGTCAACTGTGACCCCAAGAAGTTCCCCCAACGTGACGTGCACGTTCGAGCGCGGCCTGTGCAGCTGGACCCAGGGCCAGAACGACCAGTTTGACTGGGGCTGGGCAACTCCACCACGCCCACCAGGGGCACAGGACCCCGTTTTGATCACACCAGGCCTGGGAAAGGTGGGGTGTTTGCCTACATCGAGTCCTCGTCTCCCAGAAGACGGAACGACTTAGCCATCCTGCAAACCCCTTGGCTGTCGCCCACCGATGACGTGGGCTACTGTCTCAGTTCTGTACCACATGTTCGGCGCCACGATCGTAACCTCACCCTCAGTCTTCTGACGCCGTCCTCCATGCAGACGTTCTGGTCCGCTCAGGGTCCGCGCGGTGATCAGTGGCGACGTGTTCAACGCACCATCCAGTCCTCAGTGCAGTATTCTCTCTACTTCCAGGCAACATCGGAGGGTACCTCGGGGACATTGCCATTGATGACATCACGGTCAGGCGAGGGCACTGCCCCCCGAGTTCAGTGTGCGACTTTGAGATGGACACCTGCAAGTGGGCGTATGGTCAGAATGACAAGCTGAACTGGACACGAGGCAGCAACGGGGCGGTCGTCCGCGGCACAGGCCCCAGACTGGATCACACCTTTGGCTCAAACACCGAACACTACCTGTACCTGGATCCTAACGGGGCACAGCCAGGGACAAGGCGGCGCTGGTCAGCACCCCGGCTATTTACGGGTCAGTGGCTCGCCCGATAGGGTATGGTTGTGTGGACTTCTGGTACTACATGTCCGGCCCCAACACCGGTTCCTTGAACGTCAGTGTGGTTATCAATGCAACGTCTGCTCCGCACGTCCTCTGGAACATGCAAGGCGACCAGGGTGCTTTTGGAGACACGCCAACGGAGCAGATCCCCTTCATTCGGTCTTCAGGGTTTACAGTCACCATAGAAGCAACGCGGGGAAACGGCATCCAGGGTAACATTGCCATAGACGACCTTAGCTACAACCGAAGAAGTGCCCACCTCCCGGGTTCTGCAACTTTGAGACTGACACGTGTGGCTTCACGAACGTGAACGGGGACAACTTTGACTGGCAGAGGGACAACGGGGGAACGTCCAGCGCCACCACGGAGCCGACCACGGATCACACCCCCGCACTGCCGCTGGCTACTACATGTACATCGAAACAAGCGGCCCCCACCACCCAGGGGACAAGGCTTTGGCTGGTCAGTGACACCCTCCCCGCACCCTCCACCTCTGCCGGGGATGCGTCGCCTTTTACTACCACATGTATGGCGCGGGGATCGGGACCCTCAACGTGTACAGCAGACCCATGTCCTCTGCCAACAAGACGCTCATCTGGACCGTCGGAGGGAACCAGGGCAACGTGTGGCTGAACGGAAAGCGCAGTGTCTGTGAACGAGACCTTCTAGGTGATCTTTGAAGGAGTGTACGGCGGAAACTACACAGGCGACATTGCCATTGACGACATCCTGATATCAGTCAGGCCCTGCGTTGGCATCACCACCACCAACACCCCACCCACCACCGTCACCTCCCCTGCCACTTACCCGCCCACCAGCATCGACTGCGACTTCGAGTCGGCGCTGTGCAACTGGCAGCAAGACCCCAGCGACCACTTGACTGGAGACTTCAGAGCGGTCGCACGTCCTCCATCAGGACAGGCCCGTCCGCCGACCACACCCTGGGCAACATGGAGGGTCACTACCTGTATGCCGAGGACACCAAGCACAGCCTCAATAACCTCCGCTCGTCTGCTCAGTCCGCCCTACACCGTGGGGTCTGCGGGCGTCTGTTTCAAGTTCTGGTACTTCATGTACGGCAGCTCCGTCAACAGATTGAACTTGTGGACCAAGAATGCTGCGAATGGTCAACTGTCATTGGTGAGTTGAATCGGTCATGATTCCGTCTCTGTCTAATGTGTTTACTTCCCTTTGTTTTTCATGTCTGTCTTTGCGCAATCACGGGTTGTCTCTCACACCGTCTCTTTCGTCTCTTCTGTCATTCTCTTTCCCTTTCCCTTTGTCATCTTATGTTTAGTACGTTTGTGATTAACTCATACTTAAAAAAAGTAAGATGAAATAATTCCGCAGCTAATATGATGTCATGCTTTCATAGTTTCAGTCAATAGTAGATTCAGTACTCCACAATTCTGCTCCAGTAGGGACAAGTCAGTATAACGGGACATGATATTCTTTCGCAAAACTTTCTCTTGTTTTTTGCAAATCTTAAATGTTAGCGAACCGCCCAGAGAACGTGGACAAACGAGTCACAAGACAAACCACAACGCGTTTCGACCTCTTAGGTCTTCCTTGGGTGATACATAAACGAATAAAACAACGAAAATTCACTTAGCTTTGATCGCTTCGTTGTTTTATTCGTTTATGTATCACCCGAGGAAGACCTAAGAGGTCGAAACGCGTTGTGTTTTGTCTTGTGACTCGTTTTTTCCACGTTCTCTGGGCGGTTCGCTAACATTTATTTAAGATTTGTTTAGATTTCCGTCTGCAGTCGTCTCGCTTTGCAACTAGATCTTGTTTTTGCAGTTCAAGAATGCTGTATTTCAGAATGTAAATGTGAATGATGATATATGTAAGTGTCTGCGTTCATACGTATATATGTGTTCGCATGTTCGTGTTTGCGTGTGTCTGTGAAAGTGGAAGTGTGGTTTTAGTGTTTGTCCGATTTTCCTGTCAGTAACTATGTACCATGACAAAATGAGACCAAAACATGTAAGAGATACAATTGTATGACGACCTTTAACAGCATATAATGAAAGCTGTATGATTTGATTTGTAACTGCGAAAATGACGTACGACCTGACTTGTGACAGCAGAGAATGACAGCTATTTGACTTGGCCTGTAACAGCAGAGAATGACAGCTATTTGACTTGGCATGTAACAGCAGAAAACGACAGCTATTTGACTTGGTATGTAACAGCAGAGAATGACAGCTATTTGACTTGGTATGTAACGGCAGAGAATGACAGCTATTTGACTTGGTATGTAACGGCAGAGAATGACAGCTATTTGACTTGGTATGTAACGGCAGAGAATGACAGCTATTTGGCTTGGCATGTAACAGCAGAAAACGACAGCTATTTGACTTGGTATGTAACAGCAGAGAATGACAGCTATTTGACTTGGTATGTACGGCAGAGAATGACAGCTATTTGACTTGGTATGTAACGGCAGAGAATGACAGCTATTTGACTTGGTATGTCACGGCAGAGAATGACAGCTATTTGACTTGGTATGTAACGGCAGAGAATGACAGCTATTTGACTTGGTATGTAACGGCAGAGAATGACAGCTATTTGACTTAGTATGTAACGGCAGAGAATGACAGCTATTTGACTTGGTATGTAACGGCAGAGAATGACAGCTATTTGACTTGGCTTGTAACAAACAAAGAAAACGACAGTACTAGGACTTGACCCTCAACAGCAGAAATGACAGCTGCATGATTAGTAACAGCACAAAATAACAATGCCGTGACGTGACTTGCAACAGCTGAAAATGGAAACGACATGACTTGAACTGTAACGGCATTCCATGGCGGTTGTGTAACTTGACCTGTGCCAGGAGTGGACCCGCAGTGGGGATCAAGGTCCGCGGTGGAGGTACACCCAGGTGCACGTGTGTCAGGCGACTATCTTCTGAAACGTTACTAGTACTACTATCTTCTGAAACACTACTATAATTTTCATAAGATAGTAGTAATACTACTAACTTATGAAAATTATAGTAGTGATTTCAGAAGATAGTAGTAATAGTAACGTTTCAGAGTTAGTAGCTTCGCGTTGCGACTATCTTGTGAAATGATCCCTGTGTGAAATTATGTCCTCTTTCTTAGTATATTACTATCCAGGGTCACTGATCGATGGTCATTTGGCCTATTAGTGTAGAACGAGTTTATGTGAACAATTAATGACGTTTCTGACCAGTGCAATACCCAAAATTCCA
>CM031616.1:60613516-60676016 GCA_018398815.1 Conus ventricosus
TCTCCTCTCATCTTCTCTCTCTCTCTCTCTCTCTCTCTGTGTGTGGTGCGCGTGCGTGGAGGGGATGGGAATGCGGCCAGTGGTAAAGCGAGGGAAGAAAGGGGAATTTCTTTCCTTGGAGGAAGTAGGATTTCCAAAAACAAATGAAAACAAAATCTGGCTGACCTGACTGAACGGTCACTGTATGAGATATCTATGATTGTTTATGAATGTCTACCAATTATCACTGTATGAGATATCTATGATTGTTTATAAATGTCAACCAATTGTCACTGTATGAGATATCTATGATTGTTTATCAAAGTCTACCAACTGTCACTGTATGAGATATCTGTGATTGTTTATAAAAGTCTACCAACTGTCACTGTATGAGATATCTATGATTGTTTATAAATGTCTACCAACTGTCACTGTATGAGATATCTATGATTGTATATAAATGTCTACCAACTGTCACTGTATGAGATATCTATGATTGTTTATAAAAGTCTACCAACTGTCACTGTATGAGATATCTATGATTGTTTATAAATGTCTACCAACTGTCACTGTATGAGATATCTATGATTGTTTATAAATGTCTACCGACTGTCACTGTATGAGATATCTATGATTTTTTTATAGATGTCTACCAACTGTCACTGTATGAGATATCTATGATTGTTTATAAATGTCTACCAACTGTCACTGTATGAGATATCTATGATGGTTTATAAATGTCTACCAACTGTCACTGTATGAGATATCTATGATGGTTTATAAATGTCTACCAACTGTCAGTGTATGAGATATCTATGATTGTTTATAAATGTCTACCAACTGTCACTGTATGAGATATCTATGATTGTTTATAAATGTCTACCGACTGTCACTGTATGAGATATCTATGATTGTTTATGGATGTCTACCAACTGTCACTGTATGAGATATCTATGATTGTTTATAAAAGTCTACCAACTTAAGATCCTAAAATCACTTTTGCTGTTTGCACCATGTCTGGTCTGTATGGAACATTTTCAACGCATTCTAATCGTGGAACAATCTGTGAACCGTGTGATAGGATTTGTCGTTTTGTAATGGTTCGCTATTGTCTTCAACAAGCGTTGCCTGTCACCATATTCTTGTGTGTTCACTGGAAGGCACTGCGTGTTGTTTCAGGTTACTACATCTACACGGAGGCGTCCAGAAGAATGGCCAATGCCACTGCCCGCCTGCTCAGTCAAGCCATGAACCTGGACAGCACAGGGAAGTGCCTGCACTTCTGGTACCACATGTACGGGAGCAGCATCGGCACCCTCAACGTCTACGCCAAAGCCGTTGGAGGTGGGTGGATGTGTAGCCTGAAGGACAGCTTGTCCCACGGGTTGATCTGTGCATTGTGTTTAAGTCATGGACAGGTGAATGGTTTATGGGATTACGGCCGAATCCAGTTTTCAGAGAATTTGGGGGAGCAAGTGTAATTATGTCGTGACTGTGAAGAAGAAAACTACAAAACCTGGCCGGGCACAGTGTCTTTAGAACTGTCTGATGTTCCTGTGATTTAAAAAAAAACCCATAAAGATGAATAGTCGCATTCAGTTTTAGAGTATGTGGTGCTTTTCTGTTATCATCACTGGTTTTGGTTATTCTATTTTATTTTATCAATATAGTGAGCAGGGTTCAGTGAGGATTCTGTTGGCCCTACCTATCAACATGAGAAGATAAATGTCAGTGAAATAATGTATATTCATAGCAATGAAATGATGTATATTCATGGAGTATGTGAACTTTACAATAGCAACAACAACAGTAATAACAATAACACTAATAATGATAATGAAGCGTTATGAAGCGCTTTTCACCCCCTGTAAGCTCAAAGCGCTTCAAATACGTAAAAGTTACAAAGATGATTAAAAGTGCACTAAAAAAAAAAAAAGTCCGAATGATCAAAACTGAAGCTCTGGCCCTGCATTCTCAAAGAAATAAAAGTGACATAGATATTGACATTTTGTATTTTCTTTATCCTATTTTTAAGCACACAGAGGCAGCTTTCTCACTCCGTACCTGCTATTTCTTTTGCTGGAGGAAAGATGAATTTTTCACTTGAAAACTGACTTGTTCAAAGAAGCATATACGTTGTTTCTATAACACACCAACTTCTTTCCTGCCATTTTGGTACTGATCCGGATCACGGAACAGATCCAGGATCCGTTCGACCCAGGCAGCGGTCCAGGGTTTCCCCAAGTGACCTTTTCAGTATTACAATGAACCACAATGTGCGATAACTGGGTTCTGCAGGCACGCAAGGCAACCGCACGTGGACACAGGGTTATGATGATTTTTTAAAATGTGCAATAACTGTGTTTTTGTAGGTATCCTGGAGTTATGATAATTATCAACAATGTGCAGTGACTGTGTTAGGTAGGCACTCGAGGTCTGACCAGCGCGTTGGGCTAATGCGTAGGTCAGACATCTGCTCAGTCATAGCCACGAGACCCTCTTCTTCAGTTCTCTCATCTAGGTTGTTAATTCATTTATCCATCAGCTTCAAATCATGCATTGTGTGGTCTCAAAACTTAGCGGATGTGGTGTAGCGTATATGGACTAGTCCGCACGCAGTGACACCTCATTCATGAAACTGAAACTGAAACGGACTGTGTTATACAAGTACCTTTGATAACAGCTCGTGGACAGAACACTTACGATGATCATCAACTGTGCAACGACTGTTGTGCAGGTATTCTGGGTAACGCCACGTAGACACAGCCTTACGATGATTTGTGCAATGATAGTGTTATGCAGGCGCCTTTGATAACGCCAGATGAACATGGAGTTACGATGAGTTTGACGACTTTCAACGTTGTGCAGTGACTGTGTTATGCAGGTGCTCTGGGCAATGTCACATGGACATAGAATCGTGAAAGCTATCAACACTGTGTCAGTGACTGTTATGCAGGTACCATGTTCACATGGACATAGAATTGTGAAAGCTATCAACACTGTGTCAGTCACTGTTATGCAGGTACCATGTTCACATGGACGTAGAATCGAGAAAACTCAACATTGTGCAAAGACTGTGTTATGCAGGCCTCCTTTGATAACGCCACGTGGACGTAGAGATGATGACTATCAACAATGTGCAAAGACCGTGTCATGCAGGTACCCTGGGTGACGTCACGTGGACACAGACATATGATGATTAGTGTGATGCCAGTGTTATACAGGAGCCTTTGATAACGCCACGTGAACATAGAGTTATGACGACTATCAGCAATATACAATGACTGTGTCATGCAGGTACCCTGGATAACGCCACGTGGATATAGAGTTATGATGACTATCAGCAATATACAATGACTGTGTCATGCAGGTACCCTGGATAACACCACGTGGATATAGAGTTATGATGACTATCAACAATGTGACATGACTGTAATGCAAGTACCCCGGGCAATCGTGATAAAATCGTGATAACTATCGACAATGTGCAGTGACTGCTACGCAGGATTGTGATGACTCTCAACAATGTGCAACGACCGTGTCATGCAGTGTGCAACCACTGTGTCGTGCAGGTGCCCTGGGCAACGCCACGTGGGCGCGGAGCGGGGACCAGGGCAACCAGTGGCTGGGTGCCACCGTCTTCCTGCAGACCGCCACGCCCACTCAGGTGCAGGTGGTCCTGGAAGGCGTCATGGCCCGCGGCTACTACGGCGACATGGCGGTGGACGACATCACCTTCAACGACGGCCGCTGCCCGCCCTCCGTCAGCTGCGACTTCGAGGACACTTCCCTGTGCGGCTACACCCAGGACAAGCACGACCAGTTCGACTGGACACGAGCCAGCGGCGGGACCCGCAGCTATAACACCGGGCCAGACAACGACCACACCTACGGCACTGCTGCTGGTCAGTGGCTGGTCTCGTGGCAGTGGTGTGGCACAAGCGTGGATAGGAGAGAGTGGAGTTTTCGTTTTCAAATGAAGCAAATGGTGTTAAACACTTTTTTTTCTTAAGAAAGCGGCGTCGAAACCAGAGAGCAAAAATTAATGGAATTAGATGAAAATGATTGAAATATACATACAAAGCTTTGGAGGGAGGGAGATTTTTACGCAATACTTTTATTTATTTTTACAGCTGAATCGATATTAACATTTTGATTTTACAGTCTCACACGCCAGTGATTCTGGAAGCAATGTATACAGACACGACCGGGCTCAGCCTGTTGCAGTCCCAGTATCGGCAGACTGTAGGGAGCAGTCAGTATCAGAATGCGGTGAGACAGCCCTCCAGAGGAGATGCCGCATTGCTGCTGGGTTTTGGTGGTATTCAGTGGTGCCTGGTTTGACACTACGACCTGCACAAGCACACAAAAAGTCATCACTTATTAAGCCCCCTAAGGACGGAAATGATCCTCGCAGAGCAAAAATGAGTCAAGAGTCCGTGTCTGGAAGGACACCACGTTCTTTCGAGGGACACCGAGTTCCTCCACTGACGATCTTCTTGAACGAGCCAGCACCAAAGGCTTTGGCCTCAACTCGTAGATATGAATGGGGAAAGGATATCGAAACTGGTCACCGTGAGAGCAGCATTCGAAGGTCGATCTGGACTTTTTTCCAATGATGATCGATATCGAAACTGTGGTCACCGTGAGAGCAGCATTCGAAGGTCGATCTGGACTTTTTTCCAATGATGATCGATATCGAAACTGTGGTCACCGTGAGAGCAGCATTCGAAGGTCGATCTGGACTTTTTTCCAATGATGATCGATATCGAAACTGTGGTCACCGTGAGAGCAGCATTCGAAGGTCGATCTAGACTTTTTCCCAAAGATGATCAATGTGATTAATGAAAGCGATGCGACTGAGTTCTCCTTTGGTCTGAGACTACTGGACGTTGATGTACTGCACGCTTTCTTTCGTAATGTGTCCTGTACCCAGGCTCAGGAGATACGCACACATGCAAGATGGTCTGAATGATATATTCAAAGCTACGTCCATCTGTTGAGCGCGTGCAAGTCGTCTGTGTGTTTGTGGTCCTCCGCAGTGATGTCAGTGGCATAGTCAACATCTACAGCTAAGGGCCTGCACAGGCTAGAGCAAAAATAGATGAATGAATAATGATAATAAAGAAGTAGAAAAACGATAGTCTGATAAGTATGGTAAGTGGAAGGTTTTAATGAAAGAGTTAAACTATGTTCTGTTTAGAAAAACTGGCGTCACGTTCAGCAAGAGATGGATTAAAGAAGATCGTAAGAGGAAGAAAAACCACACACACACACACACACACACACACACAGAGGAAATTATTTTCTATTTGTGTTTGCTCAGTAACTTAAAGATTTTGTTTATTTCATATACTCCCCCCCCCCCCACCCTCATTACTATAAAGAACTTAAATGGAACTTGGTCCCTTTTTTTTTACCTGTTCGGAACCATAAAAATAAAACGACGTTTTGTTCCCGCTCCTTGCAGGACACTACATGTTCACTGAGGCGACCTCGCGCCGTGTGGGCGACAAGGCTCGCTTGATCGGCCCCATGCAGTCGGCCACGCAGGGCAAGTGCCTCAAGTTCTTCTACCACATGAAGGGCAGCGGCATCGGGGCGCTCAACGTGTATATCACCACGCAGACGGGCCTGCGGTCCGTGTGGAGCCGGTCTGGCCAGACGGGAAGCAAGTGGCACGGTGCCTCGGTGACCGTGGCGGCCAACTTCCAGTACCAGGTCAGTGGCTCTGAGGATGTGTTGGGGTGTGCTTTCCTCTCGGGCAGTCGTGGTGTGAGCGTCCGTCGGTTTGCTGCGCTGTCTTCCTGTTCATTCCTTTTCGTCTGTCTGTCTGCCTGTCTGTCTGCTGTCCCTGTCACTCTCTCTCTCTCTCTTCTTCTCTCTCTCTCTCTCTCTCTCTCTCTCTCCTCTGACAGTATTCGTATACGCATTTGTATTCCCTCTCTCTCTCTTTTTATTTTTGTTTATTTTTTTCTCTCTGTCTTTCTCTCTCCCTTATTAGCAGTCTTCGCATTTGTATCTACTCTGTGTGTGTGTGTGTATGTGTGTGTGTGTGTGTGTGTGTGTGTGTGTGTGTGTGTGTGTGTGTGTGCGTGCGTGTGCGTGTGTGTGTGTGTGTGCGTGTGTGTGTGTTTGTAGATAGATAGATAGATAGATAGATAGATATTATATAGATACATGTGTGTGCGTGCGTGTGTGTGTGTGCGCGCGCGCAAGCGCGCTCATAGCATTGGCGTAGAATATTATACAGTAACTCGTCACTTTTTGTTTATTGGACAAGCTCCGTGAAATGTCAAACGAAAAACTGTGTGAAAAACTGTAATGAAACTTTTTTTTTTCAAACTGTGAAGGTTTTATTATGATCAGTTGGTCTAACTTGTATGCCAGAGTAAGGCTGAATAAACAACAATATTCATGTCGTTATGGATTTGTGTGGTTGTATTCCGTCATATTCCTGAGCACAACAGTCACCTGCGACCTTTGCACACCTTTCATGCCATATTTCTATGGCATACGACAAGTGTGTGTAGACCTATACTCTTCTCACACCTGTTCCCCCCTCAGGTGGTGTTTGAGGGTGTTCGGGGCAGAAGCAGCTACGGTGACATCGCCATCGACGACGTGGAGCTGTTGGACGGCGCCTGTCCGCCCCGGCTTCCTGCGACTTTGAGAGCGGCACGTGCTCCTTCTCCAACTTGAAGGTGGGCGACGACTTCGACTGGCTGCGCTCCCAGGGCTCCACCGTCAGCGGGAGTACAGGCCCCCAGGCGGACCACACCCAGGGCGACGCTCAAGGTGGGTCCGCGGCGGTCACCTCAGCGGACGTTTTGCTCGCGCTGCATGCTTCAGGACTTCTTCCTGTTGGCATCTTGTGAACCTTTGCTGGGTTCTAATCTTTGAAAAGTTTCCCGTAATGCATCCACCCAACATGAACAAACGAATCACAAGTCAAAACACGACGCGTTTCGACCTCTCTTAGGTCTTCTTCAGGCAAGATAAACGACCCTCGGGACAACCAAAACGAAGAACGAGCAGTTACTTGTCTTGTCAACTTCGGCGCATGATGGGCGTTGAATGATTGATTCTGTTGGTGCGAGAAAATGAAGTTAGACACGTAAGACATGTTCCGCTCACACCCCATTCATATTCTGAATGGTTGATGTGTGATAAGAAAACGCCATGAATTGAAATCCTATGCTATGTATGAAATTTCATCAGTGAGAACAGTGCTCGTCCACAGTCTTGTGCCCCATGTAGATGCATGCCCGCACACATCCACACCTTATGCATACATATTTACTCACGCACCCCCCCACCCCACCCCCACCCCATATTTGTCCACTCCCACAGACGCAAACACGTCATACTGCATGTGTTGTAAATGTGAAGGATTAAAGCGAATCATCGGTCGTAATTGAGAATGTGAACGAAAGACATTAATTTAAAAAAAATCACCCTGTTTAAGTTTTGAGTAAATGATAGTTTAGAACGTAAAAAAAATTCGATCATTTGAAATGAACAGATGAAAAAGAAGCGCAACTGCTTCCTCTGTAAAAAAATAAAGTTCTGTCTTTCTGGACTATGATGAGATTGTTTCATGTTTTTGCCTTTAGTATCTGGACTATGATGAGATTGTTTCATTTTCTCGGCTGCAGTTATACCAACATTGTCATCCTCTTACACGCCGTATTTGTTTTGCGTTGGCCAGGTTACTACATGTACGTGGAAGCCTCTTCTCCTCGCAAGGCCGGCGAAAGAGCTCGGCTCCAGTCTGAAATTTTGCCTACCGGCAGCACGGCCACGTGTCTGTCCTTCTGGTACCACATGCACGGGCGTGGCATGGGCACGCTGACGGTGTACAAGGAGCTGGCGCAGGACAACAGCCAGCTGACCAGCCTGTTCCAGCTGTCAGGGGAGCAAGGCAACGCGTGGAAGCAGGCTTTTGTGACCGTACCCCCCAGCCCGGCGCAGTACATGCTGATGTTCGAAGGGGTGGTGGGCGTCAGCTACGCCAGTGACATGGCCATTGATGACGTCATGCTGACGAAAGGGGCCTGCGCCGTTAACAGCTCGGCAGCCACGACCTTCACCTGCACGAGGTCCGGCCAGACCATCAGCAGTGACAAGGTGTGTGACTTTGTGCCGGACTGCTCTGACAGCAGTGACGAGTTGAAGTGCGGAAACTGCTCCTTCCAGCGCGACCTCTGCAGCTACCGTGACGTCAGCACCGGTTCTTTCCGGTACATCCGCACCAGCAAAGCCACGTTTGACGGCAGTCTGTCGGTGCCTGTGGACCACACCTCCAACCGCACGGTCGGCGGCTTCTTGTTTGTGGACTCCAGCCAGGGGAGCTCTAGCTCACTGGCCACCCTGAAGAGCCCTGTTCTCCGCAGAGCTGCGCCGACCTGCACCCTGTCTTTCTACTACTACGTGATCGGACGTGGGGGGGTGGTACCGTGCAGGTGTCCCTCCAGACTGGGACGACGGTGACGCAGTTTGGTCCAGCCAGAGTGTGCGCAGTAGCGGCCGCTGGGTACAGAGCGTGGCAGAAATCGGCGCTATGGATAGTGATTTCGCATCCTCATTCAGTCCAAGCGATTCTTTTCCTACGGGAGCATTGCCATTGACGATCTCCAGTTGCTGGGTTGCAGTTACCCCCCTCCACGTCCGCAGTGTCTCCCTTCGGAGTTCCGCTGTCCCGCTGGTTTCTGCATCCCGCTGTACCAGGTCTGTGACCTCA
The DNA here is from genome assembly GCA_018398815.1 of Conus ventricosus. Taxonomy (NCBI): domain Eukaryota; kingdom Metazoa; phylum Mollusca; class Gastropoda; order Neogastropoda; family Conidae; genus Conus; species Conus ventricosus. The sequence continues at coordinate 60,622,239 of CM031616.1, forward strand.
CCCAGAACTGTGGCCCAGGGATCAACGCGGGTCAGGCCAAATCCACAGACGAGTCCAACTGCTCGGCTGCCCACCAGTGCAGTTTTGAACGCTCCATCTGCGACTGGAGTCAGGACAGGACGGATGATATTGACTGGACACGCAAGACCGGCCCAACGTCCACCACCAACACGGGACCTAGTCGTGACCATACCACGGGTCTGCGAAGTGGACACTACATCTACACTGAATCCTCCGGCTCGAGAATGGCTGGCAAGAAGGCCCGGCTCTTAAGTCCTGTGCTGCAGCCGGCAACTGCCGGTGATAATTGCTACCTGTCGTTGTTCTACTACATGTTTGGAAGCACCATGGGAACTCTCAATGTCTACACTCGCACGAACACCAACGGCTACATGACCAAGCTGTTTGGTCGTTCGGGGGATCTGGGTCAGGTCTGGATTCCGTACTCGGCGCAGCTGACCAGCGCCCAGCCTTTCCAGGTGGTCCTTGAGAGCGTCATCGGTAACGGCTACAGAAGTGACCTGGCTGTCGACGACCTGGTGCTGTCTGCTGGATGTCGCTACTCTGGCACCACCCTGTCCACAGCAGGGTACCTGACCACCACAGCCAGCACCACCCCCAACACTTGCGGGGCAAACAAGTTCCAGTGTGCCGACGGCTCTTGCATCGATCAGACCCGCTACTGCGACTTTACCACGGACTGCCGTGACGGCTCTGATGAGCTGGTGTGCGGGGCCTGTAACTTTGAGAAAGGTCTGTGTGGATACCGAGACATGAGTGTGGGACGCTACAACTGGACTCTGAGCTATCCCGCTCTCATGGGGGTAGTAGGCCCTGCCGCTGATCACACGATGAGGAACAAGAACGGACATTATGCCTACGTGGAGGGAACCAGAGGGGTGTTCAGGCAAAGTGGCCCGTCTTCAGAGTCCCGCCTTGCCCACCTTCGCCCGAAGCTGTTTCATGAGGTTTTACTATTTCATAGGGGGGCCACAGGTGGGAACGCTGGAAGTGGGCATCACCGGCAACACCACGTACAGGAGGTTGTACACGGTTCCCCACTACACAGCCTCCAGCAACGTTTGGAGGCCGGGCTTCGTCTACCTGGGCAGGTACCTGGGAGCCACTGCCGCGGGGTCACGCCTGGAGTTCCGCGTTCAACCCGGACTTGGACAACTGGCCAACAACTCGGACGACGTGGCGATCGATGACATCACTTTCGTCAACTGTGACCCCAGAAGTTCCCCCTAACGTGACGTGCACGTTCGAGCGCGGCCTGTGCAGTTGGACCCAGGGCCAGAACGACCAGTTCGACTGGCGGCTGGGCAACGCCACCACGCCCACCAGGGGCACAGGACCCAGGTTTTTATCCACCAGGCCTGGGAAAGGTGGCGTGTTTGCCTACATCGAGTCCTCGTCTCCCAGAAGACGGAACGACTTGGCCATCCTGCAAACCCCCTGGCTGTCGCCCACCGATGACGTGGGCTACTGTCTCAGTTTCTGGTACCACATGTTCGGCGCCACGATCGGTAACCTCACCCTCAGTCTTCTGACGCCGTCCTCCATGCAGACGTTCTGGTCCGCTCAGGGTCCGCGCGGTGATCAGTGGCGACGTGTTCAACGCACCATCCAGTCCTCAGTGCAGTATTCTCTCTACTTCCAGGCAACAGTCGGAGGGTACCTCGGGGACATTGCCATTGATGACATCACGGTCAGGCGAGGGCACTGCCCCCCGAGTTCAGTGTGCGACTTTGAGATGGACACCTGCAAGTGGGCGTATGGTCAGAATGACAAGCTGAACTGGACACGAGGCAGCAACGGGGCGGTCGTCCGCGGCACAGGCCCAGACTGGATCACACCTTTGGCTCTAACACCGGACACTACCTGTACCTGGATCCTAACGGGGCACAGCCAGGGGACAAAGCGGCGCTGGTCAGCACCCCGGCTATTTACGGGTCAGTGGCTCGCCTGATAGGGTATGGTTGTGTGGACTTCTGGTACTACATGTCCGGCCCCAACACCGGTTCCTTGAACTCAGTGTGGTTATCAATGCAACGTCTGCTCCGCACGTCCTCTGGAACATGCAAGGTGACCAGGGTACTTTTTGGAGACATGCCAACGTGCAGATCCCCTTCATTCGGTCTTCAGGGTTTACAGTCATCATAGAAGCAACGCGGGGAAACGGCATCCAGGGTAACATTGCCATAGACGACCTTAGCTACAACCGAAGAAGGTGCCCACCTCCCGGGTTCTGCAACTTTGAGACTGACACGTGTGGCTTCACGAACGTGAACGGGGACAACTTTGACTGGCAGAGGGACAACGGGGAACGTCCAGCGCCACCACGGGGCCGACCACGGATCACACCCGCCGCACTGCCGCTGGCTACTACATGTACATCGAAACAAGCGGCACCCACCACCCAGGGGACAAGGCTTGGCTGGTCAGTGACACCCTCCCCGCACCCTCCACCTCTGCCGGGGGATGCGTCTCCTTTTACTACCACATGTACGGCGCGGGGATCGGGACCCTCAACGTGTACAGCAGACCCAGTCCTCTGCCAACAAGACGCTCATCTGGACCGTCGGAGGAACCAGGGCAACGTGTGGGCTGAACGGAAGAGCGCCAGTGTCTGTGAACGAGACCTTCGAGGTGATTTTTGAAGGAGTGTACGGCGGAAACTACACAGGCGACATTGCCATTGACGACATCCTGATATCAATCAGGCCCTGCGTTGGCATCACCACCACCAACACCCCCCCCACCACCGTCACCTCCCCTGCCACTTACCCACCCACAGCATCGACTGCGACTTCGAGTGGGCGCTGTGCAACTGGCAGCAAGACTCCAGCGACCAGTTTGACTGGAGACTTCAGAGCGGTCGCACGTCCTCCATCAGGACAGGCCCGTCCCCCGACCACACCCTGGGCAACATGGAGGGTCATTACCTGTATGCCGAGGACACCAAGCACAGTCTCAACAACTCCGCTCGTCTGCTCATCCGCCCTAAAAACCGTGGGGTCTGCGGGCGTCTGTTTCAAGTTCTGGTACTTCATGACGGCAGCCCCGTCAACAGATTGAACTTGTGGACCAAGAATGCTGCGAATGGTCAACTGTCATTGGTGAGTTGAATGGGTCATGATTGTCTCTGTCTAATGTGTTTACTTCCCTTTGTTTTTCATGTCTGTCTTTGCGCAATCACGGTTTGTCTCTCACACTGTCTCTTTCGTCTCTCTGTCATTCCTTTCCCTTTCCCTTTGTCATCTTATGTTTAGTACGTTTGTGATTAACTCATACTTCAAAAAGTAAGTGAAATAATTCCGCAGCTAATATGATGTCATGCTTTCATAGTTTCAGTCAATAGTAGATTCAGTACTCCAAAATTTTCTGCTCCAGCGGGGACAAGTCAGTATAACGGGACATGATATTCTTTCGCAAAACTTTCTCTTGTTTTTTGCAAATCTTAAATAAATGTTAGCGAACCGCCCAGAGAACGTGGACAAAACGAGTCACAAGACAAAAACCACAACGCGTTCGACCTCTTGGGTCTTCCTTGGGTGATACAAAAACGAATAAAACAACGAAATTCACTTCCCTTTGGTCGCTTCGTTGTTTTTATTCGTTTATGTATCACCCGAGGAAGACCTAAGAGGCGAAACGCGTTTGGTTTTGTCTTGTGACTCGTTTTGTCCACGTTCTCTGGGCGGTTCGCTAACATTTATTTTAAGATTTGTTTAGATTTCCTCCTCAGTCGTCTCGCTTTGCAACTAGATCTTGTTTTTTTTGCAGTTCAGAGAATGCTGTATTTCAGAATGTAAATGTGAATGATGAAAATATGTAAGTGTCTGCGTTCATACGTATATATTGTTCGCATGTTCGTGTTTGCGTGTGTCTGTGGAAGTGGAAGTGTGGTTTTAGTGTTTGTCCGATTTTCCTGTCAGTAACTATGTACCATGACAAAATGAGACCAAAACATGTAAGAGATACAATTGTATGACGACCTTTACAGCATATAATGAAAGCTGTATGATTTGATTTGTAACTGCGAAAATGACGTACGACCTGACTTGTAACAGCAGAGAATGACAGCTATTTGACTTGGCATGTAACAGCAGAAAACGACAGCTATTTGATTTGGCTTGTAACAGCAGAGAATGACAGCTATTTGACTTGGCATGTAACAGCAGAAAACGACAGCTATTTGATTTGGCATGTAACAGCAGAAAACGACAGCTATTTGATTTGGCTTGTAACAGCAGAAAACGACAGCTATTTGATTTGGCTTGTAACAGCAGAAAACGACAGCTATTTGATTTGGCTTGTAACAGCAGAAAACGACAGCTATTTGATTTGGCTTGTAACAGCAGAAAACGACAGCTATTTGACTTGGCTTGTAACGGCAGAGAATGACAGCTATTTGACTTGGCTTGTAACAGCAGAAAACGACAGCTATTTGACTTGGCTTGTAACGGCAGAGAATGACAGCTATTTGACTTGGCTTGTGACAGCAGAAAACGACAGCTATTTGATTTGGCATGTGACAGCAGAGAATGACAGCTATTTGATTTGGCATGTAACAGCAGAGAATGACAGCTATTTGATTTGGCTTGTAACAAACAAAGAAAACGACAGTACTAGGACTTGACCCTCAACAGCAGAAATGACAGCTGCATGATTAGTAACAGCACAAAATAACAATGCCGTGACGTGACTTGCAACAGCTGAAAATGGAAACGACATGACTTGAACTGTAACGGCATTCCATGGCGGTTGTGTAACTTGACCTGTGCCAGGAGTGGACCCGCAGTGGGGATCAAGGTCCGCGGTGGAGGTACACCCAGGTGCACGTGCTCACCACAGGCAGCACCGTCTTCGTTCTGGAAGGCCTGTCAAGCGCCGGAAATGACGGCGACATCGCCGTGGACGACATCACCATGAACGTGGATCACTGCCCCGCGGAAGTGGTCTGTGACTTTGAGGACGATGAATGCGGGTACACCCAGGACTACACGGATCAGTTCGACTGGTCCCTCCACTCTGGAACAACCTCCAGCGGTTCCACGGGGCCGCCGGCTGACCACACCTTCGGCACAAAGCTGGGGCACTACATGTACATCGAAGCGTCGGCGCCACGCCGCGCGGGCTACAAGGCTCGTTTGGACAGTCCTCCTCTAGACCCAACCACGGGGTCCTGCCTGCAGTTCTGGTACAACATGCACGGGCGCACAATGGGAACTCTGAACGTCTACCTGCGAAAGCAAGGCGTCCTGGGAACGCCTGTCTGGACCCGAACAGGTGACCAGGGACCTGACTGGGAGATAGCGCAGGTGACTCTCCAGAGCGCCCTCCCCTTCCAGGTCACGTTCGAAGGCATCGTTGGCAGGGGTTACTCCAGCGACGCCAGCATCGACGACATCGTGGTCAAGCCCGGGGCCTGCTCCGGGAGAAGGGAACTGCGACTTTGAGGACAGCCTGTGCACGTGGAAAGAACACGCCGGTGGGCGACACCTTCGACTGGATGCAGGCTCAGGGAGGGCTGCTGTCGGGCTTCATCGGCCCCGTCGTGGACCACACGTTCAACACGCGCTATGAGTGTACATGTACGTAAACTCCAAGGCCCCCCGGCAGAGTGGAGACAAGGCGTGGCTGGTGTCCCCCACTTCGACAGCTCCACGCCCGCTGCCTGACTCTGTGGTACAAGCTCAGGAACAACGCTCCTTCAACGTCAAGGTCCAGCCGTGGGAGGAACCCCGACAACTCAGCTGACTATTTCACAGGTCATTCCTGTGTGTGTGTGTGTGTGGTGTGGTGTGGTGTGGTGTGTGTGGTGTGGTGTGGTGTGGTGTGGTGTGGTGTGTGTGTGTGTGTGTGGTGTGTTGTGGTGTGGTGTGTGTGTGTGTTGGGGGTGTGTGTGTGTGTAGTGGGGTGTGTGTTAGAATGTATACATGTGTATGTGTTTGTGCTTGTTGTTTTTGAGTGTCTCAGTTCATGGCTTTCTTGCTCTTGAATCTTGTTTTTCTACAGGCCACTACCATGATTCTCGGTTGCCATGGCTTTCGTAATTTACTCTTTGCTGGTTTGTCTTCTCAAGAAATGTCTCGTATTGATTTTCATAAAGTCAAAAGGAAGATCATGTCACTTCACCGATAATTAAAATTCACCAGGTTCCAGTTGCATCTCAATTGTTGTGCTTGCTTGTTTACCACCCCATCGTTTTTACCCTTTCCATATGTGTCCTCCATTCCCCTGTCTCGTATCGAGTGCTGAAAAAAAACTGTTGTTAGTCCTCCAAACTAACCGCAAGTCATATGGACACAGATGATTATTCTGTCAAGCTCTTCTGTCTGGAATTCCACGCTATCCTCTATCAGCAACACTTCAACCTTCAACACCTTGAACACTGAACCTCAGATTTACTTGTTTTGTGCAGCATTTAACCAACCTGTAGACCGTCGAGCAGAAGGCATCGGACTGTTTCTTGTTTACTCTGTTACAATTGTTTGGTGTTCGTGTGTATATGACTGGAACGCTTTGTGACTATGATGTGGGATATTGAGCTCTGTGATGATGATTGATGATGATGATGATGCATCATCATCATCATCATCATCATCATCATCACCACCACCAATCACCATCATCATCATCACATCACTGTATATTTGTGTGTATGTATGTGAATTGTTGTTATCAGTAGGTTATGGAGTGTATCTCCTGTTTCATACCATACCTACATTGCACCTGTTCCCAGGAGGGCGACACCTGGCAGATGAAGCGCGTAACGTTCGCCAACATCACCAAGAGCTACCGCATCATCATCGAGGCTGTCATCCAGACCGTGGGCTATAGTGACGTGGCCATCGACGACCTGTCCATGCAGGCGGGCACCTGCGACTCCCTGCCCACTGTCGCTCCCAACCAGTGCGCCTACAAGTGCCCGTCAGACCAGAGTTGTCTGCCCCGGAACCTGCTCTGCAACTTTGTGCCAGACTGCCCCAACGGAGAGGAGGAAGTGGACTGCGGCTACAACTGCAACTTCGACAACGGCACCTGCCACTGGTCCAACACGCGGCAAGGTACGTACCGCTGGACCAAGTTCCGAGGCGCCACTCCGGACTCGAACACCGGGCCTAGCCGAGACCACACCACCAACTCCGCCAACGGCTATTACATGTAACCGAGCCTCCAACGGCACGCGGAACAATGGGCGTTCCTGACCAGCCCGCTCCTGCAAAGCTCTTCCGCTTCGTGCCAGCTGTCGTTCTGGTACCACATGAGAGGCAGCTCTGTGGGCAAGATCATGGTGTTCCGGCAGCTGGGATACCGCAACACGTTTCTGTGGACCATGAGAGGGGACCACGGGGACCGCTGGCTGCAGGCCGTCGTGCCCGTTGGCCGGTGGACCTCGCCGTTCACCATGAACATCGCGTCGGCCAGGAGTTTCAGCGTGCTGGGCGATATCGCTGTGGACGACATCCAGTTTCCAGCACTGCGCACCACCGCAGTCTTCCAGCACCTGCTCGGCGTCTGCTCCCTTTAGGTAATTTTCCTGTCAGTGGAGGTAGGGTCCTCGTTTGCTACCATGTCATACTTTGGGTGACATAAAAAAAATTGGTAAAAAGATCACTTCTGATTCGCCTAGTTTTCTGGACTTTTTTCCCCCGTACCATGGTTCCCGTAATACAGTTGTTCTCGACGAAAATTCCTCTGAATCTCTCTTTTTATATAATGGTAGTACACTGCCTATTATGTGTCCTTTTCTCCTCTTTTCATGTAATAAACCAGTTATCTTTGTTCTCATGTTCCTGTAATATATTTGGATATCAACAGAGATATCTCCCGACAGAAATGCTTTATCCTCTCATGTTCTTGTAACGCATTGGCTGTCAATGAATATGCTTGGGATTTTTTTTTAATCGCAGCTGTGTAGATATTTGCGCTGGCGATCAGCAGAGATATCTCTTTTTTTCTGTCGTCGTTTTCATGTTCCTGTAGTACATTAGCTATGAGCAGAGGCATGTTTCTTCTCTAACATGTATAACATGTACTTGTTGTGGAACGGTTTTTTCCTATCATTTTCCTGTCATAGATAGGCTGTCAACGGATACCGTCCTTTTTTTCTCATTACCTGCAGTGCATTGGTTATCAAGAGAACTGACGTTTTGTCTTCTCGTGTTCATATAGTATGTAGCTTTCAGTAAATTTGCTTTCGTTTTCTCTAGTGTTCATGTAAAACATTATTTCTCATGGGCCTGTAATATGCTGGTGTTCAGCAGATTTTTTTCCTGATTTTTTTTAAAATATGTTAGGTATTGCCCTAAGATTTTTTTCTCTCATGTTCATATGTGTATTAGCTTATCACCAGACATGATTTGTCATGTACATATAATGCATGGTTATCGCTTGCGACGCTTTTGTTTCTCTGAGGTTCACTTGTACATCAGTTATCGTTACAGATTCTTTTTTCCTCACAAGTTCCCCTGATTCCGCCCATCAATAGAGAAGCCTCTTTCTTTGATGTTCATGTGACATATTGGCAATCTAACAGAGATGATGTTAATTCTCTCATGTACTTGCAAAACCTTGGGGACATCTTTTCTTCAAATATTGTAGGAATTTGGATATAGGCTGAGATGTTTTCTTTTCATGAAACTGCTATTTGCTTGAGAGTGTCCCGGTAATAATGATTTTGTTGTTCTCCATTACCGACAAATGTATTGGTTAAATTGTGTGCGCTACGGACTCAAAGAACACTTTTGTTTGAACGAACATTTTTCTGGATTTAAACACACAGAAAATATATTTGTGGGGAAAACAGCAACAGACTCTGCTTCAGGTTGTCTTCATCTCCTTTTCACAAGTAAAAAAAACGTGTCAAATTAACATAATCAACAGATAATTCATTATATTTTTAAAAGAATCATCGTTGTGAATATGAACACTATCTATCCAGATTGCTCTACAATCATGATTATTGCCATGTGTATTTCAGGTGCGAGTCACAAGTCTGCATACCGATGGCTACAAGTGCGACTTTGTGGACGACTGCGGCGACAGCTCTGATGAAAAGTCCGACACCTGTGCATCTTACACCCGCTGTGACTTTGAGAACAACCTGTGCCAGTGGAGTCAGGACCACACGGACGACTTCGACTGGAAGTGGCAAGCCGGCGGCACTCCATCTGGGGCACCGGCCCCACCTACGACCACACCCTGGGCACCAAAACCGGGCACTTCGTGTACATTGAGAGCTCCCGTCCGCAATCTGTCGGAGACAAAGCACGACTGATCAGCCCCGTGTTCCAGGCCTCCAGCAAAGAGCCCTACTGTCAGATGAAATTCTTCTACCACATGTACGGCCTGTCCACGGGATCCCTGGCCATGTACACGCGCACTTCTGTCAACGGTGTCCTGGTGAAACGATTCAGCCGGTCGATGGAGGTTGGAAACTTCTGGACCAGTGTCGTTGTGCCTATTTACAGCGCCAGTCCTTTCCAGGTGGTGATCGAGGCCACGGTGGGACAGGGGAGTCAGGGCGACATCGGCCTGGAGACACCATTTTCTCCCCAGACTGCGTCCTGTACAACGGACAGTTCCCCACCTCGGTGCCCTCCCTGTCCACCACCCCCGCCTCTCCTTGCGCGGATTCCACCCAGTGGCCCTGCCAGGACGGTTCCGCCTGCATCGCTCGCACCCAGGTCTGTGACTTCACCCCGCAGTGTGCCGACAAGTCGGATGAAGTCAACTGCGGCACGTGCGACTTTGACGACTCGACCTGCGGCTGGACCGACATCAGCGCGGGTCGTTTTGTGTGGCAGCAGCGCGGAGACTCTTCTGAACACCACGTCGGCGAAGACCAGTACATGTCTGTGACGTCCACCTCTGCCACCACGTACAACATGGCCATGATGATTTCCCCGACGTTCGGTCAGATTGCTGCCCGATGCCGGATCTGGTTCCTGCTTCACAAACAAACGGCTGGCGCCGCGCGGTTGCTGGTGATCCCTCCCGGAGAGAGCCCCATGTCCAGTCACCACACGGTCGTGTGGCAGACGCTGTCTGCTGTGAGCACCACCTGGGTGAACACCAGCGCCAGTCTGGGCTCTCGCCCCCCTGGCAGCAGGCTGCTGTTCGAATACTCCAGTCTGGGTGACGAGGTGGATATGCGCGTTGATGACGTGTCCTTCAGCCCAGAATGCGCCCTGGGATCCAAGGAAACACAGTGTGCTGCCAATCAGTTCCGCTGCAACTCCGGTGTGTGCATCGATCAAACGAGAGTCTGCGACTTCACCAACGACTGTGGTGACGGCTCAGACGAGCGGAGCTGCTCCGCCTATCTGGGTTGCAGCTTCGAGAGAGAAATGTGCATTTGGTCTCAAGACCAGACGGACGTGTTTGACTGGTCTCGACAGAGAGGGGCCACCACCAACCCCGGCACGGGGCCTGACAGAGATCACACGTTTGGTAATGAAACAGGAACTTACCTTTTCATCAACAGCGCCTCACCCCGAAAACCAAACGACACGGCTCGAATCAAAAGTGCGGTCTTCAAGCCAGCAGCGCAAGGTGCGTGCACTATGAGGCTGTTCTACCACATGATGGGAAGGGACGTGAACGCCCTGAATGTCTATATGGAAACCTCAGAGACGGGACTTCGAAGTCTTCTTCTCTCTTTGCGAGGAGAACAAGGCGATGACTGGCGAGAAGCTATGATCAGCCTGTACAGCATTCGCTACTTCCGCGTTGTGATTGAGGGTACAACCGGCACTCCGGGTCATGGCGACATCGGTGTGGATGACGTGTCCTTCACCCCGGGCTGTCAGCTGGCCGTTGGCCACACCCTGCCGCCCGTCCTGCCCACAGGCAGCACCCAGTGCCCGGCTGGCCAGTTCATGTGTGGCGCCAGGTGCGAGTCCGCCTCGCTCGCCTGTGACTTCAAACAGGACTGTCCTGACGGCGTGGATGAGTCTGGCTGCCCTAAGACCTGTGACTTCGAGAACGGCATGTGCCAGTGGACCAACCAGGCTCTGGGTAATGCTGCCAGCTGGTCGTTGGCATCTCCCAGCGGGTCTGCGGCCCCCCGCACTGACCACAACCCCGGCACCGCAGCGGGTCATTTCGCCATAGTTACCGTTCCTCTCAGCCAGTTCCAGCTGTCCAACTCTCGCCTGGTGTCCCCGCTGTTCAGCAGCGCCGGACCTTCCTGCTCTTTTAGCTTCTGGTACATGTTCAACGGCTATGGCTTCTCTCGCATCAACCTGTACGTGAGGAGCGGAGGTGAGGACAAACCGATATGGACCCTTCCCAACTCTGATCCTACCAGGGATGTCTGGCACAACGCCACAGCTTTCCTTCCACCCTGTGCTTCGGGATTCCAGCTGGTCTTCGACGTTCAGGCTTACAGAAATGGCTACGTTGCCATAGACGACCTCGCCTTTAGCGGCTGTGGACTGCAGCCCGCCAACATACCGACCACCTGTGACAAGTCCACTCATTTCCAGTGTGGAAACGGTCAGTGCATCACCCAGGAACAGGTGTGTGACTTGCAGACGGACTGTTGCGACAATTCCGACGAATCGCCCTACCAGTGCTACCAGTACAAGGCCATCGACTTTGAGCAGGGCATGGGGGTTTCCATCAGCTGGTGGACGACAACTTCAACTGGACGAGGCAGCAGGGCCCTACAGGCACTGAGGGGACCGGGCCCTCCACGGACCACACCTACGGCACGGTGGCAGGTCACTACTTGTACATCGAGTCCTCTCCACCTCGCGTGAGGAACGACAAGGCCCGCATAGCCCACGACATGCCCGCCCCTAAGCCCAACACGCAGTGCACGATGAGGTACTTTTACCACATGTACGGCGCCCACGCTGGGGGCCTCATTGTGTACAGCCGTGACGTGGCAGGCAACACTATCAAGTACAACTCCACCTTCCTGGACCACGGCGACCGCTGGCTGCGAGGGGAAGTGACCTTTGACCCCGACTCTCTTTTCCAGGTGATCATTGAGGGCGTCATCGGCGTGGGTCACCTCAGCGACATTGCCATCGATGACGTCACGTTTACCCCAGAGTGCAACCTGGGTTCCACCACTCCGCCTCCGGTGCTGACCAGTCCTCGCCCTACGATGCCCCCCTGCGCCGCGGATGAGTTCCAGTGTTCAAACGGAATGTGCATCAACGCCACCAAGCTGTGCGACTTCACCCCCGACTGCCTGGACAGCAGCGACGAAACACCTTGCCATTCTTTTGGCACCTGCACCTTCTCCACCGACTTCTGCGGCTGGTACGAAGAGGTCGCCGATGCCGAGAACTGGAAACGGATGATGCCGCGTAGTCTGACCACCGACCATTCACCCGACACTGATGCCGATGGCAACGTCAACGGTTACGTGCTGTGGATTAGCGACACTGCCAGCGAGGAAAGTGGAGGGCTGACTGACGAGATTACCAGTGGACAGTTCGCTCATGCTGGATCCCAGTGTGTGGTTCAGTTCTCGTACTGGGTTGAAGGTTCGAACCCAGGTGCCCTGGTGCTCACTCTTTCAGACATCGTTGTCAGTGAGTATGAGCTGTGGCGCTCTACAGGCACCACAGGCGGCGCGTGGGCCCAGATGTCTGTGAGCATCGGTCGCAAGAGCCACCCCTTCTCCATTGCCTTCGCTCGTCTGGACATCCCCGGCATGTCTGGCACAATCGCCGTCGACAACATCAAGTTTTCCAGCTGTGAGCTTCCCCCCTCGCATAAAGCCTGCCCCAGTGCCAGCTCCTTCCAGTGTGCCAACCACGCCTGCATCGACCAGAATCGTCTCTGTGACAATGTGGACGATTGCGGCGATCAGTCCGACGAGAACTCGCCCACTTGTGACAAGTACGCCAAGTCCCAGTTCGAGCCGGACTTTGGCAGCTTCACCCAGGGGGTGAATGGCGTGGACGACCAGCAGGACTGGCAGCTCTTCCAGGCGCAGAGCGCCCATTACGAAATGCCCCTGGACCACACCACCGGCGGCCCCAACGGGCACTACGCCTACCTGTGGGCCTCCAGCAGCACCAGAGCGGGGGACACGGCCTGGCTCCTGTCTCGCCCCATCGCGGGCAGCATCGGCGACAGCAGCTGCAACCTCCGCTTCTTCTACTACATCTACGGCAGCAACGATCACCAAATCAACGTCAGGCTACGTCACTACAACGGCGGGCCGGCGGACCCGCCCGTGCTGAGCATACCCCGGGCAGGGCGCCATCTGGCAGCGCGCCAACGTCCCTCTGACGTCGGCCACCCCCTTCCAGTTCGTCATCGAGGGGCAGCTGGACGGCGGCAGCTACGGCATCGCCGTGGACGACATTTCCCTCACGCCGGGCTGCGTCTTTTACAGTTCCAGCCTCCCTCAGCCCCCCACCAATTCCCCGGCCACCACCGTGCGGCCCACCTGCACCGTCATCTACTTCCAGTGCCAGACCAGCGGCAAGTGCATCGACAGCGCCAGGAGATGTGACGACCACCCGGACTGCCCGGACCAGTCGGATGAAAGCGGGTGTAGTAAGTCAACTTGCCTTTCTCAGCACTTGTTGCTGTTGTTGTTGTTGTTGTTCTTTTGCTGCGTGCATGTTTGGCTTGCTGCTAGCTCACACCTTCTTTTGCACTTACGTCAGTGTACAGGCAATATCAGTCAGTGGGATCAGCTGAAGGGACCCTGACATGGGAGGTAAATGAAGTTTGTTTCATGCTGATTGACAACGTTGAGAATGCTGCTGCCTCTGAGTTCTGTTCTGATTAAAAAGCACTCGGCAAGAAGGCGCTCTTCGTCTCCACCTAGCCTGGTGTACCCAAGCTCAAAAGATACGAACAACAGCACACCGGTTAGAAAGTGCACATAGCTGTCAAAGACACTTCCTTGAAGTTAATGAGCGTGTAGTGCCAGTCGTCGCATTAGTGACTTTAGCACAGTCAGTGCTTGAAAAGAATAAGTTGGGGTTCAGAACGTCTCCCAATACCATACGCCTCAGATGGTGACGGAGCCCCCAGCCACTCGTTCATCGGTCTATGGAAACTAAAGCGGCTGACACACGAGCCTCCCCGCCCGTACGGTTTGAAACGAAACGTTTGAACCTGTACGGTCCGACAGTCAGTGTCGAACGGACGGAGTGCTTCACGAAACGTTTGAACCTGTGCGTCCGACCATGGCGAGTTTTATTTACCCTTCGAGTTTGATCCCACATGCCGCTTCAAAGGACTTACATTGAATACGAAGCTTTTCTCGAATATTTAGATTCTTATAATTTTTGAGTTGACATTCCAAAGCACATCATGGCCTTGGTACGATTCAATCAATGTTTGGTTTCCGAATCGACAGTCTATCGCCTTGCGACGACGCCATTTTTTCTTGTGCCATGGGTGTTGGCTCAATGCTGAGCGTTGATTGGTTGAGGATACTAGCTGTCCGTTTCGAATGATCACGTGTATCTCGAACGGTCGGGTCGAACTGGATCCGAAGTCCGTTTGAGCTACGTTTATATGACAGACGCTCCGTTTGGATCGGTTCGACCGGTACGTCCGAAGCGTACGGCGGGAGGCTCGTGTGTCAGCCGCTTAACCGTGTGCACTGTCACTGGTCTTTTGGTTAGTAACGACGAGTCAAGAAACCTCTACAGAGGGTTAGGATTGAACCGATCAGCTGTGGACAGGTTGATAGGACAGCTCAAGGGTATCAGACACAAGAAAATAAGCGAATAGATTCGCGTTGAAGTGAACCAAAACCTCATGTCGATGCGTAACTCACACACCGTACATAACACACACACACACACGACACACACACCATCACACAGTCACCACACCACAACACACCACACCACACACACCACACACACACACACACACCCCACACACACACACACACACACACACACAACAACACACACACACACCACACCCACACACGTGTGTGCGTGTGTGTGTGTGTGTGTGTGTGTGTGTGTGTGTGGTGTGTGTGTGTGTGTGTGTGCGTGTGTGTGTTGTGTGGAGCGAGCGAGCGTGCGCTGAGAGACAGTCTGGAAGAAAAAGTGTGGAAGCTACCAACATGTTTTTTGTTTTTTTTTCCCACTTTTTGTTGTCGCCATTGCCATCAAAAACATCGCTGCAGATATACGATAATGACTTGGTCAGTGTACTTGCTTGTTTTTCGGGTTGTTTTAACGACAAACAAAAATAACCTAACTGAGCTCAGTCAAAGACTTGACTCAAGGAAGACGCAAACTAAGACATCATGCTTTGTCTGTCAGGGTAGTTTACACATGTAGTCCGTGTGATACTAAGACATCATGCTTTGTCTGTCAGGATAGTTTACACATGTCCGTGTGATACAAAGACATCATGCTTTGTCTGTCAGGATAGTTTACACCTGTAGTCCGTGTGATACTAAGACATCATGCTTTGTCTGTCAGGATAGTTTACACCTGTAGTCCGTGTGATACTAAGACATCATGCTTTGTCTGTCAGGATAGTTTACACCTGTAGTCCGTGTGATACTAAGACATCATGCTTTGTCTGTCAGGATAGTTTACACCAGTAGTCCGTGTGATACTAAGACATCATGCTTTGTCTGTCAGGATAGTTTGCACCTGTAGTCCGTGTGATACTAAGACATGCTTTGTCTGTCAGGATAGTTTACACCTGTAGTCCGTGTGATACTAAGACATCATGCTTTGTCTGTCAGGATAGTTTACACCTGTAGTCCATGACATAGGTGATACTAAGACATCATGCTTTGTCTGTCAGGATAGTTTACACCTGTAGTCCGTGTGATACTAAGACATCATGCTTTGTCTGTCAGGATAGTTTACACCTGTGGTCCGTTATATAGGTGATACTAAGGCATCATGCTTTGTCTGTCAGGATAGTTTACACCTGTGGTCCGTGACATAGGTGATACTAAGACATCATGCTTTGTCTGTCAGGTAAGTTTACACCTGTGGTCCGTGTGATATATGTGATACTAAGACATCACGCTTTCTCTGTCAGGATAGTTTACACCCGTGGTCCGTGATATATGTGATACTGAGACATCATGCTTTGCCTGTCAGGATAGTTTACACCCGTGGTCCGTGATATATGTGATACTGAGACATCATGCTTTGTCTGTCAGGATAGTTTACACCCGTGGTCCGTGATATATGTGATACTGAGACATCATGCTTTGTCTGTCAGGATAGTTTACACCCGTGGTCCGTGATATAGGTGATACTAAGACATCATGCTTTGTCTGTCAGAATAGTTTACACCTGTGGTCCGTGATATAGGTGATACTGAGACATCATGCTTTGTCTGTCAGGATAGTTTACACCTGTGGTCCGTGATATAGGTGATACTGAGACATCATGCTTTGTCTGTCAGGATAGTTTACACCTGTGGTCCGTGATATAGGTGATACTGAGACATCATGCTTTCTTAGTCACCGCAGCCCAGCACGTGTCCTACGACGGAGTGATTTCATGCAGTCACTCCCGTGTTCTTTATGTGCGCAATGCAGGCTGCCCCAGCGGTGATTTCCAGTGCAGCAACTTCAAGTGCATCAACATGACGAAGACCTGTGATGTGGCCAACGACTGTGGCGATAACTCCGATGAAACGGATGTCAGCTGCAAGGACTACTTGCGCTTCAGCTTTGAGGGCAGCATTGAAGAGTTCACCAACGGTATCGACGGAGTAGACGATCAGACCAACTGGGAGAGGGGAACAGGTAATGTTTGGTTTGCATAGCTGTGTGTGTGTGTGTGTGTGTGTGTGGTGTGTGCGTGCGTGCGTGCGTGTTCGTGCGCGCGCGCATGTGTGTGTGTTGTGTGTGTGTGTGTGTGTGTGTGTGTGTGTGTGTGTGTGTTGTGTGTGTGTGTGTGTGTGTGTGTGTGTGTGTGTGTGTGTGTGTGTGTGGTGTGTGTGTGGTGTGTGTGTGTGTGTGTGTGTGGGTGATGTGTGTGTTGTGTTGTTGTTGTTGTGTGTGCGCGCGCGCAAGCAACAGCTTCATCATGTGATTGCGGACACGAACCTTAACTCTGGACTGCATTTGACGAATATCGTCAGACTTGGCGCAAGAAAAAAAAACACACACACCAAAAAACAACAAACAAACAAACAAAGAAAAAAAGCCACCATCTCCTCTGGGTCGACGATGCCAGACTCACAGAGTTCCATCAGTTGACGCCAGAGTCCCCGACAAAACCTACACACTCTGCAGAACATTTCAGTCTGTGAACCACACCCCCATCTTCCATACGGGACTGGTCCTCTGACAGGTTAGTTTCGCAGTCGTAAGTGTACTGAAATTTCTTGGAATTCAGGCAATGAAAGGTAACGTTGCTTATAGCCCAGCCGACCGCAAAAGGTCATATCAGGGGTGTCATCGCGTTCAAGTCAACTCACAGTCATTTTTTTTTAAACTCGTTCACAGAGTTCTAAAGGACACCTAAAATCACGCCATATATTTTGTGAAAAATCTTTCTTCCGTAAAATTAGATGAAAAATGTTGATCTCTTTCAGAAATTCAAAGATCACATCGGCGGGACATCTCTGAACAGAGTTTTCATGGAGACTGCTGAAAAATGTTTGTCTTACATCATGCAAGTCCTAAGACTGTAAAAGAATATGTTTGAATTCACGTGATCAAATTATAACGCTTCAGTTTTCAACACTGCCTGGGTATCACTGAAAAGAGAGAGCATGCAAAGATTCAAGTTTTTTTCCCCAAGAAGTCGGGATGGATAGATGTTATGTTTAAACCATACCATGCTTGTCCGAACAGCAGAATGGGGTTGTTGTATGTTGATCTCCTACCTGTGTGTGTGTGTGTGTGTGTGTGTGTGTGTGTGTGCATGTGTCTGTATGTATGTGTGCGTGTGTGTTTGCGTGTGTGCGTGCGCGTACGTGTGCATGTGCGTCTGTGTGTCAGGCACGGACAGCAGCATGAGCAGCCTGCCCACCAAGGACCACACCACGGGGCTGACCTCGGGTCACTACATGTTCCTGCGGGGCTACTCGGCCGGCGCAACGGCCTGGCTGCTTTCCAAATCTTCGCCCCCACGGCCGGCAACAACTGCCGCATGCGGCTCTTCTTCTACAACTACGCGGGGCGGCACCAACTCGCTGAGCGTCAAGTACCGCACGCACAGCGCGGGCCCTGCCGCGGACCACGCGCTGTGGGAGAGCTCGGGCCGGAAGGGAGCGACTGGCGGGAGATGAGCCTGCACGTGGACCTGGCCACAGCCCTTCCAGCTCATCCTGGAGGGGAGATCCAGTGGCCAACACAGCCCTGGCCCGGACGACGTCTCTCTTTCAGTCCGGCTGCCGCTACAGCGGGCAGTCGCTGCCCCCGCTGCCCACCACGGCGGCCCCCACCACCACCCCAGCGGTGGCGGCCACCACCCAGTCCCCGGTCTGCACTGCGGCAGCGGTCAGTCCATGTGCACGGACCACAGCCAGTGCTACGTGCGGAGTCAGCAGCTGTGTGACGGGCACCGCGACTGCAGGGACGGCACGGACGAGTCGCCCGACTACTGTAGTGAGTCGTCGGTTTTTCCCCCCTTTCCTTGCTTGTGATCACGCGCAGGCTTTCCGACAACGGACTGACGGACTGACCGACTGGAAGCGATGTTTTGTCAGATTAACCTTTTGGTTGTGCTGACATTTTAGTAAGAAAAAGAAATATACAACAGACGCGCGAGCGCGCGCGTGCACACACACACACACATACACACAAGTGAGCGCGCGTGCGCACACTTACACACACACAGGCGCGCACACACACACACATACACACACGCACGCACGCACGCACACACGCACGCACGCACACACGCACGCACACGCACACACACACACACACACACACACACACACACACACACACACACACGTACAACGCACACATACGCACGCACGCACACACACACACACACACACAAGAGGACCCCCAAAAACGAAACGATTACCCTGTGACCATTTTCCAATCAAAATAACATTAAATGAAAAGCTAGACCCTGTTGTTCCTTCGGACGATAAAATCCGCAACCATAACTACAGCCGAGCAGATTGGAATAAATTTGAAACTATTCCTAATTCATCTAATATAATCCCACCAAATGAAATATCAATTGTGCATATGATCACTTTGTCAAATCAGTATTATTTGCTGCTGACAATTCCATTCCAAATGTTCATCTCATATCTCGCATAAATATGCAGGAAACAGCTGGTGGACTGATGAATGGCACAGGCGAAAGAAGAAAAGAAACTGAAATACAAAATATATCTGATAACTAGATCTCCTTCAAAACACAGAGAAATGAAAGAAGCAAAGTCAGCTTTTAACAGAAAAATAGCCCGTGTTAAACGATTATATTGGTCAGATTACAGTTCAATAGAAATCACCTTATCAAAAGATCTCCAGAAGGTAGGAAGAAAATACGTATATGAAACATGGTGACAAATTCTCAAAATGTCGTATATTAATTGATAACAACAGACTCCCGACTGCTGCTCAAAAAGCTGAGAAATTTGCGATTTGTTCTCTTTTAACAGCAGGGTAAAAAGTCTTTTCCCAAAAGCAAACTAAATAGGGAAGAACAGGAAACAAAATACGAGTATAGAGATCCAGATCCTGATAATAGTCTCTACATCAATGTCCCCATTACACTCGCTGAAGTTCAGGAAACTATTTGTCATTGAGAAACAAAAAGAAAGTCTGTCGGCCTCGATGAATTTTCAAATGAAATGTTGAAACAACTTGCCGGAGAGATGGATTCAGATCTATTTAAATTGTTTCGAAATTGCTGGGATGATGGAGTTATGCCAGATTTAATGGAAACAGTCAATAGTTTTTCCCAGTACATAAAAACGGAAAACCAAGAACAGATCCGCCTATTTTATAGGCCAATTGCTCTCATTCTCATCTGGTAAACTATGGAAAAAATCATAACTGTAAGATTGTTCATTACTGTGATAAAAATAAATTAATTCCAAACAATCAGGCAGGGTTTCGCTCTGGTAGGTCTACAATTGATCACTTACAAAAACTTTAAAACAAATATCAAACGTCAATTCGCTCGCCGACAAAATGTTCTTGCATTTTCTTGATATAAAACGAGCGTACGATAAAGTAGGCATTCACAACTACTGCTGAAACTTAAAACCAATGGGATTTCGGGCGTATGTATCAGTTTATTAAAGATTTTCTAGTAATAGGTCAATACAAACAAATGGACACTCGTATTCCACTTCAAGAAATCTCATATGGGAATTCCTCAGGGCTCACTTATTGCTCATTTCTTTTCAATTTACTGATACATGACCTGCCTCAAGTACTGTAAAACATACAGTTGTAGTACAGTATGCGGGTGACATATGTATGGGGAAACGGATGCTAATAAAAAGAACATACTCCTGTTAGAAAACTGAAGCCATTAAAACCCTGTATCAATGCGAATTAGACAAAATAAGTCATTTTATGACCCAGAATGGTCTAAGTTTCTCTGTTGATAAAACCCATATGATGTTTTTCAGTGCGGGTAATTCTCCCAGAAATTGCCGAACTTTCATATTGATGGAAGCGAACTTCAGTTTAAAGATACAGTAAAATTCCTAGGTGTATTTTCACTGCAAAACTTTTGTGGAAAATTCATATAGAAAATACTTTAAACAAAAGCGGAAAGTGTTTTAAATATTCTCAAAATTGTCATAGGCACTATTGGGGTCAAGACACTCCATGTTTGATTTACCTCGCGACTGCCCTAGTCAGGTCAAAACTCACATATGCACAAAAATATATTTTACGGCTCCAAATTTTTTTACTGAAGAAATTTGCAGTGTGTGGACTTAAAGGCGTATAAATTAGCATTGGGTATACCTGTGCATGCTCCAACTCTAGCTACATATAAAGAAGCAGGAGTTATACTCTAGATGATTATCGCAGCTAGCTACTGCTAAATATGTTCTAAGAAGTAGCTCTTTTGATCATTTTAATGAAGTAGAAAGAACATTAAGATCCGATATTCACTTTCCGAAAAGGGGAAGAGAAATAAAATCACTGAAAAAATTGCCACTTGCACTTCAGACATTCAAAGCAAATCAGGATTAAACGATAAAAATATATTTTAGGTGGCCGCCATTCTCTCCCATTCCTTCATGGGAATTAATGAAAGCAAATTTTGATGTTGACTAGGTATTTTGAAAAAAGAAAAAAGCCCTCACATGCAGCATTTTCTTTTCGATCGCATGTTGAAGCTCTATATCCGAACCATTTGGAGGTATATACAGACGGTTCAGTGATAAATGATGGAAATGCTGGTGCTGGATTTGTTGTTCCTGGGGGTTAAAAAAAGAACAAGCTTTATGTTGGAAAAGGCCATTCCATTTTCTCTGCAGAAACTGGTAAACTATTCTCAAGGCCTTAAGGTAATTGCAAAACCTTCCCAAAGATTTTAATTTTTCGAATTCTTTTGTGTGTTGATTCAAGATCTGTTTACCCTTTGCTAACTTCAACTAAGCTAAAGGAAAGAGCTGACATTATAATTGAAATAAGGCATCTTGTTATTTCTAATGCAAAAAGGTTCTGATGTAACTTTTTGTTGGGTCCCTTCTCATTTGGGGGTGTCCAGGGAAATGATTGGGGAGATAGAATGGCAAGGGAAAAGGGGCAAGGAATGCAATGGCTGCAAAACTGTAAAAAATTCCCTTTTCTGTAAAAGAGGGATATCATCTTCTGGAGGGAGTCTATAAAAAAGCCAGCCACAATGTCAAACTTTTGCAGTAAAGACTCCTTATTGCAAAAAAGGGATTAATAATGAGTACCCAGAAGTTTTGCTCTTTATGTTACAGACTAAAACTCAATGCGTTACAATGCAAACATATAATCGACATTAGTGTCCCTGTGGGAGAGAATGTTAACGTCCATATGTTATTCTAATTGTCCGTTCACAAAGCAATATTTGCCCGATTATCCGGCAGTCAAAAACAATACTAAAGATGACGATCTCAAAGCCATTATTGATCATAAATCACTTCTTGTCACTGCAGCTAAATCTCTTCTTCGGAGTCCTATAGGGACAGCTCTGTAGTTTGCTCGTTTTGAAAATTAAAAAAAATTAAATTATAGGTATTGTTTATTGATGTTTTTTTTTTTCTTTTTTTCCCTGTCAAACATGGTATTACGTTGATGGGGGATATGAAATGACGGGGTATTCCTATTTGTGATAAAATACTAATGTCAGTCAGGATGATTTCAAGGTCCGTCTAAAAACACTATTTTGTGAAAAGACGCTAAATCAAACAAAACAAAACAAAACAAAACACACACACACACACACACACACACACACACACACACACACGCACACGCACACGCACACACACACACACCACACGTTGTACACTTCTACGCATAAACTTCAAACCTACATGGCCCAACGCATATGCAATAGACGGAGGAACAGTGATCATTAATGTATGGAGCAGGCTTATTACTTGTAAGAGTCGGACACCTTGTAAGTGCATGAGGTAGGAAGTTGGGAGGAGGGGGGAGGGAAGGGAATGAGGAGAAGCTTTTGCTCTAAGAGCAGGAAAGACGCGGAATCATACTGATGCACAACATCAGACAGCGGATACTGATGTATTCATGATGTACACATATGAAAATAAGCGTACACTCTGATGTCGTCAGTGTTGATTTGATCGTTCGATTTTGTAACTGTCAAAGTTTGACCTTGATAGATTTGTTTCGACGGTTTGAAAGCGTAGCTCTGGGGTCTGTGGTGGTGTTGCTGGTTCTCCCACATAGACTAAGGGCTCGGCTGACTCCTGTTTTCACGATCCAGAATGTGATCCAGATTGGTCGCTCTGTGACACCTGTCTGGAGTGTGATTAGGCTGGGTGAACGATTCGGTTAAACATCTCGAGAATCTGAGTTGGACGTTCACTGACGCCCTGTTTCCAGCGTTCAGCGTTAATCACAGTGCGATCCTTCTTCCTCGGTCTGTTTCACTTGACCCAGAATGCCAGGATATCGTTGATCATTCTTCAACCGTCCAGAAACGTGATTTGTTTTTTAACCAGTGTGAACATAATTCCTGTTTTGCCTTATAAGAGTGCGACCCAGGTTGACCTCTCTCTCTCTGTCTCTGTGTCTGTCTGTCTGTCTCTCTCTCTAGGACAGATTGGAAGAATAGGTTCTGCCTAAAATCTCGATCCTTGATCGGAACATGAATTTTTTTTTCAACCCATGTGAACATGATTCCTGTTTTGCCTTATAAGAGTGCGACCCAGGTTGACACCCTCTCTCCCTCTCTCTCTGGACAGATTGGCAGATAGGTTCTGCCTAAAATCTCAATCCTTGATCGAACATGAATTTTTTTTTCAACCCATGGAACATGATTCCTGTTTTGCCTTATAAGAGTGCGACCCAGGTTGACACCCTCTCTCTCTCTCTCCTCTCTCTCTGGGACAGATTGGCAGGATAGGTTCTGCCTAAAATCTCAATCCTTGATCGGATGAAGTTTTCAATGCCCTCTCATCCTCTCACCTGTTCAGAGTGCGACTCCAGCAAGATGTGTGCAAGAACGGCGGCACGTGTGTGATCCGGGTGGGCGTGGGCCAGGCCTGTGCCTGTGTCAGCGGCTACAGTGGTCAGTACTGCGAGAAACCGCCCACCACCACCTCGGCCCCCGTCACCCAGGCCAGCACCGGCAACTCCGGGAGCTTCCAGTGAGTTGTCTTTCCTTTTTCTGCGAGTTGTCGAGGGGGGGGGGGGGGGGGGGGGGGGGGGGGGGGGGCAGGGTAATCGTTTCGTTTTGGGGGTCCTCTTGTGTGTGTGTGTGTGGTGGTGGTGCGTGCGTATGTGTGCTTTGTGTGCGTGCGTATGTGTGCGTGGTTGTGTGCGTGGGAGTGTGTGTGCGTGTGCGTGCGTGTGTGTGGGGTGTGCGTGGTGTGTGTGTGTGTGTGCGTATGTGTGTGTGTGTGCGTGTGTGTGGTGTGTGTATGTGTGTGTTGGTGAGGTAGTCGGTTTTATTACACCTCAGCGGGGCCGGAATAGCTCAGTTGGTAGAGCGCCGGACTCGTTAATCCAAGGGTTGCGGGTTCGAATCTCCGCCGGGCCGTTTCGGTACAGATGGATTTTCCCCTCGGAGTTAACATTGGTTCTGACTCCATTTCCCCCATACAGTCCGAATGAGACTCTAAACCGAGGTTCCCTGTGTGAACGCACGCATAACATCTTGCACACACGTCAAATCCCATCACCAACTTTCGGAAGAGAAGGCCAGTTTGACCGTTGGTACGGATGACACGTTACACATTAGCATGCACCTTCCCTTGAAGATGGAGTATGGCTGCCTTAATGCACTCAAAACTCCGCTCCCTTTGGTGGACAGATGGGATTAATGCCTGCCTGTCTATACAGGGAGTGTCGGCAGGAGTATCGGCCTGCGTAGGCAGACGAAGAAGAGTTGCAGCTCGGCTGACCAAACCAGGCTCCGAGCAACAGCCAGTAAACGACACGTTATTTCCAAGGGCATCATTCAATCCAACATTCAGGGAAAGTGCATTGTGGTGCCGTCGTAACATCACGACAACCCCATCTCCAACCTGCACCGTCCGAACCCCCACTACCTCCCTTCACACACGGTGGATTTGTTGATAGAGATGTATGCTGCTGATGTTGTTATATGACCAGTGGTGGGCGACACGGTGAGGTTGCAGTCTGACGTTGTCGGATTGTTGCAGAAACGTGGGCGGTGCCGGTCGGCGTGGTGCTGGCTCTGCTGGTGATCGCCGCCGCCGTCGTCACCCTCTTCGTCCTCCACCGGAAGAACAAACTGTGAGGATCATCTCCCTTTAGCTTTCACTACAGTTGTTTCCCTTGTGTGGTGTGTGTGTGTGTGTGGGTGTGCGAGTGTGAGTGTGTACCGTGTGTGTACGTACGTACGTGAGCATGCGCGCGCGCGTGCGTTCATGACTTGATTGACTTAGCTCTGTATACCATAAAAGGATTCCCCAGATCTTCATCTTGTTACCATTGTAAGGTTCACATAATATACCTTAACCGGCCTCAAATCCCCCCCCCCCCCCCCCACCTCCGCTTACATTCCCCGTCCGACTCCTCCCTAGCCTAACGTGTTTATTGTTTACACAAATCAAGCATGTTTTACACCAGGTCAGTATCACACACACACTCTCTCTCTGTCTTTCTCTCTCTCCTCTCTCTCACCCCTCACCCCACCCCCGTTAAGTCCTGTCATGACGTGTACAGGTCCGGCCTGAGCTGGCCTTTTGCTCGAGGTCCACGCCGTGGCAATGACGCGGGTCTGTCCAACCCCATCTACGACTACGGCTCAGGAGACACGGATGTAAGCACGTCAGCTTTGTCTGTTCTAGCTTTTCCTTAAGAAAAAAAAAGGACGACGAAAAAAAAAACCAAACAAACTGCACAGACGAGAGGACAGCATTGATATGGGTTGAGAGAGAGGGAGGGGAAAGGGAAGAAGGGAAATGTGGAGTGAGGAGGGGCATGGAAATGAAAGGACACGTTGGTAATTGTGTTGGAACTTTAGAAGTAATGGTAACAAGGTGAAATACCAATGCATACACAGAACAAAGAGGAAAGTAACGCTGAGTTAATGTACGAAACATGTGTTTGCCCTGATAGCACTGAACATGAGAATGATTGCCATTGTAACAGACTCGCCCATTTCATGTTGAGGCCGTGGAAGCAGCAAAACAAGTTGGGCAGTTGTACCAGCCGCCGTGGCGAAGTGGTTTAGCGTCGCGGACTCCCAGCTGGGAGATCGTGGGTTCGAATCCCATCAGAGTGATGTGGGGTTTTCTGCCCCGACCGGCTCCTACCCAGAGCTGAGTTTGCTGCGGACTCAGTTGGGAAGACTGGGATCACACAATCGAGTTTCATCCACTTAATGGATGCGTTTCTGAGAGTGTTGCTCAAATTTCCTGACCAACACTGCAGGTGCCTGTATCTCTCGGGCCTGGTTGACGCCGGGATATATTATGAACGGAAGCGTAGAGTACAGCCCTGTCATGTGGTCTCAGACCGAAATGGAAATCCTAGCATCATCTTAATCATCCTCATTCTCATTGATCAGCATAGAAAAAATGTCTCATTCTGTGGCCCTTCATGCCCTGCTCTCATGGTGACCTCAATTTCGATGTCCTCTCCACGTCTGTGGCCTTGGTTTGGTTCCGTCGGGGTTACCGGTATCGGCGAGTCCATGGGGGCTGTCGTTGGATGGACGTGGTGGTGCCCTCCAGAGGGAGAGCTCACTCACGCCGGCTCCGCGACTAAGCAATTATTGAGTCAGTAGGGGGCTTAGTAGGTGGTGTCCTGCGTTGTTAATCAGAACAGGCGCACTGAACACCACCCAAGTGACTCAGCAGTGCAGTGTCTCCTCCGGTGAGTTGCCTCTTGACGACTTGACATTGACTGCTCCCTGTGGATTGCCGGTGCCGGGGTTGCGGCGGGGCCGACCGGGCTGTGGCTGTGGACGGGGTGTCGGAATGAGCGGCGTGGGTGCACTGCCTCTGAGGTGGTGCAGAGGTTGGGACAGAAACAAAAAAAGTTTGGCAGTTGTGTGAAATCAGTGGGTGATTATTGTAATAACAGCCTGACCCTCTAGATGGGAACGTTGCAGCAACAGGAAAAGCGATGTTGATGATGGAGTGACTTTCAAGGTGATAAGTGACAACAATATGGCCCACATGGTAAGCAAAGCTTCATGTTTGAAGGATTGGAAGCAAGACTTGGTAACCGTGTGGATTTGGGAAACCCTCCGACTGACGCGTCAAAGTAAGACAGTAATTAATGATGTAGCAGAGAAAGTCGACACATGCTTTACTCATAATGTTTGAAAGGTTTCCCAATTATTTTTTGAAAGCGACGCTTCTCTCTTTTAATTTGAAATACGTGCACGTCTTGAATGTTGTTGTGTCAGTGGTGAGAAATGGCCATCTGCGTGCACGTCATGAATGTTGTGTCAGTGATGAGAAATGGCTATTCTGTGTGCACGACATGAATGTTGTCAGTGATGAGAAATGGCTATTCTGCGTGCACGTCATGAATGTGTCGGTGATGAGAAATGGCCATTCTGCGTGCACGTCATAATGTTGTCAGTGATGAGAAATGGCCATTCTGCGTGCACGACATAAATGTGTCAGTGATGAGAAATGGCTATTCTGCGTCCACGACATGAATGTGTCAGTGATGAGAAATGGCCATTCTGCGTGCACGACATGAATGTTGTGTCAGTGATGAGAAATGGCCATTCTGCGTGCACGTCATGAATGTTGTTGTGTCAGTGATGAGAAATGGCCATTCTGCGTGCACGACATGAATGTTGTGTCGGTGATGAGAAATGGCCATTCTGCGTGCACGACATGAATGTTGTGTCGTGATGAGAAATGGCCATTCTGCGTGCACGACATGAATGTTGTCGGTGATGAGAAATGGCCATTCTGCGTGCACGTCATGAATGTGTCAGTGATGAGAAATGGCCATTCTGCGTGCACGTCATGAATGTTGTTGTGTCAGTGATGAGAAATGGCCATTCTGCGTGCACGTCATGAATGTTGTGTCAGTGATGAGAAATGGCCATTCTGCGTGCACGCATGAATGTTATTTTCGTGATGAGAAATGGCCATTCTGCGTGCACGTCATGATGTTGTGTCAGTGATGAGAAATGGCCATTCTGCGTGCACGACATGAATGTGTCAGTGATGAGAAATGGCCATTCTGCGTGCATCATGAATATGTTGTGTCGGTGATGAGAAATGGCCATTCTGCGTGCACGTCATGAATGTTGTGTCAGTGATGAGAAATGGCCATTCTGCGTGCACGTCATGTATGTTGTGTCAGTGATGAGAAATGGCCATTCTGCGTGCACGTCATGAATGTTGTCAGTGTGATGAGAAATGGCCATTCTGCGTGCACTGGTGGTGCTGAGAAATGGCCATCCGTGCACGTCATGATTTGTCCAGTGATGAGATGACAATCTGCGTGCACGCAGAATGTGTGAGAATGGCATTCCTGCAGTCATGAAGTTGTGTGTTGATGAAATGGCCATTCTGCGTGCGTTTACCTGACCACCACCTTTTCGACGTCAGTGCGCGACCATGGTGAAACTGAACACGTCGTAACACTTTCTTCTCTCTGCAGCTCTCAGACATGTGCAAAACGCATACAGTCTTCGTTCTACAGTTTATGTACGTATTCATCTCTGCACGCAGAATATCACACACCATTTACATATACAACAAATCCATTTGCATACAGGCTTGCAAGCACCGAACAGTTTTCACCCGACGAGAAAGACATGCATGGATAAGTCATGTGTGAACATGCTTCTTTCCTCCTGATCATAGAGCAGGTAAAATCTACTTCAATCATAATTATTGTCATACTTGACACACATACTGCCAAAGCTTTGTGTGTTCAGAGTTTTGTAGGATATGGCAAGATGAAATCTGTAAATCATTTCATGGTGGTTGCTTCTTTTCTGGAAGTGATGTTTCTCGTTTTTCTTTCCTACAGAAATTTGGCGCAAACCCCTCGAGGTCGATTGAAAACCCGTTGTACAGCGAGGCGTAAACCAGACCCGGCACGTCGACATTTTATCATGGCTTGTTCAGATATGATTACCGTTGATTCACCCGTAGAGCGTGTGTATGCAACTCTCCGACAGTTTAGAATCCTAGTCGTTTTCCATTTCTAGTCGGTATCCCAAACAAACCCAGTGCAATATCGGCACTATTCAGATTTCATCGCGCTGTTGTGAAGAACTGGGAAAGCCGCAAGACTGTGATAAAAAGTTTACTAGAGCGATTTGTAACACCCTTATTTATCTGTTGTTGGTTACATATAAATCTATGTTTAACGTATATAGGCTACGTGTTTATCCTTTGTTTCATGCGAATTTGTTGTTTTTTTGTCTTGTATTCGTACTTAAAGTTTGTCTCCTTCTTCAAATGAAAATAAATGCCTTGAAAACGGTGTCATGTGCGAGTGTGGGAGAGAAATCTCATGAGGCAAATACACATTAATGGTCGGTACATCTGCCCTTATTCACACACACACCCTCCCCAGCCATCCCAATGCACTCCTTTGTTACTCATCTTCCTTCCCTTCTCCCATCTTTTTCTGAGCCCCTTCCCTACACCTTTCCGTCTCTCCACCCCCACCCCAAGCCACCTCTTGCCCTTTTTCCACTCCCTACCCCTCTTCTCTCTACGAGTTTGTCTACCCAAGGATCCGTGGAGTTATCTATTCTTCTCATCCTTTATACTTGTACGCACGCACGCGCGCGCGCACACACATTCATTAAAAGGAAATTTAAAACACTGCCAAAGAAAAAATGGACATTAGCTATTTCTTTACGCTTTGCAGTGAGCAAATCGGTACGAACTTCGCATCTGGATCTTCTTAAAAGTTCGTGAAGTCGGCATCACCACGGCATTAAAACACGTTTTAGCTACTGTATAAGATTTTGAGCGATCAAATTGGAATTGTTTCTGCATCAGGATTTTCTATTTGATAAAAAAAAAAAGCATACCATAAAGTTGGCAACATATGCTGAGAAGGAAATGCTCAACACTTCTCCAGGCCTAGGTACCTTGTCGTTCCGCGCTGGTGAAGATATTTCACAGTCATTGAGCCTTTCTTTCAGTTTGGTCACTTCGCCGCGAGGGTAGCTGGGGAAAAGGAACCATTAGGCCTCCATACTTTTAATTTCATTCTCCATTCTGTTGGTTAAATCACGGCCATCTGGAAATCGAACTGGGTGGAGGAAAAGTAGCCTCTTCAACATCCATCATATGTCAAAGTACTGCCGAGTTGATCCAAGTGTAATCCAGATATTGAATGCAGCTGTGGCAAAAAGCAGTGCTGGTTGATCTAAATGCACCCCAGGTATTGTGTAGTGCACTTGAATGCAAGTATAAGTAAACGAAGTGCTGGTTGATCTGAATGCACCCCAGGTTTCTGCACGCGGTGAAAACGTAGGACGTACAAGTTCTCGCCGATGTAAACGTAGCCGGTTATCATACAGAAATTATAAGTGCTGGGTGATCGGAACGCCGTCTAGGTATTGCGCATGTCGCTACAGTGATAAAAAAAAAACATTGAAAAAGTAGTCCCGGTCGAATGAACCCTAGGTGTTGGCAACAGTGGCTGCGCGCACCCGGACGAAGTTTATAAAAAAAAAACAGCATAGTAACGTAATGCTCGCTGAATGTACCCCGAGCATTATACATGAACTAAACTCGACTAAAACTTTGAGTATGGTAGTCCTGGTGAATGCACCCAAAGTATTAGGCGTGTGGTGCACCCGACTAAACCACAGGGAAAACCAGTGTGGCTGGATGCACCCAGGTGTAGTGTAGTGTACGTCTAGTGAAAGCGACGAAAGCACAGCGTAAAGCGGTGCTGTCTGAACGATGCCAGACTTACAGCCTGCAGGACACCAGTGTCACAGTCAAACTGCTGTCTGAACGATGCCAGACTTACAGCCTGCAGGGTACACCAGAGTCACAGTCAAACTGCTGTCTGAACGATGCCAGACTTACAGCCTGCAGGACACCAGTGTCAGTCAAACTGCTGTCTGAACGATGCCAGACTTACAGCCTGCAGGACACCAGTGTCACAGTCAAACTGCTGTCTGAACGATGCCAGACTTACAGCCTGCAGGGTACACCAGAGTCACAGTCAAACTGTCTGAACGATGCCAGACTTACAGCCTGCAGGACACCAGTGTCACAGTCAAACTGCTGTCTGAACGATGCCAGACTTACAGCCTGCAGGGTACACCAGAGTCACAGTCAAACTGCTGTCTGAACGACGCCAGACTTACAGCCTGCAGGGTACACCAGAGTCACAGTCAAACTGCTGTCTGAACGATGCCAGACTTACAGCCTGCAGGGTACACCAGAGTCACAGTCAAACTGCTGTCTGAACGATGCCAGACTTACAGCCTGCAGGTACACCAGTGTCACTGTCAAACTGCTGTCTGAACGATGCCAGACTTGCAGCCTGCAGGGTACACCAGTATCACAGTCAAACTGCTGTCTGAACGATGCCAGACTTGCAGCCCGCAGGACACCAGTGTCACAGTCAAACTGCTGGCCGAGACCCGATACCCGCCATCAGACCAGTACTCGTGAATATTATTTCACAGACAATGCTCACAAACATGGTTTATAGTCTTGGTTGGTGAGATCCTAAATTCACAAACTCGAGGCCAAATCTAGGAGATTGAAAACAACTTCCAGTTTGTGACAAATAATTCTGACAAATGTGTGGTGATAGTACGAATTTCGGATGCTAAGGGATGGTAAAGGGAATGTGATCGAAGAAGATTGTTTATACTGTGCACCCGATCTGCACACACTTTTTAAAGGGAGCAGAGTTTATCACTATTTGATGGTGTCGGTAAACAAATCACCGACATGGAATACGGATCGTGAAATACAAGCAGGGCAAGATTCAAGCAAAATCACACATGTCGAGGTTCTCCCGGTGAACCACTGCTTGTCCAGAAATCAGCCCCCTCCCCCTCCCCCCCCCCCCCCTTATTCCATACATACAGTTCAACATTACTGCAACCACCACATGTATAACATACCTTTCAATGTTGGCACTTCATATCCTCATCATAAACATGTACATACCAATGATAATGCACCACACACATTAGCATTTACACTGGTCATTGACGTTCGCTTGTCAAAACTAATGCGGCGCACACGCACTCACGTCACGCATACTGTCAGTGCTAACGTACCACACCAGTTACGTATCTGTGTGTATTGCAAGCAGACGTATGTACTGCTTCGACAACTCAAAGCAGCTTTTCGCGTTTGGCAGCTTCCTTAACAACCGTTCCTGATTGAAATTGTCTCTTGATTAAATACATCTGCTGGGCTACCACATCTTTGTATGAAAATCGAAATACTCTGAAAGGAAGTGAATGGAGATCCAAGGATCTCGCCTTTCGACGAACCACCACATTAAATAGACGTATCGTGAGGTCAGACAGCGAGATGTGTGAAGGATGCTGAAAAGGGCGACAACTCTCTGAAGTCTTGCGAACATCCACTGAGCGCCAGAAAAAGAAATGGAATCAATAATTCAGTGGCCTCGGCGTCCAGCGAAGATAAGCGATGGGCTGTAACTTGTTGTAACGTCTGAAATCAGGTTCTTTTGCCACGGAAAAGTTCACAGGAATTTTCCCTTCTCCATTTTCCCCACCGACTGGTCAAGTTTGAAACAAAACGCATTTCATTCCTAATCAATTTCAATGCTGCAAAGAGAAACTGGCCTCTGATACTGATCCACTTGGCTGGTAATAAAAATTGTATCGACAATTACAGAACCACACTTAATGTCACTGAAAAGCAGGTAGTTTAGTTTCAATTGACGAATTAAATTTTGATGCAGTTCTCTTGGCAAACATAGATCTAGTACGATGGCGGCATTTTGTTTTGAAGAATGCCTGACATTGTGCACATTCCTGTATCAATAGATCATGCCCACTTTCAAATAACCATCTGATGTCAAACCTGGACAATAGTAATTCTGATTAAATCATTTGCTTTTTAATTCTAAAAAAGGGGGGGTGTAATACCATTCGCTGACTTTGACATAGAATAACTCATCTGAATATCCACATGCATGCATGCAGATTGACTGATGGAAATTGAGTTCACGTATTTCTGTACCAAGACCACTTGGATAACTACTCTGTGTGAACCTTCAAATCAAGTTTCACATTCTGCTACGGCATCTCTAGCTCCCTTCTGTTAAGACTTTTAAATCTGCTAACCTAACTTTTGATACTGAAATCACTTGTATATAAGCCTCCTCTGCAGATTTAGGCCTGAAACCCACACGACAGCGAAGATGGTTAGAGTATCTTTTTACCTCTCTGTAGTTGTGAAGATACTGAAACCCCATGTTCATGGAATCATTCTGTGATTTCACTACATTTTCATCTAAAAAATTTAAGTCAGGCAAGGTTTTCAGCTTTGTATTTAGACATGACCAGGTTATGAATATGGATTAAAACGTTTCTGTTTATGAAATGGGAATGGAATCCATCTACTTTCTCATGATCCGCTGAGCGAAGATGGCCAACAGCCAACACCACACTTGCTGATTTGATCTTGGGGAAGGAGAATCACAGGGTGGCAGTGAAGACGATGACACATCGTGTGGCACGTGCGTCGTCAGGTCTCCCGTACTGTCTGTTCCTAGGATCTCCATGCAGTCTGATGTGGGCGTTGCCAGTATCCCAGACAAACTCAGAATTATGCAGATCGGCCCAATGATACGGTGTGGAGATTCTCACATCCTCCTGGCTCAGTGGTCTGAACAACAAGCCGTTCTCAGGTTATGCTAATTGTAGTTCTGCTGTAGGTGGAGTAGGGTATCTACTAGCATCATCACCCGTCTCAAGGTATACAACACGTTCAAAGATTAAACACGTCTGTCGAAACGACCATCTTTCTAAGTGTTTCTGCGGCTTTGGAAACGGTCGAAAACTGTGCGCACCTGCTCGCACGGTCCCGCTTTGCCTCCCACACACGGACTACGGCTGCCTGATGAACGGATCCCAACAATCTGTCATCTCCAAGCTGTTCACGACAGGCGTGCATCCACTGAATGCAGACAGGTGGGGTTTGTGGAAAGGACGGCGACCACGAACGTGACTTGTGTACCGTGCTGCCCTATCACATGGATGGGGTGAGGGTGGGGTGGGTGGTTAGCGAGAAGGGAAGATACTGCGTGCGTGTGTGTGTGTGTGTGTGTTGTGCGTGTGTGGCGGTAGGGGTAAGATAGGAAGTGGGTGGCGGATGCGGACGCTGGATGCCAGCGCTGATGGGATGGGTGTCGTGGGGTGGGTGTCGTGGGGTGGGTGTCGTGGGGTGGGTCTCGTGGGATGGGTGTTGTGGTGGGTGTCGTGGTGGATGTCGTGGGGTAGGGTGGGTGTCGTAGGGGGGAGGGGTCTCGTGGGGTGGGTCCCGCGGGATGGGTGTCGTAGGGTGGGGATGGTGTCGCGGGGTGGGTGTCGTGGGTGGGTGTCGCGGGCGACCGCCGCGCTGTGCCGGGTGTCAGCGCTGGTGAAGAGAGGGCCGGTGGAGGATGTGGTGTCGTGGGGGGGGGGGGGGAGGGGGTCTCGTGGGGTGGGTGTCGCGGGGGACCGCCGGGTGTCAGCGCTGGTGAAGAGGGGGCCGGTGGAGGATGCGGGGCTGCGTCTCCATCACACGCACCAGCAGGTTGTCGATGTAGCTCTCCAGGTCACGGATGTACTGTCCTTGCGGATCAGCTGCGCCTTGTTCTGGATGACCACGCGAAGAAGCTCCTGCCCCAACAGAAACACACACACACACACACACACACACACACACACACACCACACCTGTCAGTCCCCCACACACACCCCAGAGCAATCGTCCTGAGGAACAGACAACACCACCGCTTGTCATTCCAGCGACTGCCTCAAGACTAACGAAGCTGGATGTGGCTGTGTTGGGGAGAGCTGGGTTGAGCAGCGCAGCAGTAATGATACTGAGGAGACTCAGAAAGATGGCATAGTCACACGCGCGCGCGCACACACACGCACACACATATACATTTTCCGATCTTGAAGTTCTACGTTAAGAAAAGTTTAAATGTAGATAAACAAACCAACCTCTCTCTCTCTCTCATATATAATATATATTACACTTAAACAAAAGTTCAAATTTAAATGAATAGAATAATGAATAAACACATAATTCAAACAAATTGAAAAGTTTCAACGGTAGACGTTCAAGCCAACCAGTGAGGCTATAACTTAAACAGACTCACAACAGTGTATCATTGTTATTACTGTTATCAAGAGTCCTTATATACAGCACCTATCCTCGGCTCAAGACCAAGCTCCAAGCGCCAAGAGCTGCCTGCCGGCGCTTCATTCAGTCCTTTCCCGCGTCATTGACTCATCTTCAGACGTTCGAAATGTTCACACTGGGTGCACGCTATGTGTAACGTGTCACCCGTACCAACGGCCAAACTCGCCTTCCCTTCCAAAAGTTGGTGATGGGATTTTACGCTTAAACATAGGCGAAGAAACCAGCTTATGAGAACAGGACTAAAAATGAACTTACAACAGTGTAGACGAGCAAAGCAACCAATGAATATATGACTAAAATAAACTTACAACAGAGTAGATGTAGATGAACGAAGCAACCGATAAATATATAACTAAAATAAACTCAACAGTGTAGATGTAGATGAACGAAGCAACCGATAAATATATAACTAAAATAACCTTGCACCAGTGCTGACAAACAAAGCAACCGATGAATATATAACTAAGAGAAAATGGTAACAGTGTACACGGACAAAGCAACCAATGGGTATATAACTCAAATAAACTTACAACAGTGTAGATGTAGACGAACACAGCAACCAATGAATATACTATAACTCAAATCAGTGGTCAGAACCCAACGGCCCAAACCCGGCAAGCCTGACCTCTTTGGTCAAGTTGCTGTAGACGGTGAACAGGTCCTCCGTCTTCATGTCCGTCTTGGGCGAGTCGCTGCAAGCTTCCGACAAGCTGTCGTCATAGAGACCACACCCTCTGACCTCCACCCCTTGAACTGTGAACCTCCGACCTCCTGCAACAGCAAGTTGTTTGTTTATCATTCGTTGATTTCACGGATGAACGCTTTATCCCCAAACCCACTTTGGTTTGTGGACTACAGCCTGAACAGCCTGACACAGAGAGAGAGAGAGAGAGAGAGAGAGAGAGAGAGAGACAGACAGACAGACAAACAGACAGAGATTGTGTGTGTGGGTGAGAGAGTTAGAGTGAAAGAGAGAGTGTGAGAGTGAGACAGTGTGTATGGTGTGTGTGTGTGTGTGTGTGAGAGAGAGAGAGAGAGAGAGAGAGAGTGTGAGTGTGTGTGTGTGTGTGTGATGGCACCAAACAACTCTAAATGTGTTCGCTTAATCAAAACAGTGCTGAACAAAACAAGGAGGAGGTATTACCTGTTCCTTTGCACATTCTTAAACCCCCAAAAAATCTCCATTTGTTTACTGGCTTGCTATCGAACGATGTTCCTTTTCCTCTCTCTTCTTCCTGTAAAAAACAAAAACAAAAACAAAACAACCATGGACACTACGCAAAACCCACACTCCGGCCCATGCACACAAGGGAGACAACCCACCGTGCCGGTACGTCCTCAGTCGCTCCCTCTTGGTCCGTTTCCTCAGCCGCACCTCGCCGTTGACGTTCAGCTCCCCGCTGCTGGCCGACTTGGGCCTGGGACCCGACGACCCCCGACCCAGCGACCCGTTGGTCATCAGCTCCGACCGCTGCCGCTCCGGGCCTCGCTCCCCGCTGTCCATGGGCACGGGCGTCCCTTCCCTGGAGCACAGGCTGAGCGAGGAGTCCAGCGGGCTCCGCTTGGCCGAGCTCAGGTCCTGGGCCTCCAGGGCCACCTCCTCAGACAGAGGCCGATGCCGAGCTCGCAGTCCTCGCGGAGGAAGGCGAGGTCGTCTCTTCGGGCCCCCTCCTCCACCTCCCCCTCCTCCTCCTCGGACGAGGTCGACTCGGGCTCCGTCCGTTCCCGGATGCTCTCGTAGCGGGAGCGTTCCCGCCGGAGCACGGGGTCGAGGTAGGGCGCGGTTGAAGGTCACGGGCGGGCGGCGGGTTGGGCGAGGGGCCCGGGGCCGCTGAAGAGGTCGAGGTCGTCCTGGGAGGAGGGGCGGAGCCGGTAGGGCGGAGGGGGCTGGGAGGAGGGCAGCTCCGCCATGCTGTGACGGTTGCCGGCGATGTCCAGCAT
Organism: Conus ventricosus; assembly: GCA_018398815.1. Lineage (NCBI taxonomy): Eukaryota > Metazoa > Mollusca > Gastropoda > Neogastropoda > Conidae > Conus > Conus ventricosus. Next base: position 60,659,112 of record CM031616.1, read on the forward strand.
GGACTGGGTCCTCATGTCACTGGAGAGGCAACAAGCGGCGTACCTGTCTGAATGGTCCACGTCTCTCTCTCTCTCTCTCTCTCTCTCTCTCTCTCAGTTTTTCCCTCCCTGATTGATTCAAGCTTGGTACAGCCATTCCATGTCCACTCACGACCGAATATTCTGTGGCCATCCCCTTACCTGCTGTTGAGACATTCTCTCTCTGTCTCTCTCTCTGTCTCTATCTCGCTCTCTTTCTCTCTCACTCTCTCTCTCTGTCTCTGTCCGCGCGCGCGTGTGTGTGTGTGTGTGTGTGTGTGTGTGTGTGCGTGCGTGCGTGCGTGCGTGTGCGTGTCTCTCTCTCTCTCTCTCTCTGTATTTAGTTCGCATTCCTTTCCATCATCCACATATGTAACATAAACAAACTGATAAACTCATCATCCACATATGTAACATAAACAAACTGATAAACTCAGTAGAAAAAGAAAAAGAAAAAAAAAAAAAACAGCCGGGAATCAACTTTCACTATACACTGACGTGAACAAAGAATCAAACAAAGATCGTTTAAACAAAGTAAGACTTACAAACAAACGGAGAAAAGAAGGGGGGGATGGGGGGGGGGGGGGGCGGCGGAGGGGGAAGAGTGGGGAGAAAAAAATCGAATCTCATTTGAAACATATTCTTAAACAGACGCTGCTAACTTTCTTCTAAAATAACGATTTCTCATTCACACGTTCACGGTGGAACATGTTCACAGACAAGAGGCTTTCTATGCGGTGCAGCTCGGGCCCCTGTTTTGATGCTTTATTTCCGTCATCAATGAGTGGGTCTGATGATAGCAGGGATATTGGTGTCACTGTTTGTAGTAACCCCATTGGGTTTTTCTTTGACGTATGTAAACAGGTCTTTGGAGAAAACAAACTTATGAGAACAATAGCAGTATCTCCTCCACCCCTTCTTCCATGATGTGTGTGTGTGTGTGTGTGTGTGTGTGTGTGTGTGTGTGTGTCTGTGTGTGTGTTTATTGTGTCTGTCAAATTCACATGATTGTACTTCAAGGAAAAGCTGCAACATTGTTCTCTCCATTTTCTTCCTCGTTACGTGTGTGGGGTGTGTGTGCGCCCGAGCGCGCACGTGCGTGTGTGTGTGTGTGTGTGTGTGTGTGTGTGTGGCGCGCGGGCACGTGCGTGTGTGTGTGTGTGTGTGTGTGTGTGTGTCCGCGCGCGCGCGCGTCTATGCATCAAAACTATCTTCATGGGTAGTCTCCCCTCCGCCTTCTCCCTACTACCCCCCCCCCACCCCTCCCCAAAGGCGCTGCACTCACCTGTGTCTGCCGTGGTGGCGGTGCCGGGGTAGGTGATGACGTGTCCTCTGTCCAGCGACATGGTGCCGGCATGGATAGTCTCCCTTCCCCCCCCCCCACCCCTCCCCAAAGGCGCTGCACTCACCTGTGTCTGCCGTGGTGGCGGTGCCGGGGTAGGTGATGACGTGTCCTCTGTCCAGCGACATGGTGCCGGCATGGATAGTCTCCCTCCCCCCCCCCCCACACACACAAGGCGCTGCACTCACCTGTGTCTGCCGTGGTGGCGGTGCCGGGGTAGGTGATGACGTGTCCTCTGTCCAGCGACATGGTGCCGGCATGGATAGTCTCCCTCCCCCGCCCCCCACACACACAAAGGCGCTGCACTCACCTGTGTCTGCCGTGGTGGCGGTGCCGGGGTAGGTGATGACGTGTCCTCTGTCCAGCGACATGGTGCCGGCATGGATAGTCTCCCTTCCCCCCCCCCCACCCCCCACACACAAAGGCGCTGCACTCACCTGTGTCTGCCGTGGTGGCGGTGCGGGGTAGGTGATGACGTGTCCTCTGTCCAGCGACATGGTGCCGGCATGGATAGTCTCCCTTCCCCCCCCCCCCCCCCCCCCCCCCCCCCCCACACACACACAAAGGCGCTGCACTCACCTGTGTCTGCCGTGGTGGTGGCGATGCCAGGGTAGGTGATGACGTGTCCTCTATCCAGTGACATGATGCCGGCATGGGTAGTCTCCCTTCGCCTTCCCCCCTCCCCCCCCCTCACACACACACAAAGGAGCTGCACTCACCTGTGTCTGCCGTGGTGGCGGTGCCGGGGTAGGTGATGACGTGTCCTCTGTCCAGCGACATGGTGCCGGCATGGATAGTCTCCCTCCCTCCCCCCCCCCCCCCCCCCCCCCCCCCCACACACACACACACAAAGGCGCTGCACTCACCTGTGTCTGCCGTGGTGGTGGCGATGCCAGGGTAGGTGATGACGTGTCCTCTATCCAGTGACATGATGCCGGCATGGGTAGTCTCCCTTCGCCTTCCCCCCACCCCCTCCCCCCCCCCCCCCCCCTCACACACACACAAAGGCGCTGCACTCACCTGTGTCTGCCGTGGTGGTGGCGGTGCCGGGGTAGGTGATGACGTGTCCTCTGTCCAGCGACATGGTGTTGGCATGGGTAGTCTCCCTTCGGCTTCCCCCCCCCCACGCCCCCACCCCACCCACCCACCCACACACACACACAAAGGCGCTGCACCCACCTGTGTCTGCCGTGGTGGTGGCGATGCCAGGGTAGGTGATGACGTGTCCTCTGTCCAGCGACATGGTGTTGGCGTGGGCCGCCGACATGCTGTAGCTCCGGGTCAGACCCTCCTTCAACGACCAGCAACACAGCACAGCCCTCACTGACAGTCCTCCCTCAGTGTGCTGTGTACCCTCTGTCTGCTCCGTGTGTGTGTGTGTGTGTGTGTGTGTGTGTGTGTGTGTGTGTGTGTGTGTGTGTGTGTGTGTGTATGTATGTGTGTGTGTGTGTGTGTGTGTGTGTGTATGTATGTATGTGAGTGTGTGTGTGTGTGTGTGTGTGTGTGTGTGTGTGTGTACGTATGTGTGTGTGTGTGTGTGTGTGTGTGTGTGTGTGTGTGTGTGTGTGTCTGTGTACGTATTGTGTGTGTGTGTGTGTGTGTGTGTGTGTGTGTGTGTGTGTGTGTGTGAGAGAGAGAGAGAGAGAGAGAGAGAGAGAGAGAGAGAGAGACTCAAGACTCAAAAACTTTATTACTTAAGGATAGAGATTTTAGGCAGTGCCTATTCTTCCAATCTGTCCTTGCTATTCTACAACATTCAACTAAACAGACTGCACATATTAATGACAGAAACAATGAAGAATATAGCAACATTATAATATTAACAATAACATTAGTAATAAGAATAATAATTATAAGGGAAAAAAAAAATCCATTACAAAATTACACAAACACAATCAAACACGTACGCGCGCGCGCTCACATGCATGCACACGCCCACACATACACGCATGCATGCGCATACCCACATCCACACACACACACACACACACACACACACACACGCACGCACACACACACACACACACACACACACACACACACACACACACACACACACACACACACACACACACACATTTTCATTAGCTAATATAGAGGCAAGCATAAAAGTAGGGCGTTGAGACTATGATCAAAAAGGTTAGATTTATTGTTCAAGTAAATGTTTAAGTACTGCTGATTTGAAGGACGGCAGTGATTGACATGTTTTGGCAGACGGAGGAAGAGAGTTCCACACAGATGGACCAAAATATGCAAAACTAGATTTGAACAAATCAATGCGGACACGTGGTAAAATGTAATTATTTGAATCATATCGCGTTGTTGTCATTTGGATAAACTCAGCAAGATATGTTGGCGCCATGTTTGCATGGACTTTAAACATTAGTACTGCCTTGTTATAGGTCAGTTGGCTCTGCAGTGGTAACATCATTAGTTTTTGCGAATTTGCCCGTGGTTGATAGAGACTTGTCGGGAAGAATCAGCTTAATTCCCCGTCTATGCATAGAGTTGATCTTTTTTATGTGATTTTCACCGGCACCAGTCCAGACAGTGGACGCATAGTTGATGTGAGAAAGGCAATGGGCTTCAAAAAATAATTTCCGGATATGTGGTTCAACATAATGAGTTTATTGAGTAAAAAGAAATTGCGAGCCAACTGTTTGCAAACATGATTTATATGTGATTGCCATTTAAAGTTCTCATCAATGATCACGCCTAAAACACGGTGTTCGGTAACCGCTCGATCAAGGTTTCACTCATTTTTAGGCTCAACATAAGATGCTGTCGTTGATGTTTCTGTCTCGATGCTAGGACCATACATTTTGTTTTGTGCGGATTAAGGACCATTCGGTTTTGGTTGCACCATTCTAAGACATCAGTGATACTTTGTTGTAACGATATTTGTACAGACATGATGTTTGTATCACTACAGTGAAGAGAACTATCGTCAGCGAACAGATCACAGCTGACATCATTGTGAGATATGTGCATCGGTAGGTCATTTATAAAAATACAGAAGAGAAGAGGTCCAAGGACAGAGCCTTGTGGAACGCCACAGCTCACTATTCCTTCAGAGGAATAAGTACCGTTTAAGTAAACACGCTGGGTCCTGCTTTCAAGATATGACTGAAAGAAGGTGACTACTGCCGGATTTTGAACATATGCAGTCATTTTTTTTTAATAATATGTTGTGGTCTACAAGATCAAACGCTTTCTTAAAATCGAGGAAAACAGTTCCAGTGAGTTTTCTTTCGTTGATGGCTGATAGCCATGTATCACAGAGGCGTGTTAAGGCGGTGTGGCATGAGTGATTTCGACGAAAGCCTGACTGAAATGGGTGGAACAGTTTGTGATGTTCCATGTGTTTAGTTAGGTGTTTGTGAACATGCATCTCTAGAGGTTTCGATACAACAGATAAAAGAGATATTGGTCTAAAATTGTTGAAATCAGCGAGATACACAAATTAAAACATACGTAAGGGTATCAACAATGTAAGGTAGAGCAAGCTTGAGTATAGAAGCATTTAAGTTATCTGGACCCATTGCTTTTTTATTTTTAAGTTTTGAAATTAAGGAACCAACTTCATTAATAGCTAGCAAGGGGATGATAAATGAATCTCTAGTATTTAATCGTTTTTGACAAAACGATTGAAGAACAGCTGGAGTTTCATATCGATTAAAGAATGTGACACTGGCAGCTGTTTGTACTGATTCAGTTACCTGAAGGAAATGATTGTTGAAAGTGTTAGCAGACCACATAGTCGCAGTATTATCTGATTTCTTTCTCGACTTGTCAGTTATTTCATTAACAGCACAGCAAACAGCAGAGAGAGAGAGAGAGAGAGAGAGAGAGAGAGAGAGAGAGGTGTGTGTGTGTGTGTGTGTGTGTGTGTGTGTGTGTGTGTGTGTGTGTGTGTGTGTGTGTGTGTGTGTAAGGGGCATTAGCCAGACAGTGAGAGAGAGAGAGAGAGAGAGAGAGAGAGAGAGAGAGAGAGAGAATATGCGTGTTTACACGCGTACATATGTTAATGTGAGAGTGTGTTTGCACGTGTGTGTACGTGTGTACGTGTGTACGTGCGTGTGCGTGTGCGTGTGCGTGCGTGCGCGCGCGCGCATACATGTGTGTGTGCGTGCGTGTATGTGTATATTCTTGCATCCGAGTTTTGTCATCTTTTGCTTCATCCATTTCGAGTCACTCTTTTCCTTCTGCTCTCTTCCTCTCTATCCTGGACTTTTTTTTCTCCTTTCTCTCAATCTTTGGCTCCCCAAATCTCCCTGTCCTTCACACACAAATGTTACAGTAAACTGTCTTTACTCGCCCCCCCCCTCCCCCCCCCCCCCCCCCCCCCCCCCCCCCCCCCCCCCCCCCACTTTTATCATCCGTTCTCTCGTTCTTCTCTTCATCCTCCTTTGGACTTTCCCCAGCTCTCTCTCCCTCTCTGTCTCTCTCTCTCCCTGTGTGTGTGTGTGTGTGTGTGTGTGTGTGCCTCTTTCTCTCTGTCTTTCTCTCTGCCTGTGTGTGTGTGTGTGTGTGTGTGTGTGTGTGTGTGTGTGTGTGTGTGTGTGTGTGTGTGTGCCTCTTTCTCTCTGTCTCTCTCTCTCCCTGTGTGTGTGTGTGTGTGTGTGTGTGTGTGTGTGTGTGTGTGTGTGTGTGTGTGTGTGCCTCTTTCTCTCCGTCTTTCTCTCTGCCTGTCTTTCACTCTCGCTCTCTCTCTCTCCGTCTCTGCCTCTCTCTGTCTCGCTCTCTTTCTCTCCCTCTCTGGTTTGTGTTTCTCTGTCTGTCTGTCTGTCTCCGTGTCTCTGTCTCTCTTTCTGCCTCTCCCTCTCTCTCTTCATTCCTCCTCACTCCCACCCCTCCCTCTCGTCGCCTCCACCCCCCCCCCCCCCCCCCACTCATCTATCAACGAAAAGACCAATGACACACAAGCTTTACAGAGATACGGTAAAACACCAATGACCAATCAAAACCAATGCTGCCTTGATGATCAAGCCAACAACAAATAAAGTTTCTTTTCACAATCAAACCGGGGGGGGGGGGGGGGGGGGGGGTTAAGGCATGATGACGATAGATCATTACTGACTTTTACACAGAAAATCAGCAGGAAACACAGATATACAAACCCTTCCCGTGAAAATTACCTTCCCTGTCGTCAAGACCGACAAACATAATCCACATAGCATGCGCACCCGTGAGGGATACATATATATATATATATATATATATATATATATATAAATATATATATATATATATATATATATATATTGTGCACACAAGTACCGTGATATACGCGTCAACCCAAAATGTTAGCGACATCAACACACCAAAATACAAACACACGCGCGAACTAAGGCGCAGAGTAACGCGCGATCAGACAAGTGTATCTTTGTCAAACATGGCTTTTTCAGGCTTCCCATATAACAAAGAGTAAACATAGAACTACTGGGCCGCCAAACAAAGGAACAAACTGCCAAACTAACACAACGCGTTCGATCTATTCGGTCTTCATCAGCAGGACAAATGACATTCCAAAAACAATGAAAACGAAAGACGAAGAAGAGACGGTCGCTTATCTCGTCGACATGGGTGCAAAAGCTCGTTTTTGGGGGATGGGGGGGGGGGGGGGGGGGGGGGGGGGGGGGGAGACAGACAACTAAACTTGCGATTTGAACTGAGTTAACTGATGGTTGAAAGGGAGAAGATATAGGCTATCATAGCCTATATCTTCTCCCTTTCAACCTCAGTGCACAATAATGATAATTATAATAAGGATGATGATAATCATCATGATTATCATCATCCTTATTATAATTATCATTATTGTTATCATCGTCGTTATGATCTTCAATGTCATTATTATGATGTATCAATATCATGTAAAAAAAAAATTGTAACAATAATGATAAAAGTGTGGTAATAATCGTGGTAATTACAGAAGAGGAAGGGATGGAGAAAAGAGGAATCATAGCTACAATAACATGGTTTTGATAGCATTTAGAATAATAACGATGATAATAATGTATACATAGTAGTAATGATAGCAGACACTAAAAAAGCACAAAACAATACTCCCCAAATGGTTCATTGAAAAGGAAATATGGAGCTTCTCACTCACACAAGCACGCGCACGCGTGCGCGCGCGCGCTCACACACACACACACACACACACACCACTACCACCATCCATTTTCATAGCAATGCACAATAATAACACTAATAATACATTCTAGACGTATTGTGATCACGTGGACATGCCGTTAGTGTGTGGAAAACTCTTTACTCCAGTTCACAAATGAGCATGGCAAAAATCTGGCAACAAGAAACGCACGGTGTATAATATGTACGGAGAAGTAAGTAATCTAGGTGCTGAGTTTTTTAACAGATTAATGACAACGACACTGAACATTCAGTCTGAGCGCTCCTCTCTCGCCCTACTCTCATCCCCCAACAATTTCTGCTACCAGGCAAATCAAATACAAAGGACAGACAACAGCGGCACCATGAATATGATAGGAAACACAATTCACAGGGGGGTTGGGGGCGGGGGGGGGGGGGGGGGGAACACACGTTCCAACTGTGTTCTACGCACACATAAACATACCACTGCACTCCTGTATACACCACGTGACAAATCGCAGAACTTCTCTGGTTTGTGCGCGTGCATTAGTTGTGTTAATTATCCGTTTTAATGAACAACAACGACGGAGGCTGACCAAAAAATAACAAACAAAAAAAAGAAATGATTGAACAACCCACGTGGAAGAAAAAAAAAAAAGAAAAAAAGAGAAAAATAACCACACAAAAAAAACACACACAAAAAACCGCGCCACCATAACCAAAGGGAAACAACACTGCCACCAAGACGGAAGCGCCGGAGGCGCTGAATACCTCGGTTGTGTCCCCTGTCCAGGACGAATCGAGATCGAGAGCGGGGAAAGAGACGGCGGTGAGGGGGGCGGGTGGACCCCTCTTACCTGCGCCCTTACCCCTGGCCTAGCGGGCTGACAGCAGACAGAAACAAACCACACACAGAGGTCAGTCAGTATGAACATGGCAGCGACATGGGGAAAAATGGAGGGGGGGGGGGGGGGGAGAAGAAGGGAGGGGGGAGGAGTGGAGGGGGGGGGGTAGTGACAGGGGAGACAAAACGCTAAATACGACAGTGGGGGGGGGGGGGGGGGAGGGGGGAGGGGGAGGGGAATGGCAGTGTGTCTTTATAGGAATGATGCATGTAATATGGGTATGCATGGCCCTTGATATTGAAAAAAAAAGAAAAATAAATAAAATTATGAATTATTACACACAAACAACACCATCATTTCCAGTGTGCTCATTGGAATGGAGTTCGCTGTGTTTCAACCGCAGTAAACTACAGTAACTCAACACGCAAAAGCTGCAAACCACAGCTGGCGTGTACATCTGTCTGACGACGAAAGAGAGTTCCGACAACAGGCCCTTGAATACACTGGATCAAAAAAGGGGGAATTCTCTATGTACAGCATACATCTGCAATTCTAGCACCGCACCTATAGTTCTATTCATGTTCTTCAAGGTTTTTTTTCATATTCATGTTCTTCAGGGTTTTTTTTTTTCATCGCCAAAATTGATGGCTGTCGATCAGAAACGTCATTTTCTATAAATAATCAATCAAAATGATAACGCCTGCACCAAACTGAACCAGTGACATGCACAGAAGTCTGAACGAGCGCTACTAGCCGTGCCCGTTCGTCTAGCACATATTCAGGAGGACACATACAGATTAAGAAAAAGGGAAATTTCCCCAATAATTAAATGAAGGAAGCTTCAAGCTTGACTACACACCAACTTTTCAGTGTTCAGTATGGGGCCGGTACAGTTCAGCTGGTAGGGCGCCGGACTGTTGAAGTTAACAATCCTGGGGTCGCCGGTTCCAATCTCCCATCGGACCGTTTGGGTTTGGGGGTCTTTTCCCTGGAGGCTTTTTCTTTATGTTTCTCACTATTTCTTCTTCTTTTTTAAACTTTTTTTCTTTCCTTTTTTCTTCCTTTCTTTTTTTCTTTTTCTTTTCTTTTTTTCTTCTTTTTTTTTGCTATCACATCTCTGTGTCATTTTAGCGCCATTTTCCCCGCCCCTCTCAGTCCGACTCTCTCGTCTACAGCCACAGCCTGAGCAGTCCAGCTGCAGCTCCCCGTCACCAGCAGTCCACAGGGAGTCAATGTCAAGTCACAGAGAGGCAAACCCATCAGAGGAGACACCGCACTGCTGCCGAGTCACTCCCGTGGTGTTGAGTGGGCGCCTGTTCTGATCCAGCATACGCAGGACACCGCTGACTTAGACCATCCCTGAACACAATCACTGCGTTGTGGGGGAGCCTCCGGAGGGCGCCACCGTGTCCGTCCGCAAACTAGTGCCCCAGGAGCTTGCTGATACCGGCCACCTCCACACAAGCCCACAGAGGGCTCAGACGAACGGAGGAAATCGAAATGAGGACAACCAGGGTATGAAATTCGAAAGGCCACAGAATTTGACGCTTGTTGTACTCCCAGTTCTTCTAGAACAGGGAGTGCTTTACAATGGGAACGAAGAAATGCTGTCTGTCTGTGTGTCTGTGTGTCTGTCCGTGGTCAAACTGTGTTCCACTCGCTCCAGACAAAACTTCTAGGCCGATCTTTCTGAAAATTTGTAGGTATGTTCATTATGGGTCACGGATGATGCCCGATGTTTTATTTTACCAGAATAGCCGTTACTAACAGCTATAACGGCCCAAAACGGTTTTTCTCCTTTATGGCTCAGTGACGAAATACATTATGACACATGTTTGACTGTGACGTTTTTCAGCCCACCCCCACCCCTCCCTTTTGACGTATTTAACGGATTTTAAAATAGCTTTAGATCTAATAACTGAATGGTAGATCATGGGTTTTTTTCATAGTAAATATGCTCTTGACATGTACACGCGTATTCAAGATAAACTGGGAGTACGTTTATATGCTTTGCATCTTGTCTTTCATGTTGTTCGGTGAGGATGAGGATGACGAAGATGATGGCACAGAGTTCCGTGAAGGTTTGACACTGCATGACAGAGCGGCACCCGAGAGATGCAGACACCTGCAGTGTTGGTCAAGAAATTTAAGCACCATTCTCAAAGACGCGTCCTTTAGGGGGATGAAGCTCGACTGTGCGGTTCCAGTTTTCCAAAGTAAACCCCTTAGGAAACTCACCTGTGGGCAGGAGTCGGTCAAAGGCGAATATCTCACAAATATAAATGACTCTTGATGGGAATCGAACCCCCGACCTCCTAGCCAGGAATCCACGACATGAACCACTGTGTCAGGGCGGCTGATATTCTTCCTCAGAATTTACGATTGTTTGACTCCGTTTCCCGAAAGCTGCATAGGATGAAATGTTTAAACCGAAGTGCTGTGAGTGAACACATGCATAAAGCATCCAGCATGCACGTTCCATCTTGTTCTCTCTTCAGGAAGAGTAAGCCATTGTGTGCTTATAGAAATGGATGATACGAATACAAAACACGCACAATTGTGCGGGAGAATGTTTCAAAGTTATGAAGCTGGTTGCCTTAAGAAGAAGAAGCAGAAGAAAGTTACTGATTAAAAAATGAAGATATAGAAGAAGAAGAAAAAGAAGAAGAGAAGAAGAAGAAGGGAAGGAGAGGAAGAAGAAGTAGTAGTAGTAGTAGTAGTAGAAGCAGTAGTAGTAGTAGTAGTAGTAGTAGTAGTAGTAGTAGTAGTAGTAGTGGTAGTAGTAGTAGAAGAAGAAGAAGAAGAAGAAGAAGAGAAGAAGAAGAATCGTAACTGATTAAGAGATGCCAAACAAAACAAGAAGAAAACGGAGAGAAAGAAAAGGGAGATTAGGAGAAGATGGTTGAGGAGAATGGAAAAAAAAATCGAAGAAAGAGCAAAGAAAGAAAAAAAAACGGAAGAAAAAAAAAAAGGAAAGAAGGAATAGAAATGAAAAAGAAAGGCAGGCAGATGGAGATGGACATGGAGAGAGACAGAAAGAGAGAGAAGGGGAGGGATGGTATGGGGAGAGGGGGAGAGAGAGGGGGGACAGAAAGAGGAGGAAGAGGAGGAGGAGGAGGAGGAGGAGGAGGAGAGAGAGAGAGAGAGAGAGAGAGAGAGACAGACAGACAGACAGAGAGACAGAGATAGAGCGAAGGAAAGTGAGAGAGAGACAGAGAGAGAGAGAGAAAGAAGGGAAGTAAGCCTGCCAACCTCTGGAATGTCCTGCAGTGAACGGTGGTTATGGTTCCTGTCCACCGTCTTGCCTCCCTCCGGATCACGGCGGTTCTCCTTGAAGGATTTACTGCGTGCGAATTTCAGTTTGTCCCCTGCACACACATCACCTCCACGTTACATGTATATGTAGCACACACACGCACGCACGCACGCACGCACGCGCGCGCGCGCGCACGCACACACACACAGACACACACACACACATAACACAACACACACACACACACACATACACACACACACACACACACACACACACACACACACACACACAACACACACCATCCCTTTTCATCAAGACAAACACATTTCCCTGTTCTATTTCTTGAACTGGTTCTCACCGCTACTTTCCATTTGCACTTGCTGGTGTGTGTGTGTGTGTGTGTGTGTGTGTGTGTGTGTGTGTGTGTGTGTGTGTGTGTGTGTGTGTGTGTATTTCCCTTTGTGCAGAAGTTAGAAGGAAACGTAGATCAAGTCATTCTTTCCCCTCCGAATCGGCTACCCCCTTAAGACCTAAGGCCCGTTCCTGGCAGAAGCTTGTCGGAGGCCGTGGCAGGCCGTTGCACAAGCACCTGCCAACTCCATCCACCAGAACACAGTGCCCGCCTCTCTCACCAACCGTCCTGCATTATCCATTCAGCAGAACACATTACAGACACGATGTCTTATTTTTTTTCCTCTCACTTAGTTCCAGAACATCATTCAGAACAGTTCCGGAGTGAATCAGCCTGGCCCTGGACATGAGTATCGCGCGCGCGCACGCACGCACACACACACACACACACACACACACACACACACGTTCATGATTGATTAAATGAGTATTTTTGTCAGCCACACCAAGCAACGTATTTTTGTAGTGTTTTCTAAAACGGGACCAGATGGTTTGCTCCAATAATTTAACTGACTGACTTCAGCTAAAGAAAAGGGTCTATTCAATACCGTGGCGCCCTTTTCATTTCTGGCTCCTCTCTTTGCGCATCTATCAGCGAGCTCATTACCCAAAAATACCACAATGCGATGGAATCCAACAGAAGGTGACGTCAGTTCCTATATTCCTCATTTCCAAGTCAAAAATATGTACCAATACAGAACTTTCATTTCAATATTTTATGAATTAAAAACTGATGCCTTAAGAACTAAGTACACAAACGTAGCAAAATGTATTTGTGGGGAACGAAGAATAACAGCAAGCATCTGCTGTTTGACTGTTTACCTCTTCAAACACATTTACCACCATTATCAGGCATGTCTTTGTGTGATGTCTTTTCAGATTTAAAGGTTGCCTTAAATGTTGGTGTTTTTTTTCTTCTTTAATTTGTAGCGCAGTTAAGCATTTACTTTAAGATTAGTTGCAGGTATGTTGTAGGGATGTTTAGAAGGACATGTATATGCACTTAAGATGACACATTATGCATACACTTGCGTAGTCACAGACATTTATGCATCTCTCATTTTCTCTCTCTCTCTCTCTCTCTCTGTCTCTCTCTCTCTCTCTCTTCTCTCTCTCTCCTCTCTCTCTCTCTCTCTCTCTCTCTCTCCGTCAGATATCACTGATGTGAACAGACGTAAAACACTGCTATTACTATTACTACTACTACTGCTGCTACACACACCACACACACACACACACACACACACCACACACCACATCATCTCCGCCTGATGTCTTCAATCCACACCAGTCTGCGGTGACTTCCAGCCCGCTGGTGATGCTGGCTTCTCATCAGAATGCCAGACAAAATGTGACCTCCCACAAGACCAGTCTGAACCTGATTGCCCCGCTTATTTCAACCTCTAACATCCAACAGCCAGTGTTAGTTAGAACCGACTTTGTGGCAGGCGGTCACACATGTATCCTGAACAGTCGGTCCACGGCAAGCGGTTTCCAGCAAAGCCCTCATGATAGCTGAAGCCAGCTGAAGACCTCGCTGAACGTCTTGGCACCAGGATCCTGGGCTCTAGAAACGGGCGGCTGGACCGCATTACTGGCGCCGAGGATCTGGGCTCTAGGAACGGGCAGCTGGACCCGCATTACTGGCGCCGAGGATCCTGGACTCTAGGAACGGGCAGCTGGACCGCATTACTGGCACCGAGGATCCCGGACTCTAGGGGAAAGGGCAGCTGGACCCGCATTACTGGCGCCGAGGATCCTGGACTCTAGGAACGGGCAGCTGGACCCGCATTACTGGCGCCGAGGATCCTGGGCTCTAGGAACGGGCAGCTGGACCCGCATTACTGGCGCCGAGGATCCCGGACTCTAGGAACGGGCAGCTGGACCGCATTACTGGCGCCGAGGCGGATTCCAGGGTCTGCCACGTCTCAGGGCAACGTGCATCGGATGACCAAAGAGAGAAAAAAAAGGAAAAAAAAAAGACGAGCAAGGAATGACTTTTCCATCTTCGCTAAAGGCCCTACTGTGGAAAGGCACTTGATCATGGCCGTTCAGGCATCTCTGGACCTACAACCCCCCCCTCCACCCACCCCCCGTCCAAACCCCGGTCCCTGCCTTGAGGTGTCGCTGGTCCTCTTCGCCAGCCATAGCCGCACATCATCCGTCCTGACACCATCCCAGCTAGTTCCGGACGGAGCTTCTTCAGTGTTCCATGTCTGTGATAGGGGGTCAGCGTGTGGACGGAGACAAAGTCTTGCCCGTTTTCTGAGTTTGTTGGGTTTTTTTTTTTTCTCAGGGCGGAGACTGGCAGGTCCAGGCATAGTTTTAGGTTATGCCCGAGGTTTAACGAAGACTCTAGTCACCACCATCAGAGGCTGAAGTCCAGATCCCCTCTCTGTAAATCAACCTAATGCCAAAGTGATAGTTGATGGTTCATTCCCTCCCCTTTCCTCCGTGTCCTCTTCTTCTTCTTTGGGAGGGAGCCGGAGCCACCGGTACAACCTGAAGAAACAAACACAGTCAGAATCGTCGGCATGCGGACGATGGCCGCCGGAGGCAGGAGAAGGAGAAGTGTTGAAGAACCACAGAGAACAGGACTCACCCATCACCAGGGCCAGGTTCCGCAGGGAGGAGGACCTCTTCTTCAGGCCCGAGGCGGCCTCCAGGCGGCTGTGGCAGTGGAAGGTCACCTTGACCTCCACCTCCCCGCGACTCTTGTTGTCGGCTTCTCTGCTGGGCTTGTTCTTCAGCTTCACCCATCTGCCCACCACCCGACACACTGCTGGTTAGCGACCTCAGTTGCTGACTCAGTGTATGTTTGACGTTTCCTTTTCATTGTCGTCGTCGTCATCATCATTATCATCATCGTCATCATCATCATCGTCGTTGTCATCATCACCATCATCATCGTCGTTGTCATCATCACCGTCGTCGTCATCATCATCGTCGTCGTCATCGTCATCACCATCATCATCGTCGTCGTCATCATCATCATTGTTATCATCATCATCATCATCATCGTCATCATCATCATCATCGTCAACGTCATCGTCATCGTCGCGGTCATCATCGTCGTCGTCGCTTTCTGTGGCAGTATATTTTCTCAGAAACGGACTTCAAGTCTCCAAGCGTCGCGTATTTAATACACACCCACACATGCAACCCCTAACCGTCTCTTCTTCATCTACACCCCCCCCCCCCCCACTCCGCCCACCAGCACGAGTTCATGGTGTGTGCCTCCAGCAGCTGATGACGAGGGGAGACAACTCACTGTGTGTGGGGCTGGTCTTGGATCCTCTGCAGCCACAGGGGCAGGGTGGTGTAGCCCAGGAAGTCGTCAGACAGCACCCGCGATGGTACACCGTCACCTCGATCTCCGAGTGCAGGTGGGGGATGGGCCTGGGTCCCAGGGATGGACGGACAGACAGACAGACACACACACACACACGCGCGCGCGCGCACACACACACACACAAGCATTATTCTACTTTAAGATTATTTGCAGGTATGTTGTAGGGACATTTATATGCACGTACATAACCACATTATGCATACACTTACATATTCACAGATATTTATACATCTCTCTCTCTCTCTCTTCGAATAATATCACATACGTGAACAGACATAAGACTGAAGTACTGCTACTACTACTACTACCACCACTACTACACACACGCTGTTATTACAAACAGATCGATTGCATTATAGTTTCGGAGGTCACTGAGACGCCTGAAATATCGCCCGAAGTACAGGAAGCATCCAGAACAGGTTTCCTAAAAGTTCCGAACATTCTGTCTGGCTACGTGAAGATGCTCCCGATTGTTCTAGAAAATGGTTCCATGTACTTTGAATGGCTGTGTCACGCCATGAGTCTTGGAACGTTACTGGATACTATGGCTGTGCCACGCCATGAGTCTTGGAACGTTACAGGATACTATGGCTGTGCCACGCCATGAGTCTTGGAACGTTACAGGATACTATGGCTGTGTCACGCCATGAGTCTTGGAACGTTACAGGATGCTATGGCTGTGTCACGCCATGAGTCTTGGAACGTTACAGGATACTATGGCTGTGTCACGCCATGATTCTTGGAACGTTACAGGATACTATGGCTGTGTCACGCCATGATTCTTGGAACGTTACAGGATACTATGGCTGTGTCACGCCATGATTCTTGGAACGTTACAGGATACTATGGCTGTGCCACGCCATGATTCTTGGAACGTTACAGGATGCTATGGCTGTGTCACGCCATGATTCTTGGAACGTTACAGGATACTATGGCTGTGTCACGCCATGATTCTTGGAACGTTACAGGATACTATGGCTGTGCCACGCCATGATTCTTGGAACGTTACAGGATACTATGGCTGTGTCACGCCATGAATTTTGGAACGTTACAGGATACTATGGCTGTGTCACGCCACGATTCTTGGAACGTTACAGGATACTATGGCTGTGTCATGCCATGATTCTTGGAACGTTACAGGATACTATGGCTGTGTCACGCCATGATTCTTGGAACGTTTACAGGATACTATGGCTGTGTCACGCCATGATTCTTGGAACGTTACAGGATACTATGGCTGTGTCACGCCATGATTCTTGGAACGTTACAGGATACTATGGCTGTGTCACGCCATGATTCTTGGAACGTTACAGGATACTATGGCTGTGTCACGCCATGATTCTTGGAACGTTACAGGATACTATGGCTGTGCCACGCCATGATTATTGGAACGTTACAGGATACTATGGCTGTGCCACGCCATGAGTCTTGGAACGTTACAGGATACTCTTTATATGTGGTTTTGGCCGCGTTGCGCCATAGTTTTCAAACTTTCAATCTCAAGAACTCTAAATAACAGTGGGTTAGGTGGGGGGTTGGGTGGGGGGTAGGGGTTACATGT
>CM031616.1:60688516-60692432 GCA_018398815.1 Conus ventricosus
AACAAGAAGCTGTATGAGGCTTTTGTGGATTTTGAGAAAGCTTTCGATTCAGTTTCACGGAAACTGCTGTGGCCTATTTTGTTAAAACATGGAATTCAAGGTAAATTGTCTCATTGTGTGAAAGGTATGTATAAGGAGGTGAAAGCAAGAATTAGAGCGGGAGCTAAATTATCAGATTTTGTCAAGTGTACGAGAGGGGTCAAGCAAGGGGATGTTTGTAGTCCTGTTTTATTTTCTCTGTTCATAAATGAATTAGCTTTGGAGATTATTCAAAATGGACGGCATGGTGTGACTTTTGATATCTCGGAACTGTTTGTCTTACTTTTTGCTGATGACGTTATTTTATTGTCTACACTGTAGTTGGTCTGCAAAGACAATTGAACAGTTTGTATTCAGCTGCTACTAAATTAGAATTAAAAGTAAATATGAATAAGACCAACATAATTGTGTTTCGTAAAGGTGGATATTTAGCACGTAATGAGAAATGGATTAATGGAGGTGAATACATGGTTGTAGTCAATGCATACAAGTATCTTGGGTTTTATTTTACTACCAAATTAAGTTTCACCTTTGGATGTCAAGACCTAGCAAATAGAGCAAAGGAACAGTCACAGTTATACTTCGTATTTCATACAAATTGAATAGTGGCGCATTTTCTGTTTTTTCGAAATTATTTGACTCTAAGGTGCAGCCAATTTTACAGTATGGAGCAGATAAGATAAGATAAGATAATGTTGCTTATAGCCCAGCCGACCGCAAAGGGCCCCATCAGGGCTGTCACCACGTTAAAATCAACTCACCAGTCATTTAAAAAAAAAAACAAAAAAAAACAACCTTTCACACATCTCTTTAAATCACATCGTCTAGAAACGCACCAGAAACTTCGTTAAAAATCTTTCTTCCGTAAAATCTTAAATCAGATGAAAAATGTTAATCTCTCTCAAAAACTCAAGGATCACATCAGGCGGGACATCCCTGAACAGGATCTTCATGGACTCCGCTGTAAAATGTTTGTGTCTCACATCGTGCAAGTCCCAACACTCTAAAAGAACATGTTTCATTGTGAGTGGCGCATGACATGGGAAAACACCACGGAGCTTCTTCACTCTTTAAAAGGTAGGAATGAGTAAAATACGAATGGCCGGTGTGCAGCCGGCACAGAACCGTTTCCTTTTTAAGACCACCAGACATAGATGGGAGGAGTCCTTAAGGTTTGGACTGATCTGAAAGAGTTTGTTATTCGTCTGTGTGTTCCAATCTCCTGCCAGAGGTCTCTCACATAATCGTTAATTTTGGGTTTCACATCTGAGCAGGGGATATAAATGTTGGACAGTATCTCTCTTGTGGCGTTCTTGGCTAAACGATCAACCATTTCGTTCCCGCCGATGCCAACATGACCAGGAACCCAAGCTAGAGTAATGTTGTAACCATCCGCTTTCAACTTGCTAAAAAGTTCAAAGAAATGTAAAAGTTCTGGATGCTGAAGGTTGCGGCCAGCTATGGCCTCCAAAGCTGACAGCGAATCGACAGAACCAGAAAGTCCCTCTTCGTAGATTGTGAGATTATCTTCAAAGCCAGAACCAGAGCAGTAAGTTCAGCAGAATAGACAGAAGCATCTGAATGTATATGTTCCAACAGTATCTGAGAAGGAGCCCCAGGGCAGTAGGCTGCACAGGCCACTCCATCTTCAGACTTGGAACCGTCGGTGAAAACTTTTTGATAGGATGGGAATTTCGAACAGAGGTCAGCATACAATGCCTTGTACGCCAGAGAGCTGGTAGACTCTTTGCGAAAAGCTGCAAGATCGAAACGAATCTCTGGTGTGAAAAAGGTCCACGGAGGCTGATCCGGAAACTTGGAAAAATCCGACACAACTCCTAGGTCTAGACCTGCATTCCGCACGTGAGGCTGCATACGAAGAAATCTGGGCATTTGAGAAAGGTGTTGTAATAGAGAATGTTCATTTATATGCTATGAAAAGATTTTGAATGTAGACAATCGAACACTAAATGATTTAGTTTATGGCGAACTTGGAAGGTATCCGATTTATATTAATTCGTTTTTAAAATGCATTAAGTATTGGTTGAAAATAACCAGAATGGAGGAAACAAAGATACCATATAAAGCTTATAGGACGTTACGAAAATTGGATTATAATGGTAAGAAGACATGGGCTACCACTGTTCGTCAGTGCTTAAATTCGTATGGCTTTGCATATGTTTGGGACAACCAGTGCGTTGAAAATATATCGGGATTTTTGAAATGTTTTAAACAAAGAATGATTGATTGCAGATGGCAAGATTGGCATGACCATATCAACAACAGTGACAGGTTTGCACAATACAGACTGTTTAAAACAACGTATATGATTGAGCCATACATTAAAATGAAAATGGACAGGTATATTAAGAGTGCATTGACTAAGTTTAGATTTGGTATCTCTGACATAGCTTGCCATCGGTTCAGATACAGTGCTTTGAATGAAAATAGACTGATATGTCGGCTATGTTACCAGGCCAAGGAAGATGAATTTTTTTTTTTATTTGCTGTTCTGCTCGCAATGACCTTCGAGTAAAATTTATTAAGTCAAAGCATTTTCTGATCCTTGTAGTTTTAGAGTCAGCTTACTATTAACATCAAGAAATGAGTGTGTCCTCTTTGATCTTGCCAGGTACATATACGAAGCACAAAAGCGACTACGAGCGATGTATTCATAATAGTTTGTATAGTATGTATGTGTATCTGCTTTTTTCCATTTCATTTTGAGATAATTTTTCTTTATTCGTGTATTCCGGGTGTGTCCCCTTCAGTATGGGCTATAGGCTAATCTGAGAGAGAGAGAGAGAGAGAGAGAGAGAGAGAGAGGAGAGAGAGAGAGAGAGAGAGAGAGAGAGAGAGAGAGAGAGCGAGACAGACAGACAGACAAAGACAGACAGAGAGAGAGAGGAGAGACAGAGAGAGAGAGAGAGACAGAGAGAGAGAGAGAGAGAGAGAGAGAGAGAGAGAGAGAGAGACAGACAGACAGACAGAGATACAGTCAGAGAGAGAGAGAGAGACAGACAGACAGTCAGACAATCAGACTGACAGACAGAGATAGACAGACAGGCAGAGACAGAGAGAAATAAGTATTGCCAGTTCCAGCTTTATTTATCGCTTAAGCGACCACACCGGGTCGGGGGAGGGGGGTGGGGGGGTGGGGGGGGGTCGGTGGGAGAAGAGCTAAAATAGGTCATAAGATGAACCAACCATTACCACCATCACCATCACCAGCACCACCACCACCCAAACCTCGGGAACCGCTTTGACTAATTACTATTGTGAATCAATCACAAGTCACCACTCTCGCCGACTCCCATTTCTACCACTACCATCACCACCACTACTATAACCGTCCTCTCCACCACCCTCTCCCTATCCCTTCGTCCTTACCCCCTCCCTCCCTTCCTGTCTTTTTTCGATCAATAAACGAATGCGGAAGAGCGTGTAATGTTCGTGGTCATGGCAACCGTTGTTAGTTTCAGTACAAAAACCGAAACATGAACTGGTTTGAAAATGTCTGTCTGTCTGTCTGTCTGTCTTGTTGTAGGTCTGTTCTGCGGGATAGACAACGTTTTGCTTCTTGTGTGTGTGTGTGTGTGTGTGTGTGTGTGTGTGTGTGTGTGTGTGTGTGTGCTCCTCCCTCTCTCTCTCTCTCTCTGTATGTGCGTGTGCGCGACAGTGTGTGTGTGTGTGTGTGTGTGTGTGTGTGTGTGTGTGTGTGTGTGTGTGTGTGTGTGTGTGTGCGTGTGTGTGTGTGTGTGTGTGCGTGTGTGTGTGCGTGCGTGCGTGCGTGCGTGCGTGCGTGCGTGCGTGCTCCTCCTCTCTCTCTCTCTCTGTATGTAGTGTGCGTGCAGTGAGTGTGGTGTGTGTGTGTGTG
>CM031616.1:60700932-60715932 GCA_018398815.1 Conus ventricosus
AATGTTGGAAATGCACCTTTCTACACACTGCTTGGCTTTGATAAGGGTTTATTGAATGTTGGAAAATGCACCTTTCTACACACTGCATGGCTTTGATAATGGAAAATGCATCTTTCTACACATGCATGGCTTTGATAATGGAAAATGCACCTTTCTACACACTGCATGGCTTTGATAAGGGTATTGACATGTTGGAAAATGCACCTTTTACCACTGCATGGCTTTGATAATGGTATTGAAATGTTGGAAAATGCACCTTTCTACACACTGCATGGCTTTGATAATGGAAAATGCACCTTTCTACACACTGCATGGCTTTGATAATTGTATTGACTTTGTTGGAAAATGCACCTTTCTACACACTGCTGGCTTTGATAATGGTATTGAAATGTTGGAAATGCATCTTTTTACACACTGCATGGCTTTGATAAGGGTTATTGAAATGTTGGAAAATGCACCTTTCTACACACTGCATGGCTTTGATAATGGTATTGAAATGTTGGAAAAGCCCCCTTTTACACCTGCATGGCTTTGATAATGGAAAAGGCACCTTCTACACACTGATGGCTTTGATATGGTATTGAAATGTTGGAAAATGCACCTTTCTACACACTGCATGGTTTTTGAGAATGGTATTGAAATGTTGGAAAATGCCCCGTTCTACACATGCATGGCTTGATAATGGAAAATGCACCTTTCTCCCACACTGCATGGCTTTGATAATGGTATTGAAATGTTGGAAAATGCACATTTCTACCACTGCATGGCTTTGATAATGGTTTTGAAATTTTGGGAAAAAATGCACCTTTCTACACACTGCATGGCTTTGATAATGGTATTGAAATGTTGGAAAATGCACCTTTCTACACACTGCATGGCTTGATAATGGTGTTGAAAGGGTTGGAAAATGCCCCTTTTACACACTGCATGGCTTTGTTTAATGGTATTGAAATGTTGGAAAATGCACCTTTCTACACACTGCATGGCTTTGATATGGTATTGAAATGTTGGAAGAATGCATTGTAAACAATTTGTTTCCTTTGATGATGCTGAGATACTTTTATGGGGTGACATGAATGCAAGAACTGCGAATATTTCTCCAGGTAATGTAGTGATCGTGATCTTTTTGCTAATTTCAAGACTGCAGCGCAAATACAATAGATGTTCTCAAAAAAAAGATATTAAATGTATTTGGGAAAAGCTTCTTAGTATGTGCACTGTGCTGGGGTTGGACAATTTTAAAGGAGTATGTAACGGCGATCTCGAAGGTCGCTTCACATACTTTCGGATGTGGGAAGTAGTGTCAATGATTATTTTCTAGTGTCTACAGATTTTTTTAACTAATGTGTAAAAAGTTTGACTTTAAATGTGATGGAAAGATTTGATTTGATCACTTCACCTGGTATTGTGCATTGAAATGCCAAATGGCAGTCACATCCAGTTTTGCCCCTAATGTAAATGTTAACCAGTTTATTGTTAAATTTTCTGGAATCAAGTTTACAGTCAACAGTTTTCTTCATGCATGAATTCATCAATGTTTTAGAAAAGTTAAACGCCGCTGAAAATCTCATTTTTTGTGGATGTTAATGAAGCTCTGAACTTGTTTAATACAACTATAAAAGACCCAAGCTGAAACAATGAGGAAGTTGTGCCTATAAATAAGAATTTATACAGATTGGTTTGATCGAGAATGGGGGTAAAAAAACTTTAAACTACGAAGATTATTCAAAATGTTTCTGAATACAATGGATAAAGAGGATAGAATATTGTTTTGTATAGCGAGAAGGGAATATAAACATTTAAATGAAAGGAAGCAGAAAAAAAACATAATGATCTCCTTTTAAAACGTCTTCTGTCTTCGGGAAATTTAATCAGGAATTATTTTGGAAACTATTCACAAGATTTCCACAAGAAACTACAACCTGCAAATAATATTCCGATGAAAGAGTGGTTCTTACATTTTAAAATCTTTTGGATAAGGCGATGATGAGTCCACTGAGACTGCAATGAATAAAAAAATGAAGAAACTGCTTAGGGACAGACCAATATCCGGGGGGAAAATATTACAGTTATTAGAAATTAAAGAATGGTAAAACTGCCGGACCTGATGGACTCATTGGGGAGTTTTTTTAAGCATTCTGGTGCGACTGTTCTAAGATTTTTAGTTAAATTGTTCAATTATCTTTTGACACCGGGATTTATCCAAAAAGTTTGGAAAGAATCTATAATTTTACCTTGGTTTCAGAAGGGGGAGTAAACGATGTAAACAATTATAGAGGTATTTCGTTGTGCAATGTATGTAGTAAACTCTATAGTTCGTTATTAATAATAGATTTACGTGAATGGATATCTCAGAACAATGTAACAGGAGAACATCAAGCAGTTTTTAAAAAAAAGGTTATTCTACTATTGATCACATGTTTAGTCTATTAGCTGCAATTCAAAAACAAATTGTAAACAAACAAGAAGCTTTTATGAGGCTTTGGGGGATTTTGAGAAAGCTTTCGATTCAGTTTCACGGAAACTGCTGGGGCCTTTTTTGTTAAAACATGGAATTAAGGTAAATTGTCTCTTTGGGTGTGAAAGGTATTTTATAGGAGGTGGAAAGCGGGGAATTAGAGCGGGAGCTAATTATCAGATTTTGTCAAGTGTACGAGAGGGGTCAAGCAAGGGGATGTTTGTAGTCCTGTTTTATTTTCTCTGTTCATAAATGAATTAGTTTTGGGATTATTCAAAATGGACGGCATGGTGTGACTTTTGATATCTCGGAACTGTTTGTCTTCTTTTTTGCTGATGACGTTATTTTATTGTCTAAAAACTGTATTTGGTTTCAAGACAATTAAACCCGTTTGTATTCAGTGCTACTAAATTAGAATTAAAAGAAAATTGAATAAGACCAACATAATTGTGTTTCGTAAAGGTGGATATTTAGCACGTAATGAGAAAGGGGATTAATGGAGGTGAATACATGGTTGTAGTGAATCCATAAAAGTATCTTGGGTTTTATTTTACTACCAAATTATGTTTCACCTTTGGATGTCAAGACCTAGCAAATAGAGAAAAGAGAACAGTCACATTATTACTTCGTATTTATACAAATTGAATTAGTGGCGCATTTTCTGTTTCTCGAAATTATTTGACTCTAAGGTGCAGGGCCAATTTTACAGTTGGAGAGATAAGATAAGTTTTGATAATGTTGCTGTAGCCAGCCGACCGCAAAGGGCCACATCAGGGCTGGGCACCACGTTAAAAACAACTCACCAGTCATTTAAAAAAAAAAAAAAAAAAAAACTTTCACACATCTCTTTTAAAACACATCGTCTAGAAACGCACCAGAAAATTCGTTAAAAATCTTTCTTCCGTAAAATCTTAATCAGATGAAAAATGTTAATCTCTCTCCAAAAACTTAGGATCACGTCGGCGGGACATCCTGAACAGGATCCTCATGGACTCCACTGTAAAATGTTTGTGTCTCACATCGTGCAAGTCCCAACCTCTAAAAGAACATGTTTCATTGTGAGTGGCGCATGACATGGAATGCACCACGGAGCTTCTTCACTCTTTAAAAGGTAAGAATGGGGTAAAAACGAATGGCCGGTGTGCAGCCGGCACAGAACCGTTTCCTTTTTAAGACCACCAGACATAGATGGGGGGGAGTCCTTAAGGTTTGGACTGATCTGAAGAGTTTTTTATTCGTCTGTGTGTTCCAATCCTCCTGCCAGGGTCTCTCACATAATCGTTAATTTTGGGTTTCACATCTGGCAGGGGATATAAATGTTGGACAGTATCTCTCTTGTGGCGTTCTTGGCTAAACGATCAACCATTTCGTTCCCGCCGATGCCAACATGACCCGGAACCCAAGCTAGAGTAAAGTTGTAACCATCCGCTTTCAAACTGCTAAAAAGTTCAAAGAAATGTAAAAAATTCTGGGGTGCTGAAGGTTGCGGCCAGCTATGGCCTCCAAAGCGGGCAGCGGGAAACCGACAGAACCCGAAAGTCCCTCTTCGTAGATTGTGAGATTATCTTCAAAGCCAGAACCAGAGCAGTAAGTTCAGCAGAATAGACAGAAGCATCTGAATGTATTTTGTTTCCAACAGTATCTGAGAAGGAGCCCCAGGGCAGTTTGGCTGCACAGGCCACTCCATCTTCAGACTTGGAACCGTCGGTGGAAAACTTTTGATAGGATGGGAATTTCGAACAGGGTCAGCATACAATGCCTTGTACGCCAGAGAGCTGGTAGACTCTTTGCGAAAAGCTGCAAGATCGAAACGAATTTTCTGGTGTGAAAAAGGTCCACGGAGGCTGATCCGGAAACTTGGAAAAATTCCCACACAACTCCTAGGGCTAGACCTGCATTCCGCACGTGAGGCTGCTCGAGAAATCTGGGCATTTGAGAAAGGTGTTGTAATAGAGAATGTTCATTATATGCTATGAAAGATTTTTGAATGTAGACAAACGAACACTAAATGATTTAGTTTATGGCGAAATTGGAAGGTATCCGATTTATATTAATTCGTTTTTAAAATGCATTAAGTATTGGTTGAAAATAACCAGAAGGAGGAAACAAAGATACATATAAAGCTTATAGGACGTTACGAAATTTTGGGTTATAATGGTAAGAAGACATGGGCTACCACTGTTCGTCATGCTTAATTCGTATGGCTTTGCATATGTTTGGGACACCAGTGCGTTGAAAATATATCGGGATTTTTGAAATGTTTTAAACAAAAAAATGATTGATTGCAGTGGCAAGATTGGCATGACCATATCAAAACAGTGACAGGTTTGCACAATACAGATGTTTAAAACAAGTATATGATCGAGCCATACATTTTAAAAAGAAAATGGACAGGTATATTAAGAGTGCATTGACTAAGTTTAGATTTTGGGATCTCTGACATAGCTTGCCATCGGTTCAGATACAGTGCTTTGAATGAAAATAGACTGATATGTCGGCTATGTTACCCGGCCAAGGAAGATGAAATTTTTTTTTTATTTTGCTGTTCTGCTCGCAATGACCTTCGAGTAAAATTTATTAAGTCAAAGCATTATTCTAAACCTTGTAGTTTTAGAGTCAGCTTACTATTAACATCAAAAAATGAGTTGTGTCCTCTTTGATCTTGCCAGGTACATATACGAAGCACAAAGCGACTACGAGCGATGTATTCTAATAGTTTGTTTTAGTATGTATGTGTATCTGTTTTTTCCATTTCATTTTGTGATAATTTTTCTTTATTCGTGTATTCCCGGGTGTGTCCCCTTCAGTATGGGCTATGGCCTAATCTGAGAGGAGAGAGAGAGAGAGAGAGAGAGAGGAAGAGAGAGAGGAGAGAGAGAGAGAGAGGAGGGGAAAAGAGAGAGGAGAGAAGAGGAGAGAGAGAGAGGAGAGAGAGTGGGAGAGAGAGAGAGAGGGGAGAGAGAGACAGACCCGACAGACAAGACAGAGAGAGGAGAGAAAAGAGAGAGAGAGAGAGAGAGAGAGAGGAGAGAGAGAGATGAGAAGAGAGAGAGGGGAGAGAGAGAGAACGGAGAGGAGAGAGAAGACAGACAGAGATAGACAGTCACAGAGAGAGAGAGAGAGAGAGAGGGCAGACAGACAGGACAATCAGACTGACAGACAGACAGGCAGAGGGCAGACAGACAGAAGAGAGAGAGAGAGAGGGGGGGGAGAGAGGAGAAAAGAGAGAGAGAGAGATAGAGAGAGAGAGAGGGGAGAAGGAGAAATAGTATTGCCAGTTCCAGCTTTATCGCTTAAGCGACCACACCGGGTCGGGGGGGAGAGG
Organism: Conus ventricosus; assembly: GCA_018398815.1. Lineage (NCBI taxonomy): Eukaryota > Metazoa > Mollusca > Gastropoda > Neogastropoda > Conidae > Conus > Conus ventricosus. The sequence continues at coordinate 60,706,716 of CM031616.1, forward strand.
GTGGTGGTGGTGGTGGTGGTGGTGGGGGTGGGGGGGGGGGCGGGGTCGGTGGGAGAGAGGCTAAAATAGGTCATAAGATGACCAACCATTACCACCATCACCATCACCACCACCACCCAAACCCCGGGAACCGCTTGACTAATTACTATGTGAATCAATCACAAGTCACCACTCTCGCCGACTCCATTTCTACACTACCATCACCACCACTACTATAACCGTCCTCTCCACCACCCTCCCCTATCCCTTCGTCCTTACCCCCCTCCTCCCTTCCTGTCTTTTTTCGATCAATAAACGAATGCGGAAGAGGTGTAATGTTTGTGGTCATGGCAACCGTTTTTAGTTTCAGTACAAAACCGAAACATGGGAAATGGTTTGAAATGTCTGTCTGTCTGTCTTGTCTGTCTTGTTGTAGGTTGTTCTGCGGGATAGACAACGTTTTGCTTCTTTTGGGGTGTGTGTGTGTGTGTGTGTGTGTGTGTGTGTGTGTGGTGTGTGTGTGTGGTGTGTGTGGTGTGTGTGTGTGTGTGTGTGGTTTGTGTGTGGGGTGTGGTGTGCTCCCCCTCTCCTCTCTCTCTCTCTCTCTCTCTCTCTCTCTCTCTCTCTTTTCTCTCTCCTCTCTCTCCTCTCCTTTCCCCCTGTATGTGGTTGTGCGGGACAGTGTGTGTGGTGTGTGTGTGTGTGTGTGTGTGGGGTGGTGTGTGTGTGTGTGTGTGTGTGTGTGTGTGTGTGTGTGTGGTGTGTGTGTGTGCGTGTGTGTTGTGTGCGTGTGTGTGCGTGCGTGGTGGTGTGTGCGTGCGTGCGTGCGTGCGTATGTGCTCCTCCCTCTCTTCTCTCTCTCTCTGTATGTGCGTGTGCGTGACAGTGAGTGAGTGATGTGAGTGTTGTGTGTGTGTGTGTGTGGGTGTGTGGTGGTGTGTTGGTGTGTGTGTGTGTGTGTGTGTGTGTGTGTGTGTGTGTGTGTGGGGGTGTGTGTGTGTGTGTGTGTGTGTGTGTGTGTGTGTGTGTGTGTTGTGCGCGCGCGCGCATGCGAACATGCCGCGTGCGTGAGTGTGTGTGTGTGGTGTGTGCGCGGCGCGCTCGGTGTCGTGGTGTGTGTGTGTGTGTGTGTGTGGTGTGTGTGTGTGTGTGTGTGTGTGGTGTGTGTGTTGTGTGTGTGTGTGTGTGTGTGTGTGTGTGTGTGTACTTTAGACAGAGAGAGAGAGAGAGAGAGAGGGGAGAGGAGAGAGAGGGGAGAGAGGGGAGAGAGAGAGGAAGAGAGAGGGGGAGAGAGAGAGAAGAGAGAGACGGAGAGAGAGAGAGAGGGGAGAGAGGAGAGAGAGAGAGGGGAGAGAGAGAGAGAGAGAACACATTCATGTACAAATTTTGCATGTACGTACAACCCCGTACGCACGCGAAGAAAGCGCACGTACGCGCGCGCGCGCGCATACATCCATACACGCCGCGCGCACTCACACACACACTCACTCACCACTGCGCGCGCGCTACCAGTTTAGACAAGATACGGCCTATCCTGTATACTTCAAAGAAAAAAGGATTTTCCTTGCGCACAAAACTGCGACGAAGAACGGCAATGTAGGATGGCAACAGAAATACGCCCCAAACCCTCACCCCTTCCCCCTCACCCCCCCCCTTCCGTCAAACACAAAAATAGCGTTGGATAAGCCCGGGTTTCTAGTCAAAAACAAATTGGAAGATGAGAGAGAAAAAAAAAACAGGGGGGGGAAACAAAAGAAAAAGAAAAAGAAGAAGAAGAGAGAATAAAAATTTTGTTGTTTACCCCACCCGCCCAAAAGGGGCCCACATTGGGTTGTCACCCTTTAATATAACTCCAACAAGTCATTCATTTTCACAATTTCCCTTAAAATCATCAAAAAACCCACCCAAAAGTTGTTGAAAAATTTTCCACTGTAAAGAAGGAAAAAAGAAGAAGAAGAAAAAGAAAAAAAAAGAAGAAGAAGAAGGAAAAGAAAAAGAAGAAGAAGAAGGAAGAAGAAAAGAAGAAAAAAAAGGGGGAATGAAGGAAAAAGAAAAAATGATTTTTAAGGGTTGAGGTGGGCTATTGGGGGCCGTTTTAAAATTTTTGCCAACAATAAGCAATTTAAAAAGAAAGGTAAATCAAATTACAAAATAACATCTATGACGTTTCAGTTTAAAAATTATATCTTCTCTCTGTCCTTCGTCGTTCTCTCTCTCTCTCTCTCTCCCTTTTCCCTTCTTCTCTCTCTTCTCTCTCTCTCTCTTCTCCTCTTCTCCTCTCTCTCTCTTTTCTCCCCCTGTCCCCCCCTCTCTTTTCTCTCTCTCTCTCTCTCTCTCTCTCTCTCTCTCTCTCTCTTCCTCCCACACACACACACACACCCACCAACACACACACACACACACACACAACACACAACACACACCCCACAACCACACACATTTTAAACTGCACGTTTTCAGATTACATTTTTTTTTTCCCCGGCGTTTTTTAAGTCAGGCAAATGTTACGAAGGTCAGTCATGAGTATCAAAAGAAGAATTTTACTTCATTTTTGAAAGCTGTAATTGGGAGGGATATTTCTGTGTTTTGCGGGAAGTTTGTTCCTTCTTTACAGCCACAGAAGGGAAACTTTTTTTGAAAAAATTCAAAATTTAGTTTAGGAAAAGAATCTGAGCGTTTTCATGAGGGTGTTTTAAGTACTGTTGATTTAAAATTTCTGGGATGCGTCTGAAAATTTTTGTGAAAAAGAATCAGAGTTTTGAATGTTTTTATGAGTAAAGAGGCAGTTTCTTTTGTCCCTAAATAATCACGCATAAAAGGGATCGGATTGCTTCTGACAGTGTCATCAAAGGGGTCGTTTTTGAAATTGAAAAAGTGGTTTTAAAGTAGAGGGCCCCAAATTTTACCCATTTTATAGAGAGTAGTCAAACGAGCCTAAACAAAAGCAAAATACTACATTTTTGGGAAATTTTCGTTGAAAAAGTTTTTTATCTGTGACAGCTGGCACAAAACCCGGACTTGTTTTTTTGGTTAGGATCTGATCGGCAGGAAAGATTTTCATCGGCGATGCTAATAATTTGTGTTTGCAACTTGTTTTATTGTTTTTCTTTTTTTACATTTTTTTTAATTTTGCTTCTTTTTGACTTGTCTTTTTTCGTGACTATTAACTTGATTGGTTTTATGGGTGAAAAAGCATGTCATTTAAATCACACCAGTCTTCCACTGATTTCTGCTTGCATTTAAATGTTTAATTATTTCACGGCTAGGATAGAGTTTTGTAAAGATGTATCATCAGCGAAAAACAACACTGCTTTTAAAATTGTAAGGGGAGATCATTTATGAGGGGGAGAAAAAAGGGGGCCCAAAAGTTGATCCCTGTGGCCCCCTCTTGGAAACGTTCTTAGAAAAAATAACCTCGTGAAAAAAACAGTTGGTACGGTTCAAAAAATAAAATCTAAAAATGATTCGTATTGTTGTCGACGCCGAAAAACATTAAGCTTTTTAGCGTTATTGTGATTAATTAAATCAAAAGCCTTTGTTAAATCAATAAACCTCCCCAAACTGTTTTCCCTTTTGTTGATATCTTTTTACCCAAAATTTGTGACCCGACACAAAGCCTTTTTCCAATAAAATGTATTTTCCCAAAAATCCTGCGGGATTGTATACAACGTTTATGTTTCTCAAAAAAAGTTGATAGATGGTGATGGTATCGTTCTAATGGTTTTGAGACGGACGAACAGCGAAATTGGTTGTGTTATTTGGATCATCTAAATTTCCCCTTTTTTTTGCGGGGGATTATTTTTGCATTTTTTTAAAGATTGGAAAGTAATGTTTAGAAAAACATAGATTAAAGAGGTATGAAAGAGAATCTACAATTTTGGGGTACAGATATTTTTAATATCTTGGGAAAATTTCCCACAAAGCTGTATGAACTTTTTTTTTTCAAAGTGTTAAAAACACTTTTAAAAGATATTAGGGGAATAAAAAAAACTTTGCGTGTTATTTTTGCATCACAAATTTCTTTTTAAAATTCGCAGTATTAAAAAGCTAGTTTTATTTTCCCCTATGTTTAGCTTTTACCAATATTGGCAAATGATCATTTAGTTTTTCTATGGAATGGAACATTCCTGTTTTGATGAATCGGCCCCGTAGTTTATTAATAGCTTTCCAAAAGAGGCCCCGTTGTTTTTTTTTGGACAACTTTCGAAATAATACATTAGCCCTTTTCTAATATGTACTTCACAATGTTGCATTTTCTCTTTATTTTTGTCAGAGCCCAAACATTTTTAAAATATCCCTCTCGCCCATGGCATTAGAATTCCGAGGGCCAGACAACAAGTCATTCATTTTACAATTCTTTAAAATACATCGAAAAACCCCCCCGAAAGTTTGTTGAAAATCTTTCACTGTAGAAAAAAGAGAAGAAGGAAAAAGAAGAAGAAGAAGAAGAAAAAAGGGGAAAAAGAAGAAGAAGAAGAAAAAGGAGAAAAGAAGAAAAAGAAAAAGAAAAAAGGAGAAGAAGGAAAAGAAAGCCAAGTACGACAGAAAACAGTGAGCGAATGAATATTGCTTCAAACCCACCCGCTCAAAGGGCCGGGCTGACACTCGTCGAAGTTCAACTCCAAAAACGATTTTTTAAAATCAGATTCAAACAGATCATCTACATACGGGAAAATTCGTTCAGTTCTTTCTTCCGAAAAATTTTTAGATTTAAACGGAAAAATGTTGATCTTTCCTGAAATTTAAAACTCACATCGTTTTTTCACGGAATCTGCTGAAGGGTTTGGCAAATCCTAAACGAATTTTCGTGGACTGTTTGGCTTTTTAAATATCTCGAACGGGGTTTTTCGTGGAATCGCTAAAACGCTTTTTTAAAAAATCTCTGCCGGGTTTTCGGGAATCTGCTTAAGCTTTTGGAAATCTCTGAAAAGGGTTTTTTTGGGGAAATCTGGTTTAAGGCGTTTAAGCCCTCAAGAAGCCCCCAACACTCTCGGCATCGTGTCTGGTATACCCAAGAGTGGTGGGTCCCCACGAAAAGGGCCAGCCCAAAGCGTGTCTTCGGGGCGAGGAAAGCCAGGGTGGACGTCAGTCGGGAAACGTGGAGAATCGCAAAACGATCCAAGGACTTGGTCAGCAATGTCGGTGGAAAAGGAAATAAAAATCCCCCGGAACTGGGTAAAGTTTTCAGATTTCTTTAAGGAACTTTGCGTCAAAAGCACGTCGTTACGGGTTAGGGAAGTTTGAGAAGAGTTCCAATGGAAATTCAAGGGGAATTTCCCAGCCGAGGGTTTTGAGGGGGTTGGTTTTTTGCTTTCGTTTGACTGTAAAAAAGGGGGGGGGGGGGTGGGGAAGCCCTAGACAGCGCCAAAGCCTTTGATGATGGATGGGATCCAAAATTTTTCAGGTGAAAGGTTGGGGGAAAACCTGGAGACACAGCCGCGTCCAGTTTAGAGCGGATCGAGCCCTGAAAAGTGGAGAAGAGTTTTTTATCAGCGCCCCACCCGTAAGGCACAAACTCTCAGAATGTCCACTGCTTTCTGATTAGAAGTGTTCGGTGTGGATGGCTTTAAAATTTTTAGCTTTTGATCGAAGAGAACTCCCCGAAATTCGGTTCTTCGGTTCTTTCAAGCTGGGGACGGTGGTGGTTTTTGCCCCCCTGGGGCACACCCAGCCTTGCCCTTGACGTCCCACGGGGGATTCTCCCGACGAATTTTGGTCAGAAGGAACTGTTTAAAAGTTCTGAAAATGGAAACGTTTAGGCTTGGTCCCCGAAAAAAAGAAGGTATTTTTGTTTGTGTGGAATCTTTTCCATGTAAAACGCAGTCGACGTTGTAGCTGCATGGGTTGCTGCAAATTTCATCGAGGCAAAAACGTAAATAAAACATAAAAAAAATAAATAAAAAAGGCGACTGGGAACCCGGCTTTCAGAATGACAATCTCATTAACTCTGATGCGGGGGGGAGTGGGAGGGAAAAGGGTGTTCCCCGGGGCACCCCAGCCTCTGCCCCCTTTACGTCCGACGCGGGGTGCCAACGGGACCTGGGGCCGCCAATCAGCCAGAAAGTGGTCATGAAAAGAGGGGGATGACCTCGGGAAAAACCCGATCTGAGATCATAGGGAAATTTCCCCATCGCTTTTTTTTTTTGTCCAAAAAAAAAGAAAGAAAAAAATAGCAGCCACACGTTTTTTGTTGTGAAGGGTCGGTGGTGGTTTTAAGACGGGGAGTGGTACGGCGGACCCCGCACTGTTTGTGGTTGGGGACCCCCCCCATGTTCTAGTGGTATGGCGGACCCCGCATGTTCTGTGGTACTGGCGGACCCCCCAGTTCTAGTGGTACTGGGGACCCCGCATGTTCTGTGGTACCGGCGGACCCCCCACTGTTCTAGTGTACGGCGGACCCCCCCCCGTTCTGTGGTATGGCGGACCCCCCATGTTCTAGTGGTATGGCGGACCCCCCACTGTTTTGTGGTACCCGGGGGACCCGCAGTTCTAGTGGTCCCGGGGGGACCCCCCCATGTTTTGTGGTACGGGGGACCCCGATGTTTTTTTAGTGGTCTGGCGGACCCCCCCCCTGTTTGTGGTCCCGGGGGACCCCGCACTGTTTAGTGGTACCGGCGGACCCCGCCTGTTCTAGTGGTACTGGCGGACCCCGCACTGTTTAGTGTATGGGGGACCCGCACGTTCTATGGTATGGCGGGAAAAGGCACGTTCTAGTGGTATGGGGGGGAACCGGCATTTTGTGGCACTGGGGGACCCCGCATGTTCTAGTGGTACTGGCGGACCCCCCCTGTTCTAGTGGTATGGGGGGACAGGCAGTTTTAGTGGTACTGGCGGACCCCCCACTGTTTATGGTACTGGCGGAAAGGCACTGTTCTGTGGTACGGCGGGCACGGGATGTTCTTTGGCCGACAGGCCTTGGTTTTCCAGCATTTTTAGCGGAGAAACTGACCATCTTTTCCATTCATTTGTAAAGGCAGTTGGTCAGAGCTATTCATCGATGAGCCAATAAGAGAGAGGAAAGAACGAACGAACGAACGAACGATTTTATTTTAAGGGGGAGTGGTTAAGCATGAAAACTTTTTTTTTTCATCCCGCCCCCTGGGGGGAAAAAACAATATATAGTAAAAAGCAAACAGAAAAAAAAACAAAAAATTCTTGCATGGGGAAACCTTTGACAAAAAAAAATAGAAAGAAAAAAAAAAACCGTGAATACCACCACCACCCCACCCCCACCAACAACAAAAACAACGAGAAAAAGATGATAGGGGAATAGGGGGGGGGGGCGGTGTAATGGACAGAGAGAGGAGGAGAAGGGGGGAGGAGAGAGAGAGGGGAGAGAGGAGAGAAGGAGAGAAGAGGGGGGGAGAGAGGAGGGGGGAGAGGGGAGAGAGAGAGGGGGAGAGGAGAGGAGAGGGGGGAGGGGAGGGGAAGGAGGAAAAGAGGAGAGAGGGGAGGGGGGGGAAAAAGGAGAGGAGAAGAGGGAGGGAGGGGAGGGAGGGGGGAGGAGAGGGAAGAACGAATCGCTGTACGAGGAGAGGCAGACAAAACAAGACAAAAATTTTTTTTTCAGGATAATAGATAAGCCTAAAGTGCTTTTTTAAAACCCGTCCCCGCCCCGGGAGGGATACAATGCAGTGAAATCAATTAATGTAAGAAAACAAAGAAAAAAGCAAAGCGGTCATGTAATCATAGGGAAAATCAAAAAAAATAGAAAAAATGAAAAAAAAAGGGGGAGAGGGGGGGGAGGAGAGAGAGGAGAGAGGAAGAGAGGGGAGGGGAGAGAGAGGAGAGAGAGGAAAGAGGGGAGAGAGAGAGAGAGAGGGGAAGAGAGGAGACGAGACGAGCAGAGGACGACAGACAGACGAGAGACACCAACGAGGGAGGAGAGATTAACAGGTAGAAAGAGAAAGGGGCTGTATGCCCCCAAGACAAAGGGTCCGAGGAGCGAAGTGAAGATGCAATGGCAGTCTGTCCTCTTTACATGCTTATCAAAAATCCCTGCACAGAAAACAGCAGAGAAAACTACAAATCACACACATGGGGAAATCTGTTTCATTCTACCTGCTTATCCCAAAACCCGGACAGAAAACAGCAGAGAAAATACAAAAATCAAGACCTTTGCGGGTTTAAACGGAAACGGTTTTGAGGCGAAAAAAAGTTTTTTTTCCGCCGGGGATTTAAAAGTGTGCCGGACTAAAAAAGTTACTTTCCTTATTTTAAATAAAGAAAAATACATGATGATGAGATGTTTAAGGTATGTGACGGTGTGTTTTTGTGTTTTGTGATGAGATGATGTATAATGTGATGATGAGGTGATGATGATGATATGTGATGATGATTTGTCATTTTTATTTGTGGGCGGAAAGGACAAACAATATAAAAATTGAAAACTCGGGAGTCCAACATTCCATGAAAATTCGACTCCCTAGACAGTTTGATTCGTCAACATTAATCACAGTCTTGGTTCACAGATAATGTGTGATTACCGGCCCAAAAGGTCTTGGATCCGCTGGTTGATCCCGATCCAAACCCCGGTCCCCCCAAAGTGCAGGTTTGTCAAATTTCTTGATCGTCTTTTTTTTTTTATTATATCTTATTTCAAAAGAGAATTTCTTTGAAATGTTCTTCTGAAGATTTTCCACAGTAAAAAAAAAATAACGAAATCGTCGCGGGTTTTGGACTGTCGTTTTGGGACTGATGATAGAAAAAAGCCTTATAAAAAATCAGGAAGCTCGGGACCCCGGCTTACAGAATTGACGTCTCATTCATTTTTAAGTATTTTATTTATTTATTTATTTCTCTTTTTTTTTTAAAAAAAAAAAAACTTCTTTTTTTTTTTTTTTTGATTCACGTGGCGATTTCTTTCTTTTTTTTTTTGTTTGTTTTGTTTTTGTTCGTTTTTATGGGGGAAATCTTCGGGACATCGTCGAAGAAAGTTTTATTTGTGATGGCTTTGTTTGTGGGGTCCTTTCCCAAAAATCCCCCAATCCCGGTTTTTTCGGCTACGCAAACTTTGATGTCGTTCGTCGACAGACTACGAACAACAAACAAACGGTATGCGTGAAAACAAAACCTCGTAGAAAAAAAAAAAAAAAAAAAAAGAAAAAAAAAAGGAATTTTTCAAAAAGATTGGAACTTCCTTTTTTATCTTTTTCTTTTTTTTTTGTTGTGATTTTTTTCTTCCATGTGCGAACAATCAGGCATGAACTATTTTTATGCAACCAGGCTGAAGGTTTTT
>CM031616.1:60720932-60725932 GCA_018398815.1 Conus ventricosus
CCTTGCATTCCTGCCAACATCATTCTACAACCAAACACTTGCACAAAGGTCAGCACCATTACTACTACTACTACAGATACCACCATCAGCATCACCACTACTTCTGCCATAAACGTCAGCAGCAGCAGCAGCAGCGTACAGCATCACACTGCAGCAGCAGCAACAACGCAACAACAGTCAGCTGTTCAACATCAGCAGTAGCAGCCAGCCGAAGTAAAAGGAGGGAGGACAGAGAGTGAACGGGGGGGGGGGGGGGGGGGGGGGGGGGGAGCGAGAGAAAGAGACAGACAGACAGGACAGAGACAGAGGACAGGCAGACAGAGAGAGGACAGAGAGACAGACAGACAGACAGACAGACAGGCAGGCAAGAGATGAGAGAGAGAGAGGGACAGACAGAGAGAGAGAGACAAACAGACAGAGACACAGACAGATAGAGATAGACAGACACTGAGACAGACAGACAGACAGAGAGAGAGAGAGAGAGAGAGAAGAGAGAGAGAGGAGAGGAGAGAGAGAGAGAGAGAGAGAGAGAGAGAGAGAGAGGGAGGGAGGGAGACAGATTCAGATTCAGAAGCTTCATTCAATAACATGGCGCGTCCCCTAATGAAAGGATGTGTGAACATATGAGGCCCAATAATCATATGCTATCATGTCACGATACGGAACAAACAATGCTATTCGTTGTCACAATGAAGGGGTGTGTCAACATATGAGGCCCAATAATCATATGCTATCATGTCACGATACGGAGCACAAAATGCTATTCGTTGTCACAATGAAGGGTGTGCGTCAACATATGAGGCCCATATGAGGCCCAATCGTCATATGCTATCATGTCACGATTCGGAACAAACAATGCTATTCGCTGTCACAATAAAGGGGTGTGTAAACATATGAGGCCCAATGATCATATGCTATTATGTCATGATACGGAACCAAAAATGCTATTCGTTGTCACACACGCGCAAGAAGAGAAAGTGTTTAGAGGCTAGGCACAAAAACAATGCACATTGTTCGACAACTTCAGGAGGGAGGGAGGGAGGGAGGGAGGGAGGGAGGGAGGGAGGGGAGGAGAAGGGAGGGAGGGAGAGAGAGAGGGGGGGCGGGATTTGAGGGAGAGAGGGGTGGGGCGGGAGGAGAGAGAGAGAGAGAGAGAGAGAGAGAGAGAGAGAGAGACAGACAGACAGACAGACAGACAGACAGAGAAGGATGGAGAAAGGATGGAGAGAGGGAGAGAGTGTGGCGAAGAGGTGTAGGGATGGAGGGGTAGGGGGAGGGGGTAACAAGCTCCCTAAGGCTATTTCACTTTTAACACAGAAAAGTAGGAGGCAACACAAAACGTTAGCGGCCAAAAGCACCGACTGTTGCGTAGTGCCGTGGCCAGCTGAATTTGAGTGCCACCATCATCATACGACAGAGAGAGAGAGAGAGAGAGAGAGAGAGAGAGAGAGAGAGAGAGAGAGAGAGAGAGAGAGAGAGAGGAGAGAAGCAAAACACACACACACACACCACACACACACTGACCAATGTCAATTGTTCTGACGTTTCTGTGGCTTTTGCATGGTGTGGTGTGGTGTGGTGTGGTGTGGTGTGGTGCGATGTGGTGTGGTGTGATGTGGTGGGGAGTGGTGTGGTGTGGTGCGGTGTGATGTGGTGAGATGTGGTGCGGTGTGGGATGATGTGGTGGGGAGTGGTGTGGTGTGGTAAGGTGTGGTGTGGTGTGGTGAGGTGAGGTGTGGGGTGATGTGGTGTGGTGTGATGTGGTGAGGTGTGGTGCAGTGTGGGGTGATGTGGTGTGGTGCGGTGCGATGTTGTGCGGTGTGATGTGGTGTGGTGCGATGTGGTGGGAGTGGTGTGGTGTGGTGTGGTGCGGTGTGATGCAGTGTGGGGTGATGTGGTGCGGTGTGATGTGGTGTAGGTGTGGGGGTTGGGGCGATGGTTTCAATGGTGTGTGTGATCTGTGACGAGTATGTGTGGGTGTGGTTTGGCGTGGTATGGTGAACGTTCGTTTCAAACGCGCTTTTTGTTTTTAATCTGATATAAATGTTCAGTCTTGTCAGCGTGTATGAAATCCTTCCCCCTTCCCCTTCCCCACCCACCTCAGCCCATGTCAGACACCTCCCCTGCCCCCCCCCCCCCCCCCCCCCCCGTTACAGAAACTACGCACCACACACACACACACACACCACACACGCACGCGCAAGCACACACACACACACGCACGTACACTACATACAGACAGAGAGACACAGAGAGAGAGAGAGAGAGAGAGAGAGAGAGAGAGAGAGATGAGAGAGGAAGAGAGAGAGAGAGAGGAGAGAGAGAGAGAAGCAAACACACACGTTCCGCGCGCGCGCGCGCACGCACGCACGCACACACACACACACACACACACACACACACACACACACACACACACAACACACACACACACACAGACTCGATATCTCACACTTACCAACGCACTTCACATGCACAAGCTTGGAGTCGTCGCTCATGGTCCTGAAAGATGTGATCCTCGTGCACATAGTCCACCAACGGACCCGCGGGGCCACGCGGCCACCGGCACTTCACGCGCACATCACAACACAGCAGCGGAGGCAGGGACTCTTGATTGGTCACCAGCAGATAAACAGCGTACCACGTATGTGCCAATCGTCTCAACACTTCACCTCACGAGCGAAGTCAGACACAGTCTGGTCGCCAATACGTAAACAGCGCACTAAGTCTCTACGAATCGTCACAGCACTTCAGCTCACAAATAGGTCACCAACCGGTAAATAGCGCAACACATATGTGCCAATCGTCTCCACACTACACCTCACGAGCGCAGTCAGACACAGTTTGGTCGCCAACAGGTGAACAGCGCACTAAGTCTCTACGAATCGTCATGTGCCGCACTTCAGCTCACAAATGAAGCTATACACAGTTCGGGAACCAACAGGTAAACAGCGCACCAAGTATGTACCAATCGCCACATCTCTTCAGCTCACGAGCGAAGTCAGAAAACAGCTCGGGAACCACCCGGTAAACAGCGCACCAAGCATGCACCAATCGTCACAACACTGCAACTCGCAAGTGGGAGTCAGACACAATGTAGTGATCAAGAGGGAAACAGCGCACAAACCGTGAACCAATCAGGAGAAGGTTTACAGTTGTCGTCGGCGAGCTGCGCAAGTGGACACAAAATATAAGTGGAAAAAAAAATGAAAAAGGAAAGGAAAGTTTCAACACCAGTCTCCAGTTCAGCATTTCCCCGTTTATCATCTACTTTCATCTTTGATGCCAGAGAGGGGAATGTTGTCTGACAGGTCCGAAAGGACATCTTTTACGGCAAGGAGACTGTGTTGTCAGTCAGTGGTGGCCGGTTTCTTTGTCCGCCTGTCAATCAACAAGATGACGTAGAAGCTGCAGAACTGATTTTCACGAAACGTGGTGGAAAGAAGGATCGTGGCCCAGGAACGATCCCACAACATTTTTGTGCGGATCCGTACCGTGAATCCGGATACATCGGCGGATCCTGGATTCGCTAGACCTTGGCGAAGGTCTGCGCTATCCCCACATTTTATTTTCTTCTTGTAACGAACTGCTCGTATTGTGTTTTTCTCCCCAAATTCGCCATAAACAGACACAGCATCTGATTGGTACAGCGTCTTCGCGCGATGTTCGCTGAGCAGTTCACACGTTGGTGAGAAGACAGTGTAAAATCATCAGCTTTCTTCACTGGCCAAGTCCACCAAAGCTTGCCGTCTCTGTATTCCTGTCAGACACATGTCCACTCGGTCTCACTCTTGAAGGATTCAGTTCACGACCTACTCCGGTCCAGGGGGGGTATCCGTTCAAGGCTGGAGGTACACGTTTGCGGGACTGTTTAGAGATAAACTATGTTTATTTATGTTTTTTTTTTTTTACATTCTACACTTCAAGTGTTTACTGCTAATAGTGAAAACAACGAACGCTCAATGAACATGGCTAAATTGTTCGGTTTCTAACTCCATTTTCAAACTTAAAACCGAAGGTCTACTCAAAGACAGCATGAAGGGCAGTTGTTGTTTTTTAATCTTAAAACTGACTCTCTCTCTCACACAAACTGCACTAGAACTTTCACTCACTGATTTCAAGTCTTTTCACTCCTAAATCCCCATACATACACCTACCATAGTTAAACGAAATAGTAACATTACACATCATGTGAAACGAAAACCCGGGGTTTCAAGACAGGTAAAAGAACTTATTACACGGTGGTGAGAATACAGATTCCCGACTATTACCCTCTTCCCTTCCTTCGTCCAATTCCAAAAGACTTATTTGTTTGTTTGTTTTGTTTTTCTTTGCTTGTTTTTGTTTTGTTTTGTTGATGCATCTTGTGCTTTCAATACAGTGGTGGGCAAACAAATTCTGAAGATTTTAACATTAAAACGTGCTTTTTGCAATGGACAAAGCAGTTATAAACGTTTTGCACATAATTGCCTTTTAACCCGTGCAGATATCATATTTGATAGGCATGCGAGAAAAGACTTGATATTACTGATTTTTATAAACCCAGTATAAAAGGAATAACTCAAAAAACAACTATCTGTATGGAAAGAGGAATGTCTGCAATGAGTAGTAAACCGGAGACGATAAATGTATTTGTCCTTATTCATCATAAGACTTCTTACAGCTCGTCAACGCAACGAGAACCCAACACAGAAAACGACGGTTGAGGAGAGGAGGGGGGGGGGGGGGGGGGGGGAGAGGTGGAGAGCTGGGAGACTGGAGGGGAGAAGGAGAAAGGGAGGCTTGGGGAATGTGGGGGGGGGGGGGGAGGGGGCGGGAGGTGCTTGGGAGATGGTAAGGGCCACGCTCCAGAGGAGCCAAACCATCTCAAGTGTGGTTTTGACGGGGAACGTGACTGCTGATCAACCTGATAACAGATCTCCTCCCTCCCAGCAGTAAAACTGTCAGTGCTTCAGGCTGGCCACTCTGGGGATGGCTCTCCATCACAATGGACGTGATGA
>CM031616.1:60730932-60750932 GCA_018398815.1 Conus ventricosus
GGTAAAAATGGGGTGGAGCTCACGAAGAATGTTTCTGCCTTTTCAACGGTAGAACCGTTGCGTTTAGAGGGAGGGGCGGGGGGGGGGGGGGGGGGGTTCAGACCCGCTGCTTCTGATTAGAAACTAACGATATGAGTCGCCAGTGTATCGAAACACGACGCACGGTCATGCTGAGTTTTTTTGTGTGTGTTTTTTTTTTTGTAAGATGTTTCTTTGACAATTCGCGACAGCCTTGCTTGGTTCCTGGCAGTCTCAAATCTCCATACTACGATTTCACGTTATCATTATTATTACTAATATTATTACTATCATCATCATCATCATCATCATTACTTTCATATATTATTATTATAATTACTATTGTTATCATCATCATTGTTATTATTATCAACATCATCGTCATCATTATTATTATTATTATCATTACTTTTATTATCATTACTGCACAGCGTCTCTCCTCGGTTAGAGACCAAGCTCTGGGCACTTTACAATCCAGGCCATCATTTACGCAACGGGCTGCCTACCTGGGCAGAGCCCACCGAAGAGCTGCCTGCCGGCGCTACTTTCGGTCATTGCCTGTGTCACTCAGTCAACACCTGTCACTCAGCCTTTGTCTCTTCCCTTCCTTCTTTCCATTTCTCACGCAGGGTGCATGCTATGTGTAACGCGTCATCCATACGAACGACCAAAACTGGCCTTCTCTTCCAGAAGTTGGTGATGGGATTGTGCATGTGTGCGAGATGTTATGCGTGCTTCCACATACAGAACCTCGGTGTAAAGTCCGATTCGAAGGCCTGTTCCAGAAACGGAATCAGAAGCAAAGCTAACTCGAGGGTCTAACTCCGAGGGAACCCCCCCCCTCTCTCTCTCTCTCTTCTTCTCTCTCTCTCTCTCTCTCTCTCTCTCTCTCTCTCTCTTCTCTCTCTCTCTCTCTCCTGAACCAAAACGGTCCGGCGGAGGTTTGAACCCACAATCCCACGATCACTAGTATTAGGAGTCCGCCGCTCTACCAACTGAGCTATGACCGGCGCTCTACCAACTGAGCTATGACCGCCGCTCTACCAACTGAGCTATGACGGCTCGCAATGTCAGAAGACTCAGTCAATGACCTGCGTGCCGACTCCCAAGATGTGAGAAAAGGTTACAGTTCAACGACCCGTCTACCTCCCGGGGGCAAACGATCTCATGGGCATCTCTCAATAGGCGATCACTCACATCACAACACTGGAATCTCTCAGCAGGAACATTCTGGGGTTGTTGACTTTCTTGCTCTCGCTGTCGATGTTGTGAAAAAAAAAAGAAAGTGTGTTTGTTCGTCAAGAAGATTACAATGGGATTTAACAGTGTCAGCCTGTTCCTAATCTTGTAAGCATTGAAGCAGTGCCAAAACACGGCCTTAATTAACATGACTATGCTATAGAACAGCACACTACAACGCAGAAGAAGAAGAAAAACAAACAACGGAACACAATACTACACATGACAAAGCAACACGAAACAAACACAAACACAATGCAATACAGAACAACACAATGCAATACAGAACAACACAATGCAATACAGAACAACACAATGCAATACAGAACAACACAATGCAATACAGAACAACACAATGCAATACAGAACAACACAACGCAGAACAACACAATGCAATACAGAACAACACACTGCAATCAGAACAACACAATGCAATACAGAACAACACAATGCAATACAGAACAATACAACGCAGAACAACACAATGCAATACAGAACAATACAACGCAGAACAACACAATGCAATACAGAACAATACAACGCAGAACAACACAATGCAATACAGAACAATACAACGCAGAACAACACAATGCAATACAGAACAATACAACGCAGAACAACACAATGCAATACAGAACAATACAACGCAGAACAACACAATGCAATACAGAACAACACAATGCAATACAGAACAATACAACGCAGAACAACACAATGCAATACAGAACAACACAATGCAATACAGAACAATACAACGCAGAACAACACAATGCAATACAGAACAATACAACGCAGAACAACACAATGCAATACAGAACAATACAACGCAGAACAACACAATGCAATACAGAACAATACAACGGGGACACAACACAATGCAATACACTTCAGTACGATATAATACAGAAGAATACAACATACAACAACATAATACAATACAACAAAAATAAAAAAACGTTGCGTTGCGTTGTGTTGTGTTGTGTTGCGTTGTGTTGTGTTGTATGTGATGCATTGAAGAGCGTTGCATTGTAATGGACTATACTGTATTGTTGTATTGTAATGTATTGTGGAGATATTGTGTCGTGTCGTACTGTTGCTGTACTGTGTAGTTTTGTATTGCATTGCGTTGTACTGTACTGTGTTGTGTTGTGTTGTATTGTACCGAATTGTGTTGTGTTGTACTGTATTGAATTGTGTTGTGTTGTGTATTTGCATTGTATTAAAATGCACTGTGCTGTCCTGTACTGTATTGCACTGTGTTGTATTGTGTTGCACTGTGTTGTATTGTATTGCACTGTGTTGTATTGTATTGTATTGTATTGCACTGTGTTGTATTGTGTTGCACTGTCTTGCATTGTGTTGTATTGTGTTGCTTGTACTTTAATGTAATGCATTGTTCTGTGTTACACTGTACTGTATTGCATTGCAATGTATTATACTTTAACGTATTGGTCCGTAAAAGTCCTCCACGGGAAAAGTCAGTCGCCACAGTGCAGCGCCACAACTTCTCTCTGTTTCTGCTGGGGCCCGTTTTTTGTTTATCAGTCATAGCACACTTTTCAAACAGAATTTTGCTTGAAAGAAAAGTCATGTTGCCGTGGGATCTTTTACGTGTGCTAAACGCACGCTGACAACGGGGCCTTAGTGTATCGTCTCCTCCTAGGGAACAGCACCCTGACCTCCGATTCATCTCCGAGAGAAATTTGATATAAAAATGATATTTAAAAAACACACAAAAAACGAACTTAGTTTCAAAGTGAAGTAATTGCAGGCGGAAATTGAAAACAAATTCTGAAAGCACTTTAAAATCACTGCGCCGGTTAACATGGACACACAAATCACAAGACAAAACACGACGCGTTTCGACCTCTTAGGTCGCACTCAGGCACGACAAACAAGAATCGGGACAATGAAAACGAAGAACGAGCAGTCACTTATCTTCTCAAATTCGGCGCAAGATGGGCGTTGCTGAATGGACGTGTAGTTTACCTGTCATACCACACTTTTCAAACAGAATTTCGCTCCACAGAACCATGTTGCCACACCATCTTTCACGCGCGTTTGTTTTAAACAAACATAAACAAAAATAAGAAGACGACACGAAAACGCCCCGCTCCAGACTCGACACATGAACATGGTATTCCACTGCTTCTTCCGAGGCCAGAAGGTACTATCTGTTGAGCCACTTTCTACTACGAGGGAGAGGTCTTATCATTTAAAAACCAGAATTGGGCGTGAATTGAAAGCCGAGGTTGAAAATCCAAGATCTGGTCAAATCCTGAAACGCCATAATGACCAGTGATCTTATTCTGTGCCCCCAATCAGACCAAGACAAAAATATTTCCTTCCTTCTTTCTGTGTGTGTGTGTGTGTGTGTGTGTGTGTGTGTGTGTGTGTGTGTGTGTGTGTGTGTGTGTGTGTGTGCGTGTTCGTGTAGGATATATCTCTTCTCTGACTCTCTCTCTCTCTCTTCGGATGGGCTCTCTTTCTCTCTCTCTCTCTCTCTCTTCGGATGGGCTCTCTCTCTCTCTCTCTCTCTCTCTCTCTCTCTCTCTCTCTCTCTCTCTCTCTCTCTACGCCTCAATGTTAATGGAGGAACAACTCATCAACTTTCTAATGTATTTGTGAAGATATGTGTCGTTTGTTAACGGTTTTGTAAGTCTTAGTCGCTAGTCATGCTTAGTTAGTCCCTTAGCGGGGCAAGGGCCAGGTGAAAAACAGCATGTGTTTGCTTATCTGTTACCCTTGGAAATAAAGATCATCATCATCATCATCATCATCTCTCTCTCTCTCTCTCCTCTCTCTCTCTCTCTCTCTCTCTCTCTCTCTCTCTCACACACACACACACACGCACGCACGCACGCACGTACACACGCACACACACACGCACGCACGCACGCACGCACGCACGCAACACACACACACACACACACACACACACACCACACACACACACACACGTTGTGATTGTTCACAACATTTACTTACTGAGCTATTCAGTTTACCTATTTCATTCCAAACATTTTTTCCTTTCCTGGCGCTGCAAATATGATCTTGTTCCCCCCTTTGACACAAAGACTGTACAGGTCCATGTCAATAAAACTATGTCAGTAGCGTCTCTCTCTCTCTCTCTCTCTCTCTCTCTCTCTGTCTGTCTCTCACGTTGTGATTGTTCACAACATTTACTTACTGAGCTATTCAGTTTACCTATTTCATTCCAAACATTTTTTCCTTTCCTGGCGCTGCAAATATGATCTTGTTCCTCCCCCTTTGACACAAAGACTGTACAGGTCAATGTCAATAAAACTGTCTGAAGCGTCTCTCTCTCTCTCTCTCTCTCTCTCTCTTACCGCGTGCGTGTGATTGTATGAGACTGTGTGCGTGCGTGCGTGTGTGCGTGCGTGCGTGCGTGCGTGTGTATGCGTCTATGCAGGCGCGAGCGGCCGGAATTTTTTTTTCTCTCTCTCTTCTGCCCAAGCGTACAGCTAGACATGCGTGGGAGCTTGTTTATATGTGAAGAAAACATCACCGACGACTCCCTGACCTACTGACCTGCTTCTGTTCCAAGCGGAGTCAGTGGTTGACGAATGAATCGCACTTCTTATTGATTAGGCTTTTTCTCTCCTCCCCCCCCCCCCCCCCACCTCCAAGTATGGAGGTCACATATGTTATTTGCCGACGTGATTTGAAAAACAAAATCACTTCTGGTGGAAATCTACAAGGTCAATGATCACTCCCAAAAGCATAAACAAACATCATTAAAAGAAAAGTTAATTGCACGAGCAAGCAAGTATGTAAAACACACACACACACACACACACACACACACACACACACCAAACATACTACGGTATTGCACACCAGCTTTTTCTGGGATAGCATAGAGAGAGAGAGAGAGCATTCTTCTTAAAACCGAAAAGGCAGAGGAGTCAAATTACCACTTTCCGCGGTCACTGAGGAGAAACAATCAGGTTTCGAAATACCGGTATCTGACCAGGAGTTATATGTTAGTGGGTTTCCTCCCCATTGGAGATCGTCTCCCCCTTGGAGACTATAAGCTTTCTGAAGGCTCATTTTGAGAAGCATTTATTTTATTTTTCCCCCATTCACCCACACAAGCACATACTGTTGGTTGGGCAGAATAATCTGCAACTGCAGACATGAATGCTTATCTCCCCCTATTTCTTCAATCTAAGACATAAGAGCAAGCTTTGTTTATAATTGAATATTTATGGCAGTCATTGCAACACCAAGCTGCTCTGTAAGTTGCTGGAATGGTGCGGTACTTATCCTTGGAATTTTTTTTAGTTTATTGTATATATATATATATATATATATATAATATACAAGGTAAAAACAAGTTCTTCATTTTCTCCACACAAGGGTAAAATCAACATTAAAACTCGAGCTTTCGCCCACAGGCTTCATCAGGAGAGTGTGAAATGTGACCAGTTTGAAAACAGTCAAGAAAAAACAGTTCAGTGTTGGGCATAGGCTACATCCAGTTCCTCCTGTTACATATCATTCACGTGCTACGCAAAAACACAAACTCAATGCAAGAAGAGAGAGAGAGAGAGAGAGAGGGGGGGGGGAAAGGGGGGGGAAAAGTAGGTGGTGGTGGTGGTCGTGGAACCAACTGGTAGAAGAATAACGAAAGGATGGGAAGCTGGAGGAGGGGTGGGGGGGGTGTTTTGGTCTAGGGATAGTAGGGATTGGGGTAGAGGGGGTACGGATGGAAGGAAGAAAAGAGAGTGGGAAGTGGGGAGGGTGGGGGTGGGAGAAAATTGAGAGAGAGAGAGGACTAGAGAGTGAGGGAAAGAGAAACACAAGGACAAAGAAGAGAGAGAGAGAGAGAGAGAGGGGAGAGAGAGAGAGAGAGAGAGAGAGAGAGAGAGAGAGAGAGAGAGAGTCCCAAAGAAGAACACAGAGAGAAAGAAGGAGAAAAGGGGGTGGGAGGAGAAAGAGAGAGGGAGGAGAGAAAGAGCGACAGAGAGAGAGAGAGAGAGAGAGAGAGAGAGGGAGAGAAAGAGAGAAGGAAAGAGAGAGAGAGAGAGGGGGGAACAGAAAAGAGAGAGAGAGAAGAGTCAGAGGACTAAGAGTGAGGGAAAGAGAAACACTAGGACAAAGACAAGAAGACAGGGGGAAAAAAAAAAAAAAAAAAAAAAAAAAAAAAAAAAAAAAAAAGGGGGGGGGGGGATGGGGGGGGGGTAGGGGTGGGGGGGGGAATGGAGGAGCAAAGAAGTAAGGAAAAGGAAGCTATTGCGCAACTTACATCGAGCATGAATTTCTACTAGTGAACAACATTGGTACTATAACCAGTACTTATACTATTCGACAAGACTGGCTTTTTAGCTCTAGAAACACTTCAATAAGATCAAATTAAACAAGTTCACTTATTAATTATTCAGGAAACGATATGACATGAGACTAACCCCTCACTACCCCTCCCCCCGACACACACACTCTCACAAATCCCTTTCGTAGGCACCAGTCCGATCCTGAAAGGACCATCACCCTTCATATTTCATATTGCTGCCAAATTTCTCTTTCCTTAAAGTATGAAAGATATCCGTCCTATAATTGAGCCCATTGAAAATGGTTCCAATATTTGCCTGCCAAAAAGTTTCCCTATCCAACAGATTATCTTCACTGTGCACTGTTTCAATGGCATGGATGGAAATAAATTTGAACTGTAGATCATTTGGGTGTGGAAGTTCTGTTACATGTTTCGCCACTGCACATTTATTGATCTTCTTCAATTTAATATCAGACTTGTGTTGGCCCATCTGAGTTTAAGGTTTTTTGTGGAACCAATATACCATTTATTTGGATGAATTTGACACTGAAGTACATATATTACATTTGCGTTTTACAAGTAAGATGTTGCTTAATTTTCCAGTATCTGTTCCCTCACTCTCTAGTCCTCTGACTCTCTCTCTCTCTCTTTTCTGTTCCCCCCTCTCTCTCTCTCTCTTTCCTTCTCTCTTCTCTCCCTCTCTCTCTCTCTCTCTCTCTCTGTCGCTCTTTCTCTCCCTCCCTCTCTCTTTCTCCTCCCCACCCCCCTTTTCTCCTTCTTTCTCTCTGTGTTCTTCTTTGGACTCTCTCTCTCTCTCTCTCTCTCTCTCTCTCTCTCTCTCTCTCTCTCTCTCTCTCCTCTCTCTCTCTCTCTCTTTGTCCTTGTGTTTCTCTTTCCCTCACTCTCTAGTCCTCTCTCTCTCTCAATTTTCTCCCACCCCCCACCCCTCCCCACTTCCCACTCTCTTTTCTCCTTCCATCCGTACCCCTCTACCCAATCCCTACTATCCCTAGACCACAAACACCCCTCCCCCACCCCTCCTCCAGCTTCCCATCCTTTCGTTATTCTTCTACCAGTTGTTCACACCACCACCACCACCTACTTTTCCCCCCCCTTCCCCCCCCCTCTCTCTCTCTCTCTCCTCTTCTTGCATTGAGTTTGTGTTTTTGCGTAGCACGTGAATGATATGTAACAGGAGGAACTGGATGTAGCCTATGCCCAACACTGAACTGTTTTTTCTTGACTGTTTTCAAACTGGTCACATTTCACACTCTCCTGATGAAGCCTGTGGGCGAAAGCTCGAGTTTTAATGTTGATTTTACCCTTGTGTGGAGAAAATGAAGAACTTGTTTTTACCTTGTATATTTTTAATCTGCCTGTTCTCATTGTTTGGTTGTGGTGCGGTGCGGGCAACGGAAAATTCTACCTGTGAAAAAAATTATATATATATATATATATATATATAGAGAGAGAGAGAGAGAGAGAGAGAGAGAGAGAGAGAGAGAGAGAGAGAGAGAGAGAATGTCGATCTAAGTCCCATATATGAATAAACAAAACAACATAACTTTGTAAGAAACAAAATAACAGAATAAGTTTGTCAGTTGGCCAGTGTGGTTTGAGAAAGGTTAAAATAAACCGAAATATTTCCATTACCTTATGGCGTTATGTGGCTTCTATGTTTCCATCTTCAACACAAAACAGCTGTCCGACATGGTTACAATGAAAAACTCATAATAGTCAAGTGCACACGAATGCACTCTTTTATATCTTTTAAATTCTGAAATAATTGTTTGAAAATCCTTTCTAAATTTGTCCTTCAAATTTATGCACACAGCAGAGAGACAAAAATACAACGAAGTACTGGTAATAGTAATAGTAAAAGTAATTTGCTTATAGCCCAGCCGACCGCAAAGGGCCATATCAGGGCTGTCACCGTGTCGTTAACTCACAAGTCATTAAAAAAAGAAATTCACACCACTCTTTAATAACTCATCTTCCAAATGACCACCAGAAATTTTGTTGAAAGATCTTTCCTCCGTAAAATCTGAGATCAGATGAAAAATGTTAATCTCTCTCAGAAATTCAAAGATCACGTCAGGTGGGACATCTCTGAACAGGTTTTCATGGAGTCTGCTGCCACGAAGTACTGGAATAGATTCTAAAACAAAATTAGGCACGTAAGTATCTGCCAAATGACTCCATACAAATCATGTACAAAACACACAGACGAAATGTATGCACGGTTTACACGAGTGCGTTCGTGCGTAGGTACATGCGTTCGTGCGCACATGCGTGTTTGTGTAAGCGTGTGTATATTTCAATGCATGTATATGTGCGCATGTCGGCGTATATGCTTGCATGTGAGCGTGAGCACGCCAGCGTGCACGCAGTGCATTCGTGCGTGTAGAATTACGTCCTTACCAAAACTTTGACCGACATTGGAGCCGACTGAAATTAACTGACAGCGAAATTTGATCCCAACCTTCCTCCCCCCCCCCCTCCACCTCCCCCCCCCCCCCCCCCCCCATCCCCACCTCTCCGTCCCCGGAACACCGCAAAGAGGAAATAGAAGAAATACACCCCGTCAATCCATCTCCTGTCAGGTGACACAAGCGACGAACACACGCGCGTACACACACACACGCGCGTACACACACACACACACACACAAATCCATCGGACACACAATGTGACGACTCCGGCCGTTGACGAAATGAACGCCACAGAATCCATGCACAGATTGAGACAGAGA
Source organism: Conus ventricosus (assembly GCA_018398815.1). Lineage (NCBI taxonomy): Eukaryota > Metazoa > Mollusca > Gastropoda > Neogastropoda > Conidae > Conus > Conus ventricosus. Next base: position 60,740,238 of record CM031616.1, read on the forward strand.
TTGAATCTTCTGCCTGTCACACACAACGAATGCAACCACCACCGCGCTATACACCACACACACATACACACACGCGCGCGCGTGCGCGCTGTTGGCCACACAGCAATCGCCCATCGAGCTCCCACACATCCACAAACCCACGCAAACTGCGACGACGACGACGACAACGAAGCGATCTCTACTACTACTACTACTAGCAGCAGGGGACGGCCTGTCGCACACAGACAGAAGAAAGCCAACCATACCAGGTCGAACGACTGCGACTAGTAGAGACCTGTGAGGATGCGAGCGGAGATTTATTGTAGAGAGAAGGGACAGGTGGGGGTAAGGGGGAGGGGGGGGGAGTAGGAAGGGCGAGGAGAGGCAAAAGGAAGAGGTGTGTATGTGTGTGTGTGTGGTTGTGTGTGTGTGTGTGTGTGTGTGGGGTGTGTGTGTGTGTGTGCGCGGTGGGGGGGGGGGGGGGGGCGGAACGAATAGCGAGAGGGGTGGAAAATAAGCGGGGAAGTGGGGGCGGGAGGAGTGGGGAAGGGGGACGGAGGGGACCAGAGAGGGAGGGTGGGGGGGTAGGGATGAGCGCGGGATGAAGAGTATTTATAGGCAAGGCAATTATTTTATTTCATACCCACATGGGGCACAGAAATATAAGACAATACTCACACAAATGAATAATCGCACATCAGAATAGAGTGATATCCATAACCAAGTAAGCAAAATAAACGAGCAAACGACGCAAACAATATTAAAAGCATAAATGAAAATTTCATAGACACTTTTTCCTATACATAGTGCAAACTTTGTGTAATGTTGTAATTTAGTTATATGAATTATTGGACAAATCTATTATAACTGTAATATAATTCTTTAGTTTGATTAAGAGTTTCTTTTTTTTTGATGCAAACAAAATGTTGAATTTAAAAACATTCGCCGTACAAAAGAAGTATCGCGGGAGGAAATTTTTTTTTTTTTTGGGCATCAAAAAAAGGGGCCACAAACAAAAAAATGAAATTCTTTCTGCAATACCCATGCATGCACATTTGTAACAAATTCTTTCACATCTAGGTGTGCCAGCATAGCGTGGGCTTTTTTTACAGGCTTTTTATTATTTGTTTGTTCTAAATTTGAGTAGGAGAAACCCTGTAATTCTTTTTTTTTAAAAAATAGATAGTATGGGTCAACACCAAATGATTTTTTAAAAAATTCAAATAGTTGAAAATTATAACCCCATCATTGTAAAACCTCCCGGTGTCCCAGGTAGGGAAAGAAACTATCTTTAAGGTTTTTTTTTACTTTCTTTTTAAACCCATAATGGATTTTCATCAAGGTGTTTGATTTAGCCAAAAAACCCTAAAACCCAATTTCATTTAAATTTAATGGGGGGAAAGTATTTGATTATTTATTTTAATGTACATTTAATTCATACATTCTGAGAAAAATTTTTTTACACAAGAAATGAAAATTTTTAAAAACTATGGGGTTTAGAAAAAAGGGTTTTTAAAAAAAAAAGGGTAACTTTTGGGGGTTTAAAAATGAGGGTTTAAGGGGGGAATTTTTCCCGTTTCACCAAAAAACAAAAAAGGGAAGGTTTCGACTTGTCGAGTTTTAAAACCCCAGTTTAAATAAAATTTTAACTGTAATCTTTGGAAAGTTTTTTTTCAGGGGTCAAACCCCCAAATTTACACCCTTATGAAAAGAATTTTTTAATACATTTTTTACAAAAAAACCCTTTCACTAGGCCCTGCGGGAAGCAACAATAATTTAGCTTTCCTCTTTCAAAGAAAACTTGCTCGGGAGGCTCGGCCCAAACATTTCCCCGTTGGGGGAAAACATTATTGGGTTTATTTTTAATTTCACCCTTTAAACCCCTAGTTTAAAAAAAAATCGGGGACGCCTTAGTTTTTTTTGACTATAAGAAAATGGGAAAAACTTTCAAACCCTTACCTTTAAAAAAATTTAACAAACTTTAATTTTTTGGGCATTTATTTTTAAATTTTTCCTTTTAAATTACAATTTTTTTAAATAGATTTTAAAACCTTTTTGTTTTCCGGGAACGGAGTTTTAAAAAATTTTTCCAGTGTCATCTGCATTTTAAAAAGGAGAAATAAAAAAAAACAAAATGTCAACTTGTTTTCGCCTTTGCCTATTTTCAATTGCTTTTTTTGCGCAGTCAGGGGGCGGGCCTTGGCGCTAGACAAAAAAATTTTTCAACCCTTTTAAAAAACAAGGAAAACAAAAAAGGGTGAAAATTTTTTCTCCTTGTCTTACACCAAAATTGGAACAAAAAAAACATAAATAACCATTGCAGATACCTTTGACTTGGCTTGAGAATTATTTTGTATAATTTTTAATATTTTGCAAACTAATACCATTTTTATAAATTTTATGCCCCCAAAAACCGATCGATTAAAATTTGTCGAAAGCCTTTTCAAAACCCAAAAAAAGCACAGATAGACGCTTTTTCTTAAACAACGGGGAATATCAATCGGGCCCATATAAGGTAAACAAGTGATAAGTGTTGGGGAAATTTTTCCCAAAAGCCTCCCTTTTTTCAATCCCAAATCAAATCGAATGTTTAAATTTAACATCTTTAAAAGTTCATTCAAAATTACTTGTAAACAGTTTTCCAAAAAGGATACCCTAGTTATCCCAGGGTAATTACGGGGTCTAAGCCCACATCCTTTGTTTTTGAATTTTGGGGATTTTATAACCCCAAGCCCAACCCTTTGGAACCCTTTCCCGAAATTAAAAAAGGGGGTTTTTTAAACTTTTGACATAAAATTTTTGCATTTTCACCCCCGAATTTTTCAAAAAATTCTTTGCTTTATTATCTATCCACTGGTTTTGTTTTTTTTAACTTTTTAATGCAATCCCATTACTTCATTTTCGGTGTTTAAAAATTACCCCAAAGGTAAAAGGGGTTCCCTTTAAAAGGGGCACATTTTCAAGAATTCGTCAACTTTTTCTCCTTTCATCCACATTCTTTATTTTTAAAAAATAAAAAAAGCATGGCAACGGGGTTGGGTTTTACGGTTGGATTTTCTCTTCGTCCTTTTAAAGAAGTCCAAAAAGCCTTTGGATCTTTGGTTGGGAATTTGGGCCCGTAGTGTTTTTACCCATTTTTTGGTAATATTTTCTTTTTCTTTTTTAGCTGTTTTTTATAGGGTTTTGCTGCACGTACCCTTTCCGCCTTTAAAAAAAAAATCATTTTTCAAAAGTAAACTTTTCTCCTAAAAAGGGCAAAAATTGTTTCTTTTAATTTTTAAAAATTTCTTTAAAACCCATGGTTTACCCTTTCTTTTTTTTTTTTATTTGGGTTTTTGGAAACCTTTCCTCCTTTTTTTTAAAGTTGTTTAGGATTTGCATTTTTCAAGAAAATATATCATTAACTTGCCCCAAATTTTTTAAACTTTGTTTACGAAATTTTTGGGAAATTTGAAAGCAAGTAAATCTGGGCTCAGTCTTATTGATGAATTTTTTTGGTAACATTCAAAGTCATCAAAAAATTTGTTTCAAAGATATTCCATCTTAAATACCCGGGAATTGGCTTCGTTAGCATGCGAAATCGGCGCTGTTTTTTTCTGTTCTCCCCCTTGATGAAATTGAAAACTTTATGGAAATTTGGGAAAATAAATATTGAAATTTAATTCTTTTAAAATCTTCCACACTAAAATTACCACTATAAAAATAAATCAAAAGAAACTACAGCGTAACCCAAACTACAGATGATTTTTAAAGTCAGTTTCCCTTTTCCCTTTAACCCCCCCCAAATTACCATTCATGTAAATGCTGCCCATGCTTTGAAAAAGTTTTTTAATTTTCTTTGTCCAAAATTGTTTGTTTTTCTTCGGATGTTAAAAACAGGGAAAGTTATAATCTCTATCAAAAAACGCAATAAAGCAAAAAAAAATTATTGACCCAACAATTCTTTTAAGCTGCCCCGGTCTTGAGTTAAAGCCCCCTAACGGGACAAATTTGCTATCAATACCAATATTCAGAATTGTATCTTGAAAATTTTTGTAAACATTTCAAATAAAGAAAGGTTTGATCCCTCGGGGTTCAATTAAGCAAAAAAAACAAAAAATTTTCTTTTAAAAAAATGGAGTCAAAAAAAAGAAAAAAACAATGCCCCTTTGACACATATAAAAATCCACAAATTATAGCTCCCTGCAGATAAGAAATTTTAATGGTATTTTTAAATCTTTTTTTTCTTCAAAGCAGTGACATGTGAACAAAACCCAGTTTTTTATTAAACTAGTATACCCCAGATTTTCTTTTTTATTTGCTTCATTTTTAAAAAAAACGCAGTTTTATCCATAATTTAAACGTATCAACTTCAGCAAGTTTCTTTTGAGATGCGGGAACAACATCTACCTATTAATAAACCCAAACAAAATCGGGAAAAAAGCAAGTTTGGACAGGAAAAACCAAAACTTTGAGGCAAACACATTAAAGGCATCTATTGGCATTTCTCCATTAATGCAAAAGGGGCATCTGCTTCGTGCCCTCATTGTAAAGATTATCATCTTCTTTTTCTGTCAATCTTTTTAAATTGCATTATTTTCAGACTAAAATTTATTATTTCACCCCGTATTGCCATCGGCTTTTTTCCCCTGCTATCAGAATGATTATCTGAATCACTAGGGGATTTTTTGGGGCCATTTGCTGACCCTTGTACGGGTTTTTATTGCCCGTTGGGATCATGATAACAAGCAAAAATGTCAATGTATTCCTTTTCCAAATGCCTAAACCCCCCTTTTTCCCTTTTTACCTTTCCCCACTCAATAACGTTCGTAACTTTTCTTGCATGTTTGTAAAAAAAAACCCTAAAAACCCTATCTTTACTTTTCCCTCCTTTTCCAGGTTTTACTTGGGAGACATTTCCCTTTTTTCAATACCCATATATCAAGTTTGAGGGCCCTTCATGGTCAACACTTTTTTTTCAACACATTGATTATAACATTAGACTATGAGTCAAAATTTTTAAAGGCTTTCGGTAGGTTTAAAACCCTTTTTTAATCTTTCTTTTCGTTTGTACCAAATTTAAATTTTCTTTCATTACGTCGTACAACCCATTTATGATAAAAAATCCATTTTCACAACCCCTGCTCACAAAAAAAAAGTTGCTCAATAATATTACATTTGGGTTTCTAATATAGGGGGTAATGCTCCGTACCCCTTTGTCGGTTGAGAAGAAAGCAAAAGGGTTTTTCCCGTGCTTTTCAATGGTTTCCCCTTTTCCCCCCCCCACTTGGAAAACTCCTCCCCAAAACGATATAACCAAGCGTAGCACCAAAACCCGAAGGGCCCCCTTTTGATATTTCATTGTATAAAAATTTCCCGGTCTTCACTTCTTTCGGTGGGACTGTCACTTAAAACCCTTTTTTTCACTTTGATTTGCACACTTAAAATTCACATTTTACATTCGCCCCTACGGTCTATAACCCCGCATCATACATTCGTACGCAAATGAAGCAAGAGATATTTTTAAAGCACAAGACTCATTTTTCATATCGGGTTTAAAACCCACATTCGTTGAACTTTTCACTCACTTTCGTCCTTTGTATTTTAAATCAATAATTTGCTCCTTCATATTTAAAACCCCTCCCCAAACCCTTTTGCATCCTCATTCTATCATTTTCCCAAAAGCTTTTCCTTTCTTTTCTACATTTTTTTGGCTCTTCGTTTAAAAGAGGGCCCGACTTTGGAAAACGCTCACATACTCCCAAAACTGCTGGGGAAAGGTGTGCCTGTGAACGCCGAATGAACCCCCAGGGGGCCCTATTCCCAAAATTTTTGGGTTCCCGGCGAAAAAATCAGGTGGGTAGGCCAGTCGATCATGGGGCGAACCCCCGGGCTCCCCAAGCGGAAAAAAGGTCGTTTGGGTTTTCTTATTTTTGACGGGCTTGTGGTGGTTGTCCCGGGGGAAATCCCGGATGGGTTTCTTGCGACGTGGATGGTCCCCTCTTGGTTTCCCCACCCTTCCACGGCAGGGGGGGGCTTTTTTTACGTACCCAAACAGCCCAGAAAGGGGGGGGGGGGTGAGGTTTGTCGTTGTTTAAAAAAACCCTTTTCATAGCCCTTCTTTCCCTTCAGGGTCTTTTTTCATCATCAGCTCGGGACGTTTTTTGTCTCGACACGAAAAATTTACCCGGCCCCTGCAGGTGGCCCCTTTTCTGCTCCCGTTCCGCCCCCCTGTGACAGGCGCGATTTAAAATTTTCCCCCCCTCCAAAAAAGTTTCCCCCATCACGGGCCCGGGCCCTTTTCTCATGCTCAGTGTTTCACCGTTTCTTTCCCCCAATCCCAAAAATTCGGACCCATTTTCTGCGGGAATACTGTTGCCCGGGCGATCGTTCTATAAGGCAGTCACGAAAAGCAGCCTCCCCAATTTTCAGATGACAGCAGAGGGGGCAAAAGTTTTACGCCCCTAACGCTCCAAATTGTTGATCCACATGTCCATCACCCCCCTTTATCACCTTACATCGCCATAGACCGCGTAGAACCCCAGCGTCCAAAGGAGGAGAGTTTTTAGAGCAGGATCATCTTCTTCCTGTGGAGAAACGCCCTTTAAAGTTCGTTGATGCGGTGACCACCCTCTCTGGATTTTTTTGAGGTTTGAACAGAGAAACTTGCTCTTTTTTTCTTCTCCATACCCTTTATCACATTAAATTTAAAAATTTAAAACCCCTTCAGTGCGGGAATTTTTTTTGAGTCTTTCTTAGTGAGGGAAAAGGGGAATTTTAAAAAGGGGTGCGTTTTGTTTTTGACTTTGCAAAGCCCAACCCCAAATCAACAAAATTTAAAAAAATTTAAAAAAGACGCGGCAAACCTGGTTACAGCACTGGGTTGTGTTGGGGAAAAACAAGGTCCCCACGTGTGGTTTATTTAAAGAAAAAGGCTTTTTATCGAGGGACAACAGCCAACGGGGAACCCCCAATTTCCCGTCGCCGGGATTCCGATATCCTTTTTGATATGCGTTTTCACGAATATGGGGGGTTTAAAAAGGGGAACCGCGAGCCGAAAAAGCCCACACTAAGTGGACCAACCGAACTGCCTGAACAACTGAAACGAGCAAAAAAACCCGGCAAAACAGCACCCAAGGGGAAAATTGAAAAAAGAAGCGGGAAAAAGGCCACAAGCGTTCTTTTACGGGGGTTTCTACAAAAAAAATTTCCTTTTTACCAAACCCCCGGGGGAAAAAAAAAAAGGTCCTTTTAAAACACACCTTTGGGGACTATAAAAAACTTTTAAAACTTATAACCGAATACACAGAAACGTATATACAAAAAACCAGCCTCGGTGAATGAAATAGACCAAAAAAATCGCAAACACAAAATCAAAACAACCTCCATGAATCGGGGGACATCACTCTCTCCTATAAGCGAGAATAGAGGGAGGGGGCTGTGGGGGTGGGGGTGGGTGGGGATGGGGAAGAACAATGGGCAGGGTGGGTGGGGTGGGGTGGGGGGAGGGGGACAAGGGATAGGAAGAAAAGTAGTGTGGGGGGGGGGGGGCGATACAAAGCTGTCGTTAAGCAAAATCAATAATTAGAGAGAGAGAGAGGGGGGAGAGGGGGGAGAGAGAGACAGACAGACAGACAGACAGATAGACACACAGACAGACAGAGAGGACGAGACAAAGAGAGTGAGAAAGAGTGTGTGTGTGTGTCCTTCATTTAACGTCTATCCACTATTCGTGATATTAGAAAGTGTGTGTGTGTGTGTGCGTGTGTGTGTGCGTGTGTGTGTGTGTGTGTGTGTGTGTGTGTGTGTGTGTGTGTGTGTGTGTGTGTGTATGTGTGTGTGTGTGAGAGAGAGAGAGAGAGAAGAGAGAGAGAGAGAGAGAGAGTGACAGAGTATGAGAGAGAGAGAGAGAGAGAGAGAGAGAGAGAGAGAGAGAGAGAGAGAGAGAGAGAGAGAGAGAGCGTGAGAGAGTGAGTGAGGGGCAGAATGAGAGAGAGTGTGGGACGAACGAACGAACGAAGGAAATTTTATTTTACCAGGGCAATGAGATAAGCAAATTGCGCATGCTTTTTTTCCACCCAGCCCTGGGGGAGAGAGAGAGAGAGAGAGAGAGAGAGAGAGAGAGAGAGAGAGAGAGAGAGAGAGAGAGAGAGAGAGAGTGAGAGAGAGAGAGAGACGTAAGAAAGAGAGACGCAAGAAAGAGAGGGAGAGAGAGGAAGTGAGAGAGAGGGAGAGAGGGGAGAGACAGACAGACAGACAGACAGACAGGCAGGCAGGCAGACAGACATGTGACATCAGGGTACATGGTGGGCGTGGTCCATCTGGTCTGGCAGTTTTGTTCGAGTGACCACAGGCAAACACCCATTTGATCAGCGCCGACTTTCCGGGAGACAGAGCTCTCTCTCTCTCTCTCTCTCTGCACCGAGAGCAACACTCGAAGGCGTTTTGGTCCTTTTTTTCTTCTTGTTTTTTTTTCTTTTTTAATCGTCGAAGGTCATATCCACAGTACTGGGAATATAAACGCCAAAGCCACATTATTTTGTTGTTAAATCGTCGAAGGTCGTGGTAGTAGCCACAGGCACTCGGAATCGCATACGTTATTAGGTTGTTGTTTGGTTGTTGTTTTTTTTGTTAACATTATAGAGCTTTCATAGAGCTTTCAAATTTGAAGCAGACACCAACATTATTTTCAGATGGGGAACATGGCACTCTGTTAATTTCTCTCCACGACGAACGTATCCAGATTATATTTCAGTTAAAAAATTATTTATAAAGAAAAAAGAAAAGAAAGCGGGCGGGGAGGGGAACGGGGGAACTTATCTGTTTTCGGCTTCAAGATGGCTCTTTCATTTTTCAGTGAACAGATAGCCAGCTCATCTTTTTCTCGGTTTAAAATTAACAGACAACATGGCGAAAACAAACAAGCAAGCAAACAAAACACGGGATAATTCGAACAGTAGGATCACCACGAGAGAACAAGAGAGTAAGATCACCTGACGCCAGAAAACTGAATTATGGCAACGACTTGTTTTCTTTCCAAATTATTTAAATTTCGTTGGTTCGTTGTTGTTGTTTTCTAAAGATGTAGTGCAGCATCCAATGGTCAGATTTCCCTGGAAAACCAGTTCACGACACTGCAGATTTCCCTGGAAAACCAGTTCACGACACTGCAGATTTCCCTGGAAAACCAGTTCACGGCACTGCAGATTTCCCTGGAAAACCAGTTCACGACACTGCAGATTTCCCTGGAAAACCAGTTCACGACACTGCAGATTTCCCTGGAAAACCAGTTCACGACACTGCAGATTTCCCTGGAAAACCATTCAAGACACTGCAGATTTCCCTAAAAAAACAAACAAACAAAAACCCAGTTAACGACATTGCAGATTTCCCTGGAAAACCGGTTCACGACACTACAGATTTCCCTGGAAGACCGTTCACGACACTACAGATTTCCCTGGAAAACCGGTTCACGACACTACAGATTTCCCTGGAAAACCGGTTCACGACACTGCAGATTTCCCTGGAAAACCAGTTCACGACACGACAGATCTCCCTGGAAAACCAGTTCACGACACTGCAGACTTCCCTGGAAAACCAGTTCAGATTTTCCGGGAAAACCAGTTCACGACACTGCAGATTTGCCCGGAAAACCAGTTCACGACATGACAGATTTCCCTGGAAAACCAGTTCACGACACTGCAGATTTCCCTGAAAACCAGTTTTACGACACTGGAGATTTCCCTTGAAAACCAGTTCACGACACGACAGATTTCCCTGGAAAACCAGTTCACGACACTGCAGATTTCCCTGGAAAACCAGTTTACGACACTGGAGATTTCCCTGGAAAACCAGTTTACGACACTGCAGTACGTATGAAATGATAAAATCTCATCGGAAAACAGGGACCAATACATCTCATTGGAAAAGGAAGATTTACACATCACATCGGAAAATAAAAAACTAACACATTTCAATGCAAGACAGACTCGCACACACACACACACGCACGCACACACACACACACACACGCACACACACACGCACACACACACACACACACACACACACACACACACACACACACACTGGAGACTGCTGAGGCGCACCACATGACCCCAAACATCGGCACGAGGTCAAATATGATTTGAACACGGAACTTTCTTAATGGATCCAGATTAGTCGTGAAATGTGTCTTTTTGCACGATGGAAGGTTCAAAAGGAAGAAAAGAGAGAGAGAGAGAGAGAGAGAGAGAGAGAGAGAGAGACAGAGAGAGAGAGAGAGAGAGACAGAGAGAGAGAGAGAAAAGAGAGAGAGAGAGAGAGAGAGAGAGAGAGAGAGAGAGAGAGAGAGAGAGAGAGAGAGAGATCCCACACAAACACTGCAGCACCGATCTGTCATAGTGAGAAGAATGGTTAAAAAAAAAACATAAATAAAAATTTAAAAAAAACTACTGGACCGACGCGAGCGAGTTCCGCTACAGTGTCAGGGCCCGTTGTATGGCAGCCCACGCGGATCATACAGCACCCGTTCAGGGCCAAGCTGTATGTTAGGGGTGGTGGTAAGAGTGAGAGAGCAATATTGAAATGGCTGATTTGAAGTCGCCGAGAAGGCCGTTGGACCGATTCTGCTTCTGGCTCCTTCTGATAACGTTCACTTCTCGCCATGAAGACATCGCAAGACTCCCATTGCAGCAAACACCCTCAAGTGTGGCGGAGAAGGACGATGCGCGAGTC
>CM031616.1:60762437-60788880 GCA_018398815.1 Conus ventricosus
AGCTTGCTCTGGTTGCAGCTGGGGTTCTTTGTCTCTAAGTAAAAGGATTTGCTAGCACGTGGTGCTTCCTTTTATAACCGGAGGGAACCCACAAGGTCACTCAAACAGGAAGTCACATGGGCGCCTCCCCAGGACATAATCATTTCTTTGTTCTAATTGGAATTTATTTAAAAACCTTCCTTTCTATTTAAATGAGTGATCCTTAATTTATACAACTATAAAGATTTCCTAGAATGTTACAATAATAGAAATCCCTAATACAATTTATTTCTTTTTGGTTGTTTGTTTATTTTCTGCGGGACTACTTCCTGCTTAGTAAAAATTTCCACCAAACTATACATACAGCATCCGTGCAATTCTCGACTCTTTCTGTTGTTGTTTGCACAGATGTTGTGCAGAACCAACCTGGCTGTAATCTACCACAGAAATTCCTTATTTTATGTGGGGGGTTACACAGAAATTATACAGAGCATTTCTCCATCTTGTGCTGCAAGATAAAGTTGAACGTGAAAAACGCAAAAAGTGAAAATCAGCAAGGAAAACAGAAGGCCCCAATTGTTGATGGTGGCTTCCATTCTCGCTCCTCTGCCCTGCTCAACAAGTGGGGGGGGGGGGGGGGAGGGTACAGTGAACTGATTAGCTTCCATGTCTTAGACATCACCACACACACACACACTACACACACACACACACCCACACCACCACACACCACAGACCACACCACACACACACACACACACACACACACCACACACACACACACACACACACACACACACACACACACACACACACACACACACACACACACACACACACACACACACACACACACACACACAACCACCACACACAACACACACACAACACACACAACACACACACACACACACACACACAACACACACACACACCACACACACACACACACACACACACACACCACACACACAACCAAAACACACACACACACACACACACACACACACCACACACACACACACACACACCACACACCACACACACACACACACACACACACACACACACCCACACAACACCACACACACACTACACACCACACAACACACACACACACACACACACACACACACACACACACACACACACACACACACACACACACACACACCACACACCACACACACACACACACACACACCACACACACACACACACACACACACACACACACCACACACACACACACACACACACACCACACACCACACACCACACACACACACCACACACACACACACACACACACACCACACACACACACACACCACACCACACACACACACCACCACACCCACACACACACAACACACACACACACACACACACACACACACACCACACACACCACACACACACACACACACACACACACACACACACACACACACACACACACACACACACACACACACACACACACACACACACACACACAAATGGAAACCCATGCCAGGTGATTGTACCCCTGAAACAGAGGAGTGAAGGTACGTAGCCTCGCCCTAAGAAACTGGGAACTGGAGGCAGAGCAGAAGTACTTGGCAACCTCTGTATGGCATCTTGGATCGCATGGGAGCCAGAGACGACAAAACCCCATGACATCTCATGAACTATTGGAAACATTCCACTGAAAATAGAGGTATTTCTTTCAAAACCTAATCATCTATACATCACCCAGTTTCTGTTTTTAGGAGTGAAAAGAAAGTGACCAGTTAAGGAATATGAACTTCACATGTTCAACGACATGGGTCCTACAGGATCTGTACTCTATGATCTTATCCAGATGTTGCTTTTAATCTACACACTCTGAACAATATGGGTCTTTCATGACCCATTCATTTTACTGAGGCTTTATAGTATGTCTCTGCTGACAATGCGGGTCTTCTATAAAGTAAAACAAACCTGTGAAATCTACGATTTGCTAAAGACTGCATCTGTGAAAGTATGTGGTCAACAACGATGTCCAGTTATACCTAATTAGATCAGTCAGTCAGCATGTGACGTTCTGTTTTGCATTTGTGTGTTTTGTTGCAGTCCTGGTGTGGTCGTTACAGAGCTTCAGAAGAGAGGGGGGCTGGATGACGAGAGTATGCCAAGGTAATTTCTGTTGTCGTCATCGTCTTTTTAGCTTTCTTTGGCTTTTTGAGTCCAGCAAAGAGGAAAGGCAACATTTTCTAAGAGCGGCATGTGCCTGTTTTTCTCATTCTGAAAACAATGAGGAACATTGTTCTAATTCAGAGTTTAAAATTTGATGGCATTTCTTGAGGTGTCTTTCAGCAGGACATGTTGTCTGGCAGATGATGATGCTACATCCAAGGCAGACCCTGAAGACTTCTGTGAGGGAGGAGAGGGACAAATAAAAAAGAAAAAGACACAAATGCTGCAGTGACTGGTGTCATTCGCTGCTGACTGGGAGGTTATGGGTTTCTCCAGCACTGGAGAGATCACAAGGATTCCAGTAGTTTTTAGTTTTGTCCAGCAACAAAACAGACAGGGTTGAAATTTTCCACTATTGTAGATTTTCACCTGGCCCAAGTCTTTTTGGATTAACTAATGTGATTGTGAAGAGCTGTTGGTGCCAGAAGAAGCTACATGACTCTGGTGGGAGAATGGTGACGTGTATCAGCTTTCCTTTCGCTGCAGACTTACTGGTGATGTCATATGGGAACTTTAGTGGTTCAGATTCAGAGGAATGCAGCTTTAGCCCTCTTTACATCAACGATTTCCCCTCTACCCCACCCCAATCCCCACCCCCAGAGATCTTCAACACTGTTAGTATCATATCAAGATGTGGTTCATCAACTCACAATGCCCGACTTAGGCACGTCATCTCAGTGCTTGGCATCAGACTCTACAACTCCCTTCCTCCCCCACCCTCTCAATCTCTCTGTCTTTGAGCATAGAGCATAGCCTCTGATCAAAAGGGATCATCTTGGAGGTAATCTGTCAAGTTTATCTTTTAACTGTGAAGTCAAGAGAAATTTCCATGTTCAAAATCCCTGCATTAGCTAGTGCTACGTTTTGGCCCAGGCTGGCCCATGCACAAAGTGAAGCGTGCAGTGGGCTCCGATTGGTCGATGGCAACCACACAGGTGAGTTTCACCCACGTTATAAAGGGGTGGCTGTTTGAAAGTGTTGATCAGTTTCCCAGATCAGCTCTGCAGGTGTCTGTTTCTCTCTGGCCTGGGTGATGCATGTGATGCATACTATGAATGGAAGCATAGAGATTGACCCTATCATTTAGTGTCAGGCCAGGGTACAGCTTAAGTAAGGTTATACACACAAGAGTTTGTTTTCAGTGTGATTTATATGCATTTTTTGGTCACATGATTGTTTTATTGTTTTTAGTTTCTGGAGCGCTGCAAAGAGACCCACGCTCTAGGACGACCAGGACAACCAGAAGAGGTGGCTAACACCATCGCCTTCCTGGCATCAGAAGGTGCTTCCTACATCACGGGTGTGACACTATCGGTGGACGGGGGACGCCACGCCATGTGCCCAAGATAAAGAGACGGTGCCGACATGACCAAACCCCAGACCATCCATGAGCTGGTTCATTCAAACAAATATCCAGTGGGGTGGGACATGGTTGCTGATATATTGATGTCATTTTTAGAGAAATTGCTGTGTCATTTTTGGCTATTGATTTTTAATAATCAGATTCGGTTTTGGGTGGATGTGGCTAAGCGTGTGTGAGCTTGTACAATTCCATTTACAGTGTGCTGCCAGTGCATCACCGTGCCATCCAGTATTTTGGCTCTGCATCTGTTCAGCTTGTTAGTTGTTTTTGTTGTTGTTGTTGTTTTCCCTCTGAAGACATAGTGTTTATGTAGGTGATTACAAAGTTGAAAAAACAAAGGATGTCTTTCTTACTGTTAATGAAGTGACCTGCGATTAGTTTTGCATCCTAAGGATGCGTAAACCAGCTAGATGCTTGAGTGTAGTTCATGTGGGAGAACACAGACCATTGAAAAGTGCACTGGACTCATATTACAGTACAAATTGAGTAAGAAACTGTAGAACAGTTGAACTGATTTTCGTCACAGTCTCTGGATTTCATGACTCAGTATAGCGGTTTGCTTTTTAATGTTTTTGATGTCTCAGTCTTTAGGCGTCTGACTCTCATGTATGACTGATGTGATATGGAAAGATTGCTCTACCCTCCATGCATGAAGAATGTGCATTTTCCCTTTTTAGTTGTCAGGGATGTTTTAGGGTGTTTTTTTTTGGTCTCTGACTACCTTTCTTCATGAAAGTAGTTTTCCTACACCCCATGTATTGGATAGGAAATAACTCTTACTGGGAGTAAAGTGCTTTTAAAAAAAACAACTTTCAATGAGGTTTATTTGAAGATAAAATTCATTTGACAGATGAGGAGAAGCAATCTTTTTTTCTATCGCCTCTCTTTTGTCTGCATGTCAGAAAGGATGATGGGAACGAAATTCTTCCCAGACTATCACACTGACCTGCGCTACTCTTTGCGCAGAGACTGTACGCACAAAATGAGGACGGCCATTTCTGTGGAGCCGGTAGCACACTTGGAGCCTGCTCCCATGAGCAGACAGGGAGTTTGTGCCTAATGTCAGTAGTTACTTGTGGAAAGTGGTCAGACTCTTTCAGTCCTCTGTTGGCAGAACAGGGATCCCAGCCAAGGGTTCGGAAGGAAATGCTGGCAGATCTGTGTTGAAGAACAGAACAAACGGAAGATGCTCTGGGACTGGGAAGGGTCTTTGAACATGGAGAGAGGGAGACATACAGTCCCCATGATGTGCAGGTGGTTAAAAAAAAAGTAACTGAAAGGCTGACAGAGCTCCGGTGATGGCCATCTGGTCGACCTAGCCTGGATGAGGTTAGGCGTAGCGTGTGTCAGGTAAGCGAGAGAAAGATGACACTAGGAATTAAGTACAAACTAAGTGATTAAACTTCAAACTCTAAAATTAGTCAGACATATGGGTGTGTAAGTGGCCACAAAACAAAGGGTTTGAATCAGAATTAAATGAACAGATGCACATATATCATTGCTATGTGACAACAAAAATGAAATATTTAATCCTCAGAATCTGAGTTGGATATGTCAATTCACAAAATTTCAGCATTGGTGTGATGTGGTCGGATACATAGATTGCGTGAACTGATGATTATTGTTTAGGATGCTTTATGTACTGGAACCGAGTGGGGTTTATATAAGCGACTGATGGATTAATTCTTGACAGCATTGTTCAGCTATGTGAATGTGTGTGCATGTGTAAAAGAGTGGCGAGCAGAAGGGGAAGCAAAGGAGCATTACTGGGGGGTGTTTTGTTTGTTTTTTATTAACCATCAAAAGGAAAATTGCAATCATGTTGTTTACAGATTCACATTTTCAGATAAGTGATATTGTTTTGATATTATGAAAAGAACATATCTTCTAGTTCTCCACAGCCCGTAAGCATGACAGAAACTTGACGCTGTCTCTAGGCTCTACTTGTGATGTTGACCAGTGCTATTAAAATTTTAACCTTGGGACTGTTTTAACGTGGAACCTCTCGCACCATTTGTCATCCTGTCTTCTTGCTTAGATGTCAGTCAGCCTCTCCATTTCTGTCTTGTCTTCTCTCCGGTTTTTTTCTCTACCCTGGCACCCCCTCTAATTTCCAGTGTCCAGTCTGTCTGTCTGACTGTATCATCTTTCTCACACATAGGAACACACATGCACACACCTGGGCCATCACACATGCACAAACACACAGAACTCTTCCCTGCCTTCTTTGGGGCGTCTCTCGATCGTTGTTCTTTCTGACTGTTCCATACACAGCCACACCCAGCCACTTTTTGCTGCATCGCAGATGGGAGTCCATGATGCTCACCATCTTGCCACAGCGGCTTGGTGGAAAAAAAATTAGCAGCGATGGTCAGTGCTATGCGGTTCCATGATGCGCTGAACTCTGGGCTTCCCTTCATATCTGGCATCAACCAGGCCTGAGAGATACATTAGGTATGGACTGACAGCACGGATGAAGATCATCTGTCAGTGACCTTCAGCTAGGTATAGAGTAGGCGAGCAGTGTTAACAAGGTTGAAGCAGAAGGCAAAAATTTTTTTTATTAACAAAAGAATGCATCAGTTGTTTCATCCATTTATATGATTTTGATATGAAAACTACTTGTTCTCCAGCCCGACAAAAACGCTCTAGTCTTAGTTACATTAAATTTCATGTTTACTTCGCCCACGTTTAGAGCACACTCATCGCTCTCCTCCACGCCCAATTTCCTGCCGCGTTCTTTTTTTCACACATAGGATGCAGTAAATGCCAACAAGAATCTCCCCCTGCGTTTATAAAGAACTTTTGCTCAGAGAGGGATCATATGACATCTTGAAGTGAAATGCAGCTGCATGGTATTCTGGTCCCTCATGGACGAGATACTCTGAGTTTAGAATCAGACTATAGATCATGAAAATATCTAGATAACTGATAATGGGGAAAAAAGAAAATAATAACGATTTGAAGAAAATTCGAACTAAATAAATGAATCAAAGACGTAATGAAATGTGAATCAATCATAGCATCTGCATCAACCACTAAGCTTATCATTTAGACGCCCGAAATCGTGGATTTATGACTTCATGCAGAAATCTCATCATTTGGTTGAGTTTTGAAAACAAATGTACCGGCCACTTTCCGGGACATGATACAGAGTTCATGCGTCTACAACACACGCAAACACTACAGCCACATGCACTATGTGCACACTTGTCATCGTGCAGGCGAGTACACAAAGCGGAACAATGGATTACTGTGTAACTTTGTCACTTGTGTCTATTGTTTCCATCCAGCACATGAATCTATGGTTCTTGCATCATATGAATGATGTTTCTATGAACAGAAACAACATTTCCACTGCAACATGATCAGAATTGAGTGATACTAAGCATCTCTTGGATTCCAGTATGAGAACTAACAAGTTTTCCTGACTGTTGTTATAAGACTCGACAATAGGCAGCTATTGAGTTCAAACCACATTGGCTTACAGTCATTTTGGTTACGGCTCCGGCACCAGTTTCAAATGCCAAGATTGTCTAGATTCAATTACAGGACAAGTGAACCACAGTGCACCACACTAGTCCATAGCACATTCAGACACAGCATCAAATCTCCTCCCATTTGGCGTCCTGCCATAGTGATACTACATGTAAGGACAGCAATAGGCATATATCTCATCGCATATGGATCGTCATGTACACATCATCGCCACAAGTCCTTGTGGGACAACAAAACTATCCATTCAAGACCCTTATGTGCTTCCATCCTGCTTTCTTGACTCCGCTTCCGTTTTCATAAGTTGGCAACCCTGATAGGATCTGTTCTTAATGGTGCAGAAATGTCGCACTCAAGAGCTAAATCGACCTCAATACCCATGACTGGGAATCTAGTTTGTCATTGATGATACTTTGCCCTCACAAGGTGTAGAGATCATATGAAGAATACTCGCCAGCAATGAGATCAGGCTAGTCTGCATGGCACATGACACATCATTTCAGAGTCTGCGCCAGTGTGACTCTGATGGGAATAGCACGATTGAATGTCTATGTCATGGAGAGTCACCATCTATAGAGCTTAGTGCAAATTACCATGCGGATGAGCACGGGATTTAATGCATCAACAGAAATTGTAAAAATCGCATTGTTTTTTAAGAATTAAAAGAAAATACCTAAAGTTTAGACTTATAAGGAACATGCAGCAACTGACCAAAAACATTGACACGCACCTAAAAATCTCTAAGACAACTGTGATTTGATGTACGCATGCGAACCACACTGAACCACATTGTGTGGATGTCGCAAGGTAGTGTTGGCAGCACTTCGATATCACATATCTATGGGTTTAAATGCATGAAACATCAGCCACAGAGTATTGACAACTTTTCATGCTGTCATGGAGAATACAACTTGTCACGGCCATACAACATTCACAATTGTGCATAGTATTTCTACAAGAGTGACAAATAGATCAGGTCCAGATATGTGAGTTCAACACAGGAAATCACATAGTAATTAAGGCTGTGCAAGCAATTATGTCACAGTTTCTGTTTCATTAATTGAGAACTTAAAACGAAGGTGATGCCCTGTCAATGGACTGATGCCATACCTTCATATGCGTTTCAGTGCATGGAATGGGAATCGTTTCAAGTGTGTCAATGGAAGTAACCATGCAGGACAGTCTATGTGCCACATAGTCCCTAGAATGTTGAGTCACATTCATCACCTCACAATCTCATTATGAGGTAAGCACAATAGATAAAATCTCAAGCCAGGCACAATCCGCTCCATCATGCTTCATTGTCCATCAGCTTGGTCTGTCCATAACGGTATGTCTATGTGTTACCATACAGAGGTTTCGTCCATTCAGTGTGTCCATTCCAGCAACATGTGGAGCACTAAGGCCAGGAATTGTAGGCGTATGCATCGAAAGACTACTTTCTGTAGATGAGCGATTCTATCTGAAATATGTTGAGAGCTCCTCACAGGTGCGTTGCTGTGCACGGTCTTGCAGGATCCCTAGCTAGTAGGACTGTAGCATGGTGCATTTAAGTTGGCTCATGTGTGAGAGCTGTCATGGTCATGTTCCAAATATCACTAGAGATGAGCAGCAACAAGGAATTGTTACGTTGCATGTTGTTGAAAGAAATAGCAGTGCTTTAAGAAATGCTGTAGCTTGGCCTATGTGCTGGCATCGCTAAATCTGGTCTTAGAATCTGTTGTGATGACTTGACCAATGCTTTGGTGACAGTCGAGTGGCGCCATAGGATACATTTGGGTTAAACCCTGCCACTCACCCAAGTAGACATGACATGTTCAAAGAATAAACTTGACATACCAACAGAGCATTCAGTCAATCTGTATGGCCTCATATACTCACATGGTCAGCCAAATTAAGCCCATGGTTATATATGTTCTACACAACACAATGAAATAGTATTGCGTTACAGTTCTCGAATGTACATGGAATGAGAATGTGGCTCTGTATTAATTTTAGCGTTTCTCATTATTGTGCTTTAGACCATAGTGTGTTTTCAGCTTGGCTAATTTGTGCGTTGCATGTTCAGAATGTATGTGAGGAATGTGACACATGTATGGTGTCCTGACGTGTCGCCGATCAAATAGTTCTTGATCACGCATCACACCACTTTTGCACCAAACGATAAAAATGAAAGAATCTCATACAACGTATCGGCTGTTGCCCTGCTTCGCATCACGGCATACCATCGTCGCGTTCTTTGCAGGTCCTATCAAGCATTGTGTGTCCTCAATTTTGCCTTCACGGCCTGATGATGTATTGTGGTTAAGAGCGATTACATCTTGCGTTGGCTGCCCAACATCGTTATGTCGATCATTATGTGTACCAAGGAGGTTGCATTTGTGGCGCAGTATGTAGGCCTCAGTCAGTTAATCGGCTGCCGTGGAGTGTGGCATGGAACTAGGTTAAAGTTATCTGCTGGGTCGCGTCTGGTCCAGTTTCGGATACAGCAGGTGGCGCCCAGGGACTTGTAAGCTTCTTTGAGTGTTTACGTGCTTCGCCTGTCTGTTTACGCTTGCTTGCTTCTTTAGCAGCAGTCAGTGGTCTGTCACTCTTCTTTTCTAGACGGTTCCATCTCTAAATGCACATAGGTCATCCTAGCGCCCACTCTTAAGTACATAATTAAATGATAACCATACAACAGTTGCATCTCTTAGTTGGCCTCCTGGACAAATTTAGGCAACATATGCCTGGTCGATCATTTCAACAGTAAAAAATGGCAATTCAGGCCGTACAGTTGAATGTACAATGATTGGGTTGAGTTAATGCTTTCATTATGCTGTCTTACACCAAATGTTTTCAAGTCAATTTGTGCTTTCATTCATGATGTATTGCATAATTGTGAGAAAGCTTGTATGTTGTCCCGCAGTGTGGTAGTTCCACCCTGCATACAGCACTTGGCCAATACGAAAAAAGTAAGGATATCATATAAACTTGATGAGTCATTTGCAGTCACTGACGCATGCCGTTTCCGGGTGTACTTATTCAATACAGTGTCGATTTTACAATACGTGTGTAGCCTGCCAAGTTTGTAGAGAAGAGTTAACTGTGGTTATAATAGCATTCTTCTTCTTCTAGGTTCGACTCAATCATCTGTTCTTCTAGATTAGTCGTACTATTTGCATCTTGTCAGGCGTCATATGGGTCATTACAAAAGGTGATATGTTGGCACTTGCTCAGGATGGCATACCTCATCTGTCCGTGAGTTCGCCGTGATGAATGGGTCACGGGCTATGTTGGATTTACAGTGGACCATCACTGTGTTCACGGTTATACTCTTCCGTTGCTTCTCTCTCGCAAGAGTCAATTTCTTCACTCCCTCTTCTCTTCTTCCAAATCTTTCACTTCTTAAATAACGAGATGTCCCAGCGCTGTGTAGTTACATATAACATAACTTGCCGATCACTCGACTGGATTACGGAACCGGAGTCGATTGGCAACAGGTCACACTCTGTCGTTCAGTTCTATGCATTGTCTCTATTCCCAGGTAAGCAAAAGGTTAAAAAAATCGTTCCTCTCTCACTCTCACTCTCTCCATCTCTCTCGTTCTCTCTCTCACTCAAATCTTCTCTCCTGGGCATCCTCGTCTCTCTCTCCTCGTGCCACGTCTCCATTCTCTCGTCAACTCATCCTAACGATCGTCTCTCTCCTCGTCATTCACTCTCTTCATCATAACTACCGCTAATACTTCTACTAATTCAAACCAGTATCCATAGGACACTACACCTTATCTTGTATCAGCATCTCCATTTGATCAGTGACAGCTGATAACTCTTCTCTCTAGGTTTCCATTCTAATCTCATGCTTCATCCAGCTGACTGCAAAGTTGCTCATTCACTTGGCTGTCCCATGTTGCACGGTCAGTTCTATACACACACACACCACTCCTCATCTCCACTCTCATCTCCACAGTCTCGCCATACACTACACACACCTACACACTACACAATTCACACACACCCCAACATCAACCCATCACATCTACCATTCTCACTCTCCACAGTCTACATCCTACCACTATGCCCCTTCCCACTCCAGTCTCACTTCATCTACACATCAACTCCATTCAACAATTATTTCCTAAACTACCACTGGACATTCTTTTTAAATCTAGTCTCAGTAACACACCTTGACTTGCTATCCTGCGCATGTCAGTAATGCATGCTCATATAAATATACATCCTTCTCTCTCTCTCTTCTCTCATCTCTCCTCCCTCTCTCTCTACCTCTCTCTCCCTCTACTCTCTCTCTCTCTCTCTCTCTCTCCACTTCTTACTCCTCTCTCAAACACAGCTAATAATCTAATGAAAATTCAAAACCAAACAAGGACACTGACACCTTATTGGAACAGGAGATTATCAATTTGATCAGTGTACACTGAATAATTCATGTTTAATTTAATGTTGCTTATAGCCCAGCTGACTGCAAATTGCCATATCAGGCTGTCCCCATGTTGAAGTCAGTTCAACTACACCACACACACACACACACACACAACACACACTCCACACACACACCACAAGCACACCACACACACACACACTACACACACTACACACACACACACACACACACACACACACACACACACACACACACACACACACACACACACAACTCATTAAAACATATTTTCTAAAAACATACTGGAATTTCATTTTTTTAAAAATCTGTCTCAGTAAAACCTTAGATTAAGAATATCCTGCGCAATGTCATAAATGCATGATCATATAATAGACAACACATTTAATAGCTATCAATATTGTACCTTTTCCCATATACCTCTTTGTTTATCGGCATTGAAACTTATTTACTACGACCTGAAAAATGTCAAGAAAATTTGGTCTTCATGCAGAGGGTGGTCCTTACCAGGGAGACAATCATGGGCAGTTCACAAAAAGTGAAAATGCTCATACTTAAAGTGTGAGTCAGAGTCTTGGTTGATGCCTGGAAACTTGACTGAATTCCTGTTTAGATATGCTGTCGCTGAGTGAAGCATCAGTTGCCAACACTGAACGAATGTTTTCATCTTAGTTAATTTTGAGATCACTTTAGCAGAAAACAAAAATGGCTGAAGTGATTGTTCTAAAATGAGATCAGGGAGATTTCAAGTAATTTAGAAATAGCTGTTAGGAGACTGATGCCAGTCTCTCTTTTTTCTCCCTAAAAATGTCCTCAAAGAGTCATTACAGATCATGGTAGGTCGATGCTTGTCGGAACAGGACCACTTTTCCAATCTCCTTCCTCCCTCTCCTAATTCCTGCCACTTTCTCTGTTCACTCTCAACTCCCCACACTTTACTACCTCCTCTCACCTCTGTCTTTCTACACCTATTCCTCCTCTGTCACTGAGTGTTGGTGTGTGTATGTGTGTGTTGTGTTGTAGTGTGTTGTGGTGGTGTGTGTAGAGTGTGTGTGTGTGGTGTGGGTGTGTGTGTGTGTGTTGTGTGTGTGTGTGGTGTGTGTGTGTAGTGTGTGTGTGTGTGTGTGTAGTGTGTGTGTGTTGTGTGTGTGTGTGCAGAAGTGAAATACTTAAAAGTATAGCTTCCTCTCTATAAGCTTTGTCATTTGCCAGATGTTTTGAAAAAGAAAAAAATCAAAATAAACTGAGCACCACTATTGGGTGTTGTGTGCTTCACATTTTTTATCTTACTATAGTGTCACGTGTAACAAAGTCATCAGTCAGAATTTTTTGTGTTTTGTGAGACAGGAAACAATATGGAGGGATTGTTTAACGGAGGTTCCACTCTTATTGGACAAAGCATAACAGAGCTCTAGAGAAAAGTCTTCTGCAAATACATGCATATCATTAGAGAATATTAATGTACACACTTTTACCTCACTTTTGGTTTTTTTTCAATCATCTTTAGGTGGCCATTGCATCAGACTTCATAAGAATTTCCTTACAATCAATACCAAATACCTGTGTTTCTACAACAGTAGAGGAGGAAATGTTTACATACCTACATATTGTTTGTGAAGGCAATCCTCCACTGGATGACAGTAGAAAAAAGAAAAAGGGAATGGATGATGTACACAAGAAGAACTGATTCTGATGGGGTGATCCAGCAACAGTACTGATTACCGATAATTACACAACTGATATTTTCTAAGACATTGAAGTTGGTTGCAGTATTGCTTTATGGTTTTATGAAATATAATAACAAATGCATTTTAGTAAAATTTTAAATATTATTAACTTTTGTTTATCAAGATGAGACCATTAGTACACTTTTACCAAGTAAAAGAGAAGAAATTATTAAACATCATGCTAAATACAGAATAAATACAGGTTGTGAGAATACAGTAAAGAGTTTATTGTTTGTTGTGAATCAAGCAACCAAAGTTAATTGACATAGCAATTAAGCAGCGTCACGTTTTTCCACAATCAGCTAACACATATAACAAAGGTTGAGCGATAAAAGTGGGAAATCCAGCAGGAAGAACAAACAAAATAATGCATCATAGGATTAGCTCACACACACACACACTCACACACTCATGCGCACACACACACACCACACACACACACACACACACACACACACACACACACACACACACACACACACACACACACACACACACACACACACACACACACCACACACACACACACACACAACACACACACACACACACACTACACACACACACACATGATGTGACACTGAACATTTGGAGCAAATCCAGCCTGAAAACATGTGTATGAATGTGAGAAGTCAAGGGTAGAGGGGGGAGAATCATCCGTCCATCACCCAAGACCGTGTGGATGTTTGACTTTTCGTTTATTCGAACCAATCAAAACCAGCCAACCAACCTTCCAAGCCAACCTGGAAAATTACCAGGAACAACATATTTAGAAAATTGGCAACAAAAGGAGAAATCTCCAAAAGCATAAATGAAATGAGACATACATTATGACTCATCATCATCATCATCATCATTCTCTTGCCCATGATGGGCGTAGAGGAGAGATGAGAGACACTCTCGAAGCCAGGCACCGCCATCCGGCCCTGTCCTCTGCCTGTCGCATCAGCGTGGGGCCATCCATCCTGGTCCATTCTTTGATGTTGTCCATCCAGCATTTGGCTTGTCGTCCCCTTCGTCTGCCGCCTTCCAGCGTGCCCTGGATGACTGTTTTGGGCAGTGAATTGTGGCGTATGACATGCCCAAACCACGACAGCTTCCTCTTCTTGACTGTTGCCAAGAGGGGTTCTTGGGGGCCTGCAAGTGATGTTATTTGGCTCCTCACAAGGTCGTTTGTCTTCCGGTCTTGCCAAGAGATCCCGAGCAAGCGCCTGAAGCATTTAGTTTCAAACGTCTGGATTCTCTTGGTGTCTCTGCTGTCATGGTCCAGCTTTCGCAGCCATACAGCAGGATGGACAGCACCAGGGACTTGTACAGCTTCATCTTTGTAGGAAAGCTGATCTCCCTGCTCTTCCAGATCTTGTTTAGCTTTGCCATTGCTGCTGTTGCGATCGCTAGTCTGGTCTTGATTTCTGTTGTAGAGCGACCGTCTTTGGTGAGAGTGGCGCCAAGGTATTTGAAAGCGCCCACTTCTTCAAGCTGTTGTCCGTTCATGTAGATTTCAGCATGGGTGTTGGTTGTGCTGTTGACCAGGACTTTGCTTTTTTCTGTGCTCACTTCCATTCCATATGCACCTGCTCTTTCTTCCAGTCTCTTGTCAGGTCTTGTAGTTCTTCGTTGCTGCCTCCCATCAGGTCGATGTCATCTGCGAACCTCAGATTATTGATGGTTCTTCCTCCGATGGAGACAGTGGAGTGGAAGTCATGGAGGGTTTCACGCATGATGTTTTCCAGGAAAAGATTGAACAGTACGGGAGATAGCAGGCAGCCTTGACGGACTCCAACTGTGGTCTTGAAGTAGTCCCCTATCTGGTTGTTGAGGAGGACTGCGCTGCTGGCGGTGTTATACAGCGCCTGGATGGTTTGGACGAGACCCTCCTCTATGCCAAACTTTCTGAGCACCTGCCACAGACCCTTGTGCCACACCCTGTCAAACGCTTTCCTAAAGTCAATGAAGTTGTGGAACAGGTCTCTCTGATGTTGTAGATGTTTCTCCATCAGTATCCGGCAGGTGAAGATCTGTTCTACTGTGCTTCTGCCTGCCCTGAATCCAGCTTGTTCTTCCGCCAGGTGTTCTTCCGCCTCTTTCTTCAGTCGATTCAAGATGACCCTGAGCATGATTTTACTGGTGTGGCTAATGAGACTTATTGTTCTGTAGTTCTGGCATTGGCGTAGATTTCCCTTTTTGGGCAGGGGATGATGAGTGATTGAGTCCATTCTGTGGGCCACTGTTTTGTCTCCCAGATCTTCTGACAAATCGATGTTACTAGAGTGACCAATTCCTTCCCCCCATGTTTGAGCAGCTCTGCTGGAATATTGTCTGCTCCAGGTGATTTCCCTGCCGGAAGGCTGCCGATGGCTTCTTCCACTTCTTCTCTCATCACTGGTAGTGGTGAGGATTCCCTTGATGGTGTTGAGTCCCCCTCAAACAGACTGTCGTCAGGCTGTATAGGGTAGTTGTAAAGTTCTTGGCAGTACTGAGTCCATCTGTTCAAAACAGCGGAGCTTTCTGTCAGCAGCTCGCCTGAGGTATCCTCGATGACTGACGATCTGTTTTGCTGCGTCTTGGTGAGGTTTTTCAGTGTGGTGAAGGCATGTTTGCTGTTTCCCTTTTTCATGCCTTTCTCGATGTTCTCGCACTGATTATTGATCCATTGTTCTTTGGCTTCAATCATTTCCTTCTTTACAAGGTTGTTGGTTTTTCGATACTGTGCGGCTTGTTCAGGGCTGGAATTTTTCGTATTCTTCAGTGATCTTCTTTTGTCGCAGAGGTCAAGGATGTCGTTGAGATCCATGCTTGGTGTTTCTTCCTCTGTCGCCCAAGTACCTCCTCTGCTGTTTCGCAGACTGCCTCATTGAAGCTGTTTGTGAGGTCGTTGATGTCATTGTCCAGGAGGTTGAGTGCTGCGAACCGCCCCCCGAGCTGTGCCTGGAATGCCTCTTCTATCTCTGGGTCTTTTAGCTTCTCCAGGTCAAACTTGATGCGTGGCTGCGCAGCTTGGTACTTTTTCTTCAATTTGATCTTCATTGTGAGCAGCACGAGATCGTGGTCGCTGCCTATATCAGCTCCGGGGTATGTCCTCGTCTTTGCTTTATTGATGCTTGATTTGAAGCGCCGCGGAGTGAGGACAAAGTCGATCTGGTTATGAGTCATTCCGTTCGGCGCATGCCAGGTTGTTCTTCTTGACAGTTTGTGGGGGTAAAGGGTGTTGGCAATGGTGAGCCGTTGGGTGCAGGCAAACTCCAGAAGGCGAAGTCCCCTGTCGTTAGTTTCCCCTGTGCCGTATTGACCCACTGTTCCAGCCCAGTCTTTGTAGGCATCTGGGCCGACTTTGGCGTTGAAGTCCCCCTGAACTATGATGATGTCTTTCTTAGGGGCTTTTCTGATGGTGTCTTCTACTTTCTCGTAGAATTCTTCCACCGCCTGATCTTCGTCGCTGGTAGTTGGAGCATACACCTGTATGATGTTGATGTTCTTTGGTTTGGCTGACACACGAATGCTGATGATTCTGCTGTTAACAGGTGTGCAGCTCAAGATGCATCCAGTGATTTCTTTGCGTACGATGAAAGCTACGCCTTTTTCATGTAGTGACTCTTCGCCACTGTACCACATCTTGTGTCCTTCCTCTGTGATTGCTTCTCCAAAGCCTGTCCATCTTACTTCCGACATACCCACAATGTCCCATTGGTAACGTCTCAGCTCGTGCTCTAGTTCTTTTACTTTGCCGCACTGATGGAGTGTACGAACATTCCAGGTTCCAATGGTAATTTTCTCAGTTGGCAGCTTGTATGATGTCTTTGCCCCAGTAGCTGACTTTTCACTTCCACCCTGGTGCTTGTCAGTGGGAAGCGCGGTCGTTGGTAACCCGGGCCCCGGCCGATCCGGTATGTTGCTGGCTATGGTTGTATCTCTCATGACTTTTCTGTGGGCTTAGGTTAATCCTTGGTGGCGCCAATCCCCTCTCCAAGTCTCCAACTGTGACTACGAGTACACAATCATGGGTGAATCTGCAAAAAAAAATAAATTCAGCATAACAATGGAACAAAAGCAAAATAAAATAACAACATTAAGATACTGGCATCTGTTCTGTTACAATAAAGGTTGTACTGCATGCTAGCAGCACTGACCCTTGTGTCTATTACGAACCACAGAACAGGGAAACCACAATTATCTCAACAGGACATGGACTAGATTATTCTCAGCAGATTCAATTAGTCTCTCATAATATGAAAACAAATTTTCATGTACTCATAATAATACATACACAACATCATTCAATCAATGGCTCTGACAAAAGAAAAAAAACATATCATCTTCATTCAATACCATTGATTTCATACACATTGGCTTGTGGTAACAATAACCATTGTGACCACCAGCTTTACAAAAAAAATCCCTGGAACCAAAGGTACAATAAATTGCCCAGCGACATGTTGAAAAATGTCAGAACAAAACAAAAAGTTTTCAACAGAATATTAACATGGGAAAAACATTATCTACCTCAGGACAGGGTGTTGACCCACACCCTTTCATCTGTCCCGGCCACCTCTCTGGTGTGGAACAGGCATCCTCTGAAAAGGGCAACATGTGTGTCCCTAAATCATAGCATCAAGACGCACAGGATCTTCCAAAAAAAAGATAATAAATGGCTGGCCTCAACATAGCCAACAAGAATACAGCAAAGGGAAACAACTCATACATGTCACTGATTTACTCTTTAAAAAAAAAGGTTACTTCCCTTCACTCATCCATCGTCGCAACTCGGCCGAACTTTGTAACTCTAGGCCCGAGTATAGCCAAGAATTGGAACACAATTCACAACGAAGTTTCTGATACATCTAAAATGAAAATTAAATAGATCAGCATTGATTTTCAGGAATTGCTTTCAACAACACTGCAACTACCAGGAATGAGCATAACTGAATAATTCATTCCAGCCTCCATCACATCAGGTACTGATTACATGCAAAAAATAACATGCACGAGAGAGAGAGAAGAGAGAGAGGAGAGAGAGAGAGAGAGAGAGAGAGAGAGAGAGAGAGAGAGAGAGAGAGAGAGAGAGAGAGAGAGAGAGAGAGAGAGAGAGAGAGAGAGAGAGAGAGAGAGAAGAGAAGAGAGAGAGAGGAGAGAGAGGTCCAAGATCTCTTGAAAGAAGCATACAACCAGTTCTCCTCCCAAGTGAAAACGCTTAGTCTTTCAAACATCTCCATTAAGTGCCTCTTAACATTTTTTTTTAAAAACACTTAAATCAACAACAACAAAAATATTTATCAATAACAACCAGATTCCCAATGAACTTGTTCCCAGTAAACTTTCTTTGACATACCTCAAAAATAATCACCTTTGCCTTGGTGCTTTGGCTAACCGGCATAAAACCGGTCTCCCGTTATCAGACGAACCGGCAAACCCTTTGTTGGCTGTGACAAGCAGTGGGGGAAAAGATCGCGTTCTGGCGGGACGCTGGTATTAATGCCCCCAGTTTACACCAACTGCTAATCCGCAGCAGAATATAGGCCCTGAGCCTCAGTAAATGGCAGTATTAATCACCGCTTTGTCATTACCATGAATAAATATCCATTAATGTCTGGTAGTTTGTGCACCTTCCTAAACAGAGATTATGCCAAGTAGACTGATTATATCCACAAACCACTATGGTATTCCTACTCATCCACTGGAATTCTAAAGATAATTCTGGAACAACGCTAAACTTGGCACCAAGTCGGATAACTCTTTTGACAAAAGATCAGAAATCACTGAAATCCCTATGTACTTGCACAACCCTTATCAGCTCTACTACAAAAGGCTCAGAATTCACTGAAATCCCTATGCACTTACACTACCCTTATCAGCTCAACTACACACAAAATAATAAAAAGGCCACAATAAAACGAAACATGCTCTTGAAGAGCATGAAGATTAAACATTTGCAGAAGTAAACTTCTGTCCGGTCACAATCTCCCCTGCTGACAGTTATGGTCCCCATAACTTTGCCTATAGTATAGCATGCCGTTTGCACACAAAAATACATAAAAAAATCCTTGGCGACAATATAACCCTCAACAGGTCAATTGTCAAGCAAAAATTACCACCAACAGTGTGACAGCACTTAAACCGACAAGGTAGATTCCGTTAGAATTCAACACACAAAAAAACGTATCAGCACACATAGCAAAATCAAACATGCCAAATGGTTCATCAAAAGATCAATATAGTACAACAAAAAAACAAATCGCAGTCATACAGACCAAGAGAACGGAGGGACAGCAGTTTACAAAACCAATCGGGCCTGGGCGTACAACACCAAAACACCTCCCTGGGACTTAAAAGTGCCAATCTCGCGCTTTTCTGTCGCCTCCTAAACTGAGCATCGCATTCAGTAGGACATCGAGTTCACCTTTTCCCAACAAGAGTCCATGTTTCACTTGTAGCCCTCAAGTCTGTCATTTTTCAGATCTTCCTTTTTAAAGTAAATCTGGAAAATGCATCTTTCCCAACAAGCATTCAGGGGCAGTATGGCCATTTATTGCCTATACTGTCTTGACTCGGCATCTGTCAATCTTCATTCGTACATACCGGGATGCAAGACAACTTTTCTTAAAAGGCAGTGCTTCATACCCCATTAAATGTCCACATTGAATACACAGATGCACCCAACATTTCTTCACAAAACCTTCAAAAACGAAATTCAATGTTCAACAAACATCTGCAGCAATACACGCAAATGAACTGCCTTCAGCCACGTTGGAAGCATTATCAACCAACAAAAAAGTGTCCACTTGGCTGAATATATTCATATGCCCATGTCAAAAAAAGAACCCAAAAAAAAAAGAAACAAAAGATTCCAAAAGATGGAGGAGGTGCATGCCTATCCTAGCATGCCTATCCTAACATGCTACATTCACTTCCACTTCCAACGTGGGGGAACCCCCTTGTTGGAGCGGGCAGATCTGCGGACAGTCATTCCGCTCCTGTCTGTCAGTGGTTGCTGATCAGGGGACTGTGGGGCAGCAGGTGGGATAGGAGGGGTTTCAGGGGAGGTTCCCTGGCTCCCTTTGTCAGTGGGCCATGGGACAATGTGCCACTCCAGATGTGTGGTCACTGCTGGAGGTGGCTCAGAGCGACTCTCAGGATCCATCCTTCCAAGAGGCTCCACAACAGAGGGGAGAAACTGACAAATTTCATGCCTGGCCTTCCTCCTAGAAGCATGGATGTGGAGTTGCTCCCCTGCTTTTCTGTGAGCCACTCTCAACCGCTCCACATGTCCCTCCAACCACTGGGTTGGCATGACTGCCTTCCACTCCTCTTCTTTCTCTCCCAGAAAGATATCAATGGGGAGCCGGGGTTTCCTCCCAAACATGAGGTAGAATGGAGACATCCCTGTGGCACTGTGTGGTGTACAGTTGTACATCCACGTTATCTCTGCCAAATGCTGAGGCCAGCGACGTTTTTGCTCTTCAGGGAGAGTCCTGAGCAAGTTGTGCATGGTACGATTATATCGTTCGCACTGGCCATTTCCTGGAGGGTTGTATGAGGTAGTACGGGACTTTGCTATCCCGTAATGGCGGCATAATGCATGAATTATGGCCGACTCGAAACAACGCCCCTTATCAGAGTGAATCCGTTGTGGGATACCATAATGCTGGAACCAGTTCTGGATCAGAGCTTTGGCTACAACAGCAGATGTCTGATCCCGTGTTGGGATGGCCACTGTGTACTTGGTGAAAATGTCTGTGATGACTAGAACATTTTCTGTGCCATCACTGGCAGGCTCCATTACAGTGAAGTCAACTGCTATGACCTCAAGGGGTTTGGTAGCCAGCAGATGACCCATAGGGGTGTGGCCACTTTGTTCTGCACCTTGGCTGTCTGACAGCGCTGGCAACGCCTGCACCATTCATCCACATCTAGATGAATGTTGGGCCAAAACACTCGCTGTCGGAGAAGGCCGAGAGTCCTTTCTGGCCCTTGATGACCACAGTCCTGGTGTGCCATGTGGAGGAGACGGGCACGAAGGCCTTCAGGGGCAACGAGCTGTGACACCCGTCCCTCTGTCACATCCTCCACCACTCTGTAAAGCACCTTCTCTTTGAGATGCAGCCGGTCAAAATGCCGCAGAAGGGCTTTCTGGTCAGCATCCATGGTCCGAATTTGCTTCCCAGGAGGACGACAATGGGACTCCACAAATGGGATGAGAGAGGCTATGCTTCTGTCTTTCCGCTGTGCTTCCTGTATCTCAGAAAGCGATAATGAAGGGAACTGCATAGCTGGGGGTGGCTCAGGAAGAGAGACAGAGGGGAAGTCAGCTTTCACTTGGATTGCCTCCAATGGTTCCACCGTGGTACGATGAACAATTTCATGCACTGTTCCGACCATGCGTGTCCCACTACACGAGACTGCACTCACCTCTTCCTCGCCAGGACCCTCTGGCCCAGACACAGGGTTTCGAGATAGTGCATCAGCATTCCTGTTCTCTCTCCCGCCCTCTCTCTCTATCAGTCTCAGTGGAGTTAACTGATACATGGATCTGATTGCAGCTAACTTCCACTGACACTTTGCCTGGGGGCAGCTCCTGTTGGAATAGCTGCACTGTGCCAACTCTTGTCCCTGGTCTCAAGACAACGCCTTCGTCATTGACATTAATGACCTGAACAAAAAAGCAATTGCCTTCGACCTTGCTTACCGTGGGTGGGACAAGCAAACCTTTGTGACTGAAGTCCGGAAGTGGCTCAGTCAACACTTCCTGATTCTGCAGTGTTCTATTACTGCCCCAGTTGCTCTGAGGCTGGCCACTGCCCGAGGCGGGATATACACAGACTCCCTTCCTGCCACCCGTGCAAAACCCTGCACCACTGGGGCACTGACATCTGGCATTACCTCCCGCAACACATTCATCCCTAGGATGACAGGAACATCCGATGCGGATGTAGAGGACCTCACCAGAATGCCCTTTCCCCTTACCGTGGTGCCCCAGATTCCCACGTCGGCTTCAAAATATCCTTCGTAGGGAATGTCCAAGCCATTAGCTGCAGTGACTCGCAGCCAACCAGCCACAGGTTGTAGGGAGAGCACCCAAAGAGTTCTTTGAATGTGCCTTCCCCCCATCATGGTGACCTGTGACCCAGTGTCCACAAGGGCATCAACTTCCTTGTCATTAATCAATACCTTGGCATATGGACATTTCCCTAGGATTTTATTGAGTGAGCCGGAAGGTTGCCCCTCAGCAGTGCGACTCGTCACTACTGAGGAATGTCGTTTCCCTGCCTCGACAGATCGGGACAGTTTCGGCGAATATGGCCTGGCCTGTCGCACCCCAGACATATTGGCCTCCCGTCTCTGGCAAACGGCAGTTTCCGCCTGCCTGCCACTTCCCTTGATTGTGGCTTTGGGCGCTTCTCTGCAAAGAGCTGCTCCTCCATCTGTCTCATCCTGCCCTCCATTTTTCCTAATTTTTCTACAATGGCCTCCATGGCTTGGATTTGCTTGACAGATGCCTCCGCCTGAGCCGAGACAGCTTCAGTGGCACCCTCTTTCTCCTCATCTTCCATCCATCTCAGAGCCTCATCTCTAAGCTCTAAGAAGGAGGAACTTGGGATTTGTGCATCTGCTCTCTCAGACGCCTTCTTAACTGCCCATTGCAGAGACCCGCCACAAAATGGTCTCGCAGAATTTTCTGATCCAGCGGCTGCTGCATTGCATCCTCTTTCCTCTGCCTCTTTGTCACATCTGTAAAGGCTTTGTTCAGCCTGTGGGAATACTCCCTAACCCCTTCATACCCCCTCTGTGAGATGGAGTAAAAAGTCCCTAACAGCTGACTGACGGACCGTCGCTCTCCCCACACCTTATATAGAATTTGAAAAGCCCATCGGGGTTATCTGTGCCATCCGTTGGGTGACACAACAGTTCACTCTTGACACATTCTGTCAAGTGGCTATAAATGATATCTACTTTTTCACCTTGATCCGCCTCTTGGAGACCCCTACTTGACCAAATATTCTTGATATCCTTCTCAAACTCTTCCACTGTTGGGTGACCTGTCCCTGAAAATACCTTGATTGACTTTTCCCTTGGAGCTATAATTACCCTCTGAGCATTACTTTTCAAAGCTGCTAGTTCGTCAGCAAGACTGTCCAAGGTCACCTCAGCCATTTTTCAATAATCTTTTGAAGAATAGATATATACTAAAAGGTTACGCTAGAAAAACAAGAACACAAACAAAAATGGGAAAGTGAAATCCTAAAAATATCAGTACTCATTACAAAGAAAGGCTTTTAAAAAAAAATTCCCTCACTAACATACTTATGCACACACTCTAACATCAATCTTTCAACTTCTAAATTATGCGCAACATCCAGTCCATGTCAGTCCACCTTAAAGCTCAACTGATCAACAGGGGTCATATCAGGGTGGTCCTTCCATCAAAAAAAAAAAACAAAAAAAAAACATCAATTCACAATAATCAGATACATCATATCATTTAATCACTGTGCCACGACAGTTTCCCGTCATGCTGAAATCAGCTACAGGGTCAGCTCCTTTGCAGAACAATGATCTGGCCTGCCATCTCCACCGCACCATAGGCATAAATTCAAAATTTCAATAAAAAATGAAAACCTTCCTTGCTGTGGCACATCCAAGGGCCTGATCCCGCGTCCTGAGGTTGGCACTCGTTCATCCTGCTCGCAGCGCCATTTTGTGAGAAGTCAAGGGTAGAGGGGGGAGAATCATCCGTCCATCACCCAAGACCGTGTGGATGTTTGACTTTTCGTTTATTCGAACCAATCAAAACCAGCCAACCAACCTTCCAAGCCAACCTGGAAAATTACCAGGAACAACATATTTAGAAAATTGGCAACAAAAGGAGAAATCTCCAAAAGCATAAATGAAATGAGACATACATTTATGACTACGAGTACACAATCATGGTGAATCTGCAAAAAAAATAAATTCAGCATAACAATGGAACAAAAGCAAAATAAAATAACAACATTAAGATACTGGCATCTGTTCTGTTACAATAAAGGTTGTACTGCATGCTAGCAGCACTGACCCTTGTGTCTATTACGACCACAGAACAGGGAAACCACAATTATCTCAACAGGACATGGACTAGATTATTCTCAGCAGATTCAATTAGTCTCTCATAATATGAAAACAAATTTTCATGTACACATAATAATACATACACAACATCATTCAATCAATGGCTCTGACAAAAGAAAAAAACATATCATCTTCAATTCAATACCATTGATTTCATACACATTGGCTTGTGGTAACAATAACCATTGTGACCACCAGCTTTACAAAAAAAATCCCTGGAACCAAAGGTACAATAAATTGCCCAGCGACATGTTGAAAAATGTCAGAACAAACAAAAAGTTTTCAACAGAATATTAACATGGGAAAAACATTATCTACCTCAGGACAGGGTGTTGACCCACACCCTTTCATCTGTCCCGGCCACCTCTCTGGTGTGGAACAGGCACCCTCTGAAAAGGGCAACATGTGTGTCCCTAAATCATAGCATCAAGACGCACAGGATCTTCCAAAAAAAAGATAATAAATGGCTGGCCTCAACACAGCCAACAAGAATACAGCAAAGGGAAACAACTCATACATGTCACTGATTTACTCTTTAAAAAAAAAAGGTTACTTCCCTTCACTCATCCATCGTCGCAACTCGGCCGAACTTTGTAACTCTAGGCCCGAGTATAGCCAAGAATTGGAACACAATTCACAACGAAGTTTCTGATACATCTAAAATGAAAATTAAATAGATCAGCATTGATTTTCAGGAATTGCTTTCAACAACACTGCAACTACCAGGAATGAGCATAACTGAATAATTCATTCCAGCCTCCATCACATCAGGTACTGATTACATGCAAAAAATAACATGCACAGAGAGAGAGAGAGAAGAGAGAGAGAGGAGAGAGAGAGAGAGAGAGAGAGAGAGAGAGAGAGAGAGAGAGAGAAGAGAGGAGAGAGAGAGAGAGAGAAGAGAGAGAGAGAGAGAGAGAGAGAGAGAGAGAGAGAGAGGAGGTCCAAGATCTCTTGAAAGAAGCATACAGCCAGTTCTCCTCCCAAGTGAAAACGCTTAGTCTTTCAAACATCTCCATTAAGTGCCTCTTAACATTTTTTTTTTTAAAACACTTAAATCAACAACAACAAAAATATTTATCAATAACAACCAGATTCCCAATGAACTTGTTCCCAGTAAACTTTCTTTGACATACCTCAAAAATAATCACCTTTGCCTTGGTGCTTTGGGCTAACCGGCATAAAACCGGTCTCCCGTTATCAGACGAACCGGCAAACCCTTTGTTGGCTGTGACAAGCAGTGGGGGAAAAGATCGCGTTCTGGCGGACGCTGGTATTAATGCCCCCAGTTTACACCAACTGCTAATCCGCAGCAGAATATAGGCCCTGAGCCTCAGTAAATGGCAGTATTAATCACCGCTTTGTCATTACCATGAATAAATATCCATTAATGTCTGGTAGTTTGTGCACCTTCCTAAACAGAGATTATGCCAAGTAGACTGATTATATCCACAAACCACTATGGTATTCCTACTCAACCACTGGAATTCTAAAGATAATTCTGGAACAACGCTAAACTTGGCACCAAGTCGGATAACTCTTTTGACAAAAGATCAGAAATCACTGAAATCCCTATGTACTTGCACAACCCTTATCAGCTCTACTACAAAAGGCTCAGAATTCACTGAAATCCCTATGCACTTACACTACCCTTATCAGCTCAACTACACACAAAATAATAAATGGCCACAATAAAACGAAACATGCTCTTGAAGAGCATGAAGATTAAACATTTGCAGAAGTAAACTTCTGTCCGGTCACATGAAGAAAGGCAGACAGACTTGCTTTGTACTTCCACTCGTTCCCAACATCTCTGAGTGATGCTGAGTGCAGACAGCCTTTCCTTCATTCCCCACCCATCCGCACCCTCTCTCTTCACCGCCCTTTCATTGCATGTGTGTGTATATGTCTTGCCCACTATACTTGAATGGAAAGAATGCATGTTGGGAATAGAGTGACCCAGTGAGCGAGTCGTACCAAAGACAGATCGGGGTCATGCTGCTGTTCCCCAGTTCTTTGTTCCCCAGTCTCTATATTCCCCAGTCCCGGTGTTCCCTCAAGAAAAAATCGAAATTCAGTCCCTAAGTTCCCCAGTTTCGTTGTTCCCCACCCTGCGGCGGATCCCGCTGTTCCCCATTTCCCCCCCGCAATCATCCTG
>CM031616.1:60789880-60824880 GCA_018398815.1 Conus ventricosus
AGAGGGAGAGAGAGAGAGAGAGAGGAGGAGAGGGGGAGAAGAAAAACACACACGTGCGCGCACGCGCGACACACACAACACACACACACACACACACACACACAACACAGACACACACACACACACACACACACACACACAGACTCGATATCTCACACTTACCAACGCACTTCACATGCACAAGCTTGGAGTCGTCGCTCATGGTCCTGAAAGATGTGATCCTCGTGCACATAGTCCACCAACGGACCCGCGGGGCCACGCGGCCACCCGGCACTTCACGCGCACATCACAACACAGCAGCGGGGGCAGGGACTCTTGATTGGTCACCAGCAGATAAACAGCGTACACGTATGTACCAATCGTCTCCACACTTCACCTCACGAGCGAAGTCAGACACAGTCTGGTCGCCAATACGTAAACAGCGCACTAAGTCTCTAAGAATCGTCACAGCACTTCAGCTCACAAGTAGGTCACCAACCGGTAAATAGCGCCACGTATGTGCCAATCGTCTCCACACTACACCTCACGAGCGCAGTCAGACACAGTTTGGTCGCCAACAGGTGAACAGCGCACTAAGTCTCTACGAATCGTCATGTGCCGCACTTCAGCTCACAAATGAAGCTATACACAGTTCGGGAACCAACAGGTAAACAGCGCACCAAGTATGTACCAATCGCCACACCTCTTCAGCTCACGAGCGAAGTCAGAAAACAGTTCGGGAACCACCCGGAAAACAGCGCACAAGCATGCACCAATTGTCACAACACTGCAACTCGCAAGTGGGAGTCAGACACAATGTAGTGATCAAGAGGGAAACAGCGCACAAACCGTGAACCAATCAGGAGAAGGTTTACAGTTGTTGTCGTCGGCGAGCTGCGCAAGTGGACACAAAACATAAGTGGGAGAGAACAGGAAAGGCGGCTTCTGACTCACTTGCTCCTCCACAAGTTTTTGGGCGAAAGTGGCCTAAAAGCCGCCTTTTCCTGTTCTCTGACAAGTAACCAAAAAATAACGATTATCTACAAACAAACATACTGTGTAGGGTTATCCGTTTTCAATACTAATTTACTAAACTTTTCAGATTTCAGTTTTTGTTTAATCCTGTGTTTTTCCTGGTCATTTTCAATAACATCATTTTCACGCAAACATTCATCAAATGAGTCTCTGTCTTTCATGTGAAATAGAACTACAGTCTTTAACTGTTCTCTAAAGTCTTTTAAAACCGAGTTATATTTCTGACATAAAATCCACACACTTATCCCCGCATGTCTTCCACTGAAAGCTAGTTTCGACAAAGCGTTTCTTTTTTTAACTATGTCTCTTTCTGCCGAACAGTCATCTATAATAAATAGTGTTTGCGTTCCTTCAAACAGTCTATAAAACTGTTCTAAACACTCACTCAAAGATCAGTTTATTGCTAGGATTAACTAAATATATGGCATCATCTGTCCATATAAACCTTCTATCATGATATGCTTTGTTCCATTTAAGTGTTGGACAGAAAACCACAATATGATTAAAATTATAGCGATAAACTGTTTGTAATAGGTCTAGGACAAATATTGTTTTTTCCACAACCAGTCTGCCCACAAATCAATGAGCAATGAGGAGTTTTTGTCATAAAGTTTAACTGCTCCATAGTTTTATAGAAGAATTTAATCTATCCAGTTATTATTTTTATCTACTCTCCGTCAAAACTTGTTCAGTATAATAAAACCCTATGAGGCCTAAATGTGTAAGATTAATCCATTCAGTTCTGTAAGATTGTTTCTATTTAAGTCAACATTGTTTGTTATTGTTGTTATGATCTTATTCCTCCCATTGTGAAGAACGACGTGGAAACTGAAGGCTTTTTTTAAGTCTAAGTTTTCCCAGCTAATATTTTTTCCTTTATGGGTCATCACAAGCCCAACCCCCCCCTTCCACATTTTAAAAGACAAAAATTTAAATATCTTGTGAACGGTCTCCAAATTTTTCTGTTTGGGAAAAGAACTGAAATTTTTGTAAAAGCTTTTTTTACAATTTTTTCTTTTTGGGGAGGATGTTGCTTTTTCCCTACGGCGTTATTTCAATTTTTTCCGATATTGTGTCGGATAGACTTACTGTAAAGGGCCCAGGTTGAAGTTTTTTTCTGAAAACTTTTTGAGGTAAATTGAAAATGGGCTTTAAATTCAAATTTTATGTCCCATTCTAAATAGGTTTCTAAGTCCCCATTTGAGGTCGGTTTTCAAAACTATTTTATTTTTATGGCCAACTTATTTGCTCTAGATTGCGCGTTGTTTAGTTTGGGAAATTTTTGCTGTCCCCAACTTTTGGTTTATAATCACCTCTTTAGTGACTCAAAACCATAAAAAGCGCCTATTCCCCATTCTGTTAAAGTCCGCAAGTCTGCAAGGTTTTTAATCAAAAAGTTATACCCCCTTACAGGCGCTAATGTAACCTGGTTCTTTGGCCCACGCGACTTTTTTTAAACAACTTATTTTTTATTTCCAAAAACTTTTTTAGGTTATACATTTCACCACTTTCCCCCTTTTGTCGCAATTTTTATATAAATGCCCAACCCCCCCACAAATAATTTTTTTTTAAACTTTTAAATTTTGGGAATTGAAAATTTTTATAATCGAAATATGCGTTTTCCCCAGGGGGAAGAGCTCTTAAAACAGTTGGGGCCTTCCCTAAAGTTTTCATCAGGTCAGTCACCCAAATGAACTAGAAAATGAATTTTAATGCAAGATCGAGCGGATTTTCCCCCCTATAAGTATTTTTTGGTTGGGGGAAATCTAAATCTATAATTGTTGCTGAAAATAAATTTTAGCTGCTCTTTATAAAAATGAACCTCCTTTTTTCAGGTTGTTTTAAACATTTTTTTTGATTTGCATTGTTAAGTTTGAGAGAAATCCCAAAGTTATCTTTGCTTTTTTAGTGGCAAAACCGTAAAAACCCAAGGTATTGTTAACTCGCTAATTTTGCCCCCTTTTTTGTAACTTTTAGAACCTTATTATTCCCCTTGGTTCGTTATATTAACCATACGACTTTTAAAAATATTTCATGGAGCCCGACCTTTTTGGCCCCCCCCAATTTGTTATCAATAGCAGTTCTAAAAACGAAGGAGGGTTTGGGTTGTTATTGTTACAAAATTTTTTGAACGAAATAAAAATGAGGGGCCATTTTTAAAAATTTCTTTTGGGCCCGCATACAATCTTAAAAATATAGAAACTGATACTTTGACATTGCTGTGCCCCGACTCCCCTTTTTCAAAAAAAAGTGAGCACTCCTTTAAAGCAGATTCTTAACCCCCTATTAAAAACGCCACATAAAGAAAGCGTGGTTTGTCCCCCGATGCAGTTTTATCAAACAGTTAAACTTTTGCCGTGTTTTGCGATAATGGGTGTGGAGTGTGTATCCCCCTCATTTAAATCCCATGACCCTTTGGTGAGGTCAGTGACAGATTTCTTTTTATTACCCCTTCAGAGTATTTTGACTGAACCCCGCTCCATTCCCAAATGCAAACCGTTTTAAACCATCAGAACAAAAAAATTGAAGGCTTTTGAAGGTTTGAAAACAAATTTCAATATTAACACAAGAAGACTTTGAAAAAATTGGACCATAATAGGGCCCTGGCGACCTTTTTTTCGGGGCCGCACAGAAATTTAAAAAACTTGAGGGACCTCCTTTCAAATCTTTTTTTTTTTGGCACAACTGTTGGCCGGGCCCCTACAGCAAGAGCATAAAACAGATGGAAAACATTTATTTGACACTTCTAGGGCCAAAATAGGGGGGGAAAAATAGAACAAAATAACGACTTATTCGTACTTAGTTTGGTGTTTGTAGGGGCGCAAGCACAGGAAGATCGAGAAAAAATGATCTTCTACGGGCTTTGAGCACAAAAACAATTTAGCAATTTAGGGGACCCCTTTAAATTTACAGTTGATTTACCTTCAAGTATTAAAAGGTACCAAAAGTTTTTACAATCGCAAGATCGAAAGTAGACTTTGCTTTGGGCCCGGGTTTTAACATGTGCCTTCTGACCTCAGACCCCAGTAGGAAAAATTTAATAAACACAAAATAAAATTTTCCCTAAGCAGGCAATAAACAGAAGGTTTGGGAAAAAGCATAAATCTAGCCAGTAATTTTACAAACAATAAAAGAACACCAAGATTAATTCACCAACCCCCGAAGTAAAAACCCCCCAAAGTCTTTTGAAGACTAGCAAAGTCGGGCTCTGTTCGCGATGACCATGATTTATAAAAAAGACAGCGCTTTTTTGGAAAAACGGATAGGATTACTTGGTCTTTATCTTACAAAATTTAAACCCCAAATTTTAAAAGGAGCTAATCCCCATAAGTGCTCGGCCATAAACCCAACTATTTTGCTTGCGTAGAAAAAAACCCGCAAAACTTTTTACCCCCAATTTTCCCGGGGTAAAGCGTCTACGGCTTTACCAGAAATTTTTTTTTAATAAACTCGCAGTGAAAAAGCTTTTTTTTTTTTCCCCAGATTTATAGGGGGAGGCGATGGCGGGGGGGTACTGAACTTTGGCCACCGCCGCTGTATGCCATCCCAGTGTATTTTTGCAAATCCTAAGGCGTTAAACGTTGTAATGTGACCCCATGCTCTCTAAACACGTTCGTTTTGTTCTGCTAGCGTTGTGTTTCATATAAATTTTTTTCGTGTTTCTTTTATTCTATTCTTGAGTTCGAAATTGGTCTCGGTTTTGTGCGTTTGTCTTGTGTCTTTCTTGTTCAAGATCTTTTAGTCTTTGTTTTTATTCTTTCTTTAATATCAGGCCCAAAGTTGGCGTCATCAGCCTAAAACGATTTTTCCTTTTCTTTTTTTATATGTATCTAGTTCACTAGTTTTTGCAAAAGTTTGTTAATTCCCCTCTGATGTTCTCAAGCATATCAAGGGCCGTATTTCTCGCATGGGCAGGGGGAGTTTTGTATAGTCTTTAATGCTGTTTTCTGAAAAACTGGTTCTGTTTATTGCATTTATTTTTCCCATCTCCGATTGATTTATTCTTCAATTTCCCATGTTTTGTATTTGGTTAGCTGTTGGGATTCCTGCAGGGTTTTAAATTTTTAGAAACTGCCTTCCCCTTTTAATTTCGGTCTAACAAGCCCAAGGCGATTTTGATCTTTCAATGGTTTTTTGTAAAAATTGTATTTTGGGTTTAAAAACTTTGAGGGGTTTGGGTTTTAGTTGTAAGCCGAACAAAGTTGCCCTTTGTCGTTTTTCAAGACAAATGACCATCTTCTAATTCAAAATCATTGGGTCTAAAAATTGGGAGGTTCTTGGCCTTAACTTTTGTAAAATGCTGCCCGT
This sequence comes from Conus ventricosus, assembly GCA_018398815.1. Classification (NCBI taxonomy): domain Eukaryota; kingdom Metazoa; phylum Mollusca; class Gastropoda; order Neogastropoda; family Conidae; genus Conus; species Conus ventricosus. Next base: position 60,795,203 of record CM031616.1, read on the forward strand.
CTTTTGTTAATTCACGCCGATTGAGGCTTTGAGCGATGCTGGTAAAAGGGGATCATTTCCTCATGTTTTCCCCAAAGATAAAAAACATCATAATCTTCGCATCTTAAATGCCTGCATGGTTTTAAAAAATTTAAATTTAAATTTTTTTATTTTGTTTAAAAAAAAAATGTCACAAGCAATGGCTCGATTCTTGACCCCATAGAAGAGGGAAAAAACCCTTTTGGCGTGAAGGGAAAAAAAGCGGCTATTACTTTCCAAATAACCCATTACTATTGATGAGATCAATTCTTACTGTCAAATTTCCAGCCCTAGGAGCAAATGACGTGTTTGTGCCAGGCTTGCGCGTCTTCTTTAAAATAGCGCTCGCTTCAACAACAGCCCCAAACAGGACAGTTGTACAAAAATCGGGACGGGCAACGTTAAAAAAATTTCTATAAAATTTGAGGGGCAAGAAATATTTTCTTTACAAAATGCAGACATATTTTTAAAACCCATTTTGATCTATGGCTAACCCGGGGCTGGAAAGGGGCGACTTTGCGTTTCAAGGAAAAGAAAAAGAAAAAAGCACTAAAACAAGAAAAGGTGCCCGATACTTAAAGACGGCAAAAAAATATGTGGCTGTAAATTTTTCGTTGGAAAAAAGCTTTTCTATTCCCCTTTGATTTTGGTTGTTAAAAAAGGTGCACCAACTTTCAAGGAGATTAAAAGACAGTTGTCATATGAACTAACTTTTAAAGAATAAAAGGGTTATAAATCTCAGACGCCGAAGCAAAGTACAGATTTCTGAATCTCGTTAGGTTTGACGTTGTTGCAACCCTAATTTAGAAGGCTGATTGAACAACAATATCAGTCAAAAATTAGCAATATTTACGAAAGAGTGATTTCATATACAACATTCCTAGAAGCAGGGCAGACCTATAGGATTTTAGTTTTAGCGTCTCAGCAAGATCGCTTAAAAAAAAAGGGTTTTTTTGCGGTGAAGGAAGAAAACCCTTCAAAAGGGAAGTGAAAAGTTTTTTAATCAAAAAAACGAAAGACAAAGTTCGATTAGGGCAGTCCTCCCAAATTTTGCTGCGGGGTTTAAACCCTTAATTATTTTGACGAAATAAGAAAACTGTTTGGGGTGGGGGTGAGAAATCAACAGTTGACCTTTTTTTTTAAAGATCACACCCCCCAAAATGTAAGATTGGGGATTTTTTAAAACAAAAATAGGTTTAGGATTGACCTAAAGGTCAAGGAGGATAACAGTTACATGGGGCGGGAGAACTGTGAAGAGTAAAAAACATTCAAAAATTTATAAAGAAGAAGAAGCCCAAAAAAACCGTTAATGTACATTTGTTTTTATATATGTGCGCAGCTGAATATTTAAAAAACGATTAAAAGATATACATTTCTAAAATTTTTTTTCTTTTTTTTAAAAAGCATTCTGTTAAGATATCCAAAAATTTTACAGCGCCGCCAAAAGAAAAAGATAGTGAAACCCCCAAATAAAAACCTTCAGATTAACCCAAAATTCACAAAGCGCAAGACTAGAGCAAGACCTTTCAAAATACAGCAAAAAAAAACGAAGGTATTCGCTGCTTTTAAAGCTGTTAATTGCTAATACTGGAAACTAACTATAAGTGCTCATCAGCAGGAAGGTGTTTGGGCTCTTAGCAACGGCTAGGCGCCCGCAGCTTTTTCCCCTAGGAGGTTTTTCTTTAGCTCCGGTTTTGTTCATTAGCTGTGTGCGGCCCGGGAAAAAATTAAAAATAAACTCCAAAGCACACAGCTATGGTTAACTAAAAGGCTAAAATTTGCTCGTTTAAATGACAATAAAAAAAGCGCGTGCTAAACACACGGATGAAGAATTTAGTCGTTTAAGGGTGATTTTTTGACTACAAAAGACAAAAGTTTGATCTTCAAAGAAAGGCGGGGACAGTTTTTCAACAGCCAGACCCGGCGAAAAAAAGGAAAAAGCTTAAAAAAAGTAAACGAAACCCTTAAAAATTGTTTAAAAAGCTCCATTAACAACCCAAAGGTGTTTATACTTTTGTTTATAGTCCAAGCGCAAAAAAAACCCCTCGATATTTTATTCGATTAAAAATTTTTTTTTAAATTTTAAAAAAAAAAATTTTTTGTTAGAAAAGAGATCAACTGGCTAAGAATATGAAGGACAAGCGAAAATTTTTTGAAGCAATGCAAGAAATTTGTCAAGAGCGCTGAATGATATTATTTAGAAGTCATTGATCCCGAAGCGTCGGGCAAGCGTTGGTATGCTATTTTTCAAGTTCGGGTAAACAACAAAGACCCCCCGTTAAAAATAAAGTTAGTGTTTTAATCGACTATGTAACAATAAATGAAAAAACCTGAGTCTGGGTCTAACTAAACGCGATTTCTTCCCCTTGATTAACCCTGGTTTTGGGGAGACGAACTGCTTGCACAGTTTGACGCTGTGCTAAGAAGCCAAAATGAGAGGGTCTGTTGGTCAAGGGCGAAGTCTAGAGATCAGATTAAAACAGTCTAAGTTGCACCCATTTTTTGGGAAGTTCAAACCCTACCCCAGCATTAGTCGCAAAAAAAAGCGTTCTAAACATAAAGAATACGGGCAAAAATGTTTTTGTGGGTGTGTTCTTGCAAGGGCATTTGCCGCAAAAAACGCAGAGAGGTGTTAATATACCCTTTCATCATGTCTTAATTTGTGGAATATCCCTTTCCGTTGCGTGGATTCTATTGATCAGTTTGAAGAAAAAAACAAACCCCCAACTGTTAAGTTAACCCTGGGGTGAGGAAAAAAATTTGGGGGCCAAATTAAAGTGTCAAGAAAAATCAAAAGATTTGGGGAGCAGAAAAAATCATGTTGACTTACACTAATGTTTTCAAGCGGGGGCGCCGCATTTCACATTAAGCCAATGAGTAGATTATTGGCCCATACTTCAAAGCATAAAAAATAAACAAGAATTCTGAGAAAATGTTTAACAAAAATGCCATCGTTCAGCCGCAAGGAAAAAAGAAACATTGTATGGCCCGTTTTACTGTAATCAGAATTTAAATTACGGCCCCAAACCCCCTACAAGTTTGTTTGTCGATTTCCTCCCCCAGTCGGGGCCGAGTCGCCTGCTTTGAAAAAGGGCCGGTAAAAACGACCCCGTCGGGGGATTTGTTTCATCTTTCCCTTAAGTTAGAGTTTTAAAAAAATGCCTCTAAAAAATTTTTTGGTTTTGTTTTGGTGGGGCTTGGTGGGGGTTTATTAAAATGTGTTATATTTAAAAAAAAAAAAAAAAAAAAAAAAAAAAAAAAAAAAAAAAAAAAAAAAAAAAAAAAAAAAAAAAAAAAAAAAAAAAAAAAAAAAAAAAAAAAAAAAAAAAAAAAAAAAAAAAAAAAAAAAAAAAAAAAAAAAAAAAAAAAAAAAAAAAAAAAAAAAAAAAAAAAAAAAAAAAAAAAAAAAAAAAAAAAAAAAAAAAAAAAAAAAAAAAAAAAAAAAAAAAAAAAAAAAAAAAAAAAAAAAAAAAAAAAAAAAAAAAAAAAAAAAAAAAAAAAAAAAAAAAAAAAAAAAAAAAAAAAAAAAAAAAAAAAAAAAAAAAAAACCCCCCCCCCCCCCCCCCCCCCCCCCCCCCCCCCCCCCCCCCCCCCCCCCCCCCCCCCCCCCCCCCCCCCCCCCCCCCCCCCCCCCCCCCCCCCCCCCCCCCCCCCCCCCCCCCCCCCCCCCCCCCCCCCCCCCCCCCCCCCCCCCCCCCCCCCCCCCCCCCCCCCCCCCCCCCCCCCCCCCCCCCCCCCCCCCCCCCCCCCCCCCCCCCCCCCCCCCCCCCCCCCCCGGTTTTAAAAAAAGCCCCGGGGGGGGGCCTTTTTTCCAAAAAAAAAAGCCCCCCCCCCCGGAAAAAAATTGGCCCCTTTTTTTTTTTTGAAAACTTTTTTTTCCGGACCCAACTTTAAAAACAAACAACCCCGGGTTTGTTGGGGTTTTTTGTTTTTTTATTTTTTTTTTAATTTTTTTAAAAAAATTTTTTTACTATAATAAAAACTGTTAAAATCTGCCCATGTGGCTTCATAGTCATACTATAAACTTGATCTAGACTAGACTCAAGTTGCACAGATGCATAGTCCCACACCGTATTGCTTACGTGGTTTACTCTGCCAATATTAATAAATGCAATAAAGTTTGTACATACCTTTCTTCATCCTTTGGAAAACGAAAAAATGCCAGCCCTTCACAATCGATTTTGTTGCGAGCGTTTGAACAACCGATAGCGCTGCAGGCTTCGCCTCCTTGCTTCTTGCGCGTCGCTATGTTGGAGCTGAGTTTACACGTGCTGACTAAGGGCCGTAACCTAGTCCGCGGTCTTACGGAAAACCCCAAGTGTCGTATCTCGGTAATGTAGTATGCTCTGCTGTAATACAGAACTAATTACGCCCCCACCTGGATCTAAAGTTAGTTTTAAGAACTGGAAAAAAACTGCAACATTCTCCATACGTAGTTTACGCAGACTTCGAGTCGCTTATTGTTCCTTATGAAGGGCCAGCGCCACAAAAACTTCGAAAAACAGTCTTAATGAGTAATCATCAGATTTGTTCATTTGCCTTCATTATTGTTAGATCGGATAATAAAAATAATAAAAAAAATTCGAACTCGTCAAGCAAACATGAGAAAGATTTAAATGAATTGGATGAAGCTATGATCGATCTTATAATAAAAGTTGATGAAAAATATAAACCCCCCTGTTTATGCGGCCCTCCAGTGCCCGATTGCATATGAAAACTCCGGATTAACAAACACCCGTTTGTGTTTGTTCTATCTAATGACTTCTTTGTTACAACCGTTGTGTTGATCTCATGTAGATTAGATCGCAGTTTTACGTTGTCATGATGAAAAGTCTTATTGCCAAACAATGCTTCTTTGTAGTTGCCATGTGATATGTTTGACTGCACAACACTGCGAGATATTCCCTTTGCTTTCTTAATGATTTTCTCCTGGCTCGAAATACTGTACATTTTTGACCTTAACCCCACATACTCCTTGATCACCTTTCCAGATAATTCATCCTTCATCTTTCCTAAAACCTTCTTGTTAGTAATTGAATGCAAAGGCGAATCTTTAGGGTAATCAGACGTGTCATACCACCCCGCATGCCCTTTAGCTACTTCGGTTTCCATGTCTTTATAGATGTTTAGGTCAGGCGGTCAGTCTTCACAGTATTGGGGGAACACAGTGTTTGTTTAGGTCAGGCGGTCAGTCTTCACAGTATTGGTGGAACACAGTGTTTGTTTAGGTCAGGCGGTCAGTCTTCACAGTATTGGCGGAACGGGCGGATTCATTGAAGTCAGCTTAATTGCTTCATTCTCTCTGGTGACCAATCTGACATCTTTGCGCTTGTGCGGATTCTCCATAGTCTTTCCAAAACAGCTGTTGTTCATTAACTTGAAAAAGTCTTTTTCTGAAGCATCTGTGGATTTAGTTCTGAGATCAGTGTTCTTCATGATGTATGGTTTCATGAACTGTTCTTGATCAAAAGCAATTATGCGATGAACTGCTGTCAACTTCAAACCATGTCTTAAATAAAATTGTAGAAGTCTATAATGACAGACATAATTTTTTTTTGCCTCGAAGATTAGGCACAAGTTTAGGCGGCTCTCTTGGATTTGTCTTTAGACTTTCTGCTGCTAATGGATAGTCATTATGTAGGTCATGGAGTTCATGAGGATATTCTAAGTCAACTTCTAGAATGAAACCACGCTGCTGATCAGGCGTTAAACTGTTCAACCACTTTAATGCCTTTTGAATATTATTCGGATCACCGCCTGTGTACATTTTAAAGTTACGTAATGGAAGTGATTGCGCCATTGCCCAACCATACAGATTGTTTGCATCTAAATACATGAGATAGTTAGACCTTTTACTCGGATCATAGTCGTCCAAGTATTTGTTGTTTGCTTTACAGTAATGATGCGACGCCATACTAATTCCTCCACGCAATCCGTTTTCAATCATCTGAATCATTGGTAAATCTGACAATAAATCAATCTGTACTCTAGTAAACTTTAAGAAAGCGTCCCAGCTCATCCCGGGCGCAGAAATATAATGCGCAGGATCCAAGCTGTAATGTTTCATGCAGGTCTTTCTATAATTTTCAAAGACGTCCGCCAACAAACATACATCTGCCATCAAGTATGAATCATGATAATCTCCCATCGTTTTACAATCTAACTTCTGCCACGCATCTTGAGCATGCTGGTAATCAGAATCACTGATGTCCTTTCCTCTAAGACTAGAAAAGAACGCGCCTTTAGGCGGAAGTGAATCTTCGTCAAACCTTTCCCAACTGTTCATGTATTCATAAGGGTAAACGCCCTTTCTAACGAGAGTTCGGTCAAAATATTCTTCCGTTATTGGGCAGGACTTTAAGGACATAGCCAGCGACTCTAATGAACCCATCATGTGTTGCATAGAGTCATAAAAAGACATGTTATTTAAAGTGAAACACATGTACTTTTCTGATGACTGTGCAATGCATGCTACCCTGAAGGCGTTGGTTACTGCTTGCAATATAAGATGAGAGTCGTAACCTCGCAAGTTATGAAAGAAGATGGGCAGCTTCCATGTCTTTGGTTCAAACTTTAGTTGAAGATTGCATTTGTTGTGCGCAGCTCCTCTGAACTTTCCGCTAATGTGATCATGGTCTCTTACTGTGGGTTTACACTCTTAGGCGTTAGCTCTAAACCACAAATCCAACAATGTGTGGCTGAGTCATACTGCTGTTGATCTTCAGGCGTCATTATGATTTCAGATAAATTCAGATTATTAGAACAATCATTACGCACTTGCTGCATGCGCTGTAAAAATCTTCTAGCCGCATCTGGTCCTCTGTATAATTCTGGCTTTGAATGAACGGTCAGTCTTCACAGTATTGGCGGAACACAGTGTTTGTTTAGGTCATCCCGTAGTTTACTAAATGCGAAATTACTTCCGCTAAAAGCAAGCGCATTCACCACAGCGCCACCTATCATCATTACGAGTGAAGCCATTTTTTATAAATGTATTTTTTATTTACATATTTATACTGTCTGGAATTATTCCTTGCTTGACTAGAAAATCTTTCGTGGCAACCGAAGCTGCAATGATAGCAATCAGCTTTGCTGAATCCTCAAAGTCTAGTTTGCCACGATCTGCTGGTTTAATTCTTAACAAGCTTTTACCAAGCATTGAGTATCCTAACACTTAGGCCTCCAATAACAGCAGAATGGTATACAAGGTTGGTAACAGTTTTTTCGGTGCTCATTTTAAAAATAAAATAATTATAATTAATATAAAAAACATGAACAGTGATGATCTCCTACAGCTACAAGGCAGCCTAAACCTTCCTGAACTTATGAATGACCAAGCTGATGACCAAGCTATTATGCCCAAAAAGGAGAGGCTGTATTCTTTGGCAGCATGTGGGAAAACAAACAGTTCCTCGGAACTGAATTCAGCATTGAACAGATTCAACAGATGTCGCCGCAAGACATTATAAAGTATCATAACAGGTATGAAGCGCAGCTGGGGTCTAGAATGGTGAAAAGTGTGGGGCAAACGGTTCTTAGTTTGTACACTAAACTAGTCAGTAGATTTGCTCCCATTGATTCTGAACAAGATCTTACGTATGATTTAACGCAAGATCCAGTTTTAACAAAGTCATTAGAGTCTCTAGGGTGTGATTTATACTATAGATTTGGAACATTGTTATCGCCATTAATCATGGGATTAATAACTTTTAATCATATAGATTTTATTTCCCTTCAAAATGAACGATCTGGAAAATCAGCAGAACCAGAAAACACTGAATCAGGTGGAGAAAGTAACCAAGCCAGAAAATCAGCAGAAAACGCTGAATCAGGTGGAGACCATTACAAATCCTGGGCGTGTTTGAACAGGAAAAAAATTAGCAGAGTGGAACAGACAAAAAAAATTAATGTTACAGAATATGACTCATCATGAAAACATAACACCGCCAACGCCAGAACAAGTTGATTCAATGCCAGCTATAAAAACTCCATGTGATACAAGGGCCCCAAAGTCTTCATGGAATATTGAACTTAAAACTGTTGCCATTTTTGGCGCCATTGCTGCTGTTGGGGGCAGTTATTACGGCTATAAAATATATACACAATGGCAACAGAAACGAAAGCAACCAAAAAAATCTGAACCACTAAATGCAGAAAAAGACACCAGCACGCCAAAACCGCCAATAACAAAGCATCATTTTGATCCATTTATAATGGAATAATATTTTAAGACTTAATTTTAAATTTTTTTTAATAAAAATAGAACATGGCGTATTATAAAATGATGGTGTCAATAAATAAAGACATGGAGTCTATAAAAGACATTTCCATAGACCAGAATTGTAATCAATGCGGTTGCTTAGGGTGTAAGAACTTCATTAAGATCTATGCAGAGAACGCTGAGCAAGACATCCTCAACGATGACGCGTTTTTTGAGGCGTGTGTGTACTATATTAGACATCTGCTATTTAAGATAAAAACATAGATTGTATTTTTTTTGATAATTATAAGAACTTGAATAAGAACTTGGTTGTACTTAGAGGATGACTTAGTTATGATCTTGAGGTGACTTAATCAAGAACTTAATTAAAAACTTAATCAAGAACTTATTAAGAACTTGAAGTAACTTAATTAAAAACTTAATTAAGAACTTGGGGTGACTTAATTAAAAACTTAATTAAGAACTTGGGGTGACTTGGGGGTGGGAGTGTGTGTGGTGTACACAGAGCTTTATTATTTGTCATGTGTAACACCACTTGGTGCAAGACAGTGCTTGCGTTTTTGTAATGCATTGGCTCTTTTGTTGCAAGTTCAAAGCAGCCGCCAAGTGCATTTAACAAAAGCCTGATTAAATAAAACAAGACAATTGTATAAAGTACACCCGCCTAAAAAGGCAGCCTAAGCACGGGGCAGGAGTCCAGCAAGTAGGCCACCTTTCACGCGCGTGAACGGCGAAGCATGACGTCAAAGCAGGTGAGGTAAGAACTATTTTTAGAAAACTGTCCGGGGCTTTGTGGGGCAGGAGTCCAGCAAGTAGGCCACCGTTCACGCGCGTGAACGGCGAAGCATGACGTCCAACCACATATAACCACTTAGCCTAGTTTGCTGTGCTCCTCTTTTCTCACCAGGCTTGCAACTGGCTTTGGCAGAGTTACAGCAATTACTGCTGTGGCCAAGCTTTTATGGCGGCTCTAATCGCCAGTAGTAGTACATCCGTCATTGTATATTTGGAGCATTTATATGAAGATAGTGCCGGCCACCCACTACTCCTCTCCATACTGGTAGATGTACTAAGGTCTTGCCTTCCGCCGTTTACTGGGATTGCTGGCGCTCGCTTGCCATTGTTATGTGTGGATCTTGTTTCCAGTACTGTGCAAATTCCGGCACTTGCAGCATGGTTTTAATTTCATTCAGCTTGCTAAAAATGAAACGAAAGGGAAGGCCTACAGCATAAAACCTTGGATATCCAAAAAGAACACTTGCAACGGCACGTAATTTTCGTACGTGTACATCAGAATACCCGGTTTTTTCTTTCAACAAAACAGCCCATGTTTCCTTCGTTTTCCCTTCTTTCCTTTCATTTTCCTGCCATTGTTTACACAAATTCAAAAAGTAACCAAACTGAATGTAAATTAACAAGGACTGTGCATCTTGCCTCCTCAAATTTCTCATCCCTTTTTGTAGTCTTTCTACAATTTCAGCTTCATTTGCTGTTTCAGAAAATATGTGATCAGTAAAGCTTCTTTAGAAATAGCAGATTGAACGTCAGCCTGATTTGCCATAAGATAAGCATGTAATTCTTGCGGCGTTGAAAGATCTGTTCTCCTTTTTTTGTCTCCTTTCTTTTCTTTCAACAATTGCTCAAGCTTTCTTTTAGGCTTCTGTGGCAAATCCTGGGTCCTTCCCTTTTAATCTTTTCAATTATTTCTGTCATTTTTTTAAAGTAGTCTTGATTCTCTTGCAAAATAAACATTTCTTCTTCAGTCCACAATTCCGTTGGTGTTGGCGGCGGTAATGGGAGATTTTGAGCTTGTTGAAAAGTTGTAGCTGATTCCATGCTTTCCACCATGGTTTCATCCATTTCTTGAGTAATATTAGTGACACTTCCAGCGCTAGTAGAAGGCATTGAAACACCACTTCCTTGACTCGCCATGTTTTTAACACACACAAGTTCTCTCCGCTCAGCCCGCCTGTCGAATGTAAAATCACAGCACAGTAACCACGTCGTGATTGCCCGGCAGTCAGTGGAAGAATGTGTGGCGTGAGCGGCCGTAAGGCTACGCTTAACTCGCTGATTGGCCGGGCTGAGGAACAGCGCCCCACGCGGGAGTGTTAGCGTAGAACGTTCTAGAAAGCTGATGTAATGCTAAGCAGGAAGTAAGGGGTGAAGAGGAGGGGGGGAAGAGGGGTAGAGGAGGTGCGGCAGTATTGATTTTTTGGCCTGTGTATTTGTGTGTGCGTGTGTGTGTGTGTGTGTGTGTGTGTGTGTGTGTGTGTGTGTGTGTGTGTGTGTGTGTGTGTGTGTGTGTGTGTGTGTGTGTGTGTGTGTGTGTGTGTGTGTGTGTGTGTGTGTGTGTACGCGCGTTTGTTCGTGTGCGTGTGTGTGTGCCTCTGTGCGTGTGTGTGTGGTGTGTGTGTGTGTGTGTGTGTGTGTGTGTGTGTGTGTGTGTGTGTGTGTGTGTGTGGTGTGTGTGTGTGTGTGTGTGTGTGTGTGTGTGTGTGTGTGTGTGTGCGCGTGTGTGTGTGTGTGTGTGTGTGTACAGTGTCTGTGTTTATATATAAAGTTGTAGCTGATTCCATGTCTTCCACACAATTTAATCTATAAAGCTGTTGAAAAAGTATTTGTGATTCAAAAACTTTTTCTAACTTAGAATCCACACTGTCTTCTAAAACTACAGCTATATTGCCATATGCAAACTCACACCACCACAGCACTGGGCTGGGCAGGTAGGCCGGCAACTAGCAATTAAAAGCTTACGAGCAGGGCCGTTGACACCGCCCTGACAGAGTTGACAGTACTGAAAAGAGGGCCGTGGGAACAGACACCGTTTGTATATGAAGCGCGTTCAGTAACTGCTAGTTTTCCATACGTTACTCTATGGGAATGTGTTCAGTCCTGGCTACTTTCCCCTACGCTACTCTATGAAAACTTTAGTAAATTAGTATTAAAAACGGATAACCCTGCACAGTATGTTTGTTTGTAGGGTCGTTATTTTTTGGTTACTTGTCAGAGAACAGGAATAGGCGGCTTTTAGGCCACTTTCGCCCAAAAACTTGGTGGAGGAGCAAGTGAGTCAGAAGCCGCCTTTTCCTGTTCTCTGTGGGGAAAAAAATGAAAAAGGAAAGGAAAGTTTCAACACCAGTCTCCAGTTCAGCATTCCCCCGTTTATCATCTACTTTCATCTTCGATGCCAGAGAGGGAATGTTGTCTGACAGGTCCGAACGGACATCTTTTACGGCAAGGAGACTGTGTTGTCAGTCAGTGGTGGCCGGTTCCTTTGTCCGCCTGTCAATCAACAAGATGACGTAGAAGCTACAGAACTGATTTTCACGAAACGTGGGAGGAAAGAAGGACCGTAGGCCAGGAACGATCCCACAACATTTTTGTGCGGATCCGTAGCGTGAATCCGGATACATCGGCGGATCCTGGATTCGTTTAACCTTGGCGAAGGTCTGCGCTATCCCCACATTTTTTTTCTTCCAGTAACGAACTGCTCGTATTGTGTTTCTCTCCCCAAATTCGCCATAAACAGACACAGCATCTGATTGGTACAGCGTCTTCGCGCGATGTTCGCTGAGCAGTTCACACGTTGGTGAGAAGACAGTGTAAAATCATCAGCTTTCTTCACTGGCCAAGTCCACCAAAGCTTGCCGTCTCTGCATTCCTGTCAAGACTCATGTCCACTCGGTCTCACTCTTGAAGGATTCGGTTCACGATCTAATCCGGTCCAGGGGGGGGGGGGGGGGGGGGGTATCGCTGGAGATGCACGTTTGCGGGACTGTTTAGAGATAAACTATGTTTATTTATGTTTGTTTGTTTTTTTTACATTCTACACTTCAAGTGTTTACTGCTAATAGTGAAAACAACGAACGCTCAATGAACATGGCTAAATTGTTCGGTTTGTTTCTAACTCCATTTTCAAACTTGAAACCAAAGGTCTACTCAAAGACAGCATGAAGGGCAGTCTTTTTTATCTTAAAACTGACTCTCTCTCACACAAACTGCACTAGAACTTTCACTCACTGATTTCAAGTCTTTTCACTCCTAAATCCCCATACATACACCTACCATAATTAAACGAAATAGTAACATTACACATCATGTGAAACGAAAACCCGGGGTTTCAAGACATTAAAAACAAAGGTAAAGGAACTTATTACACGGTGGTGATAATACAGATTCCCGGCTATTACCCTCTTCCCTTCCTTTGTCCAATTCCAAAAGACTTAATTGTTTGTTTGTTTTGTTTTTTGTTTGCTTGTTTCTTTGCTTGTTTTTGTTTTGTTTTGTTGATGCATCTTGTGCTTTCAATACAGTGGTGGGCAAACAAATTCTGAAGATTTTAACATTAAAACGTGCTTTTTGCAATGGACAAAGCAGTTATAAACGTTTTGCACATAATTGCCTTTTAACCCGTGCAGATAGACATTTGATAGGCATGCGAGAGAAAGACTTGATATTACTGATTTTTATAAACCCAGTATAAAGGATTAACTCAAAAAACATCTATCTGTATGGAAAGAGGAATGTCTGCAATGAGTAGTAAACGGAGACGATAAATGTTTGTGTCCTTATTCATCATAAGACTTCTTACAGCGGGGGGGGGGGGGGGGGGGGGGGGGGGGGGGGGACAGGTGGAGAGCTGGAGACTGGAGGGGAGAAGGAGAAAGGGAGGCTTGGGGGATGGGGGGGGGGGGGGGGGGGGGGGAGGTGCTTGGGAGATGGTAAGGGCCACACTCCCAGAGGAGCCAAACCATCTCAAGTGTGGTTTTGACGGGGAACGTGACTGCTGATCAACCTGATAACAGATCTCCTCCCTCCCAGCAGTAAAACTGTCAGTGCTTCAGGCTGGCCACTCTGGGGATGGCTCTCCATCACAATGGACGTGATGACTAAGTCCAGGGAGTCAGTCACCTCTGAAAGCATTTGATAGCTCAGATACTGCCTTCTTAACTTGCAAAAAAAAAAAAAAGGGGGGGGGGGAGCCTTCAAAGAGAACGGTGAAGACCATTCAACTCATACCAGTCTTTATCAAAAGTGCAGATCTGAAGAAAAAAAAAAGAACATGAAGCTGCGTTTTTGAAAGGGAAAGAAGGCCAAGAAGAATTGACTGATCCTAACAACAGACAGCGTGTGGTGATGGCGTGGATTGACAAAAAGTGGACTCCAAAAATGGTGGAACTGTAAAAGATCGAGCATGAAAACGTCAGGTATTATGAAGGGAACAGTTGGGTGAAGGAGAGAGATAGGTGGGTTAGAAAGATGACAAAGATCATGAAACGGATAAGTATATACTTAGCATAAGATGTTAGGAAAGATCAGAAGAGGACAAGCATTATGTGACTAAAATACTTAGCATTTAATATCGAGAACTATAAAGGGGACAAGCACTATCAGACTAAAACACTTAGCATTTAATGTCGGAACTATAAAGGGGATATAGATTATTAGACAAAAAATACTTAGCATTCAATGTCGAGAACTAAAAAGGGGACAAGCATTATTAGACAAAAATACTTAGCATTTAATGTCGAGAACTATAAAGGGGGACAAGCATTATTAGACTAAAATACTCAGCATTTAATGTCGACACCTATAAAGGGGACAAGCATTATTAGACTAAAACACTTAGCATTTAATGTCGAGAACTATAAAGGGATATAGATTATTAGACAAAAATACTTCACATTTAATGTCCGGAGCTATAATAAAGGAGGACACAGATTGTGAGACTGAAATACTCAGCATTTAATGTCGAGAACTATGAAGGGGACAAAGCATCACAGACTAAAATGCTTAGCATTGAATGGTGAGAACTATCAAGGGGCCAACGATCGTTAGACTACAATACTTAGCATCTGATGTCGGGAGAGAGGTGAGGAGGGGCGGTAACTGGTGGTCTGTCAAACATTGCAGACACAAGACAATGACGACACCTGCACCGAGATTCAAAGCGCGCACAACTAGAGTCGTTCATGTTCTAGTAGTAGTAGTAGTGGGAGTAGTAGTAGCAGCAGCAGCAGCAGTAGTAGTAGTAGTTGGTGGAGTGTAGTAGTAGTAGTAGTAGTAGTAGTAGTAGTAGTAGCAGTACGTTTTCATCCATGCATTTACATACCAACGCAGTTACTGTTCTTGATCATCATCTTATAACCATCATCACCATCACCATCATCATCAGTAACCTAATGACCTATATATATATATATATATATATATATATATATATAATATATATATTATATTATAATATATATATATATATATTATATATATATATATATATATTGTGTGTGTGTGTGTGTGTGTGTGTGTGTGTGTGTGTGTGTGTGTGTGTGTGTGTGTGTGTCAGGTTCTGATTTATATGATCAATGTCGACTGAGATAGGTGGGCGTGTTTCATATGTAAGAAAAATAAATCGCTCTAATACATTGCGTTCGTGTGTTTCTTCTCTTTCTGAAAAAAAAACCCCACAAAGACAGTATGACTGCAAAGATGAAACATAATGATCGATCTTCGGTCACCGTGACCTGACGAGAATGACTGTGAACACGCTGAGCCGCGACTGCAGAAAGACTGTAGAGCCGTGACGAACGACGCGGACTATTTACTTTCCCAGCAGGTCCCAACAATTAACACACCACACAATCCACTTTGTCTCGCGGCTCATCCATATCTGTTGGAAATACATCTGGGATACTCTAATGACGTTTTTTTTTTTTTTTAACTTCCCGTCAACAGACATTATCCGTCTTGGTTACAACTGCCGTCGACATATAATCCGTCTGGGATACAACGGCTGTCATAGTGTCCGTCTCGGATACAACGGCCGTCAACATATTATCCGTCTCGGATACAACGGCCGTCAACATATTATCCGTCTCGGATACAACGGCCGTCAACATATTATCCGTCTCGGATACAACGGCCGTCAACATATTATCCGTCCTGGATACAAAAGCCAAAGCTCCCCCTTCTCAGTAACCTTTCCAAGAGCACGTGCTCACCATCTGTTTTGCCTCGAATGACGTCAATACGAAAGAGTTGACGTCGTGAATCAACGTTTATCCATGAAGAAAACAAGAAACCCTCAATCATGCATCCTCCTTGAAAGTATATTCTCGAGCTTTCTTTCAATGATGACAAAGACAAGAAGGGGGGGAGGGGGGTGTTAGGAGAAGAAGGAGGAGGAGCACACGGAAAGGGAGAGAGAAGCACGTGCAACCACTGGGGTCATTGTGACCGAGCAACAGTGGGACAATGTTCACGTGCAACCAAAGATGGCTGAGGAATCTACGTCACGTTCCATGGGCAATGAATCCTGAGGAAACTCCGAATTTTGCTGTGGTAAAAGAAAACCCAAAAAAACAACGGGTTTTTGCCAGCCAGAAAATTGAGTTAAATTTGTTTTAAATGAAACATTAGCTTTTAAAAATTTTAAAAACAATAGACAGTCTGGGTAGAAATGTATTTTACATGTCCCCTTCAAACACACACCCAAAAACCCACACACACACACACACACCCCCCACACACACACACAAAACACACATTTGCTTTTTTTTAAACGAGTCGAAGTTTATAAGTCAAAGTGGTCTGTCCCAGAGGTGACCATTAAATGACTTGGGAAAAGCGGGGGCATTTTTGCATTTAACATTACCACTAAAAATATACTGTGACAAAAAAAAAAAGGGTTTTTTTTTTTTCGCTGAAAATAAAAGGGGAAAATTTTGGGATTCCAAAAACACTTCGCGCCAAAAATTTTCACGTGGCAATTTTCAGCGCCGACATTTCAGCCCAAAAAGGCCAAACAAAGAGAGAAGAGAAAAGAGGAGAGAGAGAGGGGAAAAGAGGGGAGAGAGAGAGGAGAGGGAGAGAGGGGAGAGAGAGAGAGAGAGAGAAGAGAAAGAGGAGAGAGAGAGAACTAGCTAAACCATAAACTACTAAAAAAAAAAAACTAGCTGAAAGATGCTCCCTCTCTCCAAAACGACGCCCACCTGACTTCATTGGACCCTTATTTGGGCAGCCGTCAAATCACATCGCCAAAACGACAAGGCGGAAATTTTTTCCACTCAGTTTTTTAAAAAACCGATAAGATTACCCCATCAAAAAAAAATCTTATCCTTCTTTTTTTAAAACCCTTTAAAATTTTCGGGCCATCATTTTAAGATCATCACATCACTTTTGGGTAACTCGCAACCATAAATAATGATCACCACATCATTTAAAAACCCACGAAAAACCCAAAAATCCCCCCCCCCCCCCCCCCCCCCCCCCCCTGAAATTTAGGGCGCAAAAATGTTCCGTGCTGAAATGAACGGCCCCTGAAATTTCCCCGCGCTGAAATGAACGGCGCTAAAAATTTTTCCGGCTAAAAGTACGGCGCTAAAATTTTCCGCGCTGAAATGTACGGCGCTGAAAAGACGCCGCGCTAAAATTGAGGCGCGAAAAAGGGCCCCCCCCCCCCCCCCCCCCCCCCCGGGAAATTTAAACGGGCAAAATTTTTCCCGCGCGAAATGAAGGGCGCTGAAATTTTCCGCCTGAAAGAAAGGGGCCTTTTGATAAACCCCGGGCGCTGAAATGGGGCGTTTGGAAATAAAAAAATGGCGCTAAAAATTAAAACCGTTTCCCAAAAATTTTTTGACAGAAACATGTCCCATATAGCAGGGAACCCCTGTCCAGTGTAAAAAGGGCAACATAATAAATTTAGACAAAAAACAGTAGACTGATGTTTATTTCTTCTGGGGTTTAATATTTTGAATGCTAAATGACGCAAGAAATTTACTGAATTAAAAAATTTTTTTTTTTTTTTAAATTTTAAAAAAATTTTTTTTTAAAAAACCCCCCCCCCCCCCCCCCCCCCCCCCCCCCCCCAACCCCCCCCCCCCCCCCCCCCCCCCCCCCCCCCCAAAAAACCCCCCCCCCCCCCCCCCCCCCCCCCCCCCCCCCCCCCCCCCCCCCCCCCCCCCCCCCCCCCCCCCCCCCCCCCCCCCCCCCCCCCCCCCCCCCCCCCCAAAAAAAAAAAAAAAAAACCCCCCCCCCCCCCCCCCCCCCCCCCCCCCCCCCCCCCCCCCCCCCCCCCCCCCCCCCCCCCCCCCCCCCCCCCCCCCCCCCCCCCCCCCCAAACCCCCCTTTCCCCCCCCCCCCCCCCCCCCCCCCCCCCCCCCCCCCCCCCCCCCCCCCCCCCCCCCCTTCCCCCCCCCCCCCCCCCCCTTCCCCCCCCCCCCCCCCCTTTCCCCCCCCCCCCCCCCCCCCCCCCTTCCCCCCCCCCCCCCCCCCCCCCCCCCCCCCCCCCCCCCCCCCCCCCCCCCCCCCCCCCCCCCCCCCCCCCCCCCCCCCCCCCCCCCCCAACAACCCCCCCCCCCCCCCCCCCCCCCGCCCCCCCCCCCCCCCCCCCCCCCCCCCCCCCCCCCCCCCCCCCCCCCCCCCCCCCCCCCCCCCCCCAACCCCCCCCCCCCCCCCCCCCCCCCTTCCCCCCCCCCCCCCCCCCCCCCCCCCCCCCCCCCCCCCCCCCCCCCCCCCCCCCCCCCCCCCCCCCCCCCCCCCCCCCCCCCCCCCCCCCCCCCCCCCCCGCTTTCTTTTCAAGATGCTTAAAACCTGATCCCCTTTTGATGATAATTACCCCCCCCACCCACACACCACACACACCACACACACCACACACCTGAACGGCCGGGTAGTTCCGCTGTCTCTGACCATCAAAATATCCCCATGACTGAGTCAACGTCCATGCCTGTGCTTCGCTGTTGCTGTCTATCTCCGGGTCAACTGATCTTGGTCCAAGATAGATGTGCGCTTACTCTTTTTCGCCCTGGAGTGAGGGAGGGGGGGGGGGGGAGAGGGGGGAGGCGAAGGCAGACCATAAAAAAATGAAAGGTAAATAGAAAAAGAGCTTGTAAGCAAGACATGCTTGCCGACTGCGCGCAGATGACGCTGATCCTACCGACTACGCGCGCACCTTGCTACTCTGCGCGCAAATGATGCTGATCCTTACCGACTGCGCGCGCACCTTGCTACTCTGCGCGCAGATGCTGATCCTTACCGACTGCGCGCGCACCTTGCTACTCTGCACGCAGATGCTGATCCTTACCGACTGCGCGCGCATCTTGCTACTCTGCGCGCAGATGCTGATCCTTACCGACTGCGCGCGCACCTTGCTACTCTGCGCGCTGATGCTGATCCTTACCGACTGCGCGCGCACCTTGCTACTCTGCGCGCAGATGCTGATCCAATTTTTGAAGCAGGTCACTGCTTTCGGGGATTGTCAGTCTGTGTGTCTGTCTCTCTCCAAACCACTCTGAACGCCTGAATTTTTTTTCTTTTCGAACTTTCCAGCTCTCTGAACCTGATGGTAACAACCCAGACAGCAAGGGTCCTAGGTTCCACCTAGGTTCTAGCTAGCTCCAGCTTGGTTGTCGTAGATATCCTAGGCTCATGGAACCCCATCTAGGTTCTACCTTGGCACTAGTTTGCCACCCAAGCAACGTGCTGCACCTAGGGTGCCTAGTTAGATTCTAGGTACATACTACCCGGTCACTCAAGTGAGCGTTGACCTAGGGAACCAAGCTAGGCTCTGACACAGCTCTAGCCTGCCACCCTAGCACGCACGCTTTATCTCCCATGATACGCTGAGTCATCAGGCCAACCAAACTGGCCTATATTTAGCGCAAATCTCAATTGTATTTTTATCTTTATCTTTTTCTTTTGTTTTACATTCTACAATATTCTAGTAATCACTAGAAATGATAGAAAATACGAGAATGTTGCACAATAATTTTTGATTGTTTTATGTCTTTTCTTTGTTTTTTGTTTTGGTATTGACATGAGATTTTTCGATCCAGAATTTTGTGTGGTGGTCGATACTTTTTATTAACCGGTCGCTCTGCCTTCGTCGGTGTGTCTGGCCATTTTCGGTTACAGTGGGCTTGTTGGACTTTTCCCTCCATCGTTTAAAAGGTAGTAGTTGTTCTTTTCTTTTTCAAAGCATGTCTTCATACCGGTCTGAAAACAGACGTATACGAAAATTTCTTTCTGAAACTTTAAAAGCTTGTGATCAGGCTGCAGTTACTTTTGATGAAAGGTCTAGCAATCCAAACAAAGGGCAGAAATTATCTTCTGTTTATGATCATGATTCAGATCGACAGCCACCACTTCTTCGTAGTACTTTGTGTTCGGACTCTGTCAGTAACAGTTGTAATATCTGAAGATCTTTTTATCACTTGGTGGAGTGGGAAATGGAGGAGGGGGACACCCATGGCCCAGCCCTCTGTATCGATTGTGCACGGATGTTCAGTGGCACCAATGAGCCCCCAGCAACGGATCAGCAGCACTTGTAAGGACATTTTTTCCCCAGATGTCACCTTGTCATCTCACAGCACTCCAGGATCCTCAAAAGCTCAAGTAAGTCTCATTGAATATTTCCTGAACAATTACGTAGTGGGGAAACAAGTGCAACAACAGTGTAGAAAGAGATTCTTCTCGTTCCCATTAGGCTTAGGCAGGAATCCTGGAGGTACTGGCAAAGGCTTCAGTATGGTGAAGGCCCTCCAGTGGTCAGTAAAGTTTTGCACTCATCAGGGTGTTGGCAGGCCAGGTTTCTACTTTTGGTGTTGTTGGAACTGTCTGAGTGGACAGCTCTGCTGTTCAATAACCCAAGCATTGTCAGCAGCTAAGAATTGTGCAGAAAATATTGAATATTTCCTCAGCGCCATTAATACTAGACTTAAATAAACAGCCAGTAGAAACCTGGCCTGCCAACACACGAATGAGTGCAAAACTATATTGACCACTGAGGGCCATCACCATACACAAGCCTTTGCCAGTACCTCCAGGATTCCTGCCTAAGGGAACCAAGAAGAATCTCTTTCTACACTACCGTTGATCTCACATGATCATCACCCATCAGTGACTGATTGATGATGATTTTTTAACCTCTTTAATGTGAATGACAAGTGCCCAAACAGTTTCTTGAAAAACATGAAAAGTGTGGGGAAGGGGGGCGGAGGAGGGTTGGATGGGGGGGGGATTTTTTTTTTTTTTCAGGAAAAAAAATCAGAGACAGAAAACAGAGGGTATAGGAAATTACTCAGTCTTGGAGTTTCTGTTCGTAAATTTGTTTTTTGAATAGCAAACCCCACAGTAATCACGAATACCGTGTTTGCCCACCAAGAGCAGCTGTCCCCCCGTTTGATATCTGCATAATTTTTGGCAATGGAGATATCGCGCCTGGGGTATTTTTGCGTAGACAAAGGGCGCTAGCTGTCGAAGGAAAAGAGATTATACAGATGCACAAACAAATAGTCCTGGATTGTGGCAGACTAAATAGAGGATGATTTCGTACTGATCGACGTGTAATACAGGCTTGGGTAAGCTGGGAAGTCTTCCTATCCCAGTGCACAACTTTTTGTCATGTTGAAGTAAGATATATAGGAAACTCTGCCCCCAGACATGATCCAGAATTTGAGGTATGTCGTTGTTTTTTATTTCTTTAATCTTTGAAAATTTGGTGTGTGTGTGTGTGTCTGTGTCTGTGTGTGTTTTTGTTTTGTGGGTGTGTGGATGTGTGTGTGTGTGTTTGTGTGTGTGTGTGTGTGTGTGTGTGTGTGTTGTGTGTGTGTGTGAGTGTTGTATGTGTTTGTGTGTGAGTGTGTGTGTGTGTGTGTAGTGTGTGTGTGTGTGTGTGTGTAGTGTGTGTGTGTGTGTGTGTGTGTGTGGTGTGTGTGTGTGTTTTGAGCGGATGGAGAGTGGGTGATGGGCAGTGATTGAAGAGAGGAGAGTCTGATGGCGGGTTATAGGGACCCACCAGACTCGTGATATAACTTCAGGGATTTGGGGCAATACCCTTAAGTGGGACCCAACCTCTGTACAAACCATTAAGCGTCATGAGACCTTTAAACCTTTAACTATAACCTATTGTGGTCACTGCCATATTAGGAAAAGTCTGAAATCCATCCATAACCTCCGAGCCAAATCCCACTTCTTGGTTGTCCTAACAACTTCCCTCCTCTTGAATGGTCAAATGAATTCTATGCAATTTTAACAGTCTGCAAACATCTTTCCAGCCATCTCCCATGGATTAAGCGTGGCCTGTAGGTGCTAAATTATCCGCAAGAAAAATCGTCACAATAAAAAAAACCAAAAACCAGATGTAACCCGTGTCCTCTGGGTTTTAATCTTTAGGTCCAGCGAACTGAACCCTTAACAACCCGCCCTTTCTTGGTTACAATTTTTGGGTGAGGTCGTTCTTGTTAAGTATCTTTTGTTCTAACATACTCACACAACTACCGAATATAACAGACCTGAGTCGCACAAATAGTGAGACCAAAACAAAAATGTTTATTTGAATAATAAGGGATTTCTACTAAGCAAAAAAAAATAATACAGGGAAACAAAAGGAAACAAAACTCATTCCCAGTTTCAGCCCAAAATAACCTTCCACAGTATGGCCTATCCATACACAACCACATGAAAAATTAAACAGCTGAGATCCCGGGGGACCATTTTAGGAATTTACAAAATTTAGAGTTTCAAGTTTAACAGTGATTTTAGAAATCTTAAATCTTTAAGAGTGTTAAGAGCCATTATAGTTAAATAAGAAACCAAGTACTGGACACCAAAACAAAGACCAAGGGTCTCAAGGCCAAAAGAAAAAATCGTCTCTGCTGTAGTGGCAGGGATCAGCCTTAAATGCCCCTCAGCTTGCTCTGGTTGCAGCTGGGGTTCTTTGTCCTCTAAGTAAAAGGATTTGCTAGCACGTGGTGCTTCCTATTATAACCGAGGGAACCCACAAGGACACACAACCAGGAAGTCACATGGGCGCCTCCCCATTACATAATCATTTCTTTGTTCTAATTGGAATTTTCTATAAAAACCTTCCTTTTCTATTAAATGAGGATTCCCTTAATTTATACACTATAAAGATTTCCTAGATTTACAATAATATAACCCTAATACAATTTTATTTTCTTTTTGAGTTGATTTTTTTAATCTGCTGACTAACTCCCTCTTAGTAAAAAATTTCCTCCAACCAAACACTACATACAAGCATCCGGCAATACTCGACACTTTGCTTGTTGTTGTTTGCACAGATGTTTGGCAGAACCAACCTGGCTTTGTAAATCTACCACAGAAATTTCCCTTATTTTATGTGGGGGGTTACACAATGCCCCCTGGGTTCTGGGTTTTAAAGTTCTTTATGTCCAGCGGAACTTTAACGCCTTAACAACGCCTCCCTTTCTTGGTGATACAATTTTGGGTGAGGTGCGTGCTTGTTAATATCTTTGTTTCTAACCTACTCAAACACAACCTTCCCCAATATAACAGACTGGAGTCCACAAATTAGTGAACCAAAACAAAAATGTTTATTTGAATAAATAAGGACTAACTAAGCAAAAAAAAAATAAAAAGGAGAAACAAAAAGGAAACAAAACTCTTCCCCAGTTCAGCCCAAAATATTTCCTATTCAACAGTATGGCCTATCCATACACAACCACATGGAAAAATGAAACAGCGATATCCCGGGGACATTTTAGAATCTTACCAAAATTTAGAGTTTCAAAGATTAAAAGTGATTTTAGAAATCTTAAATCATTATGAGTGTTAAGAGCCTTTATCGTTAAATAAGAAACCAGTACTGACAACCAAAACAAACCAAGGGTCCTCAAGGCCAAAAGAAAAAATCGACACTGCTGGTAGTTTGTCAGTGATCAGCTTAAAGCCCCCTCAGCTTGCTCTCTGGTTCAGCTGGGGTTCATTGTCTCTAAGTAAAAGGATTTGCTAGCACTTGGTGCTTCCTTTAATACCCGTATGGTAACTCCACAAGGACACTCAAACAGGATGTCACATGGCGCCTCCCCAGGACATAATCATTTCTTTGTTCTAATTGAAATTATATAAAAAACCTTCCTATCAATATAAATTAGTGATCCTAAATATTATACAACTATAAAGATTTCCTAGCATGTACAATACTATAAAATCCCTAATACAATTTATTTCTTATTTTAGTAGTTTGTTATTTTCATGCGGGACTACTTCCTGCTTTAGTAAAAAGTTCCACCAAACTATAACATACAGCATCCGTGCAATTCTCGACTCCATTCTGTGTTAGTTTGCACATAATTGTGCAGACCCACCAGGCAGTAATCTACCACACAGAAATACGCTTATTATAATGTGGGGGGATACACATACCCCTGGCAAGAAAGGTTTCTCATAACCCTTTATGGAAATCTTAAAAAAAATAGATTGAACTATTGAAAATTTTCAATTTTTCACATAACGCAAAACAATCTAAATGAAATCACAGAAAAAAGGAACAAACAATATAGCAACAAAAGAATGAAAAACTTCTTTTTTCAGACCTGGCCCTTTAAAACATATTTCTAACCTTATTCTAAGAATATATGTATGGCTTGTTGCAATCTCAACAACCTTCCAACCCATGTGAGGTACAGACTAACAAGGTTGGGTAACAAGACTGTCCTTTTCTTTGGGTGCAAACTATACTGTGACACACACAACACACACAATTTGACTATCTACAAAGCTAAGTCTATCAGTCTACAAGAGCTTTACAAATTTCCACCAAGTCCCCACCAAAAAAGTTTAACCGGATTTCAAGTGGAATGTTATCCTCCTTGCACCTGTGCCCTTTGATTGTGATCATGACCTTTTCCAGCTCATGATCTCTTTTTTGGGTTGTTTCTCATTGTTAACATGATGCCTCCAAATTTTATTTTTTTCCAACTGGCTTCCTCGTTCTCGAGGAACGCCGTGGCAGGGGTTTGCCTATTCTTCCCTCCTCTACAATCTCCTGTGTCCAGATTCCCTCTGCCTCGCCATTTGTCCCCGACTGTTTTGGGGGGTTCCTACCTGCACATCATGTTATTCTTGGATGTTATCTTCCAAGATATCAGGCTCCGTGGGAGGATTTTCTCTTGGGGCACGACTGCAACCCTGATGACTCATTCAATCAACTCCCCTCTATGGTTGTTCTTCATCTCCCTGCCAGATCAACACCCATAAGCGAACTATCCTCAGCTGTCGGATTCCTGTTCGTCAGCAACTTCCTAGCTACCTTCGGTTTTCTGATGTGGAACAAAGCTCGTCTGCTGGCCTCAATGCCCTTGGCCATTGGACACAACTATTTCTATAGAAGTAAATTCCTCCTGGCCTCTTCCTTGATCCAAAACATCAAAACCAGTGACCTAATGGGAGTGATCCCTCCTTTTCTCTAACTGAGAAAATTCAATTTTCTCTCAGTCAGCGGCTTCTTGTTTCCACTTTCCATAACTCCTAACCGGAACAATAAGTTACGATACAAGGAGCCGCAAAACACCATCGCCCTTCTCCTTTTGAACTTGTATATACTAGGTAGCCATCTCTTTGGACACCACAGTATACACATCAGGCTCTCCCATCGGTCGTCAACCATTGAGGTGAATTATTGCCGCCAACTCTTTTCACTAACATCTGTCTCCTGGTTCTAATTTCTAGCGGCATGTGCTCTTGCATCAATACGTACTTTGTTCTTGTGAGCAAATGTACCATAGCCGCTTTTGCCTATATCATAATCTGCAGCCATACTTTCTTTTAAATGAGTTGATGTACTGCGTTGTAACAAAAAAAAAAAAACTGCACTACGATTTCTTTCCCAGATCTAACCCGAAGGCTAAATCCACATGCAAACTGGGTTGGCGTCCAAAAAAATAAGAAGGTACGGGCAGAAACCTGTACTTTCATGTATCCTTTGCATTGTATGCATGCACCACTATGTCGCAAGTATTTCCTCCAGTCCTGCTTCTGAAAATCCTCGAGGCTTCTTAACATTCCAATCAAGGTTCTGTTCCAGCCGCTCTACCGATTTCCATGACTGAAAGGAATGGGGATGTGCGCCACTTATCAAGTCCCAGCCAGTTTCACACAAATGTCTTTAAGAGTGTGGACCTCAAAAACTCTTCCTAGATCTATCGAGTATTCGTTGCAGAAATCCATACACAAGAAGAAATTTTTCAGAGTGCTCGGGCAACTTCTTTTGGCTGGTTTGGTTCTTTGTCAGAATTGCTTGGAGAAATTTGTAAAATGGTCCATTAACCACCAAAAAATCCTTTTTCAGTCCCCGTACCTCTATAGACAAGAAATCCCGCTGACACAGATACCAAAGATAGCTAGTCCGCAATGGACAGCATTGGCGCTCTTTGTGCAATGCGCAAACCCTTCCAGACACATCGTATTTATTTTCCATCCCATGTCCCAGCACATGAAATGGCCAGAAAACTCGTTTCTGCCTGCCGCAGGCATCCATCGCAGTGTGTGTGGTACAGATACTCTTCAATGTACTCCCTTCATGGCATCATAGCTGAGAATGGTGGTACAACCAACATGTGACATATGGTGCCATTGATCTAACAGACTTTCCTGTAAAAACCCTATTCAATCATACAAGTCCTGGCTTGTTCCCCTAACACATACTTTAAATTCGGAGGACATGGTTTTCATCTGACACTTTCTACCTGTATCCCTACTTCATGGTTCTGATTACTACAACTCAGTGGGTACTGTCCGCCAACTGTAGCTGTCTCCACACTGCGTATTGAAATTGATCCTTTTTGTAAATCCTGGGGATCCAACACATCATCCTGAACCTTCGTGCCGGAAACCTTTCAGCACTTTCACAAATGGGCAGAATATCCCCTCATCATCCATCATCAAGTGCCTTCGTCTGCTTGATTATTTAGTCCTGTAGAACAATCGACCTTCCTCTATGCTTTGAGCACAAGGCGCACAGAACTTCTTTATCCATGATATAGTTTCGCATTTCTACTTTCAAAATTTTTGGCCATATCCCTGAAAAAAATTTAGTCTTTCCAAAATTCGCTGTAATCTTCATCTTCTTCCGAGGGGTGCCAGAGGGCTGCTGGACAGTCCATACCAACCGCATCATGTGTAAAGCTTCCCTTTTATACCTCAGGATCAAAAATCAAACAACGAGAGTGAAGCCAACCACAGATGACATGTGGCATCCAGCTGAGCATTTTTCCAAAATATAACATAAAGGTTATTATCAGTAACTACAGTGACCTTTGACCCTAACAAATAATCCCTAAACTTTCAACTCATGCCCCCTTCAAAGCTAGAAACTCCCCGTTTTCGGCAGTAGTTTTTCTGCTCGGTCTATTCAAACCACGGCTTGCATATATATGACGCGGAGCTACCCTTCCAGCTTTTGATATAGAACAGCCCCTAATCCTATTCCACTGGCATCACAGGTAGGGTGAATGGTTGCGTTTTATCATCCGCTATGCCTAAGATGGACTCTGTAGTCGGGATTGTAAGACTGACTCAAAGTCAATACTGATGTTTTTCACCCCACAATTTGTGATATGACAGAACCAGAGTTATGTTAGCTATCTTTCCCCATCTACATGGCAGTCCGGTTTGTGAATGAGCCCAGCGGACAAATAATTAGTGGATATCACCATGTTGCAACATTGTGTGATGAACGCGCCGATAACATCCTGCTAATCCAATAAAACACTTTATGTCCTTATACCGTTCGAGGGACTTGGCCACGTTGTCCATGCTTCTTGTTTACTCAGGGTCTGGCGCACACCCTCTCCAGAAATGACAAAACCCTAAATGCTAAATTTCGTTATGTTCCGAAAATGCCATTTTTTCTGGAATCGAGCTTTAGCTAAATTCCGCAGCCTTTCCAGAGCCTGATGGTTCGCATCCTCCAGTTTCTTCCAGGTATCTTCCATGAATCAAAACATCACCAAAAAGACAATGATTCGGGCCAGAATCATTCACAGAAGACTTTCTCCTTAGGGCGCTGAAAACAATGCTGGAACTGAGTTTTTCAGACCCATGGGCATCCGGAGACAATGAAAGATACCAAAGGGTGTTTGTAAAGCTGAAACATGTTGGACTTTCGTGTTCGAGGCACCTGATAGTAGGGGCCTTGCTCAGAATCTAAGATTTGAAATATTAGTCACCCGTTCAGTACGTGAGAAAAGATCTTCATATTCCCGGGATGGCGAAGCTTATTCTTTGACCATGTTGTTTTGTTAATTATTTCCGATAGTCTAACGGCACATCCTCAGGCTCCAGATATTTTCCTAACAAGGCCCAAGGGACTGGCAATACTGTGGAGGAAGAAAGAGCAATGATTTCAGCATCTAGCAAACTCCTGAATGTGCTGTTTTGCCTCATCAAAATCACCTGGTTGAATATGGCCGTGGCCGCTCTCCGGATCACAGTCCCTGGTTCCAGTTCAATGTCATGTTTGACCAGCGCTGTTCCCCCTATTCTAAGTCATGCTGAAAGAATACAACCCTGATACCGCCTTGAAGACCGGCTTTTGAAAGTTTTCCTGCCAAACTGATGTGTGTGCCTGCCCCAAACCTAAATGTCAAGGGATTCTGCTCAGGTGTAGGATCTGTCGAGCTCTGATGTGAAGTTGTTGCATGCAAGTTTACCTTTGCCAAGACTATCACCATAAGAAACCTGTACCGCTCCCCACAAAACACATCATTTAGAGATGATGACACTTTGTCAAGGCATACTCCCGCTGTAATGGTGTACACCTCCCCAATACCTGAATCCTTTTCAACCCTGATGTCCTGTGCAGATGTATTCTGGACATACAACCTCACCTAACACCCAACTTGTTTGTCTGTTGTTTAACCCCAGATATTATTTGTAAACCTGTGGTAAAGTGGGTCTGTGTTGGTTCCTGAATAGGACTGCTGTATGTGGTGAAGGCACAGTTTCCATGGTGGCCCCTCTGACTTCAGCCATTCCCCCTGCTGAGCAGTCTGTACTTTGGATCCCCTTTCACTTTTCAGAGTAACCCAACGACCATTACATTCTTCCTTCCCAGCAACATTTCTATACACCACTGCTGTCCACAACAACGGAGTAGGTAAGGTAGTGAAGAAATGCTTCCTCTCCAGCCTTTTTCACAACGCTCTTCCAAAGCCTAAATTTGTTGTTCCGACTATTCACACAGAATGCTAGTGCTGAACATGTATCGTGGCACACAATAAGCAAAGGTGGAGACAGTCTCATCCTACCTGCAACAATCTTAGGCAAAGACATGTGACCTACAAAAAAACCTAAATATGGAACTTTCTGACCCCCGCCCCCCCAAAACATTCAGCCTGTTTCTATTCTTGTAAAGGAAAACTAGACAAATCCCCTACGTTAGAAATCTTCTGCTAACACGGTCCACCTGTTGAACCACTGTGTCAACACGACAACAAGTCTGATTCCATGCAACCAGTACTTGGGTAACTCACAACTGGACCTACCATTGCTTCAACATGCTTCAGCTGCATTGAACACTGAACCAGCTGAGTTAGCAAAATTCTATTCAGCTAGATATTACATCAGGGTCAAAGACAACAGAATTGGCTACTGAACCTGATTTTCCACTATCTACACTTGACACATTATGTTTTAAAACCCTTGTCCAGATCTCGCAGACTTTACACTCATGTGCATGGGCAGTGTAACTGCGTTCTGTTTGAGGACCATGGATATCATCAGACGATGTCCTACATACCTGAGATGGGGCCCCGCAGCAGTACCACTATCCTGTGCTGTAGGGATGTCAATCTGTAAAATTACTCTTGATCTTCACTGGCTTCGAGCGTCCAAGAGTCCCAGGACTGCACAGTTCACTTGCTTTAACTACTTGCCCCTGGTGTAGGCGTCAAGCACTGGGGGACGCGATATGGTGGGTCTACTGGTGACCCTTCCCAGCAGACCATTGGCGTTTAAACGCCTGCCTTCTTTCATCTGGACTGCTTGCATCGACGCCTCGCCTCCTCCTGTACGTTTCGGCGACTGCGCCCGTATTTGGTGGTATGGGACAGTCTTTGGCAAAATGATTTCCCTACCAACACCACACCTAAAGCAGTGTCCCTTTGGCCCTTTTTTCTGTGTGGGGACGTGACTGCGCCCCAGCTGACCCACCCAATCCACGTCCGCAGCAAAGTAACTCTCTGCGCCCCTTCTGTGGCCAGCAAGTCCAGGTCTCAGGTCCTCACCGATCCTCTTGCCATCTTTAATTGCCTACGGCTGTGGCGGGGATTCTCAACTCTAACTCCAGCGTGCGAACTACCCGTAGCATTCAGGTAGTGGCTGGTAGTCTCTCTCCGAAGGCCTAACCTACTGCGAAGCTCTGAGCTGAGGCGATGAATTTTTCTGGTTGAGGCCCTCGGCAAAGACGCTGAAACACTTTATTTGGCTCATCTCCGCATCACTAAACTTGGTATATATGTTGATGACCTAGTATATGCTCCCAGACCTCTTCAAAAAGAAGTCAGATGGTTTTTTCAGTCTTTGTCATCTGTTCTGGCAGAAGTCCCATGTACAGGTTCA
This sequence comes from Conus ventricosus, assembly GCA_018398815.1. Taxonomy (NCBI): domain Eukaryota; kingdom Metazoa; phylum Mollusca; class Gastropoda; order Neogastropoda; family Conidae; genus Conus; species Conus ventricosus. The sequence continues at coordinate 60,824,826 of CM031616.1, forward strand.
TCAGCATATCTTGGACTTACCCCAAACAGCGGTCTGATGGTTAGCCAGAACTTCC
>CM031616.1:60827380-60840675 GCA_018398815.1 Conus ventricosus
ACACACACACACACACACCCACACACACACAGACCACACAAACACACCACCACACCCGCACACACACACACACACTCACACACACACACACCCACATACCACACACCAAGACCCCCACCCCCCCACACACACACACACACACACACACACACACACACACACACACACACACACACACACACACACACACACACACACACACACACACACGACACTACCACACACACACACACACACAACACACACACACACACACACACACAAATGAAAACGCCAAGCCAGGTGATTGTACCCCAGAAAACAGAGAGTGAATGAACTTAGCCACGCCCAAAGAAAACTGGGAACTGGAGGCAGAGCAGAAGTACTTGCAACCTCTGTATGTCATCTATGTATCGTCATGGAGCCAGAGACGACAAAACCCCAGCCAATCTCAAAACTAAAATGAAACATTCCACTGAAAATAGAGTTAATTTCTTTCAAAACCTAATACATCTGATACTTCACCCAGTTTCTGTTTTTAGGAGATGAAAAGAAAGGACCAGTTAAGGAATATGAACAATCACATGTTCAATGAACGCGACATGGGTCCTAAACAGGGATCTGTACTCTAAGATCATATCCAATGTAGCAAAAAAACTACACACTCAGTAACAAAAATGGCTATACATTACCGCCTTCATTTAACTGAGGCATTTATATAAAGTCTCAGCTGACAAATCGGGACTACAAAACAAAGACAAACAAAACGCTGTTAAATCGTAACGAATTTTGCAACATACAGCATCCTTGAAAGGAATGTGGACACAACGAAGACAGTTATACCTAATTAGATCAGACAGACAGCATGTGACGTACATAATAGCCTTTGTGATTGTTTGTTAGCATCCTGGTGAGGACGTATACAGAGCTTCAGAAAGAGATGGGGGCAGGATGACTATGAGTATCCAAGGTAATTTCAGTTAGTCGTCATCTTCTTTTAGCATTCTTGGCTATTATGAGTCCCGCAAAGAGGAAAGGCAACATTTTCAAATAGCGGCCAGTGCCCTGATTTTTCACATTCTGAAACAATGAGGAACATTTGATCTAATGCAGAGTTTAAAAATTGATGGCATAATCTAAGATGTTCTTTCAGCCCGGACATGTATGTCAGGCAAGATGATGAAGCTACAGGGTCAGAGTCCGACACGCCTGAAGACTTCTGGAGGGAGGAGAGGGACAAATAAAAAAGAAAAAGACACAAATGCTGCAGTTACTGGTGACATTCGCAGCTGACTGAGAGGTTATGGGTTTCTCTCCAGCACAGTAGAGGAATCACAAGGTAACCAGATATTTTTTTAAGTTTTGTCCGCAACCAAAACAGACATGTGTTGAAATTTTCCACTATAAGATATTCAACACTTCCCAAGTCCATATTGGATAACTAAATTGATTGTGAAGAGCTGTTGGTGCCGATAATGAGCAACATGACTCTGGTGGGAGCATGGTGACGTGTATCAAGCTTTCCATTCGCTGCATAGGACTTTACAGTAGATGTCATATTTGGAACTAATGTGTTCATATTCAGAGGAAATTCAGCATTATAGCCCTCTTAACATCAACGATTTCCTCTACCCCAACCCCACCCCAATTCCCCACCTCCCAGAGATCTTCAACACTGTAGTATCATATCAAGATGTGTTCCAACAACTCACCATGCCCAACTTAGGCACGACATCTACAGTGCTTGGGCATCAGACCTACAACTCCCTTCCTTCCCCCACCCTCTCAATCTCTCTGGTCAATGAGCATAGAGCATAGCCACCTGATCAAAAGGGGAACATCTTGGAAGATACTCAGTCAAGTTTATCATTTAACTTTGAAATCAATAGAAATATTTTTCCATGTTTCAAAATCCCAGCATTAGCTAGTGCTACGTTTTTGGGGCCCAGTGCTGTGCCCATGCACAAAGTGAAGCTGTGCAGTGGCTTTCCGATTGTCGAGTTCAACCACACAGGAGATTTCACCCCACGTTTATAAAGGGGTGGCAGTTTGACAAGTGTTGAACAGTTTCCCATATCACAGGCTGCAGTGTCAGTTTTCTCTCAGTGCATGGGTGAAGCATGTGATGCAAAGATGAAATGGAATCCTATAGATTGTACCCAATCCATTTAGTGTCAGGCCAGGTAAGCAGCTGAAGTAAGGTTATACACACAAAGTTTGTTTTCAAGTGAGAATTATTAAGGCATTTATTTGGTCACACTGATTGTTTTAATGTTTTTAGTATCTGAGCGCTGCAAAAGAGACCGCAACGCATCTATGACCGACCAGGACAAACCCGAAATAGGTGTGCTAACACCATCGCCATTACCTTGCCTCAGCAGGTGCTTCCTACATCACGTGTGTGGACACTATCGGGGTCCGGTGGAACGCCACGCCATGAGCCCAGATAAAGAGACGGTTCCGACATGACCAAAACCCCAGACCATCCATAGCAGTTCATTCAAACAAATAACCAGTGGGTGGGACAAGGTATGCTGATATATTTGATTCATTTTTAGAGAAATTGCTGTGTCATTTTTGTCTATAGATTTTAATAATCAATATTCGGTTTTGGTGGATGTGGCAAAGCTGTTTGAGCTAGTACAAATTCCATTTACAGAGTCTGCTCCCAGTGCATCACCGTGCATCCGTATTTTGGCTCTGCATTCTGTTCATCTTGTTAGTATGTTTATTTGTTGATTGTTGTAGTTTTCCCTCTGAAGACATAGAGTTTATGTAAGGTGATAACAAAGATGAAAAAACAAAGGATGTCTATTGGGGGGGGGTTACTGTTAATAAGAGACCATCGATTAGTAAATGCATCCTAAGATGCGTAAACACTATAATGCTTGAGTGTAGATCATGTTGGGAAGAACACAGACCATTTAAAAGTGCACTGGAACTCATATTCCAGTACAAATTGAGTAAGAAAGCATGTAGAACAGTGAACTCTTTTCGTCACAGTCTCTGGATTTCATGACTCATATAGCGGTTTGCCTATTTTAATGTATTAGGAATGTCACAGTCATTATGCTTCGTACTCTCAGTATGACTGATGTGATAAGGAAAGTATTGCTCTACCCTCCAAGCATAGAAGAATGTCATTTTCCTTTTTAGTTGTCAGGGGATGTTTATAGGATGTTTTTTTTAGTCTCTGACTACCTTACTACATGAAAGTAGTTTTCCTACACCCCATGTATTGGATAGGAAATAACTCTTACTGGGAGTAAAGTGCTTTTAAAAAAAAACAACTTTCAATGATGTTTATTGAAGATAAATTCATTTTAAAACAGATGAGGAGAAGCAATCTATTATTTTTGATCGCCTCTCTTTTGTCCTGCATGTCAGAAATGATCATGGGAACGGAAATACTTCCCAGACTATAACACTGACCTGCGCTACTTACTTTTGCGCAATAGACTGTACGCACAAAATGATGACGGGCCATTTTCTGAGTAAGTATCCGGAACACACTTGGAGCCTGCTCCCATGAGCAGACAGGGATTATGTTCCTAATGTCAGTAGTTACTTGTGGAAATTGTTCAGACTCTTTCAGTCCGTCATGTTGTCAGACAGGGATCCCAGCCAAGTGTTCGAAGGAAATGCTGGCAGATCCTGTGTTGAAGAACAGAACAAACGGAAGCTGCTCTGGACTGGGAAGGTTCTTTGAACAGGAGAGAGGGAGACAACAGTCCCCATGATGTGCAGTGGTGTAAAAAACAAGTAAATGAAAGGCTGACATATGCTCCGGTTATGGCCATCGTGGGTCGACCTACCTGGATGAGGTTTTTAGGCGTATCGTGTTGTCCAGTTAAGCGAGAGAAAATTGACACTAGGAAATAAGTACAAACTAAGTGATTAAACTTCAAACTCTAAAAATTGTCAGACATATGGTGTGTAATGTGGCGCACAAAACAAAGTGTTTTGAATCAAAATAATATGAACAGATTCACATATATCATAGCTATGATACAACAAAAAAAAATATTTAATCCTCCGAATCTGAGTTGGATATGAGATCAATAACAAAATTATCAGCATTGAGTGATTGTGGTCGGATAACATAGATTGCGTGTAACTTGATGATTATTGTTTAGGCTGCTTTATAACTGGAACCGAATGGGGTTTAAAAAAAGCGACTAGAAGTGAAAAAGATCATACAGCATTTTTCAGGCTATGTGAATGAGTGAGCATGTGTAAAAGATGGCCGAGCAGACGGGGAAGCAAAGGAGCATTAACTGGGGGTGTTTTGTATTTGTTTTTTAATTACCTCAAAAGTAAATTGCAATCATGTTGTTTCCAGATTCACATTTTCAGATATGTGATAATATTTTTGAAATAAGAAAGAACATAGCATCTATTAACACCACATGGGCGCCCGTAAGCATTGACAGAAACATAGACCGCTGTCTCTAGGCTCTACTTAGTGATGTAGACACATGCTATTAAAAATTTAACCTTGGGACTGTTTAAAAACTTGGAACCTCTCGCACCATTTGTCATCCAGTCTTCTTGCATAGATGTTCAGTCAGCCTCCTCCATTTCTGTCTTGTCTTCTCTCCTCACCGGTTTTTTTCTCTACCCTGGCACCCCTCTAATATCCAGTGTCCATTCTGTCTGTACTGACTGTACTCAACTTTCTCACACAAAGGAAACACACAAGCACATCACTGGGCCATCACACATGCACAAACACACAGAACTCTTCCCTGGCTTCTTTGGGCGTCCTCTCGATCGTTTGTTCTATCTGACCTGTTCCATACACAGCCACACCCAGCCCACTTTTTGCTGTCATCGCAGATGGGAGTCCATGATGCTCACAACTTGCCATCAGCGGCGTGTGTAAAAAAAATTCGCAGCTATGTTCAGAGCTAGCGTTACCATGATGCGCTTAAACTCTGGGCTTAATACCAACATAATCTGGCATCACCATGCCTTATAGATACAATTACAGATTTTTTACAGGAACAATCTCAGCAACACATAATTAAAACTTCCGTTAATTGAACGATGAATCGACTGTGAGATTCTATTAAATAAATTTGAACTGATGGCAACACTCAACAACACTGGTGTAGAATATAATAGAAAACCTCCCCCAAAAATACACGGCAAGATATAGTACCGAACACACAATCTACCACCCCCCGAACCATGCAACCTTAACTAAGTAATACAAAGCAGCCGTTAATAACTGAAAATGTTGAATCCATCGTATAGCACTCTGCATCAACCATCTCAAGCAAATGCATTTACGGCACTGCCCGGGATATTTAGCAACGGTGGGATTTAACTGACATTCGATGGACCTAAAAGTCTGATACAAAATTCCATTTATTTGGGTTTGAGTTATTGTTAATAAAATCAAATACCCTCAAAAGTTTACTGAGGACATTTATACACGCACGTATACATGCACGCACACACAACACACACACACACACACAACACACACACACACACACACAAGTATTCAAGCACACATGCACTCGTGCCCTCTGCGCCGCACGTACACACAAGCGCGCACACATTTTTGTTGTATATTAGTAACTTAGTGTGCCACGTGTGTGTCTATTGTCTATCCATTTCCATCACATTAAAACTATTGGTACATTTTTGCATGAATATGACAATGCTCAGCAGTTCTATTCAGATATTCATGTAAACACAATTCCACATTCAACATGATCAGTCTCGTTTGAGTGAAACATAGAGCAGTCTTTCCGCTTACCAGTATTCATACACGTAACACCACATGTTTCATAGTACAGTATTAATAGACTGTGGATCAATAGGGACAGGTGTATATTTGAGATCAAACCACATTTGGACACATTACACTCATAGTTTGAGTTAACGCTGCCGGCACCAGCAATGCCAAGTTTTTTTTTTCCTTAATAAATAAGTTAAAACCGGAAGATTGAACCCGTCCGTTGATCTACAACCACATCATACTGCACCTTTCAGACTTACGCATAAATCTCCTCACCAGGATTGTGTCTGTGCAATGCCACAAGGAATACCCAAGAATTGAAAAGACAGCATATAGTTGCATATAGTCTCATTAACCCAAATGGACATCAGTCCAGTCATCACATATCATCCCACCAAGTCATTATGATGTACAACACCACAAACATAAATTCACGAACCCTCAAATCCTGCTTCCAACCTCTTTCAAAATGTCCACCGCTTGCGTTTGTCAAAAGTTGTATTGTTTCAACCCATACATGAGGATTGTTTCTTAAATGGTCAGAAATGTGTCCATTCAAGATCCAAACAATCGACACGCACAAAACCCATGACTAAGAGACGTAGTAGTCAATATTAGAATATACTTACAGCTCAGGATAGGGTGATATCATATAGAAGAATAACTCTGAAGTAACTGAGTCAACAGTGCCAGTCAGCAGTGGCACTGTGCTATTCAATTGTATCAAGAGGTCTGCTGCACATTTTGTGGACGTGATGGATGAAGCCATCAGAATGGTGCTATTTATGGGATGAGTCTAGATCTGGAGTTAGGAGCAAGGTAAAAAATATCATTAGATGAACATTAAATTGATGCACAACCAAGAAATTGTAATAAGATTTGTATGAATAAATGAATTAAAAGAAAATAATGCAGTGAGACTTAAAAGTGAAATGCTAGCAACATGACCTAAAACATTGACTCGTCGGCATCCTAAAAAATCTTTCTTAAAGAAATCAGTTAGTTATAGATGTTACCATAGTCAAAATCCCTCGACAAAATGTTGACTAGAGTCACAAAAGAGGTAGCCAGGACTATACAGGGAATTCACAAGATTATTGGGTTGGTTGTTAAAAGTGCCAACTGCAACAAACATCAGCCCAGAGTAAGACAACTTATGTTCAACGTTCATATAGAAAAACTAGATCAACTTCAAACCAACATACAACAATTGTACATACGTATCTCCTCAAGACCACTAGAATCTTATCAGCATCCAGCATGTGAATGTTTCTGGACACAAAACCAACAAAGAATATAGCTGATTGCAGAATTATTCAACAGATCGACAGTCAAACCCTGCAATGCTAACGTTTAAAAGAAAGGTGGTTTCCCCTGCACTGGAGACAAAACTGCCATATTAGGTCCTATACTCAGTGTTATCAGGCAGGGGTAATGGTATTGGGCAGGCCAGTTTTCAAATTGTCAAGGAAGTATTCACATGCATGGACAAGTCCACTGTGCCACATCTAGATCCTATATGTTGAGGTATCATCAGTCATCATCATCATCATTCCTTGCCCATTATGGTGCGTAGAGGAGATATGAGAGACACTCACGAAGCCATGCACCGCATCCGGCCCGTCCTCTGTCTGTCTCATCAGCGTAGTGCCATCCATCCTGTTCCATTCATTTTATGTTGTACGCATCCAGCATTGGCTTGACTTCCCTTCGGCTGCCGCCTTCCAGCGAGCCCTGATGACATGAATGTCAGTTGAAAAGTTGCGATAATGACATGCCGAAACCACGACAGCTACCTCTTCTTGACTGTTGCCAAGAGTTTCATGGGGGCCACAAGTGATGTTATTTGGTCACCTCACAAGGACGTTTTGTCTTCCGGGTCCCTTGCCAAGAGATCCCGAGCAAGCGCCTGAAGCATTTAGTATTCAAATGTCCTGGATGTCTCCTTGTGTCTCTGCTGTCATGGTCCAGCTTCGCAGCCTTACAGTCAGGATAGACAGCACCAGGGACTTGTACACTACATCTTTTGTAGAAATCAGATCTTCTGCTCTTTCCAGATCTTGTTTAAGCTTTGCCATTGCTGCTGTTTGCTATCGCTAGTCTGGTCTTGAATTCTGTTGTAGAAGCGACCCGTATCTATAGAGGTGAGAGAGGCGCCAAGGTTTTGAAGAAAAGCGCCCACATTCTTCATCATACATAAGGGTAAATGAATAAACGACAGTACAAACAGGATATGCAGGTCTCTAGTTATGCCTCCACAAACAAACAATGGTCAGACCTACAAAATGCCAAGTTGTAGTATTTTCATCCACCGGAATGAAAATATATTGGATACAGTGGGCAGGTACAAGGTATGAAAGTACAAGGATGGGAAGCGTGGCTATTGTAATTTATGTGCGTTTCATTTATTGTGTCATTACACCCATAGTGTGTGTTTACAAGCATGTGCATATTTGTGCGTATGGCATGTAGCCAAGCAATTTATGTTAGAGACTGTGTGAAGGAAACATGCTTGTAAGTTGTCCTGACAGTGTCGCGTCAAAATGAGTTTCCATTTCCACACCTCAAACACACACCACTTTGACACCAAAACGAAAAAAATGGTGATAAACATCATAAACATAATGATGATCATGTTGCACCTGCTAACCATACGGCTCTATGCCTTTTTCCGGGGGGGGGGGGGGGGGGGGGGGGGGGGCGGTTTCCGTATTGAGCCGAATTTAAAACAGGTGTGTAAAGCCTGCAAAGGGTTATGTAGGCCAAGAATAGTAATCTACCGAGGTTTAATGAGGCGAAATCTTCATCCTCCGTTAGGCGGCCAACATCGTAAGTCTATGAAAAAAAACAAAAATAAAAATGTTTTCGTATTAAAACCTAATTGAGTATCTTTTGTGGCTCAAGTAGTGAGTGGAGTCAGTAAAAAATAGTGTGGGGGGATGGGTTGTTCAGTATGGAACTGAGCAGTAACTGGCATGTGTTCGGGTTGGGGAGGTGGTTGGAGAGAGAAGAGGGGGGGGGTGGGTTGTTTGTGGGCAGGGGTACTAGAAGTTTGGTTGTTTACAGGTGAGAGGCAGCCTGGGGTTGGATATAACTGCCTTGTGTCCCATCCAGCATCCAATCAGTCAGTTGTCTGGTCACCACCTCTACTTCTTCTTCCAAAATACTGGATCACTCAAAAACGTAGTCGTTCAACCAGCGCGCAAGTAAAAAGTAAAATAAAATAACATAAAACATTGCGACTCGGACTGTAGGTCCCCTGGAGCAAATTTGGCAACAGGGTCGCACACGAATATTCAAGAAGTTAAAAGTCATTTCCAATTCATGCCCAGGTTAACAGTAAACTATCTGTGGGAAGTAAAAAATAGAAACTCGTCCAATTTGCAGATCACAAAACTGTCCGAAACAAAAATAGTTTATAAAAATTAGAAATGTCAATATTGGAGTCAATCTTTCAGTTGCCCCCTGCAGAGAGTACCACAAGCCGTACAGAACTGGGATAAAAAGAATGACTGGCTGTCAATATTGATGCAGGTATGTTATAAACATTGACCGCCACTTCCTGGTGCTACTTTTATTCAATGACTAGTTGGTCCAATGGAAAATCAATTACTTTAGCGTCTGCCTTTGAAGCAGATGTTAAGTATTGGAAAAAAGCTCTCTCTCTTCAAAGGGTTTCCATTTCTAATCATCATGTTTCTTTCCTAGATCAAGAGTGAACGGTTTGGACTCCACCTACTTCACTAATCTGTGGCCACATGTTGCATCGGTAAGTAAAATCCCATTTAGTCGCCAACTTCTCTTTCATCTTCCGTCACTTTCTCCAGTAGTTCTCCGAAGTTAAATCTAACAATAGGCCAATGTTGGATTCAATGCCAAGTGATTCAACAAGAGTGGAATATAATCGGAATTTTCCCGATTATCTCTCACGGCAAGTGATAACTTCAAAATCTTCGAGTTTGGTGATGCCCTAGTCCGGGGCGCACATTCATCACTTCAGTTAAAATAAAAGAAAGTGGGTGTGGGTGTGCATGTCAATAATTGCCGAACATCGGCAGGTGGACATTACTGGAAGAAGAAAAGGGGAGAGAGAGAAAGCAGGCACGCTTGTACTTTTGCGTTGCGTGTGCTTGTCTTATTCAGTAAGCAGGCTTAACAAAAAATACGTTTTTTCCCCCTCTCTCTCTCTCTCTCTCTCTCTCTCTATCTCTCTCACCTCTCTCTCTCTCTCCCCTCTCTCTCTCTCTCTCCTCTCTCTCTCTCCTCCTCTCTCTCTCTCTCTCTCTCAAACACAGCTAATAATCTATGAAAATTCAAACCAACACAAGGACACTGCACCTTATTGGTATCAGGAGATTTCATTTATCAGTGCAGTGAAATTCATTTTATTTAGTTTCTTATAGCCCAGCTGACTGCAAAGTGCCATATCAGGGCTGTCCCCATGTTGAAGTCAGTTCTACACACACACAACACACAACACACACACACAACACACACACACACACACACACACACACACACACACACACACACACACACACCACACACACACACACACACACACACACACACACACACCACACACACACACACACACACACACACACACACACACACACACACAACACACACACACACACAACTCATTAAAACATATTTTCTAAAAACATACTGGAATTTCATTTTTAAAAATCTGTCTTCAGTAAAACCTTAGATTAAGAATATCCTGCGCAATGTCAGTAATGCATGCATCATATAAATATACAACACATTTTAATAGCTATCAATATTTGTACCTTTTCCCATATACCTCTTTGTTTATAGGCATTGAAACTTATTTACTACGACCTGAAAAATGTCAAGAAAATTTGTCTTCATGCAGAGGGGTCCTTACAGGGAGACAATCATGGGCAGTTCACAAAAAGTGAAAATGCTCATACCTTAAAGTGTGAGTCAGAGTCTTGGTTGATGCCTGGAAACTTGACTGAATTCCTGTTTAGATTATGCTTCGCTTGAGTGAAGCATCATGTTGCCAACACTGAACGAAGTTTTCATCTTAGTTAATTTTGAGATCACTTTTAGCAGAATAACAAAAATGGCTGAAGTGATTGTTCATAAAATGAGATCAGGGAGATTTCAAGTAATTTAGAAATAGCTGTTAGGAGACTGATGCCAGTCTCTCTTTTTTTCTCCCTAAAAATGTCCTCAGAAGAGTCATTACAGATCATGGGTAGGTCGGATGCTTGTCGAACAGGACCACTTCTTCATCTCCTTCTCCTCTCTCCTATTCCTGCCCACTTTTCTCTGCTTCACTCTCAACCTCCTCCCATCTTTACTACCTCCTTCTCACCTCTGTCCTTTCCTCACCTATTTCCTCCTCTGTCACTGAGTTTGTGTTGTGTTATTTGTGTGTTGTTTTGTTGGTTGTGGTGTTTTGTGTGTGTGTGTTGGGGTGTGTGTGTGTGTGTGTGTGTGTTGGTGTGTGTGTGTTGTGTGTGTGTGTGTGTGTTGTGTTGTTTTGTGTGTGGTGTGTTGTTGTGTGTGTGTGTGTGTGTGTTTTGGGGTGTGGTGTGGTGTGTTTTGTGCTGAAGTGAATACTTAAAATGTTTTAGCTTCCTCTCTATAAGCTTTGTCAGTTTGCCAGATGTATTTCTGAAAGAAAAAAAAAATCAAGAATAAACTGAAGCACCACTATTGGGGTTTTGTGGCTTCACTTTTTTTTATCTTACTATAGTGTCACAGTGTAACAGAAGTCATCAGTCAGAATTTTTTGTTTTTTGAGACAGGAAACAATATGGAGGATTGTTAACGGAGGTTCCACTCTTTTGGACAAAGCAGTAACAGAGCTCTAGAGAAAAGTCTTCTGCAATACATGCATTACATTAGAGAATTTAATGTTACACATCTTTTACCTCAGCTTTTTTGGTTTTTTTTTAAAATCATCTTTAGGTGGCATTGCATCGACTTCATAAGAATTTCTCTTACAAACTCAAAAACCAAATACCTGTTTTTCTACAACAGTAAGGAGGAAATTGTTACATACCTACAATTGTATTGTGAAGAGCAATCCCCTGGATGAAAAGTAGAAAAACAGAAAAAGGGAAAGGGGATATTACACAAAATGAACTGATTCTGATTGGGTGAGCCCGCAACAGTACTGATTACCGTAATTACACAACCTGTATATTTTCTAAGACATTGAGTGTGGTTGCAGTTATTGGGTTTATGGTTTTATGAAATATAATAACAAATGGCATTTTATGTAAATATTTTAAATATATATTAACTTATGTTTTATCAAGATGAGACCATTAAGTACACTTTTAACCAAGTAAAAAGAAAAAAATTATTAAACATCTTGCTAAATACAGAATAAATACATGTTGTTGAGAATACAGTAAAGAGTTTATTGTTTGTTGTGAATCAAGCACCAAAGTTAATTGACAGTAGCAATTTAAGCAGCGTCACCGTTTTTCCACAATCAGCTAACACATGATAACAAAAGGTTTTAGCTGTAAAAGTGGGAAAATCCTAGCAGAAGAATCAAACAAATATAATGCATCATGAATGTGATTTAGCTCAACACACACACACTCACACACTCATGCGTCACACACACCAAACCAACACACCACACACAACACACACACACACACACACAACCCCACACACACACCCACACACACACACACCACACACAACACACACACACACACACACACAAAAACACACCACAACCCCACACACACCACACACACACACACACACACACACACACACACACATGATTGACACTGAACATTTGGAGCAAAATCCAGCCTGAAAACAGTGTTAATGAATGTGAGAAGTCAAGGGTAGAGGGGGGAGAATCTCCGTCCATCACCCAAGACCGTGTGGATGTTTGACTTTTCGTTTATTTTGAACCAATCAAAAACCAGCCAACCAACCTTCCAAGCCAACCTGGAAAATACCAGGAACAACATTTAAAAATTGGGAACAAAAGGAGAAATCTCCAAAAGCATAAATGAAATGAGACATACATTTTTGACTCATCATCATCATCATCATTCTCCCTTTCCCATGATGGGCGTAGAGGAGAATGAGAGACACTCTCGAAGCCAGGCACCGCCATCCGGCCCTGTCCTCTGCCTGTCGCATCAGCGTGGGGCCATCCATCCTGTCCATTCTTTGATGTTGTCCATCCAGCATTTGGCTTGCGTCCCTTCGTCTGCCGCCTTCCAGCGTGCCCTGGATGACTGTTTTGGGCATGAATTGTGGCGTATGACATCCCAAACCACGACAGCTTCCTCTTCTTGACTGTTGCCAAGAGGGGTTCTTGGGGCCTCAAGTGATGTTATTGGTCCTAAAGGTCGTTGTCTCCGTCTTGCCAAGAGACCGAGCAAAGCGCCTGAAGCATTTTTTCAACGTCTGATTCTCTTGTGGTCTCTGCTGCATGTCACTTCGCAGATCCATACAGCAGGGCCCGGGGTGACACTTTTTTAAAACCCGTCTGGGCTTTTTCTTGCAGTGCTTTCATCCTTTGCTGATTTTGGTAACCGCTTTG
>CM031616.1:60849925-60872425 GCA_018398815.1 Conus ventricosus
TCTGACCTAATTCGCTTCATTACAAAGAGGTTTTAGGAAGATAAGGATGAATTATCTGGAAAGGTGTCAAGGAGTATGTGGGGTTAAGATCGAAAATGTACAGTATTTCGAGCCAGGAGAAAATCATTAAGAAAGCAAAGGGAATATCTCGCACGTTGTGCAGTCAAACATATCACATGACAACTACAAAGAAGCATTGTTTGGCAATAAGACTTTTCATCATGACAACGTAAAACTGCGATCTAATCTACATGAGATCAACACAACAGTTGTAACAAAGAAGTCATTAGATAGAACAAACACAAAACGGGTGTTTGTTAATCCAGAGTTTTCATATGCAATCGGGCACTGGAGAACCGCATAAACAGGGGGGTTTATATTTTTCATCAACTTTTATTATAAGATCAATCATAGCTTCATCCAATTCATTTAAATCTTTTCTCATGTTTGCTTGACGAGTTCGAATTTTTTTTTATTATTTCAAGATATTCTTTTTCCCAATTTGGGGGTTTGAGTTGTAGGTGATCTGGATGATTTAGCATGCATTGATTAATCCCGAAAATGTTTCCTTAATAGCATTACACGCATGAAATGATTCCCGTATCATTTTCAAGGTCTCTTCCTTTACCATTTCTTGTTTCGTTCTGCACTTCCTTCTGAGCTTCCATTTTAAACTCAAATATATTTACGTAAATTAATTAAAGCGGAACTGTGTTTGGCGAATTATCTGCAGTTCTTCTTTCACAAAAGATCTTTGAGGAGCTGGTTGTTTTGTTGTGACAGTTTCTCGTAAATAATACACGGGTGGATTCATCTTTACAATTCTTTTTATTTCATACGGGTCAACACTCCAAACTGGATCGGTTGCCCTGATGCGAGTGTCCCCTTCCGCTTCTCCCGGTAAATAAAGGTACCTTACTTTCAAACCAAACGGTAATAGTTTGCTGGGTGTACTGGAGTCTTCAGCAACATTTATTGTTTTTCTTTTGATTGCTTGTACTGGTTTTAGCCCTTTAAATTCTTCATTATTCATTGCGCGCAAAACTGAGGGCAGTCTTCTAACCCATTCTGTGTTGCGAGAATTGTCAATCAGCTCTCTGTGATACTGGTAGGAAAAAAGTCTTTCAGCTAACTGTTTGTTAAAGTTTTCAACTAAAGCCTGTGATCTGTGAACTCCTGGAATGCCTCTTTTAATGGTAACTCTATGTTTTAACAATAATTGATTCACTTGGCCTTTAAATTCTTTTCCATCATCGACTTGAATCATGCGAGGATAAGTTAGTGGCCCTCGTTGATATATCAGTTGTATAGCAACAGCAACAGCAGAAGCCCCCTTTTGTGTTAATGGTTCTGCTTCTTTGTATCTTAAACCCATGTAAATGTTGTGAGTGCGTATTTTAAAACTTTTCGTCTAATCCTATCAGGGGTAAATATAGAAATCCTTTTGATGGGTGTCGTTTGGAGTTTTTATTAACTAAGTGTGGCCCCTCGGTTTTCGTCGGGGGGAAGGTAAATAAATTTGCCAAATTGCTTTTTAAAGATAACCATTCTTTTGCTGTTTGTTCACTAACTCCAGCTGCTTGGCTTACCCTTTTTATTCCCTTGATCCCCTTCCCTTTTTCCTTTGGGCGAAAAATTAATTTTTTTTCATTTTTTTTTAGCCAATATTATGCCCCAACAAAAAAACACGCGGCCTTTCCCAACGAAAATTTAAACGCGATTCTTGCCCCTTTTGTTTTTCTTGATGGTTGATAAAAGCACTAAATTTTGGTGGGGGAAAAATTGTTGGACGGGTTTTTGCCTTTTCCTAGAAAAATTTTTCTTTTTTTGTTGGTCAACTTTTTTTTTAAATGTTTTAAAGCTGCATCCCCCGTTTTTTCAGGGTGTCTTTAAATAAAATCTAACTGCTCCGTCTCGGGCCTTAATGGGCTCTTGTGCAGCTGCTATTTTCCTCCATACCCTTTTTTTTTTTTTTCTCTGGGCTGTCATCCCGCAGTTTACTAAATAAAAAAATTACTCCCGCTAAAAGCAAGCGAAATTCCCCCCAAAGCGCCCCCTATCTTTTATTGCGAGGGGGAAGCCTTTTTTATAAAGTATTTTTTTTCTTACATTTTTAAATTTTGGGTTGGAAATTTTTCCTTGTTTGGGACTAAAAAAATTTTTCTTTGGAAACCCCGAAGCTGAAATGATGAAACCCGCTTTGCTGAATCCTCAAAGTCTATTTTGCCAAAATCTGCGGGTTTTTTTCTTAAAAATTTTTTAAAAAAAGGGCATTGATTTCCCCTACACTTAGGCCCCCAAATAAAAAGCAGAATGGTAAAAAAGGTTTGGGGGTAACAGTTTTTTCGGTGCCATTTTTTAAAAATAAAAAAATTTAAAAATTTAAAAAAAAAACCTTGAACTTGATGATCTACTACAGCTCCCAAGGGCGGGGCCTAAACCCTTCCCGCCTTATGAATGACCAAGTAGGGCCCAAAGTGTTATGCCCCAAAAGGAGGGGTTGTTTCCTTTGGGCGCGTGGGGAAAAAAACCAAAAACAGTTCCTGGGAAACTAAATTTCCGCATTGAACAATTCAGCAGATGCCCTCCACAAGCCCCTTTTTAAATTTATAAACAGGTAGGGAAGCGCAGCTGGGGTTGAATGTAAAAAGTGTTGGGAAAACGGTTCTTAGTTTGACACTAACTAGTCTTTAATTTGCCCCCATTGTTTCCCTAAAACAAGACTTACGTATAAATTTAACGCAAGACCCGGGTTTTTTTAAAAAAGACTTTAGAGTCTCAAAGGGTGTGATTTATAACAGTTTTGGAAACATTTTTTTCGCCTTTTAATCATGGGTTTAATTCCCTTTTAAAATCATATAAAATTTTTTTTCCCCTTAAAAATAAACGAGCTGGAAAATCATCGGGAAATCAAATCAGGTGGAGAAAGTAACCAACCCCGAAAATCAGCAGAAACCCACTAAACCGGGTGGGGACCAGTAAAAAGTTCCTCTCCTGGGCGTTTTTAAAGCAGGAAAAAAATTAGAGAGGGAACAGAAAAAAAAAATTTAAATGTTCCAAAATTTTGACCCCTCATAAAAACATAACCCGCAGCCCAAAAACAAGGGGGTTTAAAATCCCGGCTAAAAAAACTCCATGGATTAAAAACCCTTTAACAGCACCAAAGCTTCAGGGAAATTGAATTTAAAAAAACTTTTTCCCATTTTTTGGCCCCTTTGCTGCTTTTGGGGGGCCCAGTTTTGCGGCTTTTAAAATTTATAAAAACCGATGGAAACAGAAAAAAAAAGCAATCAAAAAAATCTAAACCCCCTAAATGCAAAAAGACACCACACCCCAAAACCGCCAAAAACAAAGCTTTAAATTTTGATCCTTTTTGAAATGTAAAAATTTTTTTAAAAATTTAAATTTTTAAAATTTTTTAAATAAAAAATAGTCATGGCTTTTTAAAAAATGATAAAGGCCCAATAAAAAAAGACAGGGATTTCCTAAAAAAGGGAACATTTCCTAGACCAAAATTGTAATCAATGGGGTTTGGCTTCGGATGAAAAACCCCTTTCCCTTTAAAGATTTATCCCAGAAAACCGTGAGCAAAAACACCCAAAACCGTTAAGGGTTTTTTTGAGGGGTGTGAAATATATTAGGCATCTCCTTTTTTTTAAGAAAAAAAACATAGTTTGGGTATTTTTTTGATAAATTATAAGTTTAACTTGAATCCCAAAATTGGTTTTTTTTTTTAAAGGGATGACTTAATCAAGAACTTTTTAAAAACTTGAAAAAAGAATTTAATCAAGAACTTTTTAAAAGAACTTGAAGAAATTTAAATTAAAACTTAATTAAGTTTTTAAAGGGATGGCTTAATTAAGAATTTAGGGGTGATTAAATTTAAAAAAACTTGGAAGGATTGGGGTTAAGAATTTGGGGGGTGGTTTAAATTTAAAATCTCTCACTTAGGGGGAACTTTTTTAAAAAATTTTAAAGGTTTTTTAATTAACCTTTCCCCAACCCAAAGTCGTTAAAAAGCGGGTAACAGGATACACTTCCATAAAATGGCCCAAAGGGAAATAACGCTGTAACTAGTTTTGGGGGTGTTAGAACGATTTACTTTCAGTGGCCTTTTATGAACTTGGGCTGGTCTAAATTAAGGTGTAACCCCTGTTTTTGTCGCTGGGTGACATGTGTAAACACACACCCACCACCAACAAAACACTGTCTAATTTCACTTTAAAGTGAAAAAAACTTTTAAATCAAAAACAAAACACACAAAACACACACGCAGGGGCACGCGGGGCTTGCACACAACACACCACACGGGCCCCCCCCATGTAACATGTTACGGGGGGCCCCCCCCCCCCGGGCGGATCATGGGGATGGGACTAGGGCACAAACCTTTACTTCCCTGGGGGGCCCCACCCAGGGGCCAACCCACACACACAAAAAAAAGAGAGAGGGGAAAGAAAACCGACAGGTGAGAATGAGACGGTAGTTTGACAGGGAGCATATAATTACACGGCAAGCCCGGGGAACGAACGCTGTATGAGTTTTTGGGGGTGTATCGGGTTTTTCCTTTTTGGGCTGTTTTTCCGTGTTTGGTTTTTTTAAAAATTTTAAACAGATCAAACAGCCACGAACGGTAGCAGGTTTTAGCGTTAGGCCTTGGCCGTTGCTTGCAACACACACAACACATAGAAAGCGTGTCACACACACAAAACACACACACGCGCCGGGGCATGCCAACCCCCACCACGCACGCACCATTTCACACACACACACACAAATTACGCGACAGCCTGCTAAAAAAGAACAAAACGCAGCATTTGCGCCGCACACAAAAGGCCACCCGTTAGAGGCCGCGCCCAGGGTTTTTTTCGATTTCACACGAAAAGTAAATAATGGAGTGGTCTCCCTTTTACACGTGGATTGCACCCCCCACCAAAAATAAGTTAAAAATAAAAAATTTTAACTACTCGCTATTGGGGGTCCCGGTTTTTGGGGGGCCGCAGGCGTTTACACTTTCGGGGTTTGGAAATTGCTGAGGTTTAGGGCTGCAAATTCCCCCAATTTGTTGGGCCAAAACCCCGTTTCGAATTTTGAGGGAGACCAGATCTTGGGGGCAAGTTCACCCCATCCAGAAAAGAAGACCGGTGCCGCCATTCCAGACCGGGGGCCCGCCACCCCACCCAAAAAATCCCCGGGGCAAAACTACTTGGGGTTTCCCCCCTGAAGGCAAAGGTCCCACCAAAGGACGCCCGCAATAAAAAATTTAAAAAAACCGTCGGGATTGGGTCAGGGAGGGGGGGTTTTTTTTTATTTTTTATGTTAAAAAAAATTGTATTTTTATTTATCTCAAAATAAAATGTTTTAGCGTGTGCCATTATTTTTTTTCCCCAAAAAATCAAATATTAACACCGAACCCGCAAAAAAATGTTTCCCCACACTACAGTTGTCCCAATCCAAACCAAAGTTTTAAAGTCTTCCCGAAAAAACATGCCCCTCAAAAACTCAAAACCCCCGCAAAAGGAAAGACGAGGCAGAGCTGCGTTTTTAAGCCTGCACTTAATTTAAAAAGACGGCGTTTGGGTTTAAAAATTTGCCATGCCCCCGTCACGCGGGAAGGGAATCGGGGGAGTGCCCAAATTTCCCTTTGGGGAGGCCGGGGGAATAACAATTAAAAAACTTTCCTGCCCTTTCCTTTTCCTTTCCACAAACCCCCAAGCCCTCTAATTTGGGGTTTTTTCGCCCAGTTTTCTCAGCTAAGTTTTTTTTTGGGGGACTGTCTCTGCAAAAATGATTTGTATTGAAAATTTACTGTCCGCGCGAAAAGATGTTTTTGATAATGATCAGAAAAAACGTGGAAAACTGAAAACTAAAAAATTTTTTTAAAATTTGTATTGAAAACATAACCCCGCCAGAAGGGTTTTTTTTAGGGTCGTTATTTTTTGGTTTTTCTTTTTCAGGAACGGGAAAAGGGGGCTTTTTTGGGCACTTTGCCCAAAAACCGGGGGAGGGGCAAGTTTAAACCCAAAACGGTGTTTATTACGTTCTCTGAAGGGCAGCGATTCCCCAACGCCCGCCCCCTTGCTGCCAGGTACGAGCAAAGGAGGTTGGGGGGATCGGTCCCGGGGGGGGAAAGGGCAAAAGGAAATCCTACCCCCAAAAAAAAACCTTAACGGAGTTTAAACAACCAAAAGAAAAGCAAACCCCCCGAAAAACCATAAAAAAATAGAAAAAAAAAAAAATGCCCCAAAAATTTTTTAAAACAATAAATAAAAACTAAAATTTTCCCTTTTTTTTTTTTTCCTCCCCAAACCCCTTTTGGGGTTTCAAACAAAAACTTTTTTTCTCGGCCCCAAGGCACCCAAAAAGAAACCTTCCCCGAAGGGTAACCCAAATAGAAATCTTTCTTCTTTTTTTTTTTCTAGGGGAAACAAAACAACGGCAGCTACGTCGGTGAAACTGGAGTCGGGGTCACCACTGTCACACTGTCACTTTTGCCCGCACGCATTCATGACAGCATTTACTCCATACGCACACGCAATCTTTCCAATCAACCCAAAAGGCGCACTACCGAATGTTTTTTCTTCTCCCCTTCTCCTTCGGGAAAACACTTTACTAAATCACATCAAACACGTTATAAACAAATTTTATACATGTAGCACTCTTTCCACTGAGAGGCAAACTAACTCACTCAAGACTTCATAAAGTCACGGCCTCCACACAACATTGGCCCACAAACTCCAGACCAGGAAAATAAATGATTCTCTCACTCCTTGATGCTATGCCTGCATCCGAATTACGACTCGCCTCATCCTTTCAGGATTCCCTGTCTCTCTCAGACATCATCTCGCCCCTCGATTTCTCCCGTCCTGGAGATATGACTTCCGACTCCTCTCCCTCGACTCTTCTTGTCACTGGAGAGATGAGTTCCAACTCCTCTCCCTCGTCTTCTCCTGTCCCTGGAGAGATGACGAGTTCCCGACTCCTCTCCCTGGAGTCCTTAATTCCTGGGGCTGCCTACCGGTGTGTTCCCCACACCATGGCCATCTTCAACCACCTCACGGGGTGAAAGGTGAAGGGTGAAGGGCGAAGGGTAAAAGGGTGAAGGGCTGAAACACGAATAAGGTTCGTGTAAGTAACCTTCTTAATTCAACATATGAATTCTTTCTTTCTCTTTTCTTTAAGTTTTCCCCTGTAGCTTTCCCCAACTATCTATCGCTCACCTGGTAATGACTGGTCAGCAGAGAGGACCAACGTCCTGACAGGTTCGAGTCTCTAGGCCATCTGCTGGGTTAAAACTGATTCTTTCCTCCTTCCTCCTAGTGAGTGCATACTCAGTGTTCAAAACACATGACCAGCACCTTACCAGCCCTTGTTAAACTATCTCTCAGTGGTCACTTTCACCCAATGACCACATTTGTTTCTTTACCGAGTCATACTCACAATTATTTGGGGACGCCCGCTACACTAGTCAAGCCACACGAATATTCTTCCTTTTCAGTAGTGGCATGGGGAAATGATTCATATCACTAACTACATGAGAGAACGTAAATATACCAATCCTGGGCCACTTCCGCCCTCACCCAGTTCGGGCGAAAGTAACCCAGGATTGGTATATTTACGTTCTCTGACAAGTAAGACTTCAAACTACACACACACATGCACAAACACACAAAAATGCACCCACTCACAAACACACACACACACACACACACACACACACACACACACACACACGCACACTCTTTCTCTTTCTCTCTTAATTAAATGCCATAAAATCGGCACACTTCTTCTGACTAATTTCCAACTACAAACTTTGTACATAGACAGGCAGACACGGGGCTGAAACTCGATCACTTAATTTACGGCTCGCGGCAGTTTGCACCTAGCCTGTCCTGTGTAAACGAAACACACTCAGTTGGGTTGCACCACATTGCATCAGAAATTCGAGATTGCCACGTCGTCACATCAGATCGAGGCTGTCGACGTGGCACGACCGGGGCTGTCAGTGTGTTGGAGCTATTGAACAAGAAGGCTGTGTTTTCACTGCGCTCTGTTGTGGCCACTGTGTTTTAATCGTGTTATTTTAAAATGGCTAAAACGTTACTGAAGAACAGGTTTGTTATTCGAGGCCATAAGTTTTACTTTAACTGCATGTTAGAGTATTTGTTGAAAGAATTAGTTGGTCAGTCAGTGAAGGCAAGCCAACTATTCACATGTCTGCCCGCACAGCGGGCGTGTGTTTAACGTTCCTCGCTATACAGCGAGAGTCGCCTCTTTCTCTGTTCTTCATTGCGCTTAACTGGTAGTTGTCTTGAAGGTTGGCGAAGCATGTTGTGAAACCGGAGAGTTTGTTGGTTCAAGGAAATGAAACAAGATGTAGCTAGTTTTAATACGTGTTTGACTATTGATGAGATGGTTCCTTATCTAATAAATGGCGCTGCATTGTTGAAAGTCGGCTGAAGCAAAACAATCCATTACGCGTTGATTGTTGGGAGCTGGCTTGAGACAGCTAAAGCCACGTTTAAAAAACATGGCGTTCATTTCTTTTTTCTAATTCTAACCAGTTCATCTGCCTTTAAGTGTGCCCTTATGCAACTGAATTGGCGATTTCGAATGTTCTGGCAAACAAACTAGATAGGGTTAGGCAGACCTTAGTACATCTACCAGTATGGAGAGGAGTAGTGTGTGGCTAGCACTATCTTCATATAAATGCTTCAAATATACAATGACGGATGTACTACAACCTACAAAACTATGTGTAACAGATAGGCTGACACGAGGCCGAAACTTAATCGCTAGCGAGACGCGCGACCTTGTTCACACAGCGCACGGCAAGCGACCAAAAAATCAATAAAGCGAGAGACTGGGCTTGCCAGGTGAGGGGTGGGGTGGGGGGTGTATTCATTTCAGGTTGACAGCGCGCCAGGTGTCGTTAGCGCGGGTTGTATTGTCATTGAAGTGTGTGGTGTAGTGAGAAGATATTTACCGGGTTTTGTGCAGGTGGTTTTGTTTATATAATATTTTAATCATGGCAGAACAAAGACAGTGGGAGATTTCTAAGCTGACAATACTTGACGAGCATGTTGAGTACCATGCACAGTACTGGAAACAAGATCTGCACATAGCAATGACAAGCGAGCTCCAGCAATCCCCGTAATCGTTAACGGCGGAAGGCAAGACCTTAGTACATCTACCAGTATGGAGAGGAGTAGTGTGTGGCCGGCACTATCTTCATATAAATGCTCCAAATATACAATGACGGATGTACTACTACTGGCGATTAGAGCCGCCATAAAAGCTTGGCCACAGCAGTAATTGCCTTAACTCTGCCAACGCCAGTTGCAAGCCTGGTTGAGAAAAGAGGAGCACAGCAAACTAGGCTAAGTGATCATATGTGGTTGGGCGTCATGCTTCGTCGTTCACAGACGCGTGAACGGTGGCCTACTTGCTGGACCCCTGCCCCACAAAGCCCCGGACAGTTTTCTAAAAATAGTTCTTACCTCACCTGCTTTGACGTCATGCTTCGCCGTTCACTCAGCGCGTGAACGGTGGCCTACTTGCTGGACTTCTGCCCCACAAAGCCCTGGACAGTTTCTAAAAATAGTTCTTACCTCACCTGCTTTGACGTCATGCTTCGTCGTTCACGCGCGTGAACGGTGGCCTACTTGCTGGACTCCTGCCCCGTGGCTTAGGCTGCCTTTTTAGGCGGGTGTACTTTATACAATTGTCTTGTTTTATTTAATCAGGCTTTTGTTAAATGCACTTGGTGGCTGCTTTGAACTTGCAACAAAAGAGCCAATGCATTACAAAAACGCAAGCACTGTCTTGCACCAAGTGGTGTTACACATGACAAATAATAAAGCTCTGTGTACACCACACACACTCCTACCCCCAAGTCACCCCAAGTTCTTAATTAAGTTTTTAATTAATACTTCAAGTTCTTAATAAGTTCTTGATTAAGTTTTAATTAAGTTCTTGATCAAGTTCTTAATAAGTTATTGATTAAGTCATCCTTTAAGTACAACCAAGTTCTTATAATTATTAAAAAATACAATCTATGTTTTTATCTTAAATAGCAGATGTCTAATATAGTACACACAGCCTCAAAAAACGCGTCATCGTTGAGGATGTCTTGCTCAGCGTTCTCTGCATAGATTTTAATGAAGTTTTTACATCCGAAGCAACCGCATTGATTACAATTCGGGTCTATGGAAATGTCTTTTATAGACTCCAGGTCTTTATTTATTGACACCATCATTTTATAATACGCCATGATCTATTTTTATTAAAAAATTTAAAATATTATTCCATTTGAAATGGATCAAAATGGTGCTTTGTTATTGGCGGTTTTGGCGTGCAGTTGTCTTTTTCTGCATTTAATGGTTCAGATTTTTTTGATTGCTTTTGTTTCTGTTGCAATTGTGTATATATTTTATAGCCGCAATAACTGCCCCCAACAGCAGCAATGGCGCCAAAAATGGCAACAGTTTTAAGTTCAATATTCCATGAAGACTTTGGGGCCCTTGTATCACATGGAGTTTTTATAGCTGGCATTGAATCAACTTGTTCTGGCGTTGGCGGTGTTATGTTTTCATGATGAGGTATATTCTGTAACATTTTTTTTTTGTCTGTTCCACTCTGCTAATTTTTTTCCTGCTTCAAACACGCCCAGGATTTTTAATGGTCTCCACCTGATTCAGTGTTTTCTGCTGATTTTCTAGCTTGGTTACTTTCTCCACCTGATTCAGTGTTTTCTGGTTCTGATGATTTTCCAGCTCGTTCATTTTGAAGGGAAACAAAATCTATATGATTAAAAGTTATTAATCCCATGATCGCTGGCGATAACAATGTTCCAAATTTGTAGTATAGATCACATCCTAGAGACTCTAATGACTTTGTTAAAACTGGATCTTGCGTTAAATCATATGTAAGATCTTGTTCAGAATCAATGGGAGCAAATCTACTGACTAGTTTAGTGTACAAACTAAGAACCGTTTGCCCCACACTTTTCACCATTCTAGACCCCAGCTGCGCTTCATACCTGTTATGATACTTTAAAATGTCTTGCGGCGACATCTGTTGAATCTGTTCTATGCTGAATTCAGTTCCGAGGAACTGTTTTGTTTTTCCACACGCTGCTAAAGAATACAACCTCTCCTTTTGGGGCATAACAGCTTGGCCATCAACTTGGTCATTCATAAGTTCGGGAAGGTTTAGGCCGCCTGTAGCTGTAGTAGATCATCACTGTTCATGTTTTTTATTAAATTATAATTATTTTATTTTATAAAAATGAGCACCGAAAAAACTATTGCCAACCTTGTATACCATTCTGCTGTTTATTGGAGGACTAAGTGTAGGATACTCAATGCTTGGTAAAAGCTTGTTAAGAATTAAACCAGCAGATCTTGGCAAACTAGACTTTGAGGATTCAGCAAAGCTGATTGCTATCATTGCAGCTTCGGTTGCCACGAAAGATTTTCTAGTCAAGCAAGGAATAATTCCAGACAATATAAATATGTAAGAAAAAAAATACATTTATAAAAAATGGCTTCACTCGCAATAATGATAGGCGGCGCTGTGGTGAATGCGCTTGCTTTTAGCAGAAGTAATTTCGCAATTTAGTAAACTGGGGAATGACAGCGAGAGAAAAAGGCATAACAAAGCTATGGAGCAACTAGCAGCTGCACAAGACGCCTATGAAAGGCAGAGACTTGAGCAGTTAGATTTTATTAATGACACACTGAAAAGACAGGGGCATGCAGCTTACACATTTAAAAATGTTGATCAAGCAATAAAACAATATTATCTGTAACAGGCAAACCAATCGAGACATTGCCCCCACCAAAATTCAGTGACTTTTATCAACCATCAGAAAAACAAAAGATGCAAGAAATCGCGTTTATTGTTGTTGGTATGACTGTTGTGTATTTTGTTGCGCATAATATCAGCTGAATAAAAAATGAACAAAATCTATTATTCACCAAAAGGATATTGGAAGGGCATCACAGCAATTAAAAAGCTAAGCCAAGCAGCGGGGTTAGTGAACAAACAGCAAAAGAATGGTTATCTAAACAAGCGATTTGGCAAATTTATTTACCTGCGCCTAGACGAATACAGAGACCGCACTTTGTCAATACAACTCCAAACGACACCCATCAAATGGATCTTCTATATTTACCCTCTGATAGGATTAGACGAAAAAGATTTAAGTACGCACTTACAGTCATTGACATAGCTTCAAGATATAAAGATGCTGAACCATTAACACAAAAGAGTGCTTCTGCTGTTGCTGTTGCCATACAGCTGATATACCAACGAGGCCCCTTAACTTTCCCTCGCATGATTCAAGTCGATGATGGAAAAGAATTTAAAGGCCAAGTGAATCAATTATTGTTAAAACACAGAGTTACTATTAGAAGAAGGCATTCCGGGAGTTCACAGATCACAGGCTTTAGTTGAAAACTTTAACAAACAGTTAGCCGAAAGACTTTTCTCCTACCAGTATCACAGAGAGCTGATTGACAACTCTCGCAACACAGAATGGGTTAGAAGATTGCCCTCAGTTTTGCGCGCAATGAATAATGAAGAATTTAAAGGGCTAAAACCAGTACAAGCAATCAAAAGAAAAACAATAAATGTTGCTGAAGACTCCAGTTCATCCGGCAAACTATTACCGTTTGGTTTGAAAGTAAGGTACCTTTATTTACCGGGGGAAGCAGAAGGGACACTCGCATCAGGGCAACCGATCCAGTTTGGAGTGTTGATCCATATGAAATAAAAAGAATTGTAAAAATGAATCCGCCCGTGTATTATTTACGAGAAACTGACACAACAAAACAACCAGCTCCTCAAAGATCTTTTGTGAAGGAAGAACTGCAGATAATCCCGCCGGGCACAGTTCCGCTTTAATTAATTTTACGGTTCTCCAGTGCCCGATTGCATATGAAACTCTGGATTAACAAACACCCGTTTTGTGTTTGTTCTATCTAACGACTTCTTTGTTACAACTGTTGTGTTGATCTCATGTAGATTAGATCGCAGTTTTACGTTGTCATGATGAAAAGTCTTATTGCCAAACAATGCTTCTTTGTAGTTGTCATGTGATATGTTTGACTGCACAACGCTGCGAGATATTCCCTTTGCTTTCTTAATGATTTTCTCCTGGCTCGAAATACTGTACATTTTTGACCTTAAACCAACAAACTCCTTGATCACCTTTCCAGATAATTCATCCTCATCTTTCCTAAAACCTTCTTGTTAGTAATTGAATTGCAAAGGCGAAATCCTTTAGGATAATCAGAGTATCATACCATCCACTCGCTCCTTAGCAACTTCTAATTCCATGTCTTTATAGATGTCTTCAGTAGGGATATCTATAACAAAAACTATCTGTATTCAGATGTAAAGCACTCTGGAACTCGGGAATTACGAAGGCTTAAAAGTAGTCATAAAAAATTCTAACATCAAAAGCTTTGATAATTCAGCAAACTGTAAACCCAATAAATACAGGTTTTGCTAATATGACTTCTTTTTTTCATCATTATGCCAAAAAGCTGGTCATGAAATCTTCTAAAGTCCTGATAATTAGGTTTTGAAGTCAGCTTAATGCTTCGTTCTCTTGGGTGACCAATCTGACATCATTGCCGCTTGTGGCGATTCCCCCATATCTTATTTCCAAAACAGCTGGTTGTTCATCAACTTGAAAAAGTCTTGTTCTGAAGCATCTGTGGATTTTAGTTCTGAGGTCAGTGTTCTTCATGATGTAATGGTTTCATGAACTGTTTCTTGATCAAAAGCAATTATGCGATGAACTGCTGTCAACCCTTCAAACCATGTCTAAATAAACTTGTAGAAGTCTGTACTGACAGACATAAATTGTTTTATACCTCCGAGATTAGGCACATAGTTTAGGCGGTTCTCTTGATCCATCTTTAGACTTTCTGCTGCTAATGATACATTATGCAGGTCATGGAGTACATGAGGATATTCTAAGTCAACTTCTAGAATAAACCACGCTGTTGGTCAGCGTTAAACCTGCCCCAACCACTTTAATGCCTTTTGAATATTAAAATTTGTTAACCTTGTGCATTTAATTGCGTAATGGTAGTGATTGCGCATTGCCCAACATACAGATGTTTTTGCCGTCTAAATACCATAGATGTTTAGACCTTTTACTCGGAACATAATGATCCAAGTATTTGTGTTTGCTTTAACATAATGATGGACGCCATAATTAATTCCTCCACGCAACCGTTTTTAAATCATTTAAGCATATGGTAAAATCTGACAAGAAATCCAATCTGTACTCCCGTTAACTTTAAGAAAGCGTCCCAGTCATCCCGGGCGCAGAATATTAAATGCGCAGGATCCAGGCTATAATGTTTTCAATGCAGGTTTTTCTATAATTTTTCCAAAGACGTCCCGCCAATAAAGACATACTCGGCGTCCATCAAGTATGAGTCATGATATCCCCTTCGTTTTACACTTCTAAATTTTGCCACGCATCTTGAGCATGCTGGTAAACTAATCGCTGTTGTCCTTGTCCTCGAAGACAAGTAAAGAAACGGCTTAGTGGAAGTGTATCTTCGTCAAACTTTCCGCCCTACTGTTCATGTACTCATAAGGGAGGATAAACACCCTTTCTAACAATAGTTGGGTCAAAAATATTCTTCCGTTATTGGCAGGGACTTTAAGGACATAAGCCTGACTCTAATGAACACATCCGTGCTGCATAGAGTCATAAAAAGAAATGTTATATAGATTAAAAGCCATGTACTTTTTTTCTGATGACTGTGCAATGCAAATGCTACCCTGAAGGCGCTGGTTACTGCTTGCAATATAAGATGAAAGTCGTAACCTCGCAATTATGAAAAAAAACGATTGGCCAGCTTCCATGTCCTTTGGTTTCAAACTTTAGTTGAAGATTGATTTGTTTTGTGCGCAGCTCCTCTGAACTTTTCCGCTAATGTGATCATGGTCTCTTACTGACGGATTCGCTGCGTCCCCTGATGAAGGCCTAAACACAAATCCCAACAGTGATGGCGATTTATACTGTTCTTGGTCTTCCAGCGTCATTATGATTTCAGATAAGTATAGATTATTAGAAACAGGCCGTTTCGCACTTGCTGCATGCGTTTTTAAGAATGTTTCTGCAGCATCTGGTCCCGATATAATTTCTGGTTCTGAATAAACGGCCCTCCGACCCTAACAACAATGACGGCAAATGAACAAATCTGATGATTACTCATTAAAGAACTGTTTTTTCGAAGTTTATGTGGCGCTGGCCCTTCACAGGAACATTAAGAGACTCGAATGTCAGCGTAAACTAGCGTATGGAGAAAGTTGCCAGTTTTTTCCAGTTCTTCAAACTAACTTTAGATCCCGGGTGGGGGCGTAAATTAGTTCGGAAATTACAGTCCACGGGCCGATACAATGTTTCTATGTTCGCTTGCGGCTTGAACAGATGGGCATACTAGTTAAACATTTTCCTGCAAATTCTTGTTTTGCCCATCTTTGAAGTATGCTGCATTATTTTACTCATTGTTCGTATCAACGTGTAATGGTCATCCGCCGCTGGTGAAAACAGTAGTATAAGGTTCAACATGATTTTTGTCCTGGCTCGCCAATTGTTGGACGATCTTGGAGCACTTTTAAATTGGCACCAAAATTAGTTTCCTCATGCCCATGTGTATACATTAACAGTATGGGGTTGTTTTGTTCTTCATACTGATCAATTTGGTCTACACTAAACAGGAAAGGATATTCCATTGAAGTTAAGATCTTTGCGTATTGCCGATAGTTAGTCACTCTCTCTGCGTGGTCGCGGACATGAGGCAGCCCTTGCAAGAACGCACCACAATGAAACAGTTGCTTGTCTGAAATTTTTTATGTATAAAACAGCTCTCTTAAAACCAACTCAACCCGAGGTAGCGGAAATGTAAGCCTTGCCAACAATCGGTGCAGACATAGCCTTTTTAATCTGATTCTCTAGGACTTCGCCCTCTGACCAACCAGAAAGCCTCTCATTTTTAGCTTCTTCACGCACGGCCAAACTGTGAAAGCAGTTTCGCTGCCCAACAGGGTGTTAAGTCATTAAGGAAAGAATAGTCCGTTTTGTTTATCGTGTCGCCAGACTTCTAGATTTTCTTCATTTATTGTTACCATAGTCTATTAAAACAGCTAACATACTTTAACTGGCGTCTATGTTAGTTTTGCCTGGAACTTGAGAAATTGCATGTACAAAAGCGCTTGCCTGTATTTTGTTGGTCAACGACTTTCTAAAATCAATATCAATCAGTGCTCTTGATAAACCGCTCTCCTCGAGCCATTCCTTCAAACAATTCGTCTTGTCCTTCATATATCTTAGCCACGCTTGTCTTTCTTTCTAAGCCAAAATATTTATTTAAATTAAAAAAAATACTTAATCAGAATCAATATCAACATCTTTTTGTGCTTGGACAACATAAACAAAAGTATAAACACCTTTTGGCCGTTGTTAATTGAGCTTTTTAAACAGAGTTTAATGTCTCGTTTACTTTTTTTAAGCATTACCTTTTTTATCTGCTCGGGTCTGGCTGTTGAAGAAAAAACTTGTCCCTCGCCTTTCTATAGAAGATCAACCTTTTTGTCTTTGTAGTCATCAAAATCGCCTTAAACGAATAAATTCTTCATCCGTGAAGGTTTTGAAGTCAGCTAGTGCCTTTATTATTATCCCAGCTTGAAAAACTAAGTTTTAGTTAGCCTTATTAGTTGAACCATAGCTGTGTGCTATTGGAGTTTAGTTTTTAATTTTTTGCCCCGCCCGCACTTACAGCAAAATAGCAACAGGCCGAGAGCTAAAGACAAACCGCTCCAAAGGTAAAGCTGCGGGTGCGCCTATGCCCCGTAGCTAATAGACCAACACTCTTCCCTGCCTGATCGGGCGCTTATAGTCGATGCTCCAGTATTAACATAAGAAACAGCATTAAAGCAGCAGAATACCTTCGTTTGGTTTTGCTTGTATTTTTGAAAGGTCTTGCTCTAGTTTTTTTTTGCATTTGTGTAATGTTTGTTTAATCTGAAGGTTTTTACTTCAGGTTTCATAACAGCAATTGCCTGCCTATCCCTTCTCTCGACATCTCCGTGCTGTAGGCACATTTGGATAAACCTGAACAACATGCTTTTTAAAAACGAAAAATAATTTAGTATAATACATATTTTAATCTGTTTTCTACAATTTCACTCGCTATCATATAATAAAAAACAAATGTACATTAAGCGGTTTATCGGCTTCTTCTTCTTTATCAATTTGAATGTTATATACGTCCTCTCACATTTCTCCCACTTCCATACAACGTATAATCCTCTGTGACCCTAAGGTCAATCCAGAAACCGTATTTTGTTGTTAAATAATCATAATGCCTAACATTGTGAAGATGTAAATCTTTAGACACTAGTCTGCTGTTGGATTTCTACCCCTCCCACCCCCAAACAATTTTTCTTATTTCGACAAAATGATGATAAGGTCTAAGCCCGCTAGCGTAGATTTGGTAGGACTACCGTCAATGTACATTGCACTTTCGTTATTTTAGGATTAAAAAACTTTTCACTTTGCTCTTTTGAACGGTTCTTCATCTTCACAACAGCAATAAAATACCTTTAAGCGATCTGCTGCGACGCTAAACTAAAATCCATATAGTTGTCTGCCGTCTCTATGATATGTTGTTATGATGAATCACTCTTTTCGTATATATTGGTAATTTTTGTCTGATATTGTTGTTCATCAGCCTTGCTAAGTGAAGGTTGCTAACAACGTCAAACTCTAACGATAATGTCCAAAATGCGTACTTTTGCTTCAGTGTCTGATGATTTAATAACCCGTTTTGGTATTCCTTAAAATTATTATTCAAATGACAATCTGTCTTTTAATGCTCCTTGAAAGTATGGGGCAGGCGCTTTTAACAAATCAAAATCTAGGGAAATGGAAAAACGATTTCCATACGCAAAATTTACAGCTACAGCTTTTTGCTGCCGTTTAGCACTGATGCAGGTCCGGCGCCTATTCTAAGCTTAAAGTTGCTTCTTCATTTTCCAATTCCTTGAAACGCATGATCAGCCCTTTCTTCCCGGTTACCAATAGATCAGAAATAGGTTAAAAATATGTCTGCATTATGTAAAGAAATATTTTCTTGCCCCTCAAGTATTATAGAAATTTCTTAACGATTGCCCGCCCCAGATTCTGCACAACTGCCTGTTTGGGTCTGTTTGTTGATCGAGCGCTATTTTGAAAGTAAACGCGCAGAGCCTGGCACAACCACTTCATCCGCTCCTAGGTCTGGAAATTTGGACAGTAATAATTGAATCTGCATCAATAGTAGTGGATTATTTGAACAGTAATATTCCGCTTATTTCCCTTCACGCCAAAGGGCTCTTTTCAGTTT
The DNA here is from genome assembly GCA_018398815.1 of Conus ventricosus. Taxonomy (NCBI): domain Eukaryota; kingdom Metazoa; phylum Mollusca; class Gastropoda; order Neogastropoda; family Conidae; genus Conus; species Conus ventricosus. Next base: position 60,868,342 of record CM031616.1, read on the forward strand.
TCCTATCGGGTCAAGAAAATCGGAGCCATGTACTTGTTCTGCATTTTTATGAAGAAAAAATAACAATTAATTATTTAAAAACAGGCAGGAAATGGTAGATGAAGAAGATTAGATGTTTTGATTCGTGAAGACGACATGATGAAATGATCCCTTTGACACAGCATCGCTTAATTGCACACATGCGCATGAATTAAAGAAAGTAATTAAATCATTGTACCAAAGTTTAGGCCCAGAACCTCCCGATTTATAGACCCAAATGAATTTTTGAATTAAAAGATGATCATTTGTTTGTGAGGAGCGACAAGGACAAACTTGTTCTGCTTACAACTAAAAAAGACCCATCAAAGTGTTTTTTAGCCGTGGGTTCCATTAGAAATAACTCAGTGTAAGGGAAGGGGTGATGAGGAGGGGAGAATCAAAATCGCCTTTGCCTGTTAGACCGAAATAAGGGCGGAGCAGTTTTCTAAACTCAAACACACTGCCAAGAACTCACCACAGATAACCACATTGCAAAACATGCAACTTAAAGATTAAATCAATCACAGGTGAAGTACAAAGGTAATAGAAGCAGAAACCATGAAGAGGGGGCAAGTTTTTCATAAGAAACAGCGTTAAAAACAATTAATGATCCACCATTGCCTATGCGAAGAACTAACGGCCCTTGGATCATGCTTTAAAACTATTGTAGAGGGAATTAAACAAACAATTTAGCAAAACTTGGTGAACTAGATGAGCCATATAAAAAGAGAAAAAGAAAACCGTTGAGCTGATGACGCCAACTTAGACATGATATTAAAGAAAGAAGAGCCCAAAGACTAAAAGATCTTGAACAAGAGAGATTCAGCAAGACAAGAAGTGCTTCTACTAACCGAAAACAATTAACGCAACCCAATGAGCAAGAAAGAAACTATCCAAAAATTTTATATGAAGACACGACACTAGCAGAACGAATACGACCACTGTTTTTTTTTAGCGACAAGGAGTCTCATTAGTAAGCGGTTATAACAGCCTTAGGATTTGCAATAATACACTAGTGATGGCTATTAACCAGGCAGCGGTGGAGTCTATAGTTAGTGCCGTCCGTCCGCCATCAACCTCCACCTGATAAATCATGGTAAAAAAAAAGCTTGGATCATCTGCGAATTTATTAAAAAAATTAGCCAGTAAAGCTATAGACTCTTTAACCCGTATATTAGGCGGTATTGTTCACTGGCTTTTGTCTACTGCAAGCAAAGTAGTTTTGGCTTTATGCCGAGCATTTATGGTCCTAGTTTCACGTAATAGTTTGGGTTAATTTTTAGTAAGATAAAGACCAAGTAATCTAGCCAGTTAATCCAAGAACAAGCGTGTCCATTTCATATTCATGGTCCATCGCGAACAGAGTCCTGCTAGCTTTGCTGAGTCTTTCAATGACTTTGGGGGTTTGGTCTTTCGGGAATGCTTGACTAATCTTTTGGGTGTTTGTTTAACGCTTGTAATGTTTACTGGCCCAGAATTTTATGTCGTTTTATCATTCCCAACCTTCTGTTCCATTCCTGCTATAAGAATTTCATTATTATAGTTTATTAATAATTCCTACCTGGAGTCCGGAGGTCAAAGGCAGCATGTATAAACCAGTGCCAACATCAATGTCTACTTACGATCTTTGCGTATTGGTAAAACATGTTGGTACCTTTTAATACTTGAAGGTAAATCAACTGTAGAATAAATGGCGTCCATCTAAATTTGCTAAAGTAATAGTTTTTGCGCTCAAAGCCAGGAAAAGATCAGTTATGCTCGATCTTGCCTGTGCTTGCGCCCCTAGCAAACACCAAACTAAGTACGAATGAGTCGTTTATTCGTTCTATTCCCCGCTCTAGTTAGGCCTTAAAGCGTCTAAGATAAATGTTGTCCCATGCCGTTTTTATTCTCTTGCTCTATGGACCAGGGCTGAACAATTTTTGAAAGGAGAACGACCGGTCAAGTTAATCTTTCTGTGCGTCCCTGAAAATAAATGACGCCTACCCATGATTATGATCCAACTTTGTCTAAAGCCACCCCACCCCTGTCTTTATGTTAATATACATTCGTTACAGAATCCTTTCAAAAGTCCTTCATGTCTATATGTTGCTGAGTGGATTAAACGGTTTGTCATTTGGCAATGCGCTTGCAATTCAGTCAAAAATACGTCTGATGTTAATAGAAATGAAATCTGTACACTGACTCACCAAAGATCGTGGTGATTTAAATGATCCAGCATACGACACTCCACACGCCAGTTAATGCACAAAACACAGCAAAAGTTTAACTGTTCGATAAAACTGCATCGGTGAACAAAACCACGCTTTCCCTGGATGTGCTCGTTTCAATAGGGGGGTAAGATATCTCTAATGAGTGCTCACCTTTTTATGAAAGAGGCATCTGGGTCACAGCAATGTCAAGAGTATCAGTTGCTATATTTTTTAAGATTGTAGTGCGGCCCAACAGAAATATTTGCATCAGTATATTTGAATGCACTCATTTTTAATTTGTTTTTTAAAAAAAGTTTGAAACATTAACAACTCAAGGACAGTCCTTTCGATTTTAAACAAGCTATTGATAACAATTGCCGGGCCAAAACGGTCGGCTCACATGAAATATTTTACAAGCGAAGGGTTAATATAGCGAAACCAAAGGAATAATAAGGATTATAAAAGTTGCGGGGCTCAAAGCTAACCATTAACAATACCTGATGTTAATACGGGTTTTGCTCACTAAAAGAAGCAATGAGTTAATTCGGCATTACTCTCAAACTTAACAATGCAAATCTAAAAACAAATATTAACATTCGAACCTGAAAATGCAGATTACTTATTTGATAAAGCTATCCTAAAATGTTAGGCTTTAAAGTTGACACTCCGATCACTAAAAAGAATTGTTGTTTGCGCCAAACAAAACTACTTTTAAGGGGACAAATCCGATCGATCTTGCATTACATTCATTTACTTTATGTTCATTTGATGAGCTGACACGATGAAAACTTATATGATGGAAGGCCCTCAAATGTATTAAGAGCTTTACCGGCGGGAAAGCTGCATATTGGCGATTATGAAATTATACAATTCCCCTAATTTACAGTTTAAAGGATTAGTTTTGTGAGGGTTTGGATCAATTTACTATAAAAATTGCAGACAAAGCCGAAAGTTGTGAAAATGCACTAACCTACACAATTGTTTTTTGGAAATAAAATAATAAACTGTACTATAAAATGTCGCGGGGGCCAGAAGAACCAGGAGTTACCTAGCGCCTGTGAGGTGTATAACTTGAGAATTAAAGACCTATGTTGGCGGACTTTGAACAGAACGGTGAGATAGCGCTTTGTATGGTTTTTGAGTACACTAAAGATGGTGATTATAAACGCAAAGAGGTTGGCCGACAACTAAATGTTTCTAAACTAGAACAACTGCGCAATCTAGAGGCACTAATGTTGCCAGTATGAATATAAAAGATACGAAAGCCTGACCTCAAATGCACTTAGAACCATATTTAAATGGAAATAAATTTGAATTCATAAGCCCATTTACATGTTTGGCCGTCAAAAAAGTTCAGAAAGCATTTAACTCTGCCCTTGACAAGTAATCCTTATGCCAGAATACAATAGTCCTGAAAGAGATTGAAATAAAGCCCGTATGGAAAAAACAGTACATCTCCACAGAAGATAAGCGGTTTTTAAAAGATCTTCTACAAAATTCCCACAGTTCATGCCGCAAATGAAAATTAAGGGACAACTTCACAATAATATTTGAAATTTCTGTCTTAAAAAGATAAGGAAGGATGGGGTTTGTGGGCGATAGTGACGTCCTTTTTAAAGGAATTCGAATTAGCTGGCAAAACTAGACGTTGACAGTCTTAAAGTTTACTGTTGTCATTTCTTCACAATGGTGAGGATATTAAGGTCATAACAACAAGCAACAAAATCAATATTAGTCTAATAAAACAATCTTACAGCACTGAATGGATTAAATCTTACGCATTTAGGCCTCATAGGGTTTTTATACTGAACCAAGTTTTAACAGAGGGTATGATATAACAATAACCGATTAGATTAAAGTTCTTGTTTATAAAA
>CM031616.1:60884925-60887425 GCA_018398815.1 Conus ventricosus
TATATATATATATATATATATCCTGATATACACTTACGGTTTAGTCACGAAAGGAAAATCAGACTGAGGAAATACACAGTCACATAAAAAGGCTGAATTGATTCAGGAAGGTAGTGGTGCATACAGTTTAACAACTTCCAGTCTAACAATGGAGGCAGAAGTAGTGACACAAGCACACAAGAATGAAGGTAGAAATAAATGACACAAGCACATTAACAATGGAGGTAGAAGTAGAGACACAATCACATAACAATGGAGGTAAGAAGTAAGTGACACAAGCACATAACAATGGAGGCAGAAGAAGTGACACAATCACATAACAATGGACTTAGAAAAAAGTGACACAAGCACATAACAATGCAGATGAAACTAGTGACACAATCACGTAACAATGGAGGTAAGAAGTAAGTGACACAATCACGCAACAATGGAGGTAAGAAGTAAGTGACACAATCACATAACAATGGAGGTAAGAAGTAAGTGACACAATCACATAACAATGGAGGTCAGAAGTAAGTGACACAATCACATAACAATGGAGGTAAGAAGTAAGTGACACAATCACATAACAATGGAGGTAAGAAGTAAGTGACACAATCACATAACAATGGAGGTAAGGAGTAAGTGACACAATCACATAACAATGGAGGTAAGAAGTAAATGACACAATCACATAACAATGGAGGTAAGAAGTAAGTGACACAATCACATAACAATGGAGGTAAAAAGCCGTGACACAATCACATAACAATGGAGGTAAAAAGCCGTGACACAATCACATAACAATGGAGGTAAAAAGCCGTGACACAATCACATAACAATGGAGGTAAAAAGCCGTGACACAATCACATAACAATGGAGGTAAGAAGTAAATGACACAATCACATAACAATGGAGGTAAGAAGTAAGTGACACAATCACATAACAATGGAGGTAAGAAGCCGTGACACAATCACATAACAATGGAGGTAAAAAGCCGTGACACAATCACATAACAATGGAGGTAGAAGCCATGACACAATCACATAACAATGGAGGTAGAAGCCATGACACAATCACATAACAATGGAGGTAGAAGCCATGACACAATCACATAACAATGGAGGTAAAAAGCCATGACACAATCACATAACAATGGAGGTAGAAGCCATGACACAAGCACATAACAATGGAGGTAAGAAGTAAGTGACACAATCACATAACAATGGAGTTAAGAAGTAAATGACACAATCACATAACAATGGAGTTAAGAAGTAAATGACACAATCACATAACAATGGAGGTCAGAAGTAAGTGACACAATCACATAACAATGGAGGTAAGAAGTAAATGACACAATCACATAACAATGGAGGTAAGAAGTAAGTGACACAATCACATAACAATGGAGGTAAAAAGCCGTGACACAATCACATAACAATGGAGGTAAGAAGTAAGTGACACAATCACATAACAATGGAGGTAAGGAGTAAGTGACACAATCACATAACAATGGAGGTAAGGAGTAAGTGACACAATCACATAACAATGGAGGTAAGAAGTAAGTGACACAATCACATAACAATGGAGGTAAGGAGTAAGTGACACAATCACATAACAATGGAGGTAAGGAGTAAGTGACACAATCACATAACAATGGAGGTAAGAAGCCGTGACACAATCACATAACAATGGAGGTAAGAAGTAAGTGACACAATCACATAACAATGGAGGTAAGAAGTAACACAATCACATAACAATGGAGGTAAGAAGTAACACAATCACATAACAATGGAGGTAAGAAGTAACACAATCACATAACAATGGAGGTAAGAAGTAAATGACACTCACATAACAATGGAGATAGAAGCAGTGTTACAATCACATAACAATGGAGGTAAGAAGCCATGACACAAGCACATAACAATGGAGGTAAGAAGTAAGTGACACAATCACATAACAATGGAGGTAAGAAGCCATGACACAATCACATAACAATGGAGGTAAGAAGTAAGTGACACAATCACATAACAATGGAGGTAAGAAGTAAATGACACAATCACATAACAATGGAGGTAAGAAGCCGTGACACAATCACATAACAATGGAGGTAAGAAGTAAGTGACACAATCACATAACAATGGAGGTAAGGAGTAAATGACACAATCACATAACAATGGAGGTAAGGAGTAAATGACACAATCACATAACAATGGAGGTAAAAAGCCGTGACACAATCACATAACAATGGAGGTAAGAAGTAAGTGACACAATCACATAACAACGGAGGTAAGGAGTAAGTGACACAATCACATAACAATGGAGGTAAGGAGTAAGTGACACAATCACATAACAATGGAGGTAGAAGCCATGACACAATCACATAACAATGGAGGTAAGGAGTAAGTGACACAATCACATAACAATGGAGGTAGAAGCCATGACACAATCACATAACAATGGAGGTAAGAAGTAAGTGACACAATCACATAACAATGGAGGTAAGAAGTAAGTGACACAA
>CM031616.1:60902425-60907425 GCA_018398815.1 Conus ventricosus
CCAGTATACGTGCGGTTGCGTGTGTGCATATGTAAACTTTCCATTTGACAACAGTGTGCACAAGTACTAAAACTTTATGCACGCAGAGATGTGGTGTGTGTGTGTGTGTGTGTGTGTGTGTGTGTGTGTGTGTGTGTGTGTGTGTGTGTGTGATGTGAGAGAGTGCGAGAGAGAAGAGAGAGAGAGAGAGAGAGAGAGAGAGAGAGAGAGAGAGAGAGAGACGGGGAGAGAGAGAGAGAGAGAGAGAGAGAGAGAGAGAGAGAGAGAGAGAATGTATACATGTATGAAAACGTGCATGATTACTTGAGTGCTCTCTCTCTCTCTCTCTCTCTCTCTCTCTGTCTCAAAATGTCGCTGTCTTGTTATCATCAGATGATGAATTTGTAATTAAATCAGTTGCGAAATTCCTTGTGGGAGCATTGAAAATTAGATGAAGGATTGTGAAATTTAAGATAATGCGTTATAACAGATATATGAATGAATAATAATTATCATTCATCGCATGTGGAAGAGATCAATGTCATCATTTGATTGAGTGGATGGTCGAGTCAGTCTTATCATTATTACTATTTTTTGTAAACCTTACTGCATTACTCCTGTGCGTGAGGACATAAGGAAATGTTACGAATTTATTTGATGTTGTTAACCTTTGATTTGATACACACTAGGAATGAATGTGTGCTATTTGTTTGCAGGAGAGGAAGAGGGAAATGTTCTTGTTCTGTTACCCCCTCCCCCTTTATCAAAAGACCTCTTTGGTAATGACAATAAACTATCGAAGTGTCAAGTGTCTCTCTCTCTCTCTGTTTCTCTTTTCTTTTCTCTCATGCTCGCTCGCTTTCTCTCCCTCCCTCCCGTCATCTTCCCCCTCTCGCTGACCACACAGATCCAAGGCTGAAGACCGATACAAAATGGGAAAAAATCGTTTATTTCCTTCAGTGGTGTGAGTGCACTACAGACACAAGATATGGACACATTTGCCAAGCCAGTAGAGATCAGGCGCACGGCCAAACCAGAAAAAAAACAACAACAAATGAATAAATACAACAAGCAACGTATCTGGGTCACAACTTTATTAAAAAAAAAAAAAAAAAGGTTCGATGGATGGGGGAAGAAGGTGGGGGTGGGAGGTGAAAGGAAGCGTGGGAGTGGGGGGGGGGGGGGGGGGGGGGGGAGGGGGTAAAAAAAAAAACACCCACAAAGTCCCAAGACACAGAAATCAAAAGAACAACGCCGTTGATATATTCAAGTATAACAATGTAGAATGACCATTCGTCGATATTAAGAATGAATATAGACCTATACAACGTCCAAAAAAAAAAATGTATGTACAAAACTGGAATGTGTCTTCAGTAGACCAAACATGCTCATAATACTGATCAGGCTAACCAATCCTGTGCTAAGGAATGTGTGTAGATCACGAGCTCAACCAAACACGACATAACAAATATGATAAACGTGACATTAAAAAAACCCAACCAGCATGAATGGGGCAGAAACGGGACCCAAAACAAGTCACAGAGACAGATGTGACAGTCTGCGGTGATCGTATTTTGGAGTGGAGTAGGTAGATAGTAGAGGGGGGAAAAGACGTGGTTGGAATTGACATCGTTCATATTCCTTCTAGTCCCACCCCAGTGACTCGTTTCAGGTCCAGTTTTGACATAACACGAGAAAAACCGCGGAGAACGGTTTTCAACGAATAATGTGCAAAGGCTAAAGTTACTCTAAAAATTGTGGGTGGGGGGGGGGGGGGGGGGGGGGGGGGGGGGGGGGGGGGGGGGGGGGGGGGGGGTTCGTCAAAGTACAAGTTGGGATCAACCAAAGTCCGAAGGGCGTATACGATTCTAAAAGTACAGTTTACTTTTGGAGTTAGACTACGATCATTGGTAGTTTATCTTTCTTTCTTGTTTCACACTTCTTCCTGTTTTTTTTTTTTAATCAGTCTATCCGTGACGACTCGGCGGCATGCATTTTAATGAAGACTTGTCCAACATGCCCAGGTTTCTGTTGTGCTTTGTGCGGTGATTGTGTCCTACGGTTTACACCCGTGTCTGGGTCAAACTTTTTCGCCGCCTCTCGCTCTGATTTTCGCGAGTTATCACGCTCGTCGTCCGAAGATGCTGAAAGACACAGTGAGTTACTACACGACGGACGGCTTACGTCTTTATTCGCTTCCTGTTCTTCAATGCCACGTGAAGAAATGGTAAGCTGCAAACCTCTGGCACAGTGCCAGTTAACACACAATGGTGTAGAGGACGGATTTGTTCAGCGTACTAGTATCACAGTCATGCTCGTACATTATTTCGGGAGGACGACCAAAAAAAAAAATTTTTTTTAAGGAAAAAAAATGTCGGTATAAAGGTGGGATTACACCAGGCCATTCAAAACAAAGGGAGTCACACGGGGTTAACCAATTTGTGCTCTTGGTGGAAAATAATACTGCTACTGGGATCCACAGAGGAAAATAACAAAGAAAAAGCATCACGTATGAAGGGTATTACTGTGGTGTTGGTTTTTTTTTTTAGGGAGTTATACAAAATGGGGGTTTTAATACTTCATTTAACCTTCCTTTCTGCGTTTTTATGCAATAGAACAAGAAGGGAAATAAAACAAAAAAGTGAATAAAGTAAAATGAAATAAAATAAAGAAAAAAAAAACGTTAACGGGCCACCCTTTCTTTCATGAAACTTGTTCGCGCGCGCACACACACACACACCACACACACACAACACCACACACACACACACACACACACACACAAACAACACGAGGTTCTCACCCACACCCGGCCATGAGTTGGCGTGATGCCTGCTTTCTGTTGCTTGCTGTCAGAGCAGGGACAGACACAGCAGCTCTGCAGAGGCCGCGCAGAGCAGAGCCCAGAAAACCAGGAATGGGGGGGGGGGGGGGGGGGGGGGGGGGGGAGAGGAGTCAGGCTCATGCCAGGAAAGCCGGACTGGCTTGGTGAGGTCAGAGGGGTTAGTACAGCAGAACAGTCCTTTTTAGTCTCGAAACGAAAGAAAGGAACCTCAGTATTATACATGTCTTTTCAACATCTTCATGGACACACACACACACACACACTCTCTCTTCTCACCTTTCTCTCTGTCTCACTCGCTCTCAGCATCTCTCTCTCTCTCTGTGCCCCTTCCACGCCAGTGAATGGTTGACACAAGTCCAGACTTTCCACAGGCGGGACAATGACAGGCCGGGTTCACCAACCCTTTGTCCTGACTGACACCAACTCAGGGAGACTGGTGGCAGCCAAGGGTCGACAGCAGCACGGCCCGCCCTGGCACCCCCCCCCCCCCACACACACACACACACACGCGACACAACACACACACAACGAACGGGAACAACAGACGCTGGGAGGGGACGGAGAGGAGGAGGGGACACGATCACACAGTCTCTCTGTGGCCTAGAAAGATGAGAAACACAAAAAAAAGGGGGGGGGGGGAAGAAAAAAACAAAACAACAACAATAAAACAGTAAGAAACGGAAGCGGCAATGAATTCCTTCAACAACCACCCGGCGATTTAGCAGGTGGGCATCTGGAAGATGGGGCCCACCTTGGGGTCCATGGGGAAGCCTTTGCGCATGCCCATGCAGAAGGCGGAGTCGATGCGCAGGGAGTTGTCCTTGACGCTGATGTCGTGCTCCAGCGTGGCCTTGGTCTTCATCAGGCGGGCCAGGCTCAGCTCGAGGACTTGAGGCGCTCCTTCAGCAGACGCACCGACTCGCGGATCTCGGCCACCTCGCGCTGCAGACTGTGGCGGGGACGGACACACAGACACACACAGCGTTAAACACAGGTAGATTCAGGAGACAGTAGAGTTTTCTCTGAGGAGCTTCATTCTAATTCACCCTTCAGGCCAAACACACACACACACACACACACACACACATTAGCTAAGTTAACACTGATACCTTCAGACACCGCGGTTTTCAATGAATTATATTTCAACAAACAAGAATGATGAATCTAAATCAGGCGTTGAATTTCAGTGACTGACGGCTGTTAAGATTCTTGGCATTCCCTGGCGAGATAAGAATCGTTTTTATGTTTGAGCTTTTTTTTTCCGCTGGTATTTAACACTTAAAGGGTAATCCAACTGTTCTAATATTGGGTGACAGCAACGAAAATATATACAGAGAGGAGAGAGAGAGAGAGAGAGAGAGAGAGAGAGAGAGAGAGAGAGGGAGAGAGAGGGAGAGAGAGAGAACAAACACAAGAATTACAACCAGATGAACAATGGCTGAAACAAATCGTACATTTGGATCGGATACTCAAAACACAATCTGACTGACCAGCACACAAAACCATTCCCCGCAAGGTAAATAATTCTTTTCATGATTTTTTTTTCTTCTGGTATTTATGTCTACTTGAAGCTCCTAACTGAATGTTCGAGGCTTCGGAGAACAAATTTCAGCACAACAACATCAAAGATGCTGTCAACAAAAAAAAAAAAAAAAAATAGTGGAACAGTTGATCAACAAATGACGATGATACTGCTAGGTAACACTGCATGAATCATATCTCCACAGTCTGCACATTTAGAGGCAGTTGAAGACAATGCTGATGGGGGAAGGTTAAAATTTGCTTTTAAACATTTCCTACTGCTGTTCTGACTCAAGTGAGCTGGTTTCAAAGTGAGATGAATGCAGGCGGAAACCGAGACCAGTTTTCTTTTAATCCAAGAAGATTTGAGTAAATCCGCCAGACATAGGGGACATACAAATGACAAGGCAAAACACGACGCGTTTCGACTTCTCAGGTCTTCTTCAGGCAAGATACACAACATTCAGGACAAACACGACCCGTTTGCACCGCTTAGGTCTTCATCAAGCAAGATAAACAACATTGAGAACAATGCCCTGGATGTGCCCGAAGATGACCCAAGAGTTCAAAACGCGTCGTGTTTCGTCCTGTACTTTGTTCGTCACCTATGTCTTGCGGATTTACTAGAACTTTCCTTTCAAAATAACAAGACAGC
>CM031616.1:60912425-60914925 GCA_018398815.1 Conus ventricosus
AAAGAACTGCTCGAAAGCCGTTGTATATTTCAAAAGGGGTCTTGGTATGCGAAATTATAAACATATCCTAGCCCCGGTTTGAGACGTCAAAGAAGAAGACATCAATTTGTTCTTGGTAACTTGTACCGTTCAACATGTAAAGGGCCGCAACTTTCCGACAGCACGTTTCAACAGGAAGAACACAGAGCTCGCTTGTTTGTCTCCCTTTACATGTCGCGGAGCGAATTTCTTTTAAACAGGACATCTTTTTCGTTGTGCTAGAAAATGTTTCCTTTTTTCTTTCATTTTCTTTATTTACTTTTTTTTCCCCGATAAGTTTTTACACGGAAAATTATGGTTAGGAGGTGGATAAAGCAGACATAAAAATAACAATGTTTCAGTTACGAACAAAAGTTGTCTTCAAAAGAAGCAATCTGTACTGAAAGGTATATCTGGTTGTGACAGAAAAAGCACTTTGAAAAAAACAAAAACAAAAATAAAACAAAAAAGAACACGTGTTTACAAGGAGACAGCCTCCATTAGGGGTTTTAAAATATTAGGTAGAGAGAACGATATCCATTGGGAACCGACTTTAGAAGGAGCCTTTTTCTTTTTCTTTTTTTTTTTTTTTTTGGGGGGGGGGGGGGGGGGGGGGGGCAAAACTATACGACAATAATTCAAAAAAGATTTAAGCTGGTCTTACAATGTGAGGAGGGTGGGGGCGACGGGGGGGGGGGGGGGGCTTTAAAGGAGGCAATCTGGTGGAAACAAGTTTTAAAAAGGGGACAGCGTTTTAAAGGGAGGTAAACGTAGTGCAGACAGAAGGAACAACCTTCGATAAACAAAGAGGTAAACCTTTTACAGGAGATACATCTGAAAAAGACAAAAGGGAAATGTTCAAAATAAATAAATAACATAAAATGATTGAGGTCTGTGAAAAGAACTTTAGTGGGTGATAAATTTAACAGAAACAAGGACAAAACTGTTCCTGGGGAAAAAAAAAAATCTCAAGAGCGAATCGTTACTGGGTGTTTCAGTGTAACTGAACAAGACCGTCCACTTTTGCCCGTAACTCTCCCTCTACCCCACCCCCACCACCCACCCCATCCCTCTCATTCCTCCTTCTCCTCCCTACGCTTCTCAACCAACCAGTCTATCTTTCTAAGGACATTATTTCATTTCCCGGCATGTTTCCCTGTCAACGATTGATATCAAATTCTTTGTCCCAGCAATCAATTAAGTCGTGGTTCTAAATCCGACATACTTGTGAAACTTTATTGACTTGCACATTTCGAGAGAAAAAAAAAAATTCAACGACCAATTATGGTTCTAATACCAACATGTTGATATTTCACACTTCGTTTAAACGACACGGTGTAAGCATTATATGAGAGAGAGAGAGAGAGAGAGAGATGTATGATTGATATATGGCAAGCATTTGATTCCATGTCATGTTTTCGCCGCCCCCATCCCTTTCCCTTACAACTCCCTCCCTTCAAAAAAAAAAAAAAAAAAGGTCTACATCAACGACCTTTGAGGAGGCCGCATTCACTTGCTATCGTTCACGAAGTGCTAAAAACATAACGAACATGTTCATCGATCGACTGTTCCTATGACCTCACAACACCTAAAGTAGGTACCAATACGCGTTCACGACAACGACCATGGGTACTAAAGCTATTGCATGACCCTTTAAGACTACATTAGATGCTGGCGTTAGTAAATTGACAAAGCGAATGCTATTCTAACATGGGTAAATACACCAATGTTGGCCATCTTTATATAATGTTATGGAGTATCATACTAATGCTCACAAAGCGAATGTTAATCTAACATGGATAAATACACCAATATTGGCCAACTTTGAATAATGTTATGGAGTATTATACCAGTGCTCACAAAGCGAATCTTAATCTAACATGAATAACACACCAATACTGATCAACTTTGAATAGTGTTATGGAGTATTATACTAATGCTCAAAGCATGTTTGCACAGAGTACAAAGATTCGAACACGGAACCAACAGAGGAGAGAGGGACACAGGCGGAGAAAGCCCTTGCCACAGAGTACAAAGATTCGAACACGGAACCAACAGAGAGAGAGGGACACAGGTGGACGTAGGTCCAAGGGCCGAGGCCCAGAGGTGATGATGAGAACACATCACCACATCCAGACAGACGCGACACATATTACACACCAAGAGAAAGACTACCACCAATAACTATGTTCGTAAGGTGCGAAGTCTTTGGATACTGTCAGCCGTCACGGTCAGTCTGTTGGAACGTGCTGGCAATAGTTCTGTGTATCATCGACATTAACCCTTGAAGTCAGTGCACCAAACCGCCATCCTTAACTTCTAATTTGATTAACTCATATATTCGTTAAGACTGAGTCTGTTACACAGTCTTAAGAAAGTACATCATATTAGGATGGCTACGTATCTGACACATATGCTGTACGAATTAATTGCTGAATGAACTGAAACTGACAGTTGCAAGTCAGAAATGAAATCTTTCTGA
>CM031616.1:60917425-60919925 GCA_018398815.1 Conus ventricosus
GAGCACATCTTTTCAAATGAGGTACGTCCATTATTTTACGGCGAGTTCCCCCCCCCCCCCCCCCCCCCCCCCCCCCACTTTTCAAAAGCACTGTAAATAGTTGTTCAGTGATCAGACTGGTGGATGAATCAATGGGCGTTCTCAATGACTTTTTAGCTGGATTATTTCAACCATCTGTCACTCGGCATTTAATGGCACCACCGGTTTCTCTGACTGAGGGTGGAGGAGGTGAGACTGGGATGGAGGATGGGAAATTTCAGGTGGTTATTGCAGTTACCTGTATAATTCCTCAGCATCCGAGAACGAAAGTAGCATAGGTTCTGCCAGGAAAGGCCTTGCAAGTGCATGTCAAGATTGTCTTATATTACATGCGCAGACCCTTCAATCTACTTTTTTAATGTATTTGTCTGATGTTTTCTAGAAAGGCCATTCATTTATCTTTAATATTTCAAAGTACAAAGGAAGGGCCATAATGGTTGTTTTTTTTTTTCTCTTTTTTTTTTTTTGGTGCTTTTACATCGTTTGATGTTACGTAAATTGACCCTTTCATCTGTATTCTGCTTTGATTGTTTTACTAGGTAAAACAAACAAAACTTTTCATCTGTCTTCATTATCTGTACTGCCTGGAAAAGCCGTTTCGAGGGGAAAAAATGTAATTGTTATTAAACATTATCTAATCAATATCATTACTGCTTTTTTTTTTTTATCAACATTACGGTCATTCATATTATCAACATCATCCTGATTATGATTACTGTCCAGCTATAGTACGTCACATGAGCGATGCTTTGGTCATTTGTTTGCCTTACCCCATTCAGGAAGGCCTGCTCCTGCACTTTATATCATTTTTCATTACTTGCACTTTACATCATTTTTCATTACTCTGACTCAGTCGTTCCCCCTTGTCAAAGGGGGACAAATCCGCTTCTCTTTGGATGCAGGTACGATGGATTACTTCCCTTGTCTTCCGACAGCATGATCCGCGCCAGATGCGATCCAGTTCAAACGGGGCACGGCAATGATAGGCAGCTTTCTGTACGGGCTTGGGGTTCCATTATTTATAAGTTCTGTTTGGCTCAGTACTATTACGATTCCGCCAGGCTTGTCTGCCAATCAGCGGACATGTTTATTCATGGCGAGTTGGGGAAGTCGGGTGGGGGGTAAAACGTCATCAGAAAATATTTTCTCTTTCGACTTCTAGCGTTTAAATAATTTTTTCCATCTCGTTCGCATGGAAATGACGTGGACTGTGAACAGAAAGAAGCCGAATATGAAAACAGTTAATCTGAAAATTTCTCTTTCTTCTTCATCTCTGCCTTTTTTTTTTTTCTTTTTTTTTCAGAGACTTGGCGGTTCGCGGCACACTGTGAACTTTGTGGTCGACTTGGTGAGGCGTTTAAGAGCAAAAATGACCATTATCTATCGTCAGCAAGTTTACAGAATTCGGTGAATCGCATAGCCACAGAAAACAGACATGATATCGATGCTACCAGAAATGCCAAAATCAGTCTCTTACTGAGCTTTTCCCTCCATCAAAATCCGCACAATGTTCGGTACAAGCCAGTAAGGCAACGGAACAGACAGGAATTTCAAATTTTTTAAAAAATTACAACGAAGCTACCTCATTTTCAAGCACATACAAGAAAATCGTCTTCTATCTCATTCGTGTTTGCGATTCATCTCGTTGTCATATTCACTTGACCATGAGGCGCAGGGGAAACAACTTCACTCACTCGCGGTGAACGTCTTCGCCCTGTTTGTGAAGGTGTTGTTTGCTGCTTCCATCGACTCACCTGCTGCTGCTGTTTTGATCACTACCATCGATATTTGTTATAATAACAACAGCTGAACTTAGCCCAGCTGACCACAGAGGTCCTATCGGAACTTGATGACAGCAGTGTGACGTGTTGGGTTCGTTCATGACGCAGACGGCATCACGACAGGCCTACATATTGGGTATTTAGGACGACAACGACGACGATGAAGATGATAATACTGATGATGATTATGATGATGACAGTGATAGCAACATTCACATAGCTTTAGATCCATGGTCTTTCCACGGGTACCCAGACAGTGGGATAATAACAACAACAACAACAAAAAACCAGCACCAGTAGCGATAAGAAGAAAAATTACCAGACAGGCTACACTCACATCTGAGGGGGTTTAAACTGTTATGAGCGGGACCCGATCCACGGACTTGTACGTGGCCATGCTGTGGGAGAATGAGAATGATCATGACGATAATGATGATGATGATGACGATGATGAAGAAAAAGAAGATGATGAAGATAACACCGACAGGCCTTCCATTCGCATTGCGGGGTTGAAGTAGTTCCGGTGTGCCCAAGGTTTCTGGACTTGTAGTGTCTGGACTTGTAGTGACGATGATGATGATGATGACGATGATGATGTCAACACTGACAGACGCTGCACTCACATGGCGGGGTTGAAGTAGTTGCGGGCGTGCCCATGTCCATGGACCTGCCGTAAGAGC
>CM031616.1:60934925-60950075 GCA_018398815.1 Conus ventricosus
ATGATTGTTCCACATCTCGCCTCAATTCATAGCGCACTTGACGGCTGAGGGGAGGATGTCTTGCTCTGCCGTTCTCTGACATTAATAGCTTTGGTATGGTGGTCAGTCGTAGCTTCCGCATGGGTTTTCATGGAGGGGAGATGGGTTTGGGCAAGGTGTGTGTCGCACTGGGGGAGGCAGGGTGGGTGGGTCAGGATGATGGGTGTTGTAGCACCTGGTGAGTGGGGGTCGCTTTAATGGGTCTCGTGAATAGATGGTGGAATTGTGTCTTGGGCCTGATTTTGGTGGAGGGGGATTGGAGCGGGGGGGGAGGGCTGGGGTGCGGGGGCAGGGGTGTCGTTCGGGGATGGGGCGGGGGTTCGGGCGCAGGAGTGGCAGGTTGCATGGGCGGGTTATATTTTTTAGATGATTTACGGCCCCCAACTGACAGCTTGCCGGCGCATTATATGAGTGCCTACACGTGCGGTATGTGCATAAGTTTCCATGAAGACTGTGGGGCACTTGATCACATGGGAAGTTCTTACTAAGCTGGCATTGAATCAACTTGTTACTCCCGGCCCCCGTTGGCAGGTTTGTTTGTGTATTTTTTCATGGCATTGAGCCCATATACACCCGTAACCATTAACCTTCTCTTTTTTCTTGTCCCCCTGTTCCCACTAATACCCCTGCTAATTTTTTTTCCTGCTTCAACACGCCCAGGATTTTTAATGGTCTCCTCCTGATTCAGCGTATTATGCTGATTTTCTAGCTTGGTTACTTTCTCCCACCTGATTCTGATTCTGATGCTTTTCCGACTCGTTCCTTTTGAAGGGAAATAAAATCTATATGATTTAAAAGTTATTATTCCCCATGATTAATGGCGATAACAATGTTCCTATTATATAGTATAGATCACATCCTAGAGATCTCTAATGACTTTGTTTTCTAAACTGCGGGATCCTGCGTTAGATCAAACATTAAAATCCTGTAGAATTCACTGGGAGCAAATTCTACTGACTAGTTTAGTGTACAAACTAAGGTACCGTTTGCCCACACTTTTCTCCATTCTAGACCCCAGCTGCGCTTCATACCTGTTATGGATACTTTAAATTGTCTTGTGGCGACAACTGGTGAATCTGTTTCAATGTGGAATTCAGTTCCGAGGAACTGTTTTGTTTTCCCACATGCTGCTCAAGAATACTGCCTTTTCCTTTTTGGGCATAATCGCTTGTTCAATCACTTGGTCATTCATAAGTTCAGGATGGTTTAGGGCTGCATTGTTGCTGTAGGAGATCATCGTGTTCATGTTTTTTTTTTATATTATAAATTATTTTATTTTCTAAAAATCGCGCACCGAACAAAAACTGTTGCTAACCTTGTATACCATTCTGCTGTCTATGGAGGGCTCTAAGTGTAGGATACTCAATGCTTGTAAAAGCTTGTTAAATAAATAAAACCGGCGATCTTGGCAAACTAGATTTTGAGGATTCAGCAAAGCTGATCTGTATCATTGCAGCTTCGGTTGCTCACGAAAGATTTTCTAGTTAAGCAAGAATAATGCCTGGACATTATAATATGTAAATAAAAAAATACATTTATAAAAAATGGCTTCACTCTCAATAATGATAGGCAGGCCGATGTGGTGGAATGCGCTTGCTTTTAGGCGGCAGTTAGTAATTTTTGCATTAGTAACTGGAGGAATGCGGCGAGTAGAATCGCGAGAAAAAGGCCATAACAAAAGCTATGGGTGCAACTAAGCAGCTGCACAAGAGGCCTATGAAAAGCAGAGAATTCGAGCAGTTTTAGATTTTATTAATGACACACTGAAAAGACAGGGGCATGCAGTTACATATTTAAGATGTTGATCAAGCAATAAAACAATATTATCTAGTAAACAGGCACAAACCAGTCCAGGACAGTGCCCCACCAAAATTCAGTGAACCTTTTATCCACCATCAGAAAAACAAAGATGCACGAATCGCAGTTTATTGTCGTTGGTATGCCTGTGTGTATTTGGTTGCGCATAATATCAGGCTGAAATAAAAATTGAACGCAAAATCTATTATTCACCAATAAGGATATTGGAAGGGGAATCACGGGCATTTAAAAAGCTTAGCCAATGCAGCGGGGGGGGTTGTCAGTGAACAAACAGCAAAAGAAGGGTTATCTAAACAAGCGATTTGGCAAATTTATTTACCTGGCCTAGACGAATACATGAGACCGCACTTGTCTTTACAACTCCAAACGACACCATCAATGGATCTTCTATTTTTTACCCTCTGATAGGATTAGACGAAAAAGAATTTAAGTACCGCATTACAGTCCATTGACATAGATTCAAGATACAAAGATGCGGGATCCATTAACACTAAAGAGGCTTCTGCCTGTTATGCTGTGGCTATAACAACTAATATTCAACGGGTCCCTTAAACTTATTCCTCGCTGATTCAAGGTCGATGATGGAAAAAGAATTTAAAGGAGCAAGGGAAGCTATTAATGTTAAAACATAGAGTTACCATTAAAAGAGGCATTCCAGGAGGTTCACAGATACCAGGCTTTTGTTTGAAAAATTTAACAAACAGTTAGCAGAAAGAATTTTTTTCCCTTCCTTCAGTATCACAGAGAGCTTATTGACAATTTCTCGCAACACAGATTGGGTTTAGAAGACTGCCCTCAGTATGGCGCAATGAATAATGAAGAATTTAAAGGCCTATACCCTCGTACAAGAAATCAAAAGAAAAACATTAAAGTTGTTGATGGAGAGTCTTCATCAGCAAAATATTTCCGTTTGGTTTATTAGTAAGGTACTTTATTTACCGGGGGGAAGCGAAGGGGAACACTGCATCAGGGCAACCGATACAATTTGGACGTGTTGACCCGATACGAAATAAAAAGAATTGTTAAAAATGGGAATCCGCCCGGTGTATTTATTACGAGAACACTGACACAACAAAACATTCAAGCTCCTCAAAGATCTTTTGTGAAAGAAGGAACTGCAGATAATTCCGCCAGACCCAGTTTCGCTTTTAATCTAATTTACGGTTTTCTCAAGTGCCCCAATTCATATGAAAATCTGGTTGGATTAACAAACCACCGTTTTGTGTTTGTTCTATCTAATGACTTCTTTGGTGCAACGTTGTGTTGATCTCATGTAGATTAGATCGCAGTTTTACTTGTTCATGATGAAAAGTTTATTGCAAACAATGCTTCTTTGTAGTTGTCATGTGATATGTTTGACTGCACAACGCTGCGAGATATTCCCTTTGCTTTCTTAACGAATTTTCTCCTGGCTCGACAAAAATACTGTACATTTTTGACCTTAACCACCTACGCTTGATCACCTCTCCAGATAATTCATCCTTCATCTTTCTAAACTACTTCTTATTAACGGATGAATGCAAAGGCGAATCTTTAGGGTAATCAGTGTATCATACCACCCCGCATGCCCTTTAGCTACTTCGGTTTCCAGGTCTTCTTATAGATGTTTCAGTAGGGATATTATACCAAAACTGTCAGGTATCTGTGTAAAGTACTCTGGGACTCAGGATACGAGGGCTTATGTAGTCATAAAGAAACTTAACATAAAAAGCTTGATAATTCTAAAACAGTAATACCCAATAAATACAGGTTTGTCAATTTGACTTTCTTTTTTTTCATCATTATGCCAAAAAGCTATCAATGAAATCTTCTAAAGATCCTCCCCCCCCCACACCCCCCGATAATTAGGTTTTTGAAGTCTGCTTATTTTTGCTTCGTTCTCTTTGGTGACAATCTGACATCTTTGCGCGTGTGCGGGATTTGTCATTAGTTCTTTCCGAAACAGCTGTTGTTATCAAAGTTGAAAAAGTCTTTTTCTGAAGCTTCTTCGGATTTAGTTCTGAGATCAGTGTTCTTCTTGATGTATGGTTTATGAACTGTTCTTGATCAAAAGCAATTATGCGGAAGAATGCTGTCATCTTCAACATGTCTTAAATAAAATTGTAGAAGTCTGTAATGACAGAAATAATTTTTTTTGGTGCCTCGAAGATTTGGAACCAAGTTTAGGTGGTCTCTTGGATCCATCTTTTGATTTCTGCTGCTATTGGATAGTCATCTCTCTCGCAAGGTCATGGGTTCATGAGGACTATCTAAGTAAACATCCTAGAATGAAACCACGCTGTTGATCAGGCGTTTTAACGCCCAAACACTTTATGCCTTTTGTTTTTTTTTATTTTTTTTTTTCTTGGTTACCTGTGTACTTTTTAAAGTTGGCGTTGAGGAAGTGATTGCGCCCTTGCCATCCATACAGATTGTTTGCTTCTAAATACAGAGATAGTTAGACCTTTTACTTGGATCATAGTCGTCCAAGTATTGTTGTTTGCTTTACAGAATGATGCGACGCCATACTATTTCCTCCACGCAATCCGTTTTCAATCATCTGAATCCATTGGTAATCCGACAATAAATCAATCTGTATTCCTGTAACTTTAAGGAAGCGTCCCAGCTCATCCCCGGGCGCAGAAATGTACTTGCGCGAGGTTCCAGGCTATAATGTTTCATGCAGGTTTCCTATAATTTCAAAGGACGTCCGCAACAACATACATCAGCAATTAAGTAGGAGTCCATGATAGTCTCCATCGTTTTACACTCTAACTGTTGCCAAGCATCTTGTGCTTGCTGGTATTCAGAATCACTGATGTCCTTTTCCTCTAAGCTAGATAAAGAACGGCCTTTAGGCGGATAGTGTATCTTCATCAAACCTTTCCCATACTGTTCATGTACTCATAGGGTAAACGCCCTTTCTAACAAGAGTGAGTTTTAAAATCTTCTTCCGTTATTGGGCAGGACTTTAATGGACTTTGCCCGTGACTCTAATGATCCAATCTTGTGTTGCATAGCGTCATAAAAGACCTGTTATTTAGATTAAAGCACATGTACTTTTCTTGATGACTGTGCGATGCATGTACCCTGAAGGCCGTTGGTTACTGTTGCAATATAAGATGAGAGTCGTATCCTCGCAAAGTTATGAAAGAAGATGGGCAGCTTCCATGTCTTAGGAGCAAACTTTTAGTTGAGTTTGCATTTACTGTGCGCGCCTGCTCCTCTGAACTTTCGCTAATGTGATTCATGGTCTTCTTACTTTGGATTCGCTGCGTTGATGGAGAGGCCTAAACCACAAATACAACAGTGAGTGGCTGAGTCATTCTGCTGTTGATCTTTTCGGAAAGTCATTATGATTTCAGAATAAATTCAGATTATTCGAAACAGTCATTACGCACTTGCTGCTGCGCTGTAAAAAATTTCTAAGCAGCCATCTGGTCCCTTGTATAATTCTGGCGAAGGATTGAGCGCATCGACTCCTGCAACAATGAAGGCAATGAACAAATCTGATGATTACTCATTAAGGATGTTTTTCGAAAGTTTTTGCGGCGCTGGCCCTTTCATAAGGAACAATGAGTGATTCGAAGTCTGCGTAAATCAGTATGGTGAATTTTGCATCCGTTTCCAGTTCTTAAAACAAACTTTTAATGCCTTCTGGGGCGTATTTTGTTCTGGATTACAGTCACTGGGCGATACAATGTTTCTTATGTTCGCTCGCGGCTTGAAAAGATGGCATTCTTGTTAAACATTTTCTGCAAGAATTCTTGTTTGTGCCCATCTTTTGAAGTATGCTGCATTAGGTTTTACTCATTGCTTAGTATCAATGTCTAATGTGGAGCCCCGCTGGTGAAAACAGTAGTAGTAACGTTCAACATGATTTTTGTTAGGCTCGCCAATCGTTGGGACTGTTATTGGACACTTTATTTGGCACCAAATCTGTGTCCTCATCCAATGTTGGTAGACTTAACAGTTATTGGTTTGTTTTGTTCTTCAAACTGATCAATATGATCTACACTAACAGGAAAAGGATAACTTCCTCTAAAGTTAAGTATCACTTTGATGAAGGGCGAATTGTTAGACACTCTCTCTGCGTTTTGCGGGCGTAATGCAGCCTGCAAGAACACACCACATAAAAATAACATTTGTTGTCTGTTTTCTTTACTGTTTTAGAACTCGCTTTTTGTGCGACTAATGTGGAGGTAGTGGAATGTGAGACTTGCCTACAATCGGTGCATATTAGACCTGTTTTAATTGTTCTCATAGACTTCGCCCTTCTGGGACAACCAGAGCCTCTCATTTTAGCTTCTTCAGCCGGCAGCGTCAACTGTTGTAAGCAGTTCGTCTGCCCACCGGGTGTTAAGTCGTTATTGAGAAAGGTATAGTCTGTTGTTTAGTCGAGACCCCAGACTTCTAGGTTTTCTTCATTTATTGTACATAGTCGATTTAAAACAGCTACTTACTGTAATGGTGGTTCTATTGTTAGTTTACCGGAACTTGAGAAATAGCATGCCCAACGCTTGCCCGTCGCTTGCTGGATGAATTGACTTCTAAATCAATATCATTCAGTGCTCTTGATAATTTTCTTGCATTGCTCAAAAAATCGTCTTGTCCTTCATATATCTTAGCCATGTTGAGTCCTTTTTCTAACTCAAAATATATATTTAAATTTTAAAAAAAATACTTATTCAGAATCAATATCGACGGTTTTTTGCGTTGGACTCATAAACTATTGTATAACACTTTTGGTGTTGTTAATGTGAGCTGTTTAGAACTAGGGAGGTTAAGGTCTCGTTACTTTTTTTAAGCATTCCTTTTTTATCTGGCTCGGGGTCTGGCTGTTGAGAAAAAACTTTGTCCTCGCCTTTCTTTGAAGATCAAACTTTTGTCTTTTGTAGTCATCAAAAACGGCCTGTAATAACGATTAAAACTTCATCCGTGATGTTTGAGTCAACTAGCGCTTTATTTATTAGTTGTCATGTTCTAATGAACGAGGCTAAGTTTAGCTGTTATTAGTTGAAACCATAGCTGTGTGCTTTTGGAGTTTAGTTTTTATTTTTTGCTAGCAGCACCTACAGCTTAATGAACACCTGGACGAGAGCTAAAGACAAACCTCCATAGAGGTAAAGCTGCGCTGTTGCGCCTATCGCCCGTTGGACAAGCGGACCACCACTGTTCTGCTGATAGAGCAATTATAGTCGTTTGCTCCAGTATTAACTTAGGTAACAGCATTAAGGCGGCTGAATACCTTCGTTTGGTTTTGCTGTATTTTGAAAGGTCTTTGCTCTCGTACTTGCTGCATTTGTGTTAATGTTGGTTAATCTGAGGTTTTTTATGTTAGGGGTTTCTTATATCAGCAGAATTCCCGATCTGAGTCTCTTCTTTTGGCGGCGCTGTAGGCACATTTGTGATAAACCTGAAAAGTCACTGCTTTTTAATAAAACGAAAATTAATTTGTATAATACATTATTTTAATCTGTTTTATCGAATATTATGCTTCTGCGCATATATAATAAAAACAATTGTACATTAAGCGTTTTCGCTTCTTCTTCTTTATCATATTTGAATTGTTTATTACGTCTCTCACGTTTTCTCCACTTCCTACAACTTATTATCCTCTGTTGACCTTAGGTCAAAGTCAAATCCTTAAACCGTATTTTGTTGTTAAATAATCATCAAGCTAAACATTGTGAAGATGTAAATCTTTGACACTAGGTCTGCTGTTGGATTTCTACCCTCCCACCCCAAACATTTTCTTATTTCGTTCCAAACAAAATGCTGATAAGGTCTAAGGCACGTAGCGTTAGATTTGGTTAGGACTACCGTCAATTGTACATTTGCACCTTTCGTTATTTTGGATTAAAAAACTTTTCACTTGCTCTTTTGAACGGTTTCTTCATCTTCACACAGCAAATAAAATACCTTTAAGCGATCTTGCTGCGACGCCTAAAACTAAATTCCATATAGTGTCTGCCCTGCTTCTAGGATATGTTGTATGATGAATCACTCTTTCGTAATATATTCGGTAATTTTTATTTTGTCTGATATTGTTGTTCAATCAGCCTGCTAAGTGAAGGTTGCTAACAACGTCATAAACTCTAACGAGATGTCAGAAATGCTCGTACTTTGCTTCAGTGTTGATGGTTTAATAACCCGCTTTGTATTCATTAAATGTTAGTTCATATGACAATCTGTCTTTTAATGCTCCTTGTAAGTATGGGGCATGGCTTTTAACAACTCAAAATCTAAGGGAAGGGAAAAAAAAACGATTTCCATACGCAAAATTTACGCTACAGCTTTTTTGCGATGCTTTTAGCACCTGAGGCGAGTTCGGCGCCCTATTCTAAGCTTTAGTGCTTCTTCATTTTCCAAATTCCTTGAAAGCAAGATCAGCCCTTTCGTTCCCCGGTTAGCATAGATCAGAAAAGGTTTAAAAATATGTCTGCTTTATGTAAAGGAAAATATTTCTTGCCCCCTCAAGATCTTAACTTTATTGTAATTTTCTTAAACGATTGCCCGCCCCAGATTCTGCACAACTGTCCTGTTTGGGTCTGTTGTTGATCGAGCGCTATTTTGAAAAGTTAAGACGGCAGAGCCTGGCACAATCACTTCATCCGCTCTAGGTCTGGAAAATTTGACAGTAAGATTTGATCTGCATTCAATAGTAGATGGATTATTTGGAACAGTATTATTCCGCTTATGTCCCTTCACGCCAAAGGGCTTTTCAGTTTTCTATGCGGGTCAAGCAATCGAGCATGTACCTTGTCTGGCATTTTTATGAAGCAAAATTAAAAGTTAAGTATTTAAAAACATGGCAGAATTGTTAGATGAGAAGATTATGAGGTTTTTGATCGTGGAGACGGGAAATGAGTGACAATGTTCCCTTTGACACAGCATCGCTCAATGCACTCAATGCGGCATGAATTTAACAGCACAAAGAAAGGTTAAATCATTGTTACCAAAGTTTAGGGCCAAGGAACTCCGAATTTATGACCCAAAATGATTCTGAATAATAGATGATTCATTTGTTTGTGAGGGAGGCCAAGGACCACCTTGTTCAGCTTACAAACTAAAAAGACCATCAAAGTTTTTTAGCGTGGTTCCATCGAATAGATCAGTGTGATGAAAGATCAATATCGGCCTGGCCTTGTTAGACCCCCCGAAATTAAGGCGCGGAGGCAGTTTGCTAAACTTCAAAAACACACTGCAAGATCTCCCGGACAGATAACCAAATGCAAAAACATGGAACTTAAGAATTAAATCAATCACGCAGGTGAAGTAATAAAATGTAATAGAAGCAGAAACCAGGTTTTTCAGAAAGAAACACGTTAAAAATCAATTAATGATTCCCCTTGCCTATCGAGGACTAACGGCCCTTGATCATGCTTTAAGAAACATTAGAGGGCGATTTAACAACCTCATTTAGCAATACTAGGTGAAACTAGATGAGCATATAAAAAATAGAGAAAATAGGAAAACTCGTTGCTGGCTGATTGACGGCCAACTTAGGGACCATGATATTAATAGAAAGATAGCCAATGTCGAAAAGATCTGACAAGAGAGATCAGGCAAGACTTAGAATATTGTGCTTGTTACTAACCGACAACAATTACAGAAACCCAAGTTGAGCTGAATAAGAGAAACTATCAAAGAATTTATATGAAGACACGACACTAGCAGAACGAATACGAAACACTGTTTAGAGAGCAAGGAGTCACTTTAGTATGCGCGTTTTATACAGCCTTAGGTTTTGCAATAGTACACTAGTGATGGCTATTAAGGCCAGCGGTGGAGGTCAAAGTTTAGTGCCTCGTTCGCCTTCACCTCCACCTGTAATCATGGGTAAAAAAACAGCTTGATCATCTTGCGACTTTATTAAAAAAATTAGCCAAGTAAAGATATAGACTCTTTACCGGTGGGTAAAATATTGGTAGTATGTCAGCTGGCTTTTGTCTACTGCAAGCATAGTAGTTGGCTTTATGGCGAGCACGTATGGGCATGTTCTTGTAATAGTTGGGTTAATATTTAAGTAAGATAAAGACCAAGTAATCTATGCAGTTAATCCAAGAACAGCGCTGTATTTTCATTTTCATGGGTCATCGCGAACAGAGTCTGCGAGCTTTGCCTGAGTCTTCAATGACTTTGGGGGTTTGGACTTCAGGGAATTAGATGACTAAATCTTGGGTGTTGTTTACTGCTTGTAATATTACTGGCTCAGAATTTAGGTGTTTTCCCACCTTCTGTTCATTGCTGCTATAAGAATTTCATATTATAGTTTATTATTATTCTAACGGGAGTCTGAGGTCAGAAGGCAGCATGTATAAACCAGTCCCAAAACAGCAAGTTTTACTTTCGATCTTGCGTATTGTAAAACTTTTTTGGTATCTTTTAATACTTGAAGGTAAATTCAACTGTAGAATTAATGGCGTCTCTAAATTTGCTAAGTATTGTTTTGTGCGTAAAAGCCAGTAGAAGGATCAGTTATGCTCGATTTGCCTGTGCTGCGAACCTAGCAAACACCAAACGTAAGCCCGAATAGAGTCGTTTATTCGTTCTTTTCCCGCTCTAGTTAGGCCCTTAGAAGCGTCTAAGATAAATGTTGTCCATGCTTTTTTTATGCACTTGCTCTAGGGACCAGGGCTGAACAATTTTGAAGGAGAACGCGGTCATAGTTTTTTACTTTCTGTGCGTGCCCTGAAAATAAATGACGCCTAGGCCATGATTATGATCCAACTTTTGTCTAAAGCCTGTCTTGATGTTAATATTGAATTCGTTACAAATCTTTCAAAAGCCTTCATGTCTATTATGTTGCTGAGTGGATTAAACGGTTTGTCATTTGGCAATGGCGCTTGCAATTCAGCCAAAATCGTCTAAAGGGTGTAATAGAAATGAAAATCTGTACACTGACCTCACCAAAGGATCATGGTGATTTAAATGTTTCAGCATACGACACTCCACACCAGTTGATGCGCAAAACAGGCAAAGTTTAACTGGTTCTGTTTAAAACGGCATCGGATGACTATACCACGCTTTCTGGATGTGCTCGTTTTCAATAGGGGGGTTAAGATAGCTCTTCAATGGAGAAAATCCCTTTTTATGAAAGAGGCAGTCTGGGTCACAGCAATGTCAAGAGTATCAGTTGCTATATTTTTAAGATTGTAGTGCGGCCCAACAAAATATTTTGCACCAGTATATTGAATGCACTCTTTTTTAATTTGTTTTAAAAAATGTTTTGTAACAATAAACAACTCAAGACCGTCCTTCGTTTTTAGAACATGCTATTAATAACGAATGCGGAGCCAAAATGGTCGCGCTCCATGAATATTTTACAAAGTCGTTTGGTTTAATATAAGAAAAGCCAAGGAGAATAAAAAGATTCTAAAAGTTACCAGAGCAGGGACCAAAATTAGCCAGTTAATAATACCTGATGGTTTTACGGGTTTTGGCTCGCTAAAAGAAGCTTTGAGTAACTTTGACATTACCTCAACTTAACAATGCAAATCTAAAACAATGTTTAACATTCAAGCCTAAAGAAGTATCTTATTTTTTTGATAGAGAGCTAGCTAAAATGTTAGGCTTTACAACTAGCAATCTACCACTCATGGTTTTAGTGCTGAGCCAGACAAAACTACTTATGAGGGGGAAAATCCGCTCGATCTTGCATTACATTCATTACTCTATGTTCATTTAGACGAGCTAAGCACTGATGAAAATTATATGATGGAAGGCCCTCAACTGTTTTAAAAGCTTTCCAGCAGGGAAAGCTGCATATTGCGATATGAAATTATACAAGTCCCTAATTTACAGTTTAAAAGATTAGTTTGTGGGAGGGTCGGATCATTTAAAATAAAAATAAAAGACAAAGCGGGGAAAGTTGTGAAATGTGATAACCTACACATTGTTTTGGGAAATAAATAATACGCTACTAAAAAATAAAGTCGCGTGGGCCAGAAGAACCAGGAGTTACATTTGGCCTGTGAGGTGTATAACCTTAGAATTTTAAAAGACTTGCAGACGTAGCGGACTTTGAACAAAATGGTGAGATAGGCACTTTGTATGGTTTTGAGTACACTAAAGATGGTGATTATAAACGCAAAGAGGTTGCGACAAAAAAGGTTTCCTAAACTAGAGCAACTACGCAATCTAGAAGCAAATAATGTTGGCCAGTATGAATATAAAAATAGTTCGAAAAACCTGACCTCAATGGCACTTAGAACCATATTTAGAATGGGAAATAAAATTTGAATTCATAAGCCCATTTACATTTTTTGACCGTCAAAAAAGTTTCAGAAAAGCATTTAACTCTGGCCCCTTTTCATGTAAGTCTTTGCCAGACAACAATAGTCGAAAAAAAATTGAAATAACGCCGTTTGGGAAAAAAAAAAGTACATCCTCCACAGAAAAAAACAGTTGTAAAAAAAGCTTCTACAAAATTACAGTTCTTTCCAAACAAAAATTAGGAGACACGTTCACAATGATATTTGAAATTTCTGTCTTAAAAATGTGGGAAAGGGATGGGGTTTTTTGGGCGTTAGTGACGACCTTATAAAAGGAATTATATTAGCTGGCAAAAACTTTAGACGTTAACGTCTTAACGTTACCATCGTCGTTCTTCACAATGGTGAGGATATTAAGATCTTTAAAAACAAGCAACAAAATTTAATGTTGACTTAAATAGAAACAACTTACAGAACTGAATTGGATTAAACTTACCATTTAGGTCTTGTAGGGTTTTATTTTTACTGAACGGTTTTGACAGAAAGTATGATAAAAATAATAACTGGGTTAGATTAAATTCTTTCTATAAAACCATGGGGCAGTTAACTTTATGACAAAAACTCCTCATTGCTCGTTGATTTGTGGGCAGACTGGTTGTGGAAAAACAATATTTGTCCTAGACCTATTACAAACAGTTTATCGCTATAATTTTAATCATATTGTAATTTTCTGCCCAACACTTAAATGGAACAAAGCATATCATGATAGAAGGTTTATATGGACAGATGATAACATATATTTAGTTGATCCTAGCAATAAACTGAGTGAATGTCTAGAACGCTTTTTTATATTGTTTGAGGGAACGCAGACGCTATTTATTATAGATGACTGTTCAGCAGAAAAAGACATAGTTAAAAGAGAAACACTTTATCAAAACTTGCTTTCATTGGAAGACATGCCAGGATAAGTGTGTGGATTTTATGCCAAAAATATAACTCAGTTTTAAAAGACTTTAGAGAACAGTTAAAGACTGTAGTGTTATTTCACATGAAAGACAGAGACTCATTTGAAGAATGTTTGCGCGAAAATGATGTTATTGAAAATGACCAGGAAAAACATAGGATTAAACAAAAACTGAAATCTGAAAAGTTTAGTAAATTAGTATTAAAAACGGATAACCCTGCACAGTATGTTTGTTTGTAGGGTCGTTATTTTTTGGTTACTTGTCAGAGAACAGGAATAGGCGGCTTTTAGGCCACTTTCGCCCAAAAACTCGGTGGAGGAGCAAGTGGCTTCGAGTCGGCCTTTTACTGTTCTCTCCTGGACAACTAAACCTTCCGGCAGACAAGTGGAATGTCCGCCAGGCAACCATTCTTTTACTGCATCAGTGAATAGGGAGACTTACATGTCAGCTGTAGTACAAGACCAATCGCACTTTCTTCTTGCCTTTTGATTTTCACTGCTTTACCTCCCCCCTCCCAACCCTACCCCATATGACCCTCATTCTCTCCCCCCTCCCTCCCCCCACCCATCCTCGACCTCACACACACTCAAATGCACATAACCCCAATCCACCCCTATCTCCGTTTTTCTATGAACGAACCCCAGCAGTGTGCTGCTGCAATGACAAAAAGTGTGTTTTATAATGCATTCTGGCACTGTTATTGATTAGATTGGAAGTGTAAGATCTGTTTCTTTTTTTTTCTCCATCTCAGAGGAGTAAGCCATTGCTGAACTGGCTGCTGACTTATCGTTATGCAGTTGTTACTTTTATCAACTGGTTTTGGAGCTCTTTTTTTCATTTTTGTACCTATGGAGGATTACTATAAATTTGGGGGGACAAGCTGATTTTGTTATCTACTTGTCCCAATGGGTTGAAGGATTCTTAAAAAATAGAGTACAAAAGGTGAGAGTGGGAGAGGCTTTCTCAAGAGAAACTCAGGTGCTGAGCGGAATTCCTCAGGGAAGTATACTGGGTCCAATATTGTTTACCATTGTCATGTGACGTAGCCTCACATCAAGGCATGTGACGCTCCATCACATGTAGTTTAGTGATATGAATCATTTCCCCATGCCACTACTGAAAAGGAAGAATATTCGTGTGGCTTGACTAGTGTAGCGGGCGTCCCCAAATAATTGTGAGTATGCACTCACTAGGAGGAAGGAGGAAAGAATCAGTTTTAACCCAGCAGATGGCCTAGAGACTCGAACCTGTCAGGACGTTGGTCCTCTCTCTGCTGACCAGTCATTACCAGGTGAGCGATAGATAGTTGGGGAAAGCTACAGGGGAAAACTTAAGGAAAAGAGAAAGAAAGAATTCATATGTTGAATTAAGAAGGTTACTTACACGAACCTTATTCGTGTTTCAGCCCTTCACCCTTTTACCCTTCGCCCTTCACCCTTCACCTTTCACCCGTGAGGTGGTTGAAGATGGCCATGGTGTGAGGAACACACCGGTAGGCAGCCCCAGGAATTAAGGACTCCAGGGAGAGGAGTCGGGAACTCGTCATCTCTCCAGGGACAGGAGAAGACGAGGGAGAGGAGTTGGAACTCATCTCTCCAGTGACAAGAAGAGTCGAGGGAGAGGAGTCGGAAGTCATATCTCCAGGACGGGAGAAATCGAGGGGGCGAGATGATGTCTGAGAGAGACAGGGAATCCTGAAAGGATGAGGCGAGTCGTAATTCGGATGCAGGCATAGCATCAAGGAGTGAGAGAATCATTTATTTTCCTGGTCTGGAGTTTGTGGGCCAATGTTGTGTGGAGGCCGTGACTTTATGAAGTCTTGAGTGAGTTAGTTTGCCTCTCAGTGGAAAGAGTGCTACATGTATAAAATTTGTTTATAACGTGTTTGATGTGATTTAGTAAAGTGTTTTCCCGAAGGAGAGGGGGAGAAGAAAAAACATTCGGTAGTGCGCCTTTTGGTTGATTGGAAAGATTGCGTGTGCGTATGGAGTAAATGCTGTCATGAATGCGTGCGGGCAAAAGTGACAGTGTGACAACCATATCATAAATGATTTACCCGATGAGATTGAATGCAATTGTAAAATATTCAGATTAACAAATCTATAATTAGTAATAAGATGAATTACAAAGGA
>CM031616.1:60950175-60955175 GCA_018398815.1 Conus ventricosus
GCGTGCGCTTGTTTGTGTGTGTCTATGCATGAGAGAGAAACGGAAATGTGTGTGTGCGTGTGTGTGTGCGCGCGCGCTTGTCGCTTGCGGGCGTGCGCGTGTGTGTGTGTGTGTGTGAGAGAGAGAGAGAGATTCATAAACAGGCCACCCTTTACGAGTAGCTGGACAATCAATACAAGTTAATCCAACCGGTCAAACTTACAAATACATTCAGAAACAAACAAAAAAGGGTCGTCATGTGAACGGTTGATATGAAAACAGGACCGAGTTCGAGTTGCCCCCCTTTTTTTTTTTTAATGCTTAAAATGAACTTGATGAAAAAAACAAACAAGACTTGGGATATTCATACCTGTATTTTTGTTAAAGCATACACCATGTTCAATCATTTTGTGCGAAACAAAATACGCTCGTCCTCTGTCAATTGTTTACGTTTCGAACTAATCGGCTCAACAGCAGTGTGTTGACGGTATCGTTAATGACGTGAGCAATTTTCCAAACGCCAAGTCTGAATCTTGTCTCAATCATTTGAAGACGTCTTTCTAAATGTCCATTACATGCATTTTATGAACAGATATTTTTGTGTGTGTGCACGAAGTCTAAATGTAGATGAAATCGCTCACTGTTGTTGACATGAAAACTCTTTTTGCCATCTATATATATATTTTTTTTCCTAAGTCGTCCAGAAATCGATTTATTCCATAAACGGTTGGGTTAACCCCCCTCGCCCCCCCCCCCGGCCCCCCCCCCCCCCCCCCCACACACACACAGACACGCACAGACACACGCACACACACACACACACACACACACACACACACACACACACACACACACACACACACACACACACACACACACACACACACGCGCGCGCGCACGCACGCACGCACGTATGCACACGCACAAATTCAAACATTGACGATTTGCAGAGAATATCAGATGCAGCGTTCGTCTTATCACGAGAATCAAAATCAAACAAAGTTGTCCATGCTTTTCGCGCGCGGTAATCTTGATTCATCAAACAGAATTTATGTAAATCGGGTATCTGTTTGTTTCTCCCGCATGTCAAACATTTGCTGTTTGTATTTGAACCCAACGAGAAAGAGAGACAGACAGACAGACAGACAGACAGAGAGACAGACGGAGAGAGAGAGAGAGACAGAGACAGAGAGTTGGGGGGGGGGGGGGGGGGGGGCAAGGGGGCGGGGAGACGGATGTGACACTCAATACTGGCTCGCTGTAATGCGTAACACACTGTTCACGGCACGATGATGAAACCGATCTGCAGTTTATGCGCCAGCCCGTCTCTCCATCTCCCACCCGCTCTCCTCTCTCTCTCTCTCTCTCTCTCTCTCTCTCTCTCTCTCTCTCTCTCTCTCTCCTCTCTCTCTCTCTCTCTCTGTGTGTGCGTGCGCGCATGCGTGCGTGCCCGTGTTTAAGAGACAACTTAAGGCAGAGGGTTCTCTCTCTCTCTCTCTCTCTCTCTCTCATCTCTCTCTCTCTCTCTTCCTCTCTCTCTCTCTCTCTCTCTCTGTGTGTGTGTGTGCGTGCGCGCGCGCGCGTGTTTAAGAGACAACAACTTAAGGCAGAGGGGTGTGTGTGTGTGTGTGTGAGAGAGAGAGCTTGTGTGTGAGCTAGTGTGTGCGTGCGTGCGTGCGCGTCTTTAAGAGACAACAACTTAAGGCAGAGGGCTCTCGCTCTCTCGCTCTCTCTCTGTATGTGTGTGTGCGTGCATGCGTATGCGTGCGTGTGTGTGTGTGTGTGTGTGTGTGTGTGTGTGTGTTTAAGAGACTACAACTTAAGGCAGAGGGAGTTTGAGTGAAACTGCGGGTAGGCTATATACGGGTATCGGAACCCACAGATGTGTATATCTTTTTTAAACAGCGTTCTTAGCGTGCCTACTGGACGTACAGCAAGAGGAGGATAGTCGCAAAGTAAGGTGCTGACAGCTAAGTGTTGTCGGCCAAATGGACATGAGGGAAGAAGGACATGTACTCTGTTCACTGGGTTCGCTCACAGTCCTTGAAAGAAAAATTATTGTAACCTACCATCGAACGAAAGGAACAGGCAAACCATCTCGTAATTTGTTTGCGACAGACAAACTGTCTCGTAATTTGTTTGCGACAGACAGACTGTCTCGTAATTTGTTTGCGACAGACAAACTGTCTCGTAATTGTTTGCGACAGACAAACCGTCTCGTAATTTGCTTGCGACAGACAAACCGTCTCGTAATTTGTTTTTGCGACAAACTGTCTCGTAATTTGTTTGCGACAGACAAACTATCTCGTAATTTGTTTGCGACAAAGTATCTCGTAATTTGTTTGCGACAGACAAACCGTCTCGTAATTTGTTTGCGACAGACAAACCATCTCGTAATTTGTTTGCGACAGACAAACTAGCTCGTAATTTGTTTGCGACAGACAAACTAGCTCGTAATTTGTTTGTGACAAACTAGCTCGTAATTTGTTTGCGACAGACAAACTGTCTCGTAATTTGTTTGCGACAAACTATCTCGTAATTTGTTTGCGACAGACAAAATATCTCGTAATTTGTTTGCGACAGACAAACTGTCTCGTAATTTATTTGCGACAGACGAACTGTCTCGTAATTTGTTTGCAACAGACAAACCGTCTTGTAATTTGTTTGCGACAGACAAACTAGCTCGTAATTTGTTTGCGACAGACAAACTGTCTCGTAATTTGTTTGCGACAGACAAACTATCTCGTAATTTGTTTGCGACAGACAAACCGTCTCGTAATTTGTTTGCGACAGTCTCGTAATTTGTTTGCGACAGACAAACCGTCTCGTAATTTGTTTGCGACAGTCTCGTAATTTGTTTGCGACGGACAAACCGTCTCATAATTTGTTTGCGACAGACAAACCGTTTTGTAATTTGTTTGCGACAGACAAACCGTCTCGTAATTTGTTTGCGACAGACAAACTGTCTCGTAATTTGTTTGTGACAGACAAACCGTCTCGTAATTTGTTTGCGACAGACAAACCATCTCGTAATTTGTTTGCGACAGACAAACTATCTCGTAATTTGTTTGCGACAGACAAGCCGTCTCGTAATTTGTTTGCGACAGACAAACTATCTCGTAATTTGTTTGCGACAGACAAACCGTCTCGTAATTTGTTTGCGACAAAGTATCTCGTAATTTGTTTGCGACAGACAAACTATCTCGTAATTTGTTTGCGACAGACAAAGTGTCTCGTAATTTGTTTGCGACAGACAAACTAGCTCGTAATTTGTTTGTTTCTTTCGTTACAATTACTGTAGACTACTACCATGGAATGAAAGAAACAGACAAACTATCCCGTAATTCGTTTTTTTTTGTTTTTTTTTTTGTCGTTCGGCGGGGCATCGTAGTTTTTCTTTTAAAGTTTTTTTTTTCCCGTTTCCGCCTCCAGTCACCTCACTTTGCAGTTAACTCCCTTACAGTCTGTGGTCACCTCACTTTGCAGCAGTTAACTCCCTTACAGTCTGTGGTCACCTCACTTTGCAGCAGTTAACTCCCTTACAGGCTGTGGTCACCTCACTTTGCAGCAGTTAACTCCCTTACAGTCTGTGGTCACCTCACTTTGCAGCAGTTAACTCCCTTACAGTCTGTGGTCACCTCACTTTGCAGCAGTTAACTCCCCTACAGTCTGTGGTCACCTCACTTTGCAGCAGTTAACTCCCTTACAGTCTGTGGTCACCTCACTTTGCAGCAGTGAACTCCCTTACAGTCTGTGGTCACCTCACTTTGCAGCAGTTAACTCCCTTACAGTCTGTGGTCACCTCACTTTGCAGTTAACTCCCTTACAGTCTGTGGTCACCTCACTTTGCAGTTAACTCCCTTACAGTCTGTGGTCACCTCACTTTGCAGCAGTTAACTCCCTTACAGTCTGTGGTCACCTCACTTTGCAGTTAACTCCCGTACAGTCTGTGGTCACCTCACTTTGCAGCAGTTAACTCCCTTACAGTCTGTGGTCACCTCACTTTGCAGTTAACTCCCTTACAGTCTGTGGTCACCTCACTTTGCAGTTAACTCCCTTACAGTCTGTGGAGTGTGGTTAAAATGTTTGTGAACAGCCAGGACGTGTGAGTTAATTCAGTGTATCAAAAGTGACGGGGAGGGGGGGGGGGGGGGGGGGGGGGGGGGGGGGGAGACAAATCAATCCTCAGCCACCCTGAAGCAGCAGACTTTCATCAAAGAAGTCTTTGTTGTTGTCGTTGTTGTTGTTGTCGTTGTTGTTGTTGTTGTTGTCGTTGTTGTTTTCTCCTGGCACTTCTTTCACGCATCCTTCTACTGGCATTCCTCCCAGTCAGCGCGTGCACAGCCACTCCCGTCCCTGTCATGTGGCAGTAATCCCTGAACTATCCTCCTGAACCAGTGCCTCAGAATGTGTGTGTGTGTGTGTTGTGTGTGGTGTGTGTGTGTGTGTGAGTTGTGTGAGTTTGTGTGTGTAGGTGTTGTGTGTATGTGTGTGTTGTGGTGTGTAGTGTGTGTGTGTGTGTGTAGTGTGTGTGTGT
Source organism: Conus ventricosus (assembly GCA_018398815.1). Lineage (NCBI taxonomy): Eukaryota > Metazoa > Mollusca > Gastropoda > Neogastropoda > Conidae > Conus > Conus ventricosus. The sequence continues at coordinate 60,954,692 of CM031616.1, forward strand.
AGGTGTGTGTGTGTAGGTGTGTGTGTGTAGGTGTGTGTGGGTAGGTGTGTGTGGGTAGGTGTGTGTGGTAGGTGTGTGTGGTAGGTGTGTGTGGGTAGGTGTGTGTGGGTAGGTGTGTGTGGGTAGGTGTGTGTGGGTAGGTGTGTGTGGGTAGTGTGTGTGGGTAGGTGTGTGGTAGGTGTGTTGTGTGGTGAGTGGGGGTAGGTGTGCGGGTGAGAGAGAGTAGGTTGTGCGGGTGAGAGAGAGTAGGTGTGCGGGTGAGAGAGAGTAGGTGTGCGGGTAGAGAGAGTAGGTGTGCGGGTGAGGGTAGGTGCGGGAGAGAGTAGGTGTGCGGGTGAGAGAGAGTAGGTGTGCGGGTGAGAGAGAGTAGGTGTGCGGGTGAGAGAGAGTAGGTGTGCGGGTGAGAGAGAGTAGGTGTGCGGGTGAGAGAGAGTAGGTGTGCGGGTGAGAGAGAGTAGGTGTGCGGGTGAGAGAGAGTAGTGTG
>CM031616.1:60960175-60962675 GCA_018398815.1 Conus ventricosus
AACTTGCTGCAGAGATGTCCCCTAAAACAAACGCATTCGTCCGTGTGTTCGTTTGACTCTCTGTTCAAAATGAAAAAGGCTGTGCCAGTCTTGAATACATGTGAATTTTGTCTTTGTTCATTTCTCCAGTTGTTGTGGCCGTGTAGATGTGTCGGGCACAGGGTATGCGGGCAGCTTAGAACATCCTTTTGGGGGAGGGGGGGGGGGGGGGGTGTCTCCTTCTTTGTTCTGTGAGCTCTTTGTTATTTCTGTTCGGCGGTTTGGTGTCGTAAGCAGCGTTCGTTTGGAGTTGAGGGCGAGTATTCATGTTCATTACGGGAGTAAGAGTTACCCGACTTGTTTACTGTTCCCTGCCTCGTTTCAGATTTCTTTCTTTTTTTTTTCCAGATCGAGGTTACCTGTATTCGGTACTGTTCGTCCGTGTTTGTTGACGAGATTTTTAAAGTGAAGAAGGCTGTGCCAGTCTTGAGGAAATGTGAATGTGTCTTTTGTTCATTTCTCCAGGTGTTGTTGCTGTGTAGACGTGTCAGAGTGTCTTGGAACATCCTTTGGGTGGGGGGGGGGGGGGGGGGGGGGGGGGGGGGAGGGGGGAGGGGAGGAGGGGGGATGTCTCCTTGTTTGTCCAGTGTGCTCTGTGTTGTCATTCCTGCTAGGCGATTCGGTGTCGTAAGCAGCGTTCGTTATGGAGTTATTGGCGTGAGGGTTTTTTTTTTTTCTTTCATCATGAGAGCAAGAGTTGCCCGACTTGTTTTGTCGTTTACTGTTTACAGTTCCCGGCCTCGTACAAGATTTCCTTGCATTCAGTTTGGGTAGGGGTCATTGTGCAATGGTTCAGGGATCATTAGTGCAAATGGTTCAGGGATCATAGTGCAATGGTTCAGGGATTGTAGTGTAATGGTTCAGGGATCGTAGTGCAAGGGTTCAGGGATCATAGTGCAAGGGTTCAGGGATCATAGTGCGAGGGTTCAGGGATCATAGTGCAAGGGTTCAGGGATCATAGTGCAAGGGTTCAGGGATCATAGTGCAATGGTTCAGGGATCACAGTGCAAGGGTTCAGGGATTATAGTGCAAGGGTTCAGGGATCATAGTGCAAGGGTTCAGGGATCGTAGTGCAAGGGTTCAGGGATCATAGTGCAAGGGTTCAGGGATCATAGTGCAAGGGTTCAGGGATCATAGTGCAAGGGTTCAGGGATCATAGTGCAAGGGTTCAGGGATCATAGTGCAATGGTTCAGGGATCATAGTGCGAGGGTTCAGAGATCATAGTGCAAGGGTTCAGGGATCATAGTGCAAGGGTTCAGGGATCATAGCGCAAGGGTTTAGGGATCATAGTGCAAGGGTTCAGGGATCATAGTGCAAGGGTTCAGGGATCATAGTGCGAGGGTTCAGATGTAGATGCAGGGCCCATTCAGCAGTATTATTTTGTTGTTGTTCTTCTGGAGTTCTAAATCAAATCTGTTGACGAGAAATCTAACTTTCACGGAACATTAACACTTTCTAGAGACCGAACGGTCTGACCAGTGCGTTGGGCTAAGCGTAAGGTCAGCATCTGCTAAGTCGCAGCCACGAGACCCTCTTCTTAAATTCACTCACCTAAGTCATTCATTCATTATCCATCAGCTTTATAAATCATGCGCAGCGTGGTCTCGAAACTTAGCGGATGTCGTGCAGCGTAGATGGACTAACTACGCACGCAGTGACACTTCCTCGATGAAGATGACACTGAATCTCTAATGATGTAATTATTGACATTTCGTCTTCGCCGGAGCATTTTTTTTAAAAAGTAGGTGGGTGAGGGGGTGAGAGGAAGGTGGGATAAGGGGGAGGGGGTAACTCTTGTAGGTTGTACCAACTGCTGGTTTTTTTTTTCGTTTTTTTTTTCTCCCTGACAGGGGAAACGATCTTGTTCTAAAGACTCATGACCTGCCTCAAAGGGTGGACGCAGGGTCTGCTCCAACTTGACAACAGTTGTCTGCGCTCTCCCCAGTATATCCTCCTCGTTCATTTTTTTTTTAATTGTTCAGAGGCGAATCATTTCATCTAATGTGGAGAGAGAGAGAGAGAGAGAGAGAGAGAGACAGAGAGAGAGACTCTGTGTGTGCGTGTGCGTGTGTGTGTTTGAGTGGGAGGAGAAGGTGGGTTCAATTTGCGGTAGAAAGGAAACAGCATATCTTTGTTCAGCTCGCCTTTTCTTCAGGCTGTGTCAGGCCAGTTGACATAGGCTAGAACACCAAGGCTACATCAACATGTTGTTACGCTCTGCATAGTTATGCAGGGATCGTCTTCAGTCCGTGACCAGCTCCTAGCATAACACCATCAGTCTCCCAAATCCCCCGAAGTCGGAATGTGGCTGCCCACGTGGCAGGGGTAGGCCTAATCAAAAACAGGTCACACACGTAATAATGTTCTCATCCCCAGCTGATCCATTGGTACCATAGTGTTCGGATGATCCCTGGAGCCTTTTAGCCAGGGTACGACAACAACAACATCTTCGTTCAGCGC
>CM031616.1:60967675-60972056 GCA_018398815.1 Conus ventricosus
TTATTCCTGTTTGTTTGACCAGATGAAGAATAATCTTTTTTGTTTGATTATGCATCGGCACTCCAGCCTTTGGCTCTTGTCTGTGTTCTTTCGAACTCAACCTTATGGAGATGTCTTTTCAAACTGACCTTTTTTTTTCTTCTTTTCTTCCGTCAGCTTAAACTGAAAACTTTCCAACACTCTTCTACATTTTCAGGCTTTCAGTGGAATGATACCGACAGCGTAGCGTAGGGGGGGGGATGGGGGGGGGGTATTCTAGTTCTTGAATTCATATTGTTCTCGGTGCTGTTGCACTCTTTAAAAAGTACCTGTTACGATCTGCCTTATAATCCATCTAAACAGCATAACCTGCAAGGTCAGTCAATCATTTCTGTCGCCTTTTTTTTTCCAATCCCTAAGCCACTCTTGCGAGCACAGTTTTTTTTTTTAAACTTTTTTTTTTCTTTCTTCCAACCGTTGAACAGAGCATTGAAGCAGAAAAAAAAAAAAGCTTGTCAGGTGTGTTTTCAACACCACGTCAAGCGATCGTCTCACGGGCTCGGCAGGGATCTCCCGTTAGGAAAGAGTCGTCAAAAGAGTCCAAAGTGTTTCCCATTATCCGGTCCTCCGCAGGGGGACACGCTTTGGTGGCTCACAGCCGACGTGGGCTAGAAAGGGGCGGGGGGGGGGGGGGGGGGGGGGGGCTGCTCTGACCATGACTTGCTCAATTACGGGTACAAGATCAATGAGCCACGCTCTTTTTCAAAAGGAGAGAGAGAGAGAGACTAAGACAGAGAGAGAGAGAGAAGAAGAGGAAGATGGAGAAAAAGGAAGAAGAAGAAGAAAGGAAAAGGAGGGAGAGGAGGAAAAATAACGAGACAGAAAAGTATATAGACATCAGATTCTCATTACAAGTTACGAAGAAGGAGACACACGGCAACAGAGAGAGAGAGAGAGAGAGACGGACGGGACGGACGGACGGACAAAAAGAAGACGAAGAAGAATTCCAAAGAGAGTAGAGACGGACAGACACAGACACCGACCGACAAACAGAACGAGTGGCAAAGTCAGACAGACAGACAGACAAAAGAGACAACAACACATTCTTTTTCGCTTCTTTTTTTTTTCGTTAGTCGGTTTGCTTAATTGCTTTCCATATCAGAAACAGGATCCGTCATCTTCCGTATGATCACGACGACCACAACTTAAAGAGAAAAAAAAAGTAGTAGTAGCAGCGAGGACAGTCGCTCAGAGTGAAGCCCCCCCCCCTCCCCCCCCTCTCCTCTCATCCACCTCTCTCCTACCCCCACCCCCACCCCCCTCCCGTCACCCCCAGCCACACCACACCAGCCAAGCGGTCAACAAAGCAAGCCTCATTGGTCCGCTGGACTTTGTACATGTACAGCGCTGGCAGTGACCGCCTGACCAGTACAGCAGTACGGACTGACATAACACCTTCAACCAATCAGGGGAGAAGCCCTCCTATAGCTGGCCTACTGGTGGTCGTGTTTTGTTTTGTCAGTGAACTAACTCATCTAGCCAAACAGTCAGAGAGACAGGATCAAAAAGTCAGCGCGGGGGGGGGGGGGGGGGGGGGGGGGGGGGGGGGGGGGGGGGGGGGGGGGAGCCTTTTAGAGGCCCCTCCAAAGTTTGCTTAGGTACCACCTTTTCTCCACCACCTCCCCACCACCTTTTCTAGTGAAGTCAGGGTCTATAACAGGGAGGCGAGAGGGGTGGGGGGTGGTGGGGGGGGGGGGGGGGGGGGGGGGGGCGGCGTGGGGGATAGGGGAGGGGGGTTCACCAACTATCACAGATGTACCTCAGCATGTTTCTGTTCAAAAGCAGAGCACTGTTGTATTGCAGACGGTAAACAGTTAAAACAATCGGGCAAGAAGCCCTATAGCCAATCCACTGGTGGTCATGTTTTGTTTTGACAGTGAAACTAACTCATCCAGCCAAACGGAGACAGGATCAAAACGTCAGCGGGGGGGGGGGGGGGGGGGGGGGGGGGGGGGGGGGGGGGAGGGGGGGGGGGGGTTTGAGAGCCTTCTATGCCCTTCCAAGTTTGCTAAGGGTTTTACAACCACCACCCCATACCCACCCACCCCCCTCGCCCCCCCCTTCTAGTTGAAGTCAGGGTCTTTGCAGGAGGCGGGGTGGGTGGTGATGGTAGGTGGTGGGGTGGGGGGGGGGGGAAAGGGGGGGGGACGGGGGGGGGGGGGGGGGAAGGGGGGGGGGGGGGGGAAGGGGGAGGGGGCGGGGGTAAACGGCTATCACTATGTAACAACAGCAGGTTTCAGTTCCAAAGTATACTGCTATTGTTTCTGTTTTGTTCTGACTCGGGTCGAATGAAATTTACCCGAGGGGAAATTTTCGGCCAGCTACTGCTGGTCTTTATCAGCCGATGATGGTAGTTGTGGTGGGTGTTGGTGCCCTTTCTGAGTTGTCATCTTTGGTGGAGTGATTGGTGTTCAGCACACACTTGTAAACGGGGGGCAGGTTATAGCCAAGGGCTTGTTCAAGCTTGGTTTTCTCTCCCTGATTTCTACTGCTTCTTTCACTTTCCTTTTTTGTGAACTGTGGATCAGCTGCAATTATGGTGGCTTTTAAACTTGTTGGTGTGGTACCTCAGGTAAATTTCATTAGGACTCCCGAGTCGGAACACAAGAAACATGAATAGCCGGGAGTCGGAAGTGTCTTTGCTCAAATATACTGCTATTGTGACAGAAATGTGCACAATGCCCCTGTGACAGGTTTTTCCTCTATCTTTAGTGGTAGGTCTTGTTGAAATTTATTCACCTGTCTTGCCGTGAGGCTGCAAGATGATAATCGTCTGCAGAAAGTTGAGGGGTGTTTCTGTATGTAGGTGAAAATGATTACCTACCGAAACCGTTTTCAGTCAGCGGTAAACAACACGAAAGAAGCTTTTTAGTGTTTGTCCCGTGAAACTGACCCACTACGAACCATTGCAGTCAACAACAAATACGAAAAAAAAAAAAACATTGGTTTTGTTTGTCTGTGAAACTGACCACCTTGGAGGCCATTGCATTCATCAGTAATCAACACCAAAGAAGTTGTTTATCTGTCAGCCGGTGAAACTGACCACCTAGGGAGACTATTGCCTTCACCAGTAATCAGTTTCAAGGAAGTTTTGTTTATCTGTCGGCGGGTGAAATTGACTCAACTCGGACTAACGCAGGCAAAATCTGTCCAGTCTGTCCATCTCATTTTTTTTCAAACATGCGATTTAAAACACGTTGTTTATCCACATATTTACAACAGAGAGAGAGAGAGACAGAGACTGACGGACGGACGGACGGGGGCGGGCGGGGGGGGACGGACGGACGGGGGGAAGGACGGACGGGGCGAAGGACGGAACGGACGGACGGGGGGAAGGAGGAACGGACAGACGGACGGGGGGGAAGGTGGGGGAAGGTGGGGGCAGTGAGTAGTGGTCATGCATTATTTGTTTATACTCATAACTTGGTTTTCTTTTGAGAAAATCACTCTAACTAAATTGGCCAATATCATAGGTACCAACCATGATTAACGCAGCCCTCCCCCCCCCCCCCCCCCCCACACACACACACACAACAACCCACCCCCCTCGTACTATAATTTATTATATGTTCTTTGTGACGGGTCTCCGACGCTCCCCCTCGTTAATAAATATGATTTTCATATTCAGGGATGCAGGGGGTTATAGACAGAAGTATTTACGCTTTCACAACCAAAATGCGCTCTCGCATAGGCACCACGCACTCTGTCACTCACATCGGGCCCGCACAAAGGTGACGGGAAACCAATACATTTCATAGAAAATAATCAACTTTTATTCAACTTGACTCCGAGCCCCCACCCGTCACTACACAACACAACTATCTGTATCATACAACAATGTAAACAGCATACAGACAATTTAATAAATCGCATCCCTGTTCTTCAGTTATTCTTACTTAGCCAGGAAAGACAATATTCCACTATTCAGTTTGCGCACTTATAACCTTAAGAGCAAATAAAGCGTCCATAACTTGCCAGCATTCCTTGGTTGACCGTCAGTTTCTCTCATCCCACTGTGCGACCACGAGCTGAAGCTGCCACATCTGTTGTGTCCTCCCGATTGGCCAAATCCCAGTTGGGGACACTGGCAACGTAGCTTGAGTCGCACCCTCACACTGAGTCTCCCGGACTCCACCGTACTTCGCCTCTCCACAGAAAGGTCTCGTCGGCCTCTCCACAGGTTTCCCGCGCAACACCCACGTGTCTGCAGCTCCCTGTCTGCTCCACAGTTGAAGTCTTGCTGGCCGTCCCACACGGGAGACATTCTTCGTCGTCGGTCCAGCTACAGCAACCTCCACTGTCTGACGGCAGCTCCCTGTCAGGCACTCCAATGGCATGACAG
>CM031616.1:60972156-61012156 GCA_018398815.1 Conus ventricosus
TCTGCACCAGGATATGTCCACATACAGATACAGGAAAGGAAAGAGTTGGGAAAATTGTCTGTTGGGGAACAGTTACTGTTTGTGGATTATCAGTAACCAGTATAGTTAAAATCATTGTGTCTGTCTGATTTCAGTGTGTGACCTCTGTGCTGTGTGTGTCCATTAGCGCTATGTGTGTGTGTGTGTGTCTGATTTCAGAGTGTGTCCCCTATGGCATCTACTGTACTGTGTGTGTATGTGGGATTTCAGAGAGAGAACAGGAAAAGGCCGACTCTAAGCCACTTTCACCCTCCACCGAGTTTTTGGGCGAAAGTGGCCTAAAAGCCGCCTTTTCCTGTGGCGGAAGAGAGAGAGAGAGAATCACCGGCAGACAGACAGAGAAGAGAGAGACAGAGAGAGACAGACAGACAGACAGAGAGGCGGGCAGACACACACACACACACACGCAAGCGCATATTACTGTTCTCTGACAAGTAAGACGTCAATAACCAAAAAATAACGATTATCTACAAACAAACATACTGTGCAGGGTTATCCGTTTTTAATACTAATTTACTAAACTTTTCAGATTTTAGTTTTTGTTTAATCCTATGTTTTTCCTGGTCATTTTCAATAACATCATTTTCGCGCAAACATTCTTCAAATGAGTCTCTGTCTTTCATGTGAAATAAAACTACAGTCTTTAACTGTTCTCTAAAGTCTTTTAAAAACCGAGTTATATTTCTGGCATAAAATCCACACACTTATTTCCAGCATGTCTTCCGCTGAAAGCTAGTTTCGACAAAGTGTTTCTCTTTTTAACTATGTCTCTTTCTGCTGAACAGTCATCTATAATAAATAGTGTCTGCGTTCCTTCAAACAGTCTATAAAACTGTTCTAAACACTCACTCAGTTTATTGCTAGGATTAACTAAATATATGTCATCATCTGTCCATATAAACCTTCTATTATGATATGCTTTGTTCCATTTAAGTGTTGGACAGAAAACCACAATATGATTAAAATTATAACGATAAACTGTTTGTAACAGGTCAAGGATAAATATTGTTTTTCCACAACCAGTTTGTCCACAAATTAATGAACAATGAGGGGTTTTTGTCATAAAGTTTAACTGCTCCATAGTTTTATAACAGAACTTAATCTTAATCCAGTTATTGTTTTTATCATGCCTCTCTGTTAAAATTTGTTCAGTATAATAAAATCCTATAAGGTCTAAATGTGTAATTTAATCCAATTCAGTTCTGTAAGATTGTTTCTATTTAGACTAATATTGATTTTGTTGCTTGTTTGTTATAACCTTAAAATTTACCCCTCACCATTGTTAAGAACGACGATGGAAAACTTTAAGTTTTTAAACGTCTTGTTTTGCCAGTTTTAATTAAAATTCCCCTTTTAAAAAAAACGTCACTGACGCCCACAGCCCCTTTCCCTCGCCTCATTTTTTTAAAAAGGGAAATTTAAAATATTCTTTTGGGGAAGTTTTTAATTTATTTGGGGAAAAAACTGAATTTTGTAGAAGCGTCCTTTACAAACTGTTTTTTTTCTGTGGAGGATGTATGTTTTTTTTTTTTTTTCCTTTTTTTTTTTTTAAAAATTTAAAAAACCGGTAAATTTTTCAAAATTTTTTGGGGTTAATTTTTTTGGGGCATAAAAATTAAAATTTAAAGGGCCAGAAAGTTGAAAATTCCCTTTTCCAAAAACTTTTTGGCCCGGTTTAAAAAAATTAAAGGGGCTTCTAACACCCCCAAATTTTATTTCCTTCTAATTATTTTCCGTCCATTAGGCCGGGTTTTGAACAAATTTATATTCAACGGCCCCCCCTTAATTTGCCAATTTGCCATTTGGTTTAGTTTAGGAAACTTTTTTTTGCGCCAAACCCCTTTTCGTTTTTTAAATTTCTTTATGGACCCCCCCAAAACTCCCCAAAGGCCTTTTAATTCTCACCACCTGTTAAAAGTGCAACCGCGCAAGGTCTTTTTTTTAAAGTTTTCCCCTTAAGGCCCAAAATTTTGTAACTCTGGCCCCCTTTCCTTCCACGGAAAAAATGTTTTTAGAAACCGTTTAAATTTTAATTTCCAAAAAAAAAAATGGGCTGGTTTCCCCCAATCCCCCCGACTTTTCCCCGGGTTTTGTCTTTGTTTTTTTTATATTAAATGATCCGACCCCCCCAACAAACAAATCTTTTAAACTTTTAAAATTTGGGAATTGAATTTTTTTAAAATCGCAATATGCGGCTTTCCCGAGGGAAAAGAGCTCTTTAAAATTTGGGGGCCCTTTCCCATATTTAAGTTTTCATCAGTGCCACCCTCATCCAAAATGAACTTAAGATTTTAAAAAAGGGTAAGGGAAAGGATCGAGGGAAATTTTCCCCCCTATAAGTAGTTTTTTTTGGGCCCCAACTCTAAATCTATGATTGTCACCCTGAAAAACCCAAAACCTTTTTAGTTTAGTCTACATCAAAAGGAAATGGGGTTTATTCTTTTTCAGGTTTAAATTTTAAAACTTTTTTTTTGTTTTGCTTTTTTTAATGTTTGAGAGTAATTTTAAAAAATTTATCTTTGTTTTTTAGCGAAAAAAACCCGAAATTTAAACCATCGGGTTTATGGTTAACCGAAAAAATCCCTTCCCTTTTTTTTTAAACCCTTTTAAAAACTCCCTTTTTTCTTCTGGCCCTTCCCACTTATTTTAAAAAACCATCGACTTTGTAAAATATTTCTTGAAGCGAAACCATTTTGGCCCCCGCTTTGTTATTAAAAGCATGTTTTTAAAACAAAGGGGGGGGTTTTGGGGGTTGTTATTTTTTAAAAACTTTTTTTAAAACAAATTAAAAATGAGGGGTTCAAATATAGGGGTGCAAAAATTTTTTTGGGCCCGCACTAAAATTTTAAAAAATTTTGCAACTGATACTCTTGAATTGCTGGGGCCCCAGACTCCCTTTTTTTCTAAAAAGGTGAGTACCCCAAAAGAAAAAGCTATTTAAACCCCCCCTTTTAAAAAGGGACCCTTTCAAAAAAGCGTGGTTTGGGGTAAATCCGATGCATTTTTTATCAAAAACCGGGTTAAAATTTGCTGTGTTTTGCGCACAACGGGGGTGTGGAGTGTGTAGGCCGTTCATTTAAATCACCATGACCCTTTGGTGAGGTCATTTGTACAGATTTCATTTCTTTTACCCTTTCAAAAGTTTTTAAATGAACTGAAAAAGCCCATTCCCAAATGAAAAACCGTTTAATCCCCTCAGCAACGAATAGTCATAAAGGGCCTTTTAAAAAGGATTGAAAGGGGAATTAAATATTAAAAATTAAAGACGGGCCCTTTTAGAAAAAAGGGTTGGATCAAAAATAAGGCCCTAGGCGACCTTTTTTTTTCGGGGCAGCACGAAAGTATAATTTGCTGGAAATCCCTTTTTCAAATTTTTTTCCTTTTTTTGGCAAACTTTTGGGCCCTGGGGCCCCTACAGCAAGAGCATAAAACAGAAAGGGGCCCAACTTTTATTTTTGGACACTTCAAAGGGGCCCAAAAATAGGGGGGAATAGAACAAATTTTAAAACGACTCTATTCGTACTTACGTTTGGTGTTTGCTGGTTCGAAAGCACAGGAAAAGATGGGGGCAAAATGACCCTTCTAGGGCCCCTTTGAGCCCCAAAAAACAATACTTAGAAAAATTTTTAGGGCCCCCTTTAAATTCCCACGTTGATTTCCCTTTTAAAGTATTAAAAAGGTTTCCCAAAACATGTTTTAAAATACGCAAGATCGAAATTTGACTTTGCTTTTTGGCACTGGTTTATACATGCTGCCTTCTGACCCCCGATCCAGATAGGTACAAAAATTAAACAAAAATAATGAAATTCTTATAGGGGCAATAAAACAAAAGGGGTTGGGAAAAAACGACAAAAATTCTGAGCCAGTAATTTTAAAAAACAAAAAAGAACCCCCCAAGATTTAAGTCACCCAAAATCCCCGAAGTAAAACCCCAAAGGGCCCCATTAAAGGGACTCAGAAAAGCTCGCGGATCGGGTTGGGGGGATAAACCATGAATTGAAAAGACAGCCCCTTGTTTTTGGATTAATGGCATGGGGTTTCTTGGTCTTTACCCTTACAAAATTTGAAACCCCAACTTTTACGAGAATAAGGTCCAAAAATTTGCTCGGCCATAAAGCCAATACTTTCCCCCCCCTTCCCCAGCCCCCAAAAAGCCAGCTAACAATCCCCCCTAAATGCCGGGGTTAAAGAGTTATGCTTTAGGGGCCTAATTTTTTTAATAAACCCGCAAGTGAAAAGCTTTTTTTTTTCCCATGATTTTTTTGGGTTTGGAGGGATGGCGGCGGGGGCACTAAACCCTTTTGTCTCCCACCCCCCCTGAAATTTCCCAAATTCCCAGTGTACTTATTGAAAAATCCTAAGGCAGTTAAAAGGGCTTGTTTATGTGATCCTTGCTCTTAACAGGGGTTTTTATTCGTTCTGTAGTGGTGTTTTTCATTTTAAAATTTTTTGGATATTTTCTTTTTTTCTTTTCACTGAGTTCAAAAATTTGGGTTGGGGTTAGTAGTTAGCATTTTCCTGGGCGGGCGGACTTTCTTGTTCAAGATCTTTTATCTTTGTTTATTCTTTTTTATTTTCGGGCCCCAAAGTTGGGTCATCAGCCTAACGAGTTTTTCTTTTTCTCTTTTTATAGGGCTCTTCTAGTTCCCCCTAGTTTTGCTAAATTGTTTTTTAAATTTCGCTTGATGCTTTCAAAGCAGGGATCAAGGGCCGCTATTTTTCGCAGGGGTAGCGGCGGGTCGTGTATAGTCTTTAATGTGTTTTTTCTGAAAAAATGGTTTTGCTTCTATTGCATTTATTATTTTCCCTCTGCCCATTGATTTAATTTTTCAAGTTCCATGTTTTGTATTTTGGGTAGCTGTTGGGGAGTTCCGGGAAATGGGGTTTTGGGAAATTTAGAAAATGCCCCCGCCCCTTTAAATTTTGGTCAACAAGGGCCAAAGGGGATTTTGATCTTTCACACTGAGTCTTTGATAAATTTTACTCTTGGCTTTAAAATTTGATGGGGCGGGTTTTTGTTGTAAGCCGACAAGTTGCCCTTTTATCGTTTTTTTTTCAGGGGCAAATGATCATCTTTTTTAACAAAATCATTTGGGTCTTTAAATTCGGGGGGTTTTTGGCTAAACCTTTTGTTTAAAAAGATTTAAAACCTTTTCTTTCTGTTAAATTTATTTCGCATTGGGAGCCCTTTGGGGGGATGCTGTATTAAAGGAATCAAAATTTTACTCATGTCGCTCCAAAAATCAAAAACATATAATCTTTTGCATTTCAAATGCCTGCCTGGGTTTTTTAAAAATTAATTAATTTTTTTTTTTTGTTTTTAAAAAAATGTCACAAGCAAAAGGTCGATTCTTGACCCCCATGAAAACTGAAAGAACCCCTTTGGGGGTTTTAAGGGAAATAAAACGGGCTTTTTACGTACCAAATAATCCATTACTATTGATGCAGATCAAATTTTCCCGGCAAAATTTTCCCGACCTAGGAGCAAAAAGACGTGGGTTGTGCCCCGGCTCTGCGCGTTTACTTTCAAAATAGGTCGCTTAACAAAAAGACCCCAAACGGCGTTGGGCAGAACTGGGACGGGCAATCGTTAAAAAAATTTCTATAAAACTTTAGGGGCAAAAAAAATATTTTTTTACACAATTTCAGACATATTTTTTAAACCCATTTTTGAAACTAAGGCAAAACCGGGGGCTGGAAAGGGCTGAAATTTGGTTTTCAAGGAAAAGAAAAGGGAAAAAGCACTAAAAAATAGATTTGGTGCCCCAGATATTTAAAAACGGCAAAAAGTATGGGCTGTAAAAATTTTTCGTTTGGAAATGTTTTCCATTCCCCTTTGATTTGAGTTTTTAAAAACGCATGCGCCATACTTTCAAAAGGGGGCATTAAAAGACAGTTGTTTATATGGAAATTAAATTTTTAAAGAATACAAACGGGTTATCAAATCATCAGGGCACCGAAGAAAGTACAGCATTTCTGAAAATTCGGTTTTTGTTTGACGTTGTTTGCAAAACCCCCAAATTTTGCAAGGCTGATTAACAAAAAATTCAGTCAAAATTAGCAAAATTTTTTTACGGAAAAAGTGATTCATCATGCAACATATCCCAAAAAGCAGGGGCAGCATATATGGAATTTTTTGTTTTAGCGTCTCAGCAAGAAACGCTTAAAAGGGATTTTTTTTTTGCTTTTTGTGAAGTGAAGAACCATTCAAAAAAGGAAAATGAAAAGTTTTTTTAAACCAAAAATTTAAAGAAAGTCCCAAAGTTGTTGAGGGGAGCCCCAAAACCCAAAACTATGCTAGCCGGGGTTAATCCTTTTCAGCATTTTGATGAAATAAAAAAAACTGTTTGGAGGTGGGAGGTTTTAGGGGGTCCAACAGTTTACCTTTGGCTAAAGATCTACACCTTTTCCCGTGTAAGATTGATGATTATTTAACAAACAAAAAAACGGGTTTTTGGGAAAGGGCCTAAGGGCAACGGGGATAATCAGTTACATGGGAAACGGGAGAACTGTGAGAGGGGTAATAAAAAATTCAAAATTTATAAAGAAGAAGGGAAACCCTTTAAAAGTTAATGTAATTTGTTTTTAATATATGATGCGCCCGCTGAAAATTTTTAAAATAACAGATTAAAAAATATACAAAACAAAAATTTTTTTTATTTTTAAAAAGCATTTTCTGTTAAACATTAAACCCAAAAGTGCCTACGCGCCGCCAAAAGAAGAGATAGTAGAAACCCCCCCCAAAAAAAAGCCCTTTAGGGTTTAAAAAAACATTACGCAAATTAAAAAAAAAATAGAGCAGGACCCTTTTAAAAAACAAACCCAAAAAAAAAAGAAGGTTTCTGCTGCCTTTAAAGGGTGTTACAAAAGGGCAAAACTGGAGATCGGGCTATAAAAGGGCCCCATCAGCAGGAACGAGTGTTTGTTTTTTAGCAACGGGGGATGGCGCAACCCCCGCTTTTCCCCTAGGAGGTTTGTCTTTAGCTCTCGGCCCGGTTCATTTGCTGTAAGTGCGGCTGGCAAAAAAAATTTAAAAAAAAAATCCAAAAGCACACAGCATGGTTCAACTAATAACGGCCCAAACTTAGTTCGTTTAAAAATGAAATAAATTAAAGGGTTTTTGGGCTCAAACATTCCCGGAAAGAAGGGTTTTTAAACGTTTAAAGGCCCCTTTTTTATGACTACAAAAGACAAAAGTTTGATCTTCAAAAAAAGGCCCAGGGCGAGTTTTTCTCAACAGCCAGACGCCCAGCAGATAAAAAAGGAATGCTTAAAAAAAAAATAAAAGAGCCCTTAAACTCGTCTAAACAGCTCACCCTTAAAACAAAAGCCAAAGGGTGTTTTACTTTTTGTTTATGGTCCAAGGCCCAAAAAAAACCGTTGATATTTGGGTTTTGATTAGTATTTTTTTTTTTTTAAATTTTAAAAAAAATATTTTTGGGTTAGAAAAGAAAAACAGCATGGCTAAGATTATGAAGGACAAGACGAAATTTTTTGAAGGAATGCTGAGAGAGAGCGTTTATCAAGAGCACTGGAAAGGGTATTGTTTTTGAAGTCATTGACCCCCAAAAAACGTACAGGCAAGTTTTTGTTCATGTATTTCTCAAGTTCCAAGGAAAAAACCCTAGACCACCGGTTAAAGTAAAGTTAGTGTTTTAATCGAAATATTACAATAAAAGAAGGGAAAATCTTTGAAGTTTTGGGTTCGACTAAAAAGATTTCTTTCTTTTTAATGACTTAACACCGGTTTTGGGCCCGACGAGCTGCTTTCACAGTTTTTAAGCTGCGGGGGGAGAAACCAAAAAAGAGAGGCTTTGGGTTTGGGCAGGGGGGCGAAGTCTTAGGGATTAGATTAAAACCCGGCTAAGTATGCACCGGTTTTAGGGAAGGCTTACATCCCCCTAACCCCCGGGAGTTGGTTTTTAAAAAGAGCAGTTTTAAACATAAAAAATTTAGACAACAAATGTTTCATGTGGTGTGTTCTTGCAAGGCTGCATCATGTCCGCGAACACGCAGAAAGAGTGACTAACTATCGGCAATACGCCAAAGATCTTAACTTCAATGGAATATCCTTTCCTGTTAGTGTAGACCAAATTGATCAGTTTGAAGAACAAAACAACCAATAACTGTTAATGTATACACATGGGATGAGGAAACAAATTTGGTGCCAATTAAAGTGTCCAAGAACAGTCCAACAATAGGCGAACCAGCCAAAAGTCATGTGGACTTACTCTTAATGTTTTCGCCAGCAGGCTGCCCCATTACACATTGATACGCACAATGAGCAGATTATTAGCGCATACTTCAAAGCATGAACATAACAAGAATTCTGTAGAAAATGTTTAACAAGAATTCCAACCGCTCAAGCCGCGCTTGAACATATTAAAACATTGTAAAAGTTCTGTAGACTGTAAGACAGAACTAACTACGCCCCGCCAGGATCTAAAGTTAGTTTTTAAGAACTGGAAACGGCTGCAAACAAGTCCATACGTAGTTTACGCAGACTTCGAATCACTCATTGTTCCTTATGAAGGGCCAGCACCACAAAAACTTCGAAAAACAGTCTTAATGAGTAATCATCAGATTTGTTCATTTGCTTTTGTTATTGTTAGGTCGGATGGCGTTTATTCAGAGCCAGAATTATATAGAGGGCCAGATGCTGCAGAATACTTCTTAGAAACGCATGCAGAAAGTGCGTAATGACTGTTCTAATAATCTAAACTTATCTGAAATCATAATGACGCCTGAAGACCAACAACAGTATGACTCAGCCACGCATTGTTGGATTTGCGGTTTAGAGCTAACGCCAAGAGTGTAAACCCCACAGTAAGAGACCATGATCACATTAGTGGGAGGTTTAGAGGTGCAGCGCACAGTAAATGCAATCTTCAACTAAAGTTTGATCCAAAGACATGGAAGCTGCCTGTATTCTTTCACAACTTGCGGGGTTATGACTCTCACCTTATAATGCAAGCAGTAACCAGCGCCTTCAGGGTAGCATGCATTGCACAGTCATCAGAAAAGTACATGTGTTTCACTTTAAATAACATGTCTTTCTACGACTCTATGCAACACATGATGGGCTCATTAGAGGCACTGGCTATGTCCTTAAAGTCCTGCCCAATAACGGAAAAATATTTTGACTCAACTCTTGTTAGAAAGGGTGTTTACCCTTATGAATACATGAACAGTTGGGAAAGGTTTGACGAAGATACACTTCCGCCTAAAGGCGCGTTCTTTTCTAGTCTTAGAGGAAAGGACATCAGCGATTCTGATTACCAGCATGCTCAAGATGCGTGGCAGAAGTTAGATTGTAAAACGATGGGAGACTATCATGACTCCTACTTAATGGCCGATGTATGTTTGTTGGCGGACGTCTTTGAAAATTACAGAAAGACCTGCATGAAACATTACAGTTTGGATCCTGCGCATTATATTTCTGCGCCCGGGATGAGCTGGGACGCTTTCTTAAAGTTTACTGGAGTACAGATTGATTTATTGTCGGATTTACCAATGATTCAGATGATTGAAAACGGATTGCGTGGAGGAATTAGTATGGCGTCGCATCATTACTGTAAAGCAAACAACAAATACTTGGACGACTATGATCCGAGTAAAAGGTCTAACTATCTT
Source organism: Conus ventricosus (assembly GCA_018398815.1). Classification (NCBI taxonomy): domain Eukaryota; kingdom Metazoa; phylum Mollusca; class Gastropoda; order Neogastropoda; family Conidae; genus Conus; species Conus ventricosus. The sequence continues at coordinate 60,981,829 of CM031616.1, forward strand.
ATGTATTTAGATGCAAACAATCTGTATGGATGGGCTATGGCGCAATCACTTCCATTACGTAACTTTAAAATGTACACAGGTACGAATAATATTCAAAAGGCATTAAAGTGGTTGAACAGTTTAACGCCTGATCAGCAGCGTGGTTTCATTCTAGAAGTTGACTTAGAATATCCTCGAGAACTCCATGACCTGCATAATGACTATCCATTAGCAGCAGAAAGTCTAAAGATGGATCCAAGAGAACCACCTAACTTGTGCCTAATCTTCGAGGCAAAAAAAATTATGTCTGTCATTACAGACTTCTACAATTTTATTTAAGACATGGTTTAAAGTTGACAGCTGTTCATCGTATAATTGCTTTTGATCAAGAACAGTTCATGAAACCATACATCATGAAGAACACTGATCTCAGAACTAAATCCGCAGATGCTTCAGAAAAAGACTTTTTCAAGCTGATGAACAACAGCTGTTTCGGAAAGACTATGGAGAATCCGCACAAACGTAAAGATGTCAGATTGGTTACCAAAGAGAACGAAGCAATTAAGCTGACTTCAAAACCTAATTATCAGGACTTTAGAAGATTTCATGATCAGCTTTTTGGCATAATGATGAAAAAAAAGAAAGTCAAATTAGACAAACCTGTATTTATTGGGTTTACTGTTTTAGAATTATCAAAGCTTTTGATGTTAGAGTTTCTTTATGACTACTTTAAGCCCTCGTATCCAGAGTCCAGAGTACTTTACACAGATACAGACAGTTTTGTTATAGATATTCCTACTGAAGACATCTATAAAGACATGGAAATGGAAGTAGCTAAAGAGCATGCAGGATGGTATGACACGTCCGATTACCCTAAAGACTCGCCTTTACATTCAATTACTAACAAGAAGGTTTTAGGAAAGATGAAGGATGAATTATCTGGAAAGGTGATCAAGGAGTTTGTTGGTTTAAGGTCAAAAATGTACAGTATTTCGAGCCAGGAGAAAATCATTAAGAAAGCAAAGGGAATATCTCGCAGTGTTGTGCAGTCAAACATATCACATGACAACTACAAAGAAGCATTGTTTGGCAATAAGACTTTTCATCATGACAACGTAAAACTGCGATCTAATCTACATGAGATCAACACAACAGTTGTAACAAAGAAGTCATTAGATAGAACAAACACAAAACGGGTGTTTGTTAATCCAGAGTTTTCATATGCAATTGGGCACTGGAGAACCGTAAATTAATTAAAGCGGAACTGTGTCCGGCGGGATTATCTGCAGTTCTTCCTTCACAAAAGATCTTTGAGGAGCTGGTTGTTTTGTTGTGTCAGTTTCTCGTAAATAATACACGGGCGGATTCATTTTTACAATTCTTTTTATTTCGTACGGGTCAACACTCCAAACTGGATCTGTTGCCCTGATGCGAGTGTCCCCTTCTGCTTCCCCGGTAAATAAAGGTACCTTACTTTCAAACCAAACGGTAATAGTTTGCCGGTTGTACTGGAGTCTCCTTCAGCAACATTTATTGTTTTTCTTTTGATTGCTTGTACTGGTTTTAGCCCTTTAAATTCTTCATTATTCATTGCGCGCAAACTGAGGGCAGTCTTCTAACCCATTCTGTGTTGCGAGAATTGTCAATCAGCTCTCTGTGATACTGGTAGGAGAAAAGTCTTTCGGCTAACTGTTTGTTAAAGTTTTCAACTAAAGCCTGTGATCTGTGAACTCCGGAATGCCTCTTCTAATAGTAACTCTGTGTTTTAACAATAATTGATTCACTTGGCCTTTAAATTCTTTTCCATCATCAACTTGAATCATGCGAGGATAAGTTAAAGGGCCTCGTGATATATCAGCTGTATAGCGACAGCAACAGCAGAAGCACTCTTTTGTGTTAATGGTTCTGCATCTTTGTATCTTGAAGCCATGTCAATGACTGTGAGTGCGTACTTAAATCTTTTTCGTCTAATCCTATCAGAGGGTAAATATAGAAGATCCATTTGATGGGTGTCGTTTGGAGTTGTATTAACAAAGTGTGGTCTCTGTATTCGCTAGGGGCAGGTAAATAAATTTGCCAAATTGCTTGTTTAGATAACCATTCCTTTGCTGTTTGTTCACTGACTCCTGCCGCTTGGCTTAGCTTTTTAATTGCTGTGATGCCCTTCCAATATCCTTTGGGCGAATAATAGTTTTGTTCTTTTTTTATTCAGCCAATATTATGTGCAACAAAATACACAACGGTCATACCAACGACAATAAACCCGATTTCTTGCATCTTTTGTTTTTTCTGATGGTTGATAAAAGTCACTGAATTTTGGTGGGGGCAATGTCTCGATGGTTTGCCTGTTACTAGATAATATTGTTTTATTGCTTGATCAACATTTTTAAATGTGTAAGCTGCATGCCCCTGTCTTTTCAGTGTGTCATTAATAAAATCTAACTGCTCAAGTCTCTGCCTTTCATAGGCGTCTTGTGCAGCTGCTATTTTGCTCCATAGCTTTGTTATGTCTTTTTCTCTCGCCGTCATTCCCCAGTTTACTAAATGCGAAATTACTTCCGCTAAAAGCAAGCGCATTCACCACAGCGCCGCCTATCATTATTGCGAGTGAAGCCATTTTTATAAATGTATTTTTTTCTTACATATTTATATTGTCTGGAATTATTCCTTGCTTAACTAGAAAATCTTTCGTGGCAACCGAAGCTGCAATGATAGCAATCAGCTTGCTGAATCCTCAAAGTCTAGTTTGCCAAGATCTGTGGTTTAATTCTTAACAGGCTTTTACCAAGCATTGAGTATCCTACACTTAGCCCTCCAATAACAGCAGAATGGTATACAAGGTTATGCAACAGTTTTTTTCAGTGCTCATTTTTATAAAATAAAATAATTATAATTTAATAAAAAACATGAACAGCGATGATCTACTACAGCTACAAGGCGGCCTAAACCTTCCCGAACTTATGAATAACCAAGTTGATGACCAAGCTATTATGCCAAAAAGGAGAGGCTGTATTCTTTGGCAGCATGTGGGAAAACAAAACAGTTCCTCGGAACTGAATTCAGCATAGAACAGATTCAACAGATGCCGCCGCAAGACATTATAAAGTATCATAACAGGTATGAAGCGCAGCTGGGGTCTAGAATGGTGAAAAGTGTGGGGCAAACGGTTCTTAGTTTGTACACTAAACTAGTCAGTAGATTTGCTCCCATTGATTCTGAACAAGATCTTACGTATGAAATTTTAAAGCAAGATCCAGTTTTAACAAAGTCATTAGAGTCTCTGGGGTGTGATCTATACTACAGATTTGGAACATTGTTATCGCAGCGATCATGGGATTAATAACTTTTAATCATATAGATTTTGTTCCTTCAAAATGAACGAGCTGGAAAATCATCAGAACCAGAAAACACTGAATCAGGTGGAGAAAGTAACCAAGCTAGAAAATCAGCAGAAAACGCTGAATCAGGTGGAGGCCATTAAAAATCCTGGGCGTGTTGAAGCAGGAAAAAAATTAGCAGAGTGGAACAGACAAAAAAATTAATGTTACAGAATATGACTCATCATGAAAACATAATGCTGCCAACGCCAGAACAAGTTGATTCAATGCCAGCTATAAAAACTCCATGTGATACAAGGGCCCCCAAAATCTTCATGGAATATTTAACTTAAAACTGTTGCCATTTTTGGCGCCATTGCTGCTGTTGGGGCAGTATTGCGGCTATAAAATATATAACCGATGGCAGCAGAAACAAAAGCAACCAAAAAAATCTGAACCGTTAAATACAGAAAAAGACAACTGCACGCCAAAACCGTCAACAACAAAAGATCATTTTGATCCATTTATAATGCAATAATATTTTTAATTTTTTAATAAAAATAAATCATGGCGTATTATAAAATGATAAAGTCAATAAATAAAGACATGGAGTCATAAAAGACATTTCCATAGACCCGAATTGTAATCAATGCGGTTGCTTCGGATGTAAGACCTTCCTTAAAATCTATGCAGAGAACTCTGAGCAAGACATCCTCAACGATGACGCGTTTTTTGAGGCGTGTGTGTACTATATTAGACATCTACTATTTAAGATAAAAACATAGATTGTATTTTTTTGATAATTATAAGATAACTTAATAAGAACTTGGTTGTACTTAAAGGATGACTTAGTTATGATCTTAGGTTAACTTGGTAAGAACTTGAGGATGACTTGAGGACAACTTGAATAAAAACTAGAAATAACTTGAGAATACTGAGGATAACTTGGGTAAGAACTTGTGAATGACTTGAGGATGACTTGTGAATAACTTGAGTAAAAACTTGTGGATGACTTGAGGATGACTTAAGTTAAGAACTTAAAAGTGACTTTATGTGTGCATGCTGGGGTGGGGGGGGTGCTTTCCCAATTACTAAAAAAAAGGGTTTTTAGGAAAGATGAAGGATAAATTTATCGGGAAAGGGGGTTCCAAGGATTTTTGTTGGTTTAAGGTAAAAAAATGTAAGTATTTCGACCAGGAAAAAATTTTTTTTAAAAGAAAGAAAAGGGGAATTTCCCCGCAGTGTTGTGCAAAAAAAACAATCACATACCAACAAAAAGAACATTTTTTGGAAATAAGATTTTTCATCATGCCCAACGTAAAACGCGACTAATCAAACTAGATCAACAAAAATTTTTGTAACAAAGAAGCCCTTAGAAGAAAAAACCCAAAAAAACGGGTTTTGTTAACCCGGGTTTTTTTCAATGAATTGGGCACTGGAGAACCAAAATTTAAATTAAAGCGGAATTTGTGTCCGGGGGGTTTATCCCCGGTTTTTTCCTTCACAAAAAAACTTTGAGGAGCTGGTTTTTTTTGGTTTGTCAGTTTTCGAAAATTTAATACCGGGGGATTAAAATTTTAAAATTTTTTTTTTATTTCGTACGGGTCAACACCAAAACGGGTCTTTTCCCCTAAAGCGAGTGCCCCCCTTTCTGTTTCCCCCCGGAAAATAAAGGAAACCTTTTCTTTCAAAAAACGGTAATAGTTTCCCGGGTTTGTACTGGATTCCCCCTTTCCCAGCAACATTTATTGTTTTTTTTTTGTTTGCTTGTACGGGTTTTAGCCCTTTAAAATTCTTCTTTTTCCCTTTGCGCGCAAAACAGGGCAGTTTTTAACCCTTTCTGTTTTGCGAAAATTTTCCCAATCAGTCTCTGTGATACTGGTGGGAAAAAGTCTTGGGCCCAAACTTTTTTTTAAATTTTTTCAACTAAAGCCGTGATCTTGAACCCCGGAATGCCTTTTTAATTTGTAACTCGGTTTTTTTAAACAAAAATTTGTTTTCATTTCCCCCTTTTTTAAATTTTTTTCCCCATCTTTCAACTTGAATAAAGCGGGTTTAAATTAAAAGGGGCCTCGTTGTTGAAAATCACTGTATAGCGACAGAAAACAGCAGAGCCCCTTTTTTTGTTTTAAAGGGTTCTGTTTTTTTGGTATCTTGAAGCCATTAAATTTAAACTGTGGTCCCGTACTTAATCTTTTTCGTCAAAAATCCTATCAGGGGGTTTAAATTTAAAAATATTTGATGGTGTCTTTTGGAGTTGTTTTTAACAAATTTGTGGTCTCTGTATTCCCGGGGGGGCGGGTAAAAAAATTTTGCCAAATTCCCTTGGGTTAAATAACCTTTCCCTTTGCTGTTTGTTCACTGCCCTTCCTGCCGTTTTGGCTTAGTTTTTTAAATTGCTGGGGTTTTCCCCTTCCCAATACCCTTTTGGGCAAATAATAGATTTTGTTCATTTTTTTTTCCCACCAATTTTAGGGAAACAAAATACAAAACGGCCATCCCAAAACGACAAAAAACCCGATTTTTTGCATCTTTTGTTTTTTTTTTTTGGTTTGATAAAATCACTGAATTTTGGGGGGGGCAATGCTTTTTTGGGTTTTCCCGGGTTCTAGATAAAAATTTTTTATGCTTGTCAACTTTTTTAAATGTGTAAGCGGCATCCCCCGGGCTTTTCAGTTTTGTCTTTAAAAAAATCAACTCCCAAAGCTCTGCCTTTTTTTGGGGCGTTTGTGCAGTTCTATTTTCTCCATATTTGTTAGGGTTTTTTTTCCTCTCGCCGCCCCTTTCCCCCATTTCAAAATAAAAATTTTACTTGGGCAAAAAGCAAGCGCATTCACCCAGCCCCCGCCTATCATTTTTTCCGAGTGAAGCCTTTTTTTAATAAATGTTTTTTTTTCTTACATTTTTATATTTTTGGAATTTTTCCTTGCAAAAACTAAAAATCTTTCGTGGCAACCGAAGCGGCAATGAAAGCAATCAGCTTTGCTAAATTTCCTAAAAATTTAATTTTGCCAAATTGCGGGTTTAATTTTTAACGGGCCCTTTTAAAACCAAGCATTGAGTATCCTACCCCTTTGCCCTCCAATAACAGCAGAAGGGTCAAAAAGGTTTAGAAAACATTTTTTTTCAGGGGCCCCATTTTTTTAAAAAAAAATAATTATAATTTAAAAAAAAAACAGGGAACAGCGTGATCTACAACAGCTACAAGGGGGGCCAAAAACCTTCCCAAAATTATGAAAAAACCCAAGTTGTGACCAAGCTATTATCCCCAAAAAGGAGGGGCTGATTTTTGGGCAGCATGTGGGAAAAAAAAAACATTTCCCTCGGAACTAAATTTCAGCATAAAACAGTTCAACAAGCCCCCCAAAAACATTATAAAGAAACATAACGGGGAAAAGAACCCGGCGGGGGTTTTGAATGGTAAAAGTGGGGGGGAAAAAGGGTTCTTAGTTTTTTAACACTAAACTAGTCAGTAGATTTGTTCCCATTGATTTTAAACAAGTTTTTTTACTATTTTTAAACCCGCGTTTCCATTTTAACAAAGTCATTGAGTCTTGGGGTGTGATCTTTACTACAAAATTTGGAACTTTGGTTATCCCCCCAGCGATCATGGATTAAAATTTTTTAAATATATAGATTTTTTTCCCTTAAAAATAACGACCCGGGAAAAATAAATCAGAACCGAAAACACTGAATCAGGGGGGAAAGAAACCCAAGCTAGAAAATCAGCAGAAAACGCTGAATCGGGGGGAAAGGGCCTTTAAAAAAACCCCGGGGGCGTGTTGAAGCAGGAAAAAAATTAGCAGAGGGGAAAACCAGACAAAAAAAATTAATTTTAAACAAAATAGGGGACTCATCTTGAAAACATAATGTCCCCAACGCCAGAAACAAGTTGATTAAATGCCACTTTTAAAAACCCCATTTTATAAAAGGGGCCCCAAAAGTTTTCAGGGAAATTTTAAAACTTAAAACTTTGGCCTTTTTTGGGCGAAATTGTGCTTTTTGGGGCGTTATTGCGGCTATAAAATATATAACCGATGGCAGAAAAAAAAAGCAACCAAAAAAAATTTTTTTGGAACCGTTAAATACAGAAAAAGACAACTGAAACCCAAAAAACCGTCAACAAAAAAAAGACATTTTGATCCATTTAAATGCAATAATTTTTAAATTTTTAAAAAATTAAAAATAATCATGGCGTATTAAAAAATTTTAAAAAGTAAAATAAATAAAGACATGGAGCCCAAAAAGGGGGACTTTTCCCAAAAGGGACCCGAATTTGGAATTTCAATGGGGTTGCTTCGGTTGTAAGCCCTTTCCCTTTAAAAAATCAAGCAGAAAAACTCTGGCAAAAACATCCTCAACGATGACGCTTTTTTTTGGGGCGTGGGTGTACATTTTAGACATTTTACTTTTTAAGTTTAAAAACATAAAAATTGGGGTTTTTTTTTAAAATTTAAAAAATTTTAATAAGAATTTTGGTTTTGAATTAAAAGGGAGGGACTTAGTTATATCTTAGGTTAACTTGGTAAAACTTGAGGAGGGATTTGAGGAAACTTAAATTTAAAAATTTAGAAGTAATTTTGGGGAAAAAATTGAGGGAAAAATTGGGGTAAAAACCTTGTAAATGACTTGAGGGGGGACTTTGAAAAAACTTGATTTAAAATTTGTGGATGACTTGGGATAAACTTAAGTTAAGAACAAAAAAATATTTAAAAGTTTTGGCATGCGTGGGGGGGGGGTTTGGGGGGGGGTGGGGGGGGGTGGGGGGGAAATTTGGGTGGGGTGGGGGGAAGGGGGACGTGCTTTGCTTGGGGGTGGGGGGTAGCATGCGGGGCGGGGCCCCAAAACACACAAACAAAAAACAAAAAAACAAACACACACACACAAAAACAATAAACAGGACATTGCTTGGGGGGAAAGTGAAGGTAAAATGCCCCCGGGAGCAGCAAGGTGTGGTTTTTTGGGAAAGGGCCTCCCGGGGGATAAGCATTTTCGCTACTATTTTTGAACTACTCAAAGCAGAAAGGGATGGGGGACCTTTTTCATGCATGTTGTTATTTTTTTTTAAAAACCCACGTTAGAGCGGGGGCCCAAAATTTGGCTCCCGTCATGAAATTTTTCTTTTCTATATTTAAACCACGTAAAGCAAAAGATGGCTGCCGACGCATGTTCGTTAATATATTTAAAACCACCCCAGAGGGGCAAGTTTGGTTTGCCTTTATACCCAAACAGCGTGCGGGGTTTCAACTCCCTTCCAAATTTCCCCGGGCCCCAGCCGTGTTCCGTGCCGTAGTTTTTTGCCGTTGTTTCACAAACACCAAAAGGTGGGAAATTTTTCTGAATTTAAAAGGGTTTAGTACACCTGTCACTGAATCTTCCACTACACCCACACCCCTTCAATGACAATACAACCCAGTCTTGCTAACGTGGCGGCCAAAAATGGGAGTAACAGAAAACACCCTAGAACTTTTTGCTAACACCCCTGGCGCGCGTCAACCTGAAAGGGAATACACCCCCCCCCCCCCCCCCCACCCCTCCCTGGAAAACCCCAGTCTCCCCCGTTTTAAAATTGTTTTTTTGGTCGATTGCCGGCGCTTTTGTGAACGAATTTTAGCGCGTCTCGCTAGCCAAAATTTAAAGGGGAGTTTGGGCCTCGGTCAGCCTTTTCTTTTACACATAGTTTTGTGGGTTTAAAAATTTAGTCAAAATTAAGTGTGCGGTTTTATTTAAAAAATATAAAACTTATTCCCATCAAAAGCAAACACTTTTAAAAAACTGGGCTAAAATTTTGTTTCATTCCTTGAACCAAAAAACCCTTTAAGATACCTTTCATTTCCAAACCCAGTTGGGGTTTCACTTTTGGGGTTTCGTTTTCTAAAAAAAAATTCCCCTCCGGTTTCACAACTTTGCATTTTAAAGTAAAATTTTAGGGCCCTCGAAAAAACAAACCTGTTCTTCATAAATTTTTAAAACCCTTTTTTAAAAAAACACAAGTAAAAACAGGGGCCAACAGAGCGCAAGCCAAGCAAAAAGGCCCCCCCCGGGTCTTTGTCGCGTGACAGCCTCAACCCGGTTTGTCAAGGGGAAATTTTTGAGCAAGGGGTTTGAAAACCCACCCCGAGTGTGTTCTTTTACACAGCACAGGCTAGGCTAGTTGAAAACTCCGCAGCCAAAATTTAAAATTGATCGGGTTAAAAACCTTTCTGCCTGTCTGTGAAAAGTTTGTAGGCAGAAATTATCAGAAGAAGTGGTGGGGAATTTTTAAATGCATTTAACTGAGGGGAGAAAAGAGAAAGTGTGTTTTGGTGTTGTGTGTGTGTGTGTGTGTGTTTTTTTGTGTGTGTGTGTTTTGGGGTTGTGTGGTGTGTGTGGGGGTCTCCTCTCTTCTCTGTCTGTCTGTCTGTCTGCCGGGTTGATTCTCTCCTTCCGCCACGGAAAAGGCGGCTTTTAGGCCATTTTTCGCCCAAAAACTCGGGGGGGGGAAAGTGGCTTAGGGGTGGGGCCTTTTCCGTTCTTGCTGGAGTCAGTGAAAAAAACGGGCCAAAAGAAGGGGTTTATCTAAACAAGCGTTTTGGGCAAATTTTTTTCCCTGCGCCAAGCCCGGAATAAAAGGACCCTTTTTGGGTCAATACAACTCCAAACGAAAACCCAAACAAAGGGGCCCTTCTATATTTACCCCTCTGATGGGATTAACAAAAAAGTTTTTAAGTACCACTCCAGTTTTTTACGTAGCTTCAAGATCCAAAGATGCGGAACCTTTAACGCAAAAGAGTGTTTCTGCTGTTGCTGTTGCCTAAAAACGGATATATCAACGAGGCCCTTTTTAACTTATCCTCGCATGATTAAGTCGATGAGGGAAAAAAAATTTAAAAGGCCAAGTAAATTTCAATTATTTTTAAAAACATGGGTTTTAACCATTAGAAGGGGCTTTCCCAGGAGTTCCAGATCACGGCTTTAGTTAAAAAATTTTTAAAAAAACATTTTAGCTAAAAAGACTTTTCTCCAACCAGTATCACAAAAATTTAAAATTGGAAATTTCTCCAAAAACAGAAGGGGTTAGAAGACTGCCCCATTTTTTGGGCAATAAATAAGAAAAATTTTAAAAAAGGGTTTAAAGCCAGTCCCAAGCAATCAAAAAAAAAAACAATAAATTTTTGCTAAAGGGAAGTCTTCACCCCGGCAAACTTTTTCCCTTTTGGGTTTTTAAAATTTAAGGTCCCTTTTTATTTCCCGGGGGGAACCCAAAAGGGGGACACTCGCATCAGGGCAACCGACCCAATTTATTTTGGACCCAAAATTAAAATTAAAAAAATTGAAAAGTGAATCCGCCCGTTTTTTTTTTCCCGAGAAACCCTGGCAAAACAAAACAACCAGCCCCCCTAAAAGGAACTTTTGTAAAGGGAAGAACTGCAGATAATCCCACCGACACATTTTCCCGTTTTAATTAATTTAGGGTTCTTTAAGGGACCAAAAGGGCATATGAAAACCGGGGTTAAACCAAAAACCTTTTTGTGTTTGTTCTTTCTAATGATTTTTGTTAAATGTTGTTTTTTAAATCTCATGTAGATTAGATCGAAATTTACGTTGTCATGGGGAAAGCCCTTTTTCCCAAAAAACAATGCTTCTTTGTTTTGCATGTGATTGTTTGACGGGCCAAAAACGCTGCGAGATTTTCCCTTTTGCTTTTTTAAATTAAATTTTCTCCTGGCTAAAAATACTGTACATTTTTCCCCTTAAACCCCCAAAAACCCCTTGATTACCTTTCCAGAAAATTTTACCCTTAAATCTTTCCAAAAACCTTCTTGTTGTTTTTAATGTAAAGGCGAATCTTTGGGATAATCGGACGTGTCTTTACCATCCGCTCGCCCCTTTTAGTTTAATTTCGGTTTCCATGCCCTTTTATAGATTTTTTCATTTGGGATATCTAAAAAAAAAACAAACTGTATCTGTGTAAAGTACTCTGGACTCAGGATACGGGGGTTTAAAAGTATCTTAAAAAAAACTCTAAATAAAAAAGTTTGGGAAAATTTCTAAAACAGTAAACCCAAAAAATTTACAGGTTTGTCTAATTTGAAATTTTTCTTTTTTTTCAATCATTTGCCAAAAAGCTGATAAATTAAAATTTTTCCCTGAAGTTTAAATTTTAAATTTTTGAAGTCACTTAATTTGTTTCGTTCTTTTTTGGTGACTAATCTGACATTTTTTCCTGGGGCGGATTCCCCATAGCCCCTTTCCCCAAAACAGCTGTTTTTTCATCACTTGAAAAGTTTTTTTCCTAAAGAATCTGGGGATTTAGTTCTGAGATCAGTGTTTTTTCAGGGGTTAGGGGTTTTTAATGAACTGTTTTTTGTTAAAAAGAAATTAATGCATGAACTGCTGTAAATTCAAACCGGTCTTAAAAAAAATTGAAAGAATCTGAAATTTTGACGGGACATAATTTTTTTTCCCTCAAAGTTTAGGAAACAATTTGGGGGTCTTTTGGGATCCATTTTTAGACTTTTGCTGTTTAAGGGTTTAGTCATTATGCGGGGCATGGAGTTCAGAGGATTTTCCCAAAAATCCCCCTTCTAGAATAAAACCACGCTTTGGGATCAGGCTTTAAAAACTCCCCAACCATTTTTAAATGCCTTTTAATATTATTCGGTTTCGCCCCCCTGTGTACTTTTTTAAAGTTGCTTTAAGGGAAAAGTGTTTTGGCCCCATTCCCCCAAACAAAAGGGTTTGTTTCCCTCAAAATACATGGGGATATTTAGCCCCTTTTTACTCGGATAATGGGTTGCCCAAGTATTTGTTGTTTTTTTTTACAGTAATGTTGCAACGCCAAAATAATTCCCCACGCAATCCTTTTTCCCAATCATCTAAAATCATTGGTAAATTGACAAAAAATTTAAAATCTTTACCCCAGTAAATTTTAAGAAAGAACCCAGCTCATCCCGGGCGCAAAAAATTTTAATGCGGGGGGACCCCAGGTATAATGTTTCATGCAGGTTCTTTCTATAATTTTCAAAGACTCCCCCAACAAACATACTCCCCATTAAGTTTAGTCATGATGCCCCCATTTTTTAAAAATCTAAACTTCTGCCACGCATTTTGAGCATGTGGTAATAAGAATCCTGAGGCCTTTCCTCTAAGACTAGAAAAGAACGCCCCTTTTAAAGGAGGAAGTGTTTTTTTCGTAAAACCTTTCCCAACTTTTTCTTTGTACCAAAAGGGGGAAAAACGCCTTTCAAAACAAGCGTTGGTCAAAATTTTCCTTCCGTTTTTTGGGAAGGATTTTAAGGACATAGCCAGCGCCTCTAATAAACCCCATCATGGGGCTGCATTTGGGTTCTTAAAAAACATTTTAAATTCAAAAAAAGGCAAAATTTTCTTTTCAAATGACTTTTGCAATGCAGGGAAAACCCAAAAGGCCCTCGTCCACTGCTTCATTATAAATGAGATCGAAAACCTCGCAATTATAAAAAACAGGAAAGGCTTCCAGTTTTTTGGTTAAAACTTTAGTTGAAGTTTGGCTTTTTACTGTGCGCTCTCCTCTGAATTTTCCCGGGCTAATGTGATCATGGTCTCAACCCGCTGGCCGTTTAAGGGCCCCCAAAAACCCTTTTTGGGGTTTGGCTTCCTCACTGAGTTAAACCCAAAAACCCAAACCCAAGGGTGTGGCTGAGTCATACTGTTGTTGGTCTTCAGGGTCTTTATTTTTCGGGATAAGTTTAGATTTTTAGAACAGTTATTACGCACTTGCGAATGCGTTCTAAGAAGTATTTTGCGGGCATCGGGCCCTCTATACAATTTGGTTTCGAATGGGCGCCCTCCGACCTGGCAATGATTTAAAGCAAATAACAATCTGATGATTACCCATTAAACTTTTTTTCGAAGTTTTTGTGGCGCTGGCCCCTTTATAAAGGAAAAATAAGCGCTCGAAGGCTGCGTAAACTACGAAAGGGAGAATGTTTGCAGTTTTTTTCCCGTTTTTAAAACTAACTTTTGAAACCAGGTGGGGGGCCCTAATTAGTTCCTTATTTCAGTAACGGGCCAAAAACAAGTTTCTTTTTTTTTCGTTTTTCGGGTTTAACGAAGGCAAACCCTTTTTTAAACCCTTTTCTGCCCGGGAAATTTTTGTTTATGCCCATTCTTTGAAGCATGCCATTATTTTCTCATTGGGTTTGAATTTAATGTGTAATGCGGTAGCCCCGCTGGCAAAAACAAACAGTAGTAAGTCAACTGATTTTTGTCTGGTTCGCCAATCGTTGGGCTTTTTCTTGGACACTTTTTAAACCTGTAGATTGGGGTTTTCCTTTATCCCATTTTGGATATTGGGCAGTTTTTTGGTTTGGGTTTTTCTCTTCAAACTGAATTAAAATTTGGGCTACCTTAAAAGAAAGGAACCCCACTAAAGTTAAGGTCATTTATTAAGGGTGATAGTTAGATACCCCTCTCTGCGTTTTTTGCGGATATTTAAAGCGCCTTTCGAGAAAAACACCACCCTAAAAATTTGTTGTCTGAATTCTTTATGTTTAGAACTTTCTCTTTTTTTGGACCAACTCCCCGAGGCAGTGGAATGTAAGACTTTCCCAAAAATCGGTGCATACTTAGCCTTTTTTAATCTAATCTCTAAAACTTTGCCCTCGCCAAAAAAAAGGGGCCCCTCCCTTTTGGCTTTTTAAACGGCAGCGTAAAAATGGCCCCGCAGTTCGCTGCCCAACCGGGGTTTAAGTCCCTTTTGAAAAGAATAGTCTGTTGTTTAGTTTGGGCCCAGATTCTAGATTTTCTTATTTATTGTTTTCATATTTGATTTTAAAAAAGCTAACATTTCTTTTAAAATGGCGGGGCTATTGTTTGTTTGCCTGGAACTTGAGAAATTGCAAAGAACAACGCTTGCCCGTTCCCCTTTTTTTTTTGGTCAAAGACTTCTAAATCAATATCATTTTAGTGCTCTTGAAAAAACGCTCTCTCTCAAACTTCCTTCAAAAAATTTGTCCCCGGGCCTTCATATATCTTAGCCATGTTGATTTTTTTTTCTAACTCAAAATTTTTTATTTTTTAAAAAAAAAAAAAAACTTAATCAGAATTAAAATCAACGGTCTTTTTGGGGGCTTGGGAAATCATAAAATAAAGTAAAAAAAACCCTTTTTTGTTGTTACTGTGAGCTGTTTTGAACAGAGTTTAATGTTTCGTTTACTTTTTTTTAAACTTTTCCTTTTTTTTCTTCTCGGGGTCTGGCCTTTTTGAGAAAAAGTTGTTCCCCCGCCTTTTTTGAAGATTCAAACTTTTGTCTTTTTGTATAAACAAAACGGCCTGTAAACGATTTAAAATTTTTCCCTCCGTGATGTTTGGTCAGCTAGTGCCCTTTTTTTTTTTTTCAGTTTGAAAAGAAAAATAATTTTTGCCGTTATTATTTAAAACCCTAGCTGTGTGCTTTTGGGGTTTAGTTTTTAATTTTTTTTTCCAGCCCACTTACAGAAAAGAAACACCAAACCCCCGGGAGCAAAGACAAACCCCCGAAAAGGGAAAGCTGCGGGTTTCGCCCATGCCCCTTGTAAGGGGACCCAAAACTTGTTCCTGCTGATAGAGCACTTATAGTCGAGCTTCCCGTATTAACCTATGTAACAGCATTAAAGGCGGCAAATACCTTCGTTTGGTTTTGCTGATTTTTAAAGGGCTTGCTCTATACTTGCTGCATTTTGGTAATTTTTTTTTTAATCTGAAGGTTTTTTTGCCCGGGTTTTCTACTTCCTTTTTCTTGGGGGGCGCTGTAGGGAAAATTTTGGGTAAAACCCGAACAGACATTTCTTTTTTTAAAAAAAAAATATTTAGTATTGTATATCTTTTTTAAATTGTTATTTTCAAAATTTCGCTCGAAACATATATTAAAAACAAATGTTTCAATTTAAACGGTTTTTTGGCTTCTTCTTTTTATAATTTTAAAGTTTATTACGTCCTCCACAGTTCTCCCCCTTCCATGCAACGTTTTTCCCCCTGTTGACCTTAGGGCAAACCCCCAAAACCCTATTTTTTTGTTTAAAAAAATTCCCTCAAGTCTTACGCTGTGAAGGTGGAGCTTTAAACCCCAAGGTCAACTGTTGGAAATTTTTACAAAACCCCCCACCTCCAAAAAATTTTTTTATTTCATCAAAATGCGTGAAAAGGGTTTTAAACCCCGGGTAGCATTTGATTTGGTTAGGGCTGCCCTCAAACGAACATTTTTACTTTTGGTTTTTTTGGGTTAAAAAACTTTTCACTTCCTCTTTTTAATGGGGCCTTTTTCACACAGCAATAAATACCCTTTTAAACGATTTGCTGAGAAAGCCCCAAAACTAAAATTCCATATAGGTTTTGCCCCGGGTTTAGGATTTTTTATGATGAAACACTTTTTTCGTAAATAATTTCTAATTTTTCTGATATTGTTGGTTTTAATCAGCCCCTTGCTAAAATTTGGGTTGCTAACAACGTCAAAAATCTAACGAAAATGTCAGAAATTTCTTTTCCTTTTCTTTTTGGGGTCTGATGATTTGATAACCCCTTTGGGGTTCAATTTAAAAATTAGTTTTATATGACAATCTGTCTTTAATTTCTCCTTGAAAGTATGGCCCCATGCGCTTTTTTAAAAACCAAAATCTAAAAGGGGAAAGGAAAAGCGATTTTCCCAAAAGCAAAAAATTTTCAGCCCCTTTCTTTTTGCCGTCTTTTGTTCTGCGGCAAACCCATTCTGTTTTAGTGCTTCTTCAATTTTTTTATTCCCTTTAAAAAGCAAAATCAGCCCTTTTTAGTCCCGGTTAGCCATAGAACAAATAGGTTAAAAAAAATGTCTGCATTTTTGTAAAGAAAAAATTTCTTTTCCCCCAAGTTTTTTTAGAAATTTTTTTAACGAATTTCCCGCCCCCGATTCCCGTACAACGTCCTGTTTGGGTCCCGTTTTTTTGAAGCAGCGCTATTTTGAAAGTTTAAAACGCGCAGAGCCTGGCCAATTAAAGTCATTTTCCAGGGCGGAAATTTGACAGTAAGGGGAAATTTTATCTGCATCAATATAGAGGGTTTTTTGGAACCGAAATTCCGCTTATTTCCCCTTTTCCCCCAAAGGGTTCTTTCAGTCTTCTATGCGGGGCAAGAATTGAGCCCTGGGCTTGTGAATTTTATGAACAAAATAAAAAATAATTTATTTTAAAAAAATGGCAGGGAAATTTAAGATGAAGAAGATTATGATGTTTTTGATCCTGGAGACGACATGAGTGAAATGAACCCTTTAACAAAAACTTTGCCAATGCTCTCAAGCGGGGTGAAATTTAAAAGAAAGTACGGTTTGGAGCCCTTTTAAAAAAAGTTTTGGCCAAGAACCCCCCCCAATTTATAGACCCAAAAGATTTTGAATTAGAAGTGGTCTTTTTCCCCGTTTAAAAAAAAAACCCAAAGGGCAACTTTTTCGGCTTCAACTAAACCAGACCCACAAAGTTTTAGCCAAGAGTACTTTTTTAAAAAAACTCAGGTTTAAAAAATCAAAATCCCCTTGGATTTCTAAACCAAAATTAAAATAAGGATGCAGTTGCTAAAATTTAAAAAAACACTGCAGGAATCCCAAAAACTAACCAAAAACAAAAAATTGGGAAATTAAGAATTTAAAATCAATCAGCAGATAAATAATAAATGGGAATAGAACAGAAAACCCGTTTTTTCAGAAGAAAAAAAAACAAAATTAAAAAACTATTTTCACCCACCGGGTTTCCCCTTTCGAGAAAAAGCGGGCCCCTTTATCAGCTTTAAAAAAGCATCAAAGGGGAATTAAAAACAATTTAACAAAACAAGGGTGAACTAGATGAGCATATAAAAAGGAAAAAGAAAAAATCGTTGAGGCTCACGACTCCCTCGTAGGGCCCGAAAATTAAAAAAAGGAAAAAGACAAAGACTAAAAAATTTTTGAACCCAAAAAGATCAGCAAGACTTTTAAAGGGGCCTTTACTATAACCGAGACCCCAAAAAAAGAAATCAAGTAATGAAAAGAGAAACATCGAAAAAAATTTTTATGAAGACACACCCCTGCGGAAAAAGAATACAAAACTGGTTTTGAGAGCAAGGGGTCACATTAGCAAGCGTTTTTTAAATGCCCCTTTGGGTTTGCAATAATACATTTTGTTGGCTATTACAGCGGCGGTGGTCAAAGTTCAGGGCCCCCACCACCATCCCTCCACCTGATAAATCAAGGGGAAAAAAACAGCTTGATCCCTCTTTGGGGAATTTATTAAAAAAAATTTGCTGGTAAAGCTTTTGGGGCGCTTTTTCCCGGAATATTTTGGGGGGTATTGTAGCTGGCTTTTGTCCCACTGCAAGCAAAGGGGAGTTGGCTTTATGGCCCACACTTATGGACATTAGGTTTTTCGTAATATTTGGGTTACTATTTTGTAAGTTTAAAAACCAAATAAATCCTTGCCAGTTAATCCAAGAAAAAAGCGCTGTCTTTTTATATTCATGGTCATTATTTTTGACTTTTGCAAACAGAGTCCCGAAACTTTGCTGATCTTCAAAGACTTTGGGGGTTTGGACTTCGGGAAATTTGATGACTTAATCTTTGGGGGGTTTTTTTATTGTTTGTAATATTACTGGGTCAGAAATTTTTTGTCGTTTTTCCCAACCCTTTGTTCATTGCCTGCTAAAAAAGAATTTTATTTTAAAAAGTTTATTATTGTACCTATTTTGGGCTGAGGTCAGAAGGCCCCAAAAGTTTTTAAACCCCGTGCCAAAAGCAAAAGGGCTACTTTCCCATTTTTGCGTAATTTTAAAAAATGTTTGGGACCCTTTGAATACTTAAAAGGGAAATCAAAATGTAGAATTTTGGGGGTCCTCTAAAAATTTTTTAAGATTGTTTTTTTTGCGTCAAAGCCGTAGAAGGATCAGTTAGGTCGATCTTGCCCGTGCTTGCGAAAAATAGCAAACACCCAAAAGTAAAAATACGAATAGGGGCGTTTTACGTTCTTTTCCCGCTCTAGTTAGGGCCCCTTTGAAGGTCTAAATAAATTTTTTCCATGCGTTTTTTTGCTCTTGCGGGAGGGGCCCCGGGGCTGAACAGTTGGGCCAAAAAAGAAAGTTTTTGAAAGGAGGATGCCCCCGTCCCCTTTTTTTTTACTTTCTGTTCGGGGCCCCCCAAAATTTAAAGGGCGCCCAGGCCATGATTAAGATCCAACTTTGTCCCAAAGTCTGTCTTGTTTTTAATATTGAAAAAACGTTAAGATCCTTTTAAAAGCCTTCATGGGCTATTCTGTTGTGAGTGGATTTAAAAGGGTTTTTAATTTTGGGAAAGGGGCTTCAATTCCCAAAATAAAGTCTAAAGGGGTAATAAAAATGAAAACTGTACACGCCTCACCCAAAAGGAAACATTTGGGGAATTTTAAAAGATCAGAAAACGCCCCTCCCCACCCAGTTGATGCGCAAAACACAGCAAAGTTTAACTGGTTTTGATAAAATGCATGGGTGGGCCCAAAACCCCGCTTTTTTGATGTGGTCGTTTTCAATAGGGGGGTTAAGATAGCTCTTTAATGGAGTATCACCTTTTTATGAAAAGAGGCGTCTGGGTCCAGCAATGGCAAGAGTATCAGTTGCTATATTTTTTTAAAAAAGTAGTGGGGGGCCCAACAGAAAATTTTGCCAGTATGTTTGAATGCCCTCATTTTTAAAATTTTTTTTAAAAAAAAGTTTTTAACAAAAACAACCCAAGACCCGTCCTTCGTTTTTAGAAACCTTTCCCTTTTTTAACAAATTTCGGAAACCCGAAGGTCGCGCTCCATGAAATATTTTTACAAAGTGTTTTTGGGTTTTAAAATAACAAAGCCCAAAGGGAAAAATAAGATTAGAAAAGTTAATAATAGAGGCCCCATTAAATTAGCCAGTTAACCTTTCCTGGGTGGTTTTTACGGGTTTTGCTCGTAAAAGAAGCAATGATTTAAAAACAACATTGGGTCTCAAAATTAAAAATGCAAATTTTAAAAAAATGTTTGGGCCTTTAAACCTGAAGAAAAGAAGAAAGGGTTTCCTTTTTGTTTAAAAAGTTGCAAAAAGTTTTTTTTTTTATTTACAAAACCCATCGCCCTTTCCCTAGTTTTAGGTTTTTAGCAAACCCAAAAATACTTATGAGGGAGAAAATCCGCTCGATCTTTCATTAAATTTTATTACTCTAAAAATTCATTTGGATGAGCTAAGCCTGAGGGAAAAATTTATGATGGAAGACCCCTCAACGTTTTAAGAGCTTTTTCCCGGGCAGGGAAAGCTGCATATTGCGGGTATGAAATTATACAATTTTTTCCCTTTTTTTCAGTTTAAAAAATTATTTTTTGGGGGGGTCGGAACATTTAAAAATAAAAATTCCCCAAAAACAAAGCGGGGGGGGTTGTGAAAAGTGATTTAACCCGCCCCATTTTTTTTGGAAAAAAATAATTTCGTTACTAAAAAATAATTTTCGCGTGGGCCAAAAAATTTAGGGGTTACATTTGCGCCCGGGAAATTTTTTAACCTTAGAATTAAAAGACCTTTTCAGGGTGTTTTCGGACTTTGGGAAAAGAACGGGTGAAATAGGCGCTTTGTATGGTTTTTAGTACACTAAAAATGGTGATTAAAACGCAAAAAAGGTTGGCGACAACCCAAAAAATTTCCCAAACAAAAAACTGGCAATCTAGAGGGGAAATAATGTTTTGGGCCCGTATGAATATAAAATAGCAAAAAACCCGACCTCAAATGGCACTTAGAAAACCAAAAATTTTGAATGGGACAAAAAATTTTTAAATTTTAAAACCCCTTTACATATTTTACCGTCAAAAAAGTTTCAGAAAAACAAATTTAACCCTTGGGCCCTTTAAAAATTTAAATCTTATGCCGGGGCGACCCAAAATCCTTTAAAAAAATTGAAATAACGCCGAAGGGAAAAAACGTTCATCCTCCACAGGGAAAAGAAAAAAGTTTTTTTAAAAAAAGTTTCTTTTACCAAAAAATTTCCAATTTTTTTCCCAAGCAGAAAATTAAAGGGAAATCTTTTAAATGAAAAATTTTTAAAATTTTTTGGGCTTTTAAAGATGTGGAGAGGGGTGGGGGGGTTTTTGGGGGTTTAAATGAGTCCTTAAAAAAAAGGTTAAAAAAATTTGCGGCAAAACTTAGACGTTAAACGCCCTTTTCTGTTGCGTCCCTTTTTTCCCCAATGGTGAGGATATTAAGTTTATAAACAACAAGCAACAAAATCAATGGTTGACTTAAAAAGAAACCCAAACTTACAGAACTGAATTGGAAAAAATTTTCACATTTAGGCCCCATAGGGGGTTTTTTATATGAACAAGTTTTGGGCGGGGAGTTTGATAAAAATAATTAAATAAATTTGATTAAAATTGTTATAAAACTATGGAGCAGTTAAAATTTATGTAAATCCCCTCATTTTTTCAATGATTTGTTGGGGAGAAGGTTTGTGGAAAAAAAAATATTTGTCCTAGAATTTTTAAAACATTTTTTCGCTAAAAATTTTGATAATTTTGGGTTTTCTGTCCAACACTTAAAAGGAACAAAAACATAACATGATAGAAGGGGTTTTTTAAAGGCCAAAAATGAGATATTTATTAATCCCAGCCAAAAATGATTTAGTGTTTAGAATAAATTTTTTAAAGTGTTTGAAAGGGAAACCCGACAATCTTTAAATTTAATAAATGTTCGGCAGAAAAAAAATATATTTAAAAAAAGAAACACTTTGTCAAAGCTGGCTTTTAGCGGAAGACATTTTGGGGGTAAGTGTGTGGATTTTTTGCCAGAAATTAACCTTTGGTTTTTTAAAAGGGCTTTAGAGGGAAAAGTTTTTAAAAACTGTAAATTCTATTTCATATGAAAGACAAAGGGGCTCTTTGATGAATGTTTGCGTGAAAATGATGTTAAATTTAAAATACCAGGAAAAAACACAGGATTAAACAAAAAAATGAAATCTAAAAAAATTTTGTAAATTAGTATTAAAAAAAGGGTTTAAACCTACACTTAAAGTTTTTTTTGTAAAAAATGTTATTTTTTTGGGTTTTTGAAGCTTTTTGTCAGAGAACAGTAATATGCCCCAAACCTAGGGGAAATTTCGCCCAAAATGGTTGAGGGGGAAAATGAGTTTTAAATTGGGGTTTTACTTTCTCTCCCCCTGGGCCCCCCGTTTGACTTGGGGTGTTAAAAATTTTGAAACTGCCTAAGGAAAAGGGTTTTTGCTTTAAACAAATCTTTTTTTAAAAATACTTTCTCCCCCCCCCCCCCCCTCCACCTCCCCCTCCTTTCCCCCCCCCCTTTTCCCCTTTTCCCCCCCCCCCTCCCCCCCTTTTTTTCCCCCCCCTCCCCCCCCCCCCCCACACACACACACGCGTCCCCGAATGAACACAACCTTTTGGACAGGCAGAAAATGAGGGGGCCCCGGGGTTTGAATCTCATCATCAAATCAGTAGACGGGGATTTTTTTTTTGGGGGATGAACACTGATAAACTATGGCAAGGCCACCAAGCTTTTGGGGGGGAAACAACAAGATCAGCTTCCCCCACAAAAAATCGAGCGACACAAAAAAACCCCCGCCCTCTCCATCTTCCTGTACAGGTGTGAGAAATGGAACCCTTTACGGGGGAGGGTCACAGAAAGGATTTCCAAACTTTTGAAATGAAGGGATATACAGAAAGACGCTCCACAACCCTTGGACAGAGCACAGAAACCCAAAAACCCCTGAGTGGGAAAGTGACCCGACTGTGGCGGGAAGACAGGAACGAACGACCCCCCCCCCTTTGGGTACCCGGGTCAAGAGGGGGGCCCAAACTTGATGGGGGTTTTGGGCCCCGTGGACCCGGACCGCACGACACGACAAAGAAATCGCTGCCAAAAAAACACCCCGCAAGGGTATATTTAATACTCCCCTTCGTTTTTGGGGATTTTCAGCCTTGCAGAACACACCACATGAAACATTTGTTGTCCTGAATTTTTTATGTTTAAATTGCTCTTTTCGAACCAACTCTCGAGGTAGGGAATGTAAGCTTGCCAACAATCGGTGCATACTTAGCCTGTTTTAATCTATCTCTAAAACTTCGCCCTCTGACCAACCAGAGCCTCTCATTTTGCTTCTTCAGCAGCAGCGTCAAACTGTGCAAGCAGTTCGTCTGCCCAACCGGGTGTTAAGTCGTTATGAGAAAGAATAGTCTGTTGTTTAGTTGAGACCCAGACTTCTAGATTTTCTTCATTTATTGTTACATAGTCGATTAAAACAGCTAACATTACTTTAACTGGCGGTCTATTGTTAGTTTACCTGGAACTTGAGAAATGCATGAACAACGCTTGCCTGTACGTTTGTTGGATCAATGACTTCTAAATCAATATCATTCAGTGCTCTTGATAAACGCTCTCTCTCAAGCATCCTTCAAACAATTCGTCTGGTCCTTCATATATCTTAGCCATGTTGAGTTTCTTTTCTAACTCAAAATATTATTTAAATTAAAAAAAAATACTTAATCAGAATCAATATCAACGGTCTTTTTGTGCTTGGACTCATAAACTAAAGTATAAACACCCTCGTTGTTGTTACTGTGAGCTGTTTAGAACAGAGTTTAATGTCTCGTTTTACTTTTTTTAAGCATTCCTTTTTTATCTGCTCGGCGTCTGGCTGTTGAAAAAAGTTGTCCTCGCTTTCTTTGAAGATCAAACTTTTGTCTTTTGTAGTCATCAAAATCGGCCTGTAAACGACTAAATTCTTCATCCGTGATGTTTGAGTCAGCTAGTGCTTTATTTATTGTCAGTTTAAACGAACTAAGTTAGCCGTTATTATTGAACCATAGCTGTGTGCTTTTGGAGTTTAGTTTTTATTTTTTTGCCAGCACACTTACAGCTAATAACACAGGCCGAGAGCTAAAGACAAACCTCCTAGAGGTAAAGCTGCGGTGCGCCTATGCCCGTTGCTAAGAGACCAACACTCGTTCCTGCTGATAGAGCGCTTATAGTCGATGCTCCAGTATTAACATATGTAACAGCATTAAAGGCAGCAGAATACCTTGTTTTTGTTTTTGCTGTATTTTGAAAGGTCTTGCTCTATACTTGCTGCATTGCGTAATGTTTGTTAATCTGAAGGTTTATGCCAGGGTTTTCTACTATCCTCTTCTCTTGCGGCGCTGTAGCAACATTTGGATAAACCTGAACAGACATTCTATTTAATAAATAAAAATAATTTAGTATTGTATATCTTAAAATCTTTATTTTTTCAATATTCACAGCTGCCATCATATATTAAAAACAAATGTACATTAAGCGGTTAATCGGCTTCTTTCTTCTTTATCAATTGAATGTTTATTTACGTCTCTCACAGTTTCCCCCGCTTCCATGCAACTGATTATCCCTCTGTTACCTTAGGACAATCCATAAACCGTAATTTGTTTGTTAAATAATCATCAAGTCTTACGCTGTGAAGGGTAGATCTTTAGCCATCAAGGTCAACTGTTGGATTTCTACACCTCCCACCTACAAACATATTCTTATTTCATCAAAATGCTGATAGGTTTAAGCCCGCTAAGCATAATTTGGTTATGACCTGCCCTCAATGAACATTGTTACTTTCGTTATTTTAGGATTAAAAAACTTTTCACTTCCTCTTTGAATGGTTCTCCATCTTCACACGCAATAAAATACCTTTAAGCGAACTTGCAGAAGACGCTAAAACTAAAAGTCCATATAGTGTCCCTGTCTGCCCTGCTTCTAGGATTATGTAGTAATGATGAAACACTCTTGCGGGGGGGTGGGGGGGGGGGTTTTTATTGCGAAATTTTGACTGATATTGTTTGTTTTCATTCATCCTTGCTAAATTAGGGTTGCTAACAACCGTTCAAACTCTAACGAGATGTCATAAATGCTGTACTTTGCTTCGGTTGTCTGATGATTTGATAAACCCTTTGTATTCATTAAAAGTAATTCATATGACAATCTGGTCTTTTAATGCTCCTTGAAATATGGCGCATGCGCTTTTAACAACGTCAAAATCTAAGGGAATGAAAAGGATTTCCAAACGCAAAATTTACAGCACATACTTTGCCGTCTTTAGTATCTGCGGGCACCTATTCTGTTTTAGTGCTTCTTCATTTTCTAAACCTTGAAACGCAAAGTCAGCCCATTCAGTCCCGGTTAGCCATAGATCAGAATAGGTAAAAATATGTCTGCATTGTGTAAAGAAAATATTTCTTTCCCCCTCAAGTTTTATAGAAATTTTCTTAACGATTCCCTCCCAGATTTCTGTACAACTGTCCTGTTAGGGTCTGTTGTTAGGAAGCGAGCGCTATTTTCTGAAAGTAAGACGCGCAGAGCCTGGCACAATCACGTCATTTGCTTCCTAGGTCTGGAAATTTGACAGTAAGAATTTGATCTGCATCAATATTAACATATGTGATTATTTGGAACGATTAATAGTCCGCTTATTTCCCTTTTCCGCCAAAGGGTTCCTTTCAGTCTTCTATGCGGTCAAGAATTGTGCATGTGCTTGTGAACATTTTAAGAAGCAAAATAAAAAATAATAATTTAAAAACATGGCAGGAAATTGAAGATTGAAGAAGATTATGATGTTTTTTGAACCTGGAGACGACATGATGAAATGATCCTTTTAACACGGCATCGCTCAATGCCTCAATGCGGCGTGAATTAACAGAAAGTAAGTCGGAGCATTTACAAAAGTTTTATGCCAAGACCCCCCGGAATTTAATAGACCTCCAAATGATTTTGAATTAGAAGATGGTCATTTGTCTGTAAAAAACGACCAAGGACAACTTGTTCGGCTTACAACAAACCAGACCCCATCAAAGTTTTTAGCCAAGATACAATTATAACCAAAGACTCAGTTTAAAAGATCAAAATCCGCCTTGGCATTTCTAAACCAAAATAGATAAGGATGCAGTTGCTAAACCTTCATAACACACTGCAGGAACTCCCAACAGCTAACCAAATACAAAACAAGGAACTTGAATGAATTAAATCAATCAGCATATGAAATTAAATAAATGCAATAGAAGCAGAAACCAGTTTTTCAGAAGAAAAGCATTAAAGACTAAACACGACTCACCGCTACCCATGCGAGAAATAGCGGCCCATGATCATGCCCCCCCCCCCCCTATTTTTTATTTTTAAGAAGCATCAAAGGCGAATTAAACAAACAATTTAGCAAAAACAAGGTGAACTATATGATGCATATAACAAGAGAAAAAGAAAAACTCGTTTGAGGCCACGACTCCATCGTAGGGCCTGATATTAAAGAAAGAATAAGACAAAGAACAAAAAAAATCTTGAACAAGAAAGATCAGCAAGACTAGAACCGCTGACTACTAACGCGAGACCAATATTACGAACTCAATGAATAGAATAAGAGAAACTAATTCGAAAAAATTTTATATGAAGACACGACACAGCAGAACGAATACGAACACTGTTTTAGAGAGCAAGAGTCAATTAGCAAGCGTTATAACTGCTTAGATTTGCAATAAGTACATTGGTGTTGGCTATTACAGGCGGCGTGGTCAAAGTTCAGTGCCGCCCCCCACCACCATCGCCTCCACCTGATAACTCATGGGTAAAAAATCAGCTTGATCATCTTGCGAAATTATTAAAAATAATTAGCTGGTAAAGCTGTGGACGCTTTACCAGGAAAATTGGGGAGTATAGTCAGCCTGCTTTTGTCTACTGCAAGCAAAGTAGTTGGCTTTAATGGCCGAGCACTTAGGGACATAAGTATCTCGTAATAGTTTTGGTTAACTATTTAGCAAAGATAAAGACCACGTATTCCTATTCCAGTTAATCCAAGAACAAGGCGCTGTCTTTTCATATTCATGGTCATTATTTTTGCCTTCGCGAACCAGAGTCCGCGAGCTTTGCTGATAATTCAAGACTTTGGGGGTATTGGAACTTCAGAAATTAGATGACTAATCTTGGGCCAGTTCTTTTATTGTTTGGTTAATATTAGCTGGCTCAGAAATTAATGTCGTTTTTTTTCCCAACCTTCTGTTCATAGCCTCTATAAAATTTCATTATTATAGTTTATTATTGTACCTATCTTAGTCCTGAGGTAAGAAGGCAGCATGTATAAACCAGTGTCCCCCCCCAACAGCAAAGTCTACTTTCGATCTTGCGTATTGTAAAACATGTTGGTACCTTGAATACTTGAAGGTAAATCAACTGTATAATTAATGCGACCTCCTCAATTTGCTAAGTATTGTTTTTTGTGCGTCAAATGCCCAGGTATAAGGATCAGTTATGCTCGATCTTGCCTGTGTGCTTGCAGAACATTCAAGCAAACACCAAACGTAAGTACAATAGAGTCGTTTATTCGTTCTATTCCCGCTCATAGTTAGGCCCTTAGAAGCGTCTAAGATAAATGTTGTCCATGCTGTTTTATACTCTTTGCTGTAGGGACCGCCCGGGCTGAACATTTGGGGACCAAAAAGAAAGTATTGAAAGGAAGAATTGCCAGTCATAGTTATACTTTCTGTGGGGGGGGGGGCGTGCCCCGAAATAAAGGTCGCCTAGGCATGATTAAGAATCCAACGCTTTTGTCTAAATTCAGTCTTGATGTTAATATTGGAATTCGTTACAGATCCTTTTCAAAAAGCCTTCATGTCTAATCTGTTGCTGATGGATTAAACGTTTGTCATTGGCAATGGCTCTGCAATTCAGCCAAATACGTCTAAAGGTGTAATGAAAATGAATCTTACACTGACCTCACCAAATGATCATGGTGATTTTAAATATCAGCATACTCCACTTCACTCCACACCCCAGTTGATGCGCAAAACACAGCAAAGTTTAACTGTTTCTGATAAAACTGCAATCGGATGACTAAACCACTCTTTCCCTTGATGTTGTACTTTTCCAATAGGGGGTTAAGATAGCTCTCAATTGAGTACTCACCTTTTATGAAAAGAGGCATCTGGGTCAACAGCAATGTCAAGAGTAAACATTTTGCTATATTTTTAAGAATTGTATGCGGCCCACCTAATATTTTTGCATCAGTAATGTTTGAATGCACTCCATTTTAATTTGTTTTAAAAAATTTATGTAACAATACCAACCCAAGCCAGTCCTTGCGTTTTTAGAACATGCTAATTAATAACATTTGCGGACCAGAACGGTCCGCGCTCAAGAAATATTCTACAAAGTCTATGATTTAATATAAGCAAAGCAAGGAGAATAATAAGATTAGAAAAGTAAAATACGAGCCCTATTATTTAGTCCAGTTAACCATGACCTGATGGTTATTACTGGGTTTTGCTCCGCTAAAAGAAGAATGAGTAACTTCCAACATTGCTCTCAAACTTAACAATGCAAATCTAAAACAATGTTGCCTTCAAAGAAACCTGAAGAAGTGAAGAAGTTAGGTTACCTTATTTGATAAAAAGGCTAGCTAAAAATGTTAGGCTTTACAACTACCACCCAGCTGCCCGTTCATGAGTTTTAGAGTTGCAGCAAAACAAAACTACTTATGAGGGAGAAAATCCCGCTCGATCTTGATTACATTCATTACTCTATATTCATATTTGAATGAGCTAAGCACTGAATGAAAACTTATATGATGGAAGACCCTCAACTGATTTTAAAAGCTCTTCCGTCTGGGAAAAAGCTGCATAATGCGATTATGAAAATATACAATTCCTAATTAACAGTTTAAAAGATTAGTTTGTGGAGGGTCGGATCATTTAATATAAAAATCAAAGACAAAGCGGGGAAAGTTGTGAAATGTGATAACCTGCACATTGTTTTGGAAATAAAATAATACGTTACTAAAAAATAATGTCGCGTGGGGCCAGAAGAATCAGGAGTTACATTAGCGCCTGTAAGGTGTATAACCTTAGAATTAAAAGACCTTGCAGATGTTGCGGACTTTGAACAGAACGGTGAAATGGGCGCTTTGTATGGTTTTGAGTACACTAAAGATGGTGATTTATAAAACGCAAAGAGGTTGGCGACAACAAAAAGTTTCCTAAACTAGAACAACTGCGCAATCTAGAGGCAAATAATGTTGGCCAGTATGAATATAAAATAGTTCGAAAACCTGACCTCAAATGGCACTTAGAACCATATTTAGAATGGGACATAAAATTTGAATTCATAAGCCCATTTACATATTTTAGCCGTCAAAAAAGTTTCAGAAAAGCATTCAACTCTGGCCCTTTACATGTAAGTCTTATGCCGGACGACAATAGTCGGAAAGAAATTGAAATAACGCCGTATGGGAAAAAACAGTACATCCTCCACAGAAAAGAAACAGTTGTAAAAAAAGCTTCTACAAAATTACAGTTCTTTCCAAGCAGAAAATTAGGAGACACGTTCACAATGATATTTGAAATTTCTGTCTTTAAAGATGTGGAGAGGGATGGGGTTTGTGGGCGTTAGTGACGTCCTTATAAAAGGAATTAATATTAGCTGGCAAAACTTAGACGTTAAACGCCTTAACGTTGTTGTCGTCGTTCTTCACAATGGTGAGGATATTAAGATCATAACAACAAGCAACAAAATCAATGTTGACTTAAATAGAAACAATCTTACAGAACTGAATTGGATTAATCTTACACATTTAGGCCTCATAGGGTTTTATTATACTGAACAAGTTTTGACGGAGAGTATGATAAAAATAATAACTAGATTAGATTAAATTCTGTTATAAAACTATGGAGCAGTTAAACTTTTGATAAAATCCCCTCATTGTTCAATGTTTTGTGGGCAGACTGGTTGTGGAAAAACAATATTTGTCCTAGACTTATTACAAACAGTTTATCGCTATAATTTTGATCATATTGTGATTTTCTGTCCAACACTTAAAAGGAACAAAGCATATCATGATAGAAGGTTTATATGGACAGACAATGACGTATATTTAGTTAATCCTAGCACTAAACTGAGTGAGTGTTTAGAATACTTTTATAAAGTGTTTGAAAGGAACGCAGACACTCTTTATTATAGATGACTGTTCGGCAGAAAAAGATATAGTTAAAAAGAGAAACACTTTGTCAAAGCTGGCTTTCAGCGGAAGACATGATGGGATAAGTGTGTGGATTTTATGCCAGAAATATAACTCGGTTTTAAAAGACTTTAGAGAACAGTTAAAGACTGTAGTTCTATTTCATATGAAAGACAGAGACTCATTTGATGAATGTTTGCGTGAAAATGATGTTATTGAAAATGACCAGGAAAAACACAGGATTAAACAACAAACTGAAATCTAAAAAGTTTAGTAAATTAGTATTAAAAACGGATAAACCTACACAGTATGTTTGTTTGTAAATAATCGTTATTTTTGGTTATTGAAGTCTTACTTGTCAGAGAACAGTAATATGCCAATCCTAGGGCACTTTCGCCCGAAAGTGGTTGAGGGCGAAAGTGAGTTAGGATTGGCATATTACTGTTCTCTCACTGCCTCCCGTTTGACTTGGGTGTTAACATGTGAAACTGCCTGAAGAGAGAGTTTGCTGCTAAGACAAATCTTTTTTAAAAAGTACTTTCTCCCCCACCCCCTCCCCTCCACCTCCCCCTCTCCTCCCCCCTTCCCTTTCCCCCCCCCCTCCCCCCCTTTCCCTCCCCTCCCCCTCCCCCCCCCCACACACACACACGCGTCCAGAATGAACACACCTTTAGGACAGGCAGAACTAGCAGGCCCTGGGGTTTGAATCTCATCATCAAAGTCATGTATGACGGTGATTTGTTTTTTTTGGCATGAACACTGATCAGCTATGGCAAGGCTCACCAAGCTGTGGGGGAAGCAACAAGATCAGCTTCCCGACAAACTCGAGCGACACAAAACCCTCGCCCTCTCCATCTTCCTGTACAGGGGTGAGAACTGGGGCCTTGACGGTAGAGTCGACAGAGAAGGATCCAAGCTTTTGAAATGAAGGTATATACAGAAAGACTGCTCCACATCTCCTTGGACAGAGCACAGAACCAACGCCTCTGAGTGCAAAGTGACCACGACTGTGGCGGGACGACAGGAACGAACGACCCCCTCTTGGCTACGGGTCAAGAGGAGGCAAGCTGATGGGGTTTGGCCACGT
>CM031616.1:61034656-61037156 GCA_018398815.1 Conus ventricosus
AAGCATATGATACTGTGAACCGTAAGGTTTTGTGGGCGGTGCTGCTACGAGCAGGCGTGCGAGGTAGGATGCTAAAAATAATTCAGGCAATGTACACCAATGTGAAAGCGTGTGTTTTATGTCATAATAATACACGTTACTCAAGTTTCTTTGAATGTTTACAAGGTTTAAAGCAAGGATGTGTTATTATTCCATTATTATTTTCTTTGTTAATAAATGAACTTGCAAATGACATAATTTTAAATGGTAAACATGGTGCTACCCTCACATCAGACGAAGCTGAGCTATTCCTTTTGCTGTTTGCTGATGATCTCACTCTTTTGGCTTCTACTGCGATTGGGCTACAGCATCAGCTGAATATTCTCCAAAGAGAAACAGAAAGACTGCGGTTAACAGTAAATTTAGACAAGTCAGAAATTATTGTTTTCAGGAAGGGGGGTTTTCTCAGCTCAAGGGAGAGATGGTTTCTGAATGGCACCCCGCTAGAAGTGGTTAATTCGTACAAATATTTAGGTCTTACTTTTTCTACTAGACATAGTTTTACACTTGCCATGGAAGAACTAAAACTTAGAGGGAAGAAATGTACAAACGACATCCTGTGCACACTAAAAAGAATTGGGTGTAATTCACCGTATATTTTCTTCAAACTTTTTGATGCACAGGTTGTCCCGTTGCTTCTTTATGGCTCTGAGATATGGGGGTACAAAGCTTACCCTCAGCTGGAGCAAGTCCATCTGTACGCATGCAAAAGATTTTTACATGTAAGAAACAAATCAGCAAACGACGTAGTATATGGAGAACTTGGACGTTTTCCATTATGGATATCAACTGTTACCCGGTGTATCAAGTACTGGTTTAGATTGTTAAAACAACCGGATACCAGATTTTCAAAGAAAGCGTACAACATGTCACTGTCTATGCATGAAAAAGGCCATGTAACATGGACCACACATGTCAAGAATATCCTGTGTGAAAATGGATTTCAAGAAGTATGGATGTTTGGTTGTGGTAATGAATTAGGTTTCATAAAAGAATTAAAATTCAGATTATTTAGTAATTTCTGCCATCAATGGCGAAACCATTTGGATATCGGTCCACGGTTGTCCATGTATGGTAAATTGAAACACATGTTTTCTCGAGAAAAATATATCAGTATTCTGTATGTAGAAAATTACAGGAATGTTCTGGCACAATTTAGAATGGGTGTGTCCCAATTAAATGTGCACAGATTTCGCTTTTCACCTACAGCTGAAAACACGACATGCCCTGTATGTTTAAATCTACAAGAAGACGAAATTCATTTTATGTTCAAGTGCCCATTGTACAATCAGATCAGAAAGTTGCATAAATTTGACGTGACTGCGGGTGTGAATGTGGAATGTAAATTGATTGGTGTCTTTACTACTGAACTGCCCGATCAAATAGTCAATTTGGCAAAATTCCTAGTCTCTGCCTTCAAAATTAGACAAGCCTTCATCGACAATACAAACATGTGAATCAGAAATATCCTGATTACATAAATCATGTACAGCCCATATTATAAAAATGTCTGTCCAGTCAGAGTTATGTTTTCTCTGTGATTAGAGTTTTCCCTGTTTGTATGTTCTTTAGAAGTGAGGTATGATTTTGTGTTCCCCCATGAAAGGGGCTGTTGGCCTATAATCATTAAATTTCAGAGTTCAGAGTTCTCTCTCTCTCTCTCTCTCTCTCTCTCTCTCTCTCTCTCTCTCTCTCTCTCTCTCTCTTCTCTCGCAATCTCTCGCGATCTCTCTCTTTGTCTCTCTGTCTGTCTCTGTCTGTCTGCCTGCCTGTCTGTCTGTCTGTCTCCCTGTCTCTCTGTCTGCTTGTCTCTCTCTCTCTCTCTCTCTCTCTCTCTCTCTCTCTCTGTCTGTCTGTCTCTCTGTCCCTCTTCCTCCCTCCTCTCTCTCTCTCCCTCCTTTCCTCCAACATACACACACTCATTGGTAGACACACGCACACAAAAAGCATTTCAAGAAAGGAGGAATTGTGGTGGAGAGGTCATAAACTGGAAGAGGGAATACATTTTCTTAATGACGGTGTGTGAAGTATGATGGAAGAACGTCCCAAGTTCAAGCAGAAAGCCACAAGACGTACTGTGAACTGGAATACCTTGTCTCCAGCTGAGGGTGGTTTTTTTTGGGGAGGGGGGTTTGTTTGTTTTTTGTTGTTGTTCTTTTTAATCAGATGATGATGCTCAATATATTGTCATCGACTATCTCTAGGATTGTTTTCTTCTAGCATACATTGAAATGATTGTTAAAATGTCTGCGATGGTGCCTTTTTAGCCTTGGAGGATTTCATAGCGTTAGTTTGTTGTGTTCTGTTCACACACACACACACACACACACACACACACACACACACACACACACACACACACACACACACACACACACACATATGTATATATATATATAGAGAGAATTGTTAACCTGCACTTGTTTCCCCCACTGCTTAATTGTCCAGCATGATATTGTTT
>CM031616.1:61042156-61045884 GCA_018398815.1 Conus ventricosus
CGTTACGACGTTTAAGGGTACATTTGGCGCTACTGATTAGAAATGAAAGATGTTTTGGATGGGCAAGTACTACCGGTCACACCTGAACGATGTTTTAGTATAGATTGGTGTTAGTGATTACAACTGAACAATGTTTAAATACAGATTGGTTTCACTGATTACAACTGAACAATGTTTGATGCAGATTGGTGATACTGATTACAACCGAACGATGCTTAAGTATAGATTGGTCTTGCTGATAACAGTTGTAGTATAGACAGGTGTTACTGATTATAAGCGAATATTGTTTAAGTATACATTGGTGCTACTGATGACAGATGAATTATGTCAACATATAGATTCGTGCTACTTTTGGCACGAATCTATTATGTAAACATCATTCATCTGTTACAGCCTAATGGTGTTTTCAATCATAGACTGGGACTGGTAATTACAGCTGTTCAAGAACATGTTCAAGTATGAAATCGTGATGGCGCTTACGTCTGAACAATGTTTATGTACCAGTTGGTGTTATTGCAGACACGTTTGGTGAATGCAGATCAGTTTATTATCAAGCCAATGGTTTATATTACTGGGTTAGGCTAAAGCTTAGGTCGGAGATCTGCCGGATGACGTTTCAACTTTGGTTCTTGTTGTCAGTTTTACCTACTCATCAATTTCAGCTTACAGATACCGTGATCTTTGTGTTTCGACGAATATGGCGTTCCGTGCATTGACGACCCTGTCCTCAGTGAAGCCTTTTCAAAACTAAACTTAAGACTTTGATTCTGAACACAACAAACCTCAAGTGTCAACTATTATCCGTTAAATTAACAGCAGGCTTGACGTCACACGTCGTGATGCAAAAGTAGGAAGTTGTGCGATACTATGCAGTTCTGTCTCTCTTTATTCACACGTTTTAATGATCACGTGGTTTCCCTTCTTAGTTTCGCTCTCGTGTGTTCTTTGATGTGTTTGATTGATTATTCATCCACTTTTCAAATACTTGTCATTTTCTTTGTTTGATTGATTATTCATCCACTTTTCAAATACTTGTCATTTTCTTTGTTTGATTGATTATTCATCCACTTTTCAAATACTTGTCTTTTTCTTTGTTTGATTGATTATTCATCCACTTTTCAAATACTTGTCATTTTCTTTGTTTGATTGATTATTCATCCACTTTTCAAATACTTGTCATTTTCTTTGTTTGAATGATTATTCATCCACTTTTCAAATACTTGTCATTTTCTTTGTCTCTTCGTTTTCTTTTCCTTCTCCTCCCCCCCCCCCCCCCCTTTTTTCCTTAAGTTGTCTTCCTCTTCCTCCTCCGCCTCCTCCTCCGCCTCCTCCTCCACCTCCTCCTCCTCCTCTTCTTCTGGTACTAGGTTTATGTTTTCATTTTATCGTTTCAATCCATTTTGTTTTCTTTCCTTTCTGTTAGTGCTCCAATTCAAGAGAAGTCCGAGTTAATGAAAATGAAAATGATTAAAAGAAAATGATGATAGTGATGACAGTGATGGTGATGATGAAGATGATGGTGACGGTGGTAGCGATGATGTTGATAATAATGAGGACGACGACGGTGGAAGCGACGACGACGACGACGATGACGACGATGATGGCGATAAACGTACAACACGCCGTAATTTGTATATGCCTTTCATTTTTGAGACCTGCTTACTATTGGGCCCTGCGCTATAGTCTGTGTCGGCAATGCTTCCAATGCATTGAGATCAGCTCCAATTGATCTCTCACCCCTACAGTATCATTGGAAGGGCGGGTGATTTCCTTTATTCGCCACAGACGTGAATGACATCACCGGAGAGACATAAGTTCCTTCCTTGATAACTGATACAAATAGCATCATTTAAGACATGAAAAATCGTTTCTTTGATGACGAACACAAATAATGTATCAATGGAAAGAAAGAGAGAGAGACAGACAGACAGACAGACAGAGAGAGAGAGAGAGAGAGAGAGAGAGAGAGAGAGAGAGAGAAGAGAGAGAGAGAGAGAGAGAGAGTTTGTTTCAAATTCTTGATAACTGATAGAAATAACATCAATGAAAAGCTAGATATTTCCTTTATTGATACAAATAACATCAACGGAGAATGTGCCCTCTCTCAATAACGGATGCGTGCAATAACAATGGAGAGAGAGGACACTCCTTTTCTTGATAACTGATTCAAATAATGTGAATGGAGAGATAGAGAACTTCTGTTCTTGGCAACGAATACAGATGATATCATTAACGGGAAAAACAATATTCTTTCTTGGTAGCTGAAACAAATAGTATCAGTGGAGAGAGAGAGAATTTCCTTTGTTTGAAATTTATAAAACTATTATTAATAAAGATTTAGATCATTTCCTGTTTTGATAACTGATACACATGATTTTAATCGAGAAATACAGAGTTTTCTTTCTTGATAACTAATTGGGGAAAAAAATCAATGGAGATACTGATCATTTCCTTTCTTGATAACTAAGATAAATAACATCAACAATACGAATAACATCATTGGAGAGATAGAGAAGTTCCCTAAATTTATAACTGATAGAAAAAAAAAATACAGGTGCTTTTTCATAACTTATAATTCCCCGAAGCTGGAGTATGGCTGCCTTAATGGCAGAACAAAAAACGGTCAAGCACACAAAACTCCACTTTCTTTGTTAGGTAGATGGGATTAATCCTTTGGCGGTCTATACAGGGAGTGTCCGCAGGAGTATCAGCCTGCGTACGCGTAGAAAAAATTGCAAATAACATCAGTGGTGAGACAGTAAGCTTCTTTTTTGATGACTGATACCAAAGATTTTTTTTTCTCATTAAACACTGAAACAATGTACGCTCATCTAGAGGCCGATATTTTTCCATTTTTTTTATCATCGAAACGGATGTAATCAATCGAGAGATACGGGAATGTTCATTTGTAGCGGGTAAGATTAGTTTTTGATGCGCAACCATCATATCTATATCTATCAGTCTGTCTGTCTATTTCAGTACTCTTCCATTGCTGTTTAAAGTTGTTCATTTAGCCGTAAGAGTGTTGTTTACAATAATTACCTTGTTTCACACACATGATTTACGCTGTATTTTTTACGGTACAACAGTGTCAATATAAATCATTTATATCATGTTGCTATGCTTATTCTAGTAGCGTAATATGTTGCTCGCTATGCCATAGCTGTCTACAAAATGAAAGTTAACACTGTTTTGTCCGAGTTAGTTTATCTTGTCAGCTTTTCATGGTATAAGCGTTGTTTAACTTTGTTTGCACTTAGGTTCGAAGTGACGCGACTGCAGGCGAAAATCAACAAAGAAAAAAAAAAAGAAGAAAAAAATCCAGAGCGGAATTTAAAGTAAATCCACCCGATAACAAATAACAAAGACAAAACACGATGCCTGTCTTGCGCCGAATTTCAGAAGTGATCGCTCGCTCGTTGTTTTCATTGTCGTTGAATGTTGTTTCTCTTACCTGAAGAAGACCTAAGAGGTCGAAACGTGTCGCATTTTGTCTTGTTGTAATTTGTTTGCCCTTGTTACCTGGCGGGTTTACTTTTTTCTTTTTTTTAATTCCTTTCGAAAAATGTTTACAGTGTGGGTTATCGTGTGGTTTTACGTTGTTATGTCAGCATTCTCTGGGATTTTGTTTGTTTGTTTTGTTTTGTTTCGTTTTGTTTTGTTTTGTTCCATGGTTGCCGTTCAAAACTTATTCTACTGACAGCAAAAATTCCGACTGCACAGCTCTA
>CM031616.1:61056884-61097817 GCA_018398815.1 Conus ventricosus
CGAAACAAATTTGTAGAGTTTTAACATTCCTTTTTAATATCATTGACAAATGTTGCTCCCCAAGGGGTCGAGCACTTTTAAAATCATTTTAGGCTTTTTGATTATATTCATCTCTCTCTCTCTCTCTCTCTCTCTCTCTCTCTCTATATATATATATATATATATATATATATATATATAATATATATATATATATATATATATATATATATATATATATATATATATCACACACACACACACACACACACACACACACACACACACACACACACACACACAATTATCAGTGATGTCCACATTTGCTAATCCACTCGTGGTACAGCGTCTCAAAAGAGACGCTGGTGCAACACAATGTAATTCAACACACCACACCACACATCACCTCACACACACAAGACAAGACAAGACGACACAACACAACACGACCCCCGACCCGATCCGAGCCAACCGCTCTGTTTGTATGATCATAGCATCTGAACAGAGAAGCTAGAAACCAAAGTAAAGCAGTGTAATTCATCGCAGGGAAACACACCACAAATGTAATCTAACGCAAGGACACACACCACAATGTAATCCAACGCAAGGACACACACCACAATGTAATTCAACGCAAGGAAACACACCACAATTCAATTCAACGCCATGAAACACACCACAAAGCAATACAACTTAGGTTAGTTCTATGCCATGCGACATAACGTCTCTGTCCCTTTCATCGCCGTCACTTCCAGTGTGCGCTCAGTCTCGTAACTCGCACTCGTAACCCATCTCCCATCCTCACGACCCCTGTATAAATAAGCCCACGTCCGTAGTAGATGGACAACGCGCTTGATCAAGTCGGACGTGTGGCAATTTATCTGGAGGAAAACAGAAACACGAAAGTGACGAATTATAATGCAGTAAGTTTCAAAGTGAAGCGAAATTGGAAGAAACGCAAATTTAATTACTATTCCGCCAGACAAAAGGGACATTACAAATTACAAGACAAAAACACGACGCGTTTCGACCTCTTTAAGACCAAAGAGGTCGAAACGCGTCGTTTTGTTTTTTTTTAACCAAAAGAGGGACGAAACGCGTCGTGTTTCGTTTTGTTATTGGTTTGTGTCTCTTTTGTCTGGCGGAGCATTGGTTTGTGTCTCTTTTGTCTGGCGGAGCATTGGTTTGTGTCTCTTTTGTCTGGCGGAGCATTGGTTTGTGTCTCTTTTGTCTGGCGGAGCATTGGTTTGTGTCTCTTTTGTCTGGCGGAGCAGTAATTTTTCTTTGAAGTTTGACTACAGTAATCAAAGTCTGCAAACATGAATAGTTGTAAAACGCAAGTGCGCTGAAATGCAGCAACATAGAAAATACATAATAAAACGAGAAATGAATGACATGTCACGCAATGCAAACAGAAAAGAAGTAGAATTCAAGTGAATGTAGCAACATATCAACAGCAGAGGAACAAAAACCACATTAAGGAAATCATATGTAGCGAAATGAAAAGTGGAAAGCTGTAAAACGGAACAAAACAAAAAACAAAACCACACACACACACGCACACGCACACGCATACACACACACACACACACGCATGCACGAGCGCGCGCACACACACACTCGCACATACACGCACGCACACACACACACATACGCACACACGTACGCACGCACACACACACATACACACACACGCACGCACGCACGCACGCACGCACGCACGCACAGACACACACATACACAGACAGACAGACACACGCACGCACGCACGCACGCACGCACACACACACACACACACACACACAGATTAAGCAAGCCTATGCAGTTAGAGAGATCAGTGTGTGTCTAGTATAACAATTTTGTGAAAGGACATGAAATGAAAGTATTACTACTCATTCATCATACATACATACACACATACATAATGCATCATGCATGCTTACATGCATGCATACATGATACAGAGAGAGAGAGAGACAGAGACAGAGACAGAGAGAGACAGACAGAGAGACAGACAGAGAGACAGACAGAGAGACAGAGACAGAGAGAGACAGAGATTCTTCTCAAACTCCAAGGGCTGTGGTGGAACAGAACATCGGAGACACAGACGAATAGAACACAAGCTGCTGGTAATCACATTCAACTCACTTAGCTGCGGATTTCAACTCTGCCATTTCCGCATCAAGATGGATGCCAGGCCAGACAAGAAGGTTTCCCCATTACCGCAGGTGACAATGCTTCCATTGTTCTGACAGACAAACAGCCAGAAAACACCAGGTTCGCAATGTCACCGGCCATAAATTTGAAACAAGGGGGCCTTTGTTGCAGGCATCACCACTAGTGGAAAAATGTTAATGGCTGTATAAAAGACAGAGAGCGGTGTATTGGCTCGCCATCTTAGGCTGTGATGCTCTAGCTCGAAGGTAAGGTAAGGTACTTTGCAAGGTTGTTTTGTTGTTGTTCTACCGTTGCCTCAACCGTGTTGGGTCACGTTTGACAAGTTCTTGGGCTGCTGCTGAACCAGTTTTGTCACATATCATGATTGATTTGTGCTGCTGGTTTCGGCTGAATGATGTTGGGGGGTGGGGGGGGGGGGGGGGGGTGCTGATCTCTGATCATCAGGGTGGAGACGTCAGCTGGAGTTCCCTCATTGTCGCTGAGCAGTGGTTAGGTGTGGACTGTTGCTTGCATGCTTGTTGCTTGTAGCTGAACCGAGTGTGGGGCGGGGGAGGGGGGGGGGGGGCATCAACACGGCTACTGCTGCTTCTACTTGGCTGTAGGCTTACCGATAAGTCAGGTGCTGATTCTAGTAGAAGCATGTTGAGGTTTCAGACACTGCTACCGACTGCAGCTCTCGATCGACGGTTTCAGATTCCAGACTGGCGATACTGCTGGCATCGGACAACTTGTCCTCGCTGTCAGATCACTCTCTAATGATGATCAAGGTGGAGGTGCAGTTGATGCTGCTGATTATAACTGAACGATGTGTGGGCCATCAGTTAGTACTACAGGTTACAACTGAACGATGTTGGATTATAGATTGGTGTCACTGATTACAACGTTGCGACGTTTAAGGATACATTTGGCGCTACTGATTAGAAATGAAAGATGCTTTGGATGGGCAAGTACTACCGGTCACACCTGAACGATGTTTTTAGTATAGATTGGTGTTAGTGATTACAACTGAACAATGTTTAAATACAGATTGGTTTCACTGATTACAACTGAACAATGTTTGATACAGATTGGTGATACTGATTACAACCGGACGATGCTTAAAGTATAGATTGGTGTTGCTGATAACAGTTGTAGTAACAGGTGTTACTGATTATAAGCGAATATTGTTTTAAGTATACATTGGTGCTACTGATGACAGATGAATTATGTCAACATATAGATTCATGCTACTTTTGGCACGAATCTATTATGTAAACATCATTCATCTGTTACGGCCTAATGGTGTTTTCAATCATAGACTGGGGCTGGTAATTACAGCTGAAACGATGTTCAAGTATGAAATCGTGATGGCGCTTACGTCTGAACAATGTTTATGCACCAGTTGGTGTTGTTGCAGACGAGTTTGGTGAATGCAGATCAGTTTATTATCAGCCATTGGTTTATATTACTCATTTTCATCATCTTTTATGCCCGTCGCTCTGGTGGAGCATAGGCCATCAACGACCCTTCGCCATCGCACTCTGTTCTGGGCTGTTCTGGTCATTCCAGTCCAGTTGGTCCCTTGTTGTTTCAGCTCCGCCTTAGTGTCTCGCCTCCAGCTGTTGCGTGGCCGGCCTCTCTTCCTCTTTCCCTGCGGGTTCCCTGTCAGGCTTGGCGTGTGGTTCTGGACGCTGAGGGTGTGTCCGATCCAGCCCCACTTCCTTCGCAGTATCTGTTTGGCCACTGGTTCCTGTCCCGCACGCCCCCACAGATCTTCGTTTCGGACCTGTCCTGCCATCGGATTTTGTAGATGCGCCTCAGACAGGTGTTGAAGAATGTCTGAATCTTTTGTTGCATCATCTGTGTTGTCCGCCATGTCTCGCATCCGTAGAGCAGAATTGATTTCACATTGGAGTTGAAGATGCGGAGTTTGGTTCGTATGCTGATTCCTCCAGATGCCAGATGTTCTTGAGCATGACGAAAGCTGCTCTTGCCTTGTCGATTCTGGCTGTGACGTCTCGGTCCGTGCCTCCCTGTTGGTCAACCACGCTTCCAGGTAGACGAAAGACTCCACCTCCCTGATGGGCTCCCCATCGACTGTGACTGGTGTTTTGGGGCAGTGGTGTTGATTTTCATCAGCTCGGTCTTCTTCCTGTTAATCTTGAGCCCTGTCCCGGCTGATGTGGTCTCCAAGCAGGTGGTCTTGTCCTGCATCTGGCTGTGGCTGTGTGACAGGAGCCCCAGGTCGTCAGCGAAGTCAAGGTCGTCCGAGCTGCGTCCAGAGTGTCCACTGTATACCGTTGTTTCTGCCTGTTGTAGTGGTCTTCATGATCCAGTCAATGACCAGGAGGAAGAGGAACGGCGACAGCAGGCATCCCTGCCGAACTCCGGTCTTCACCTCGAAACTTTCGGACAGGTGGCCGGCGTGGGCAATCCTGCAGTTCATGTCCTGGTAGGTGCACCGGATGAGGGAGATGATCTTCTCGGGGACTCCGTAATGCCTCAGCAGCTTCCACAGCATCTCTCTGTCCACACTGTCGAAAGCCTTCTCATAATCTATGAAGTGATGTAGAGGGGGGAGTT
Organism: Conus ventricosus; assembly: GCA_018398815.1. Classification (NCBI taxonomy): domain Eukaryota; kingdom Metazoa; phylum Mollusca; class Gastropoda; order Neogastropoda; family Conidae; genus Conus; species Conus ventricosus. Next base: position 61,061,604 of record CM031616.1, read on the forward strand.
CCACTCCAGCGACTGCTCCACGATGAGGGCGCAGGCTGGCGATCTGGTCGGCACATGATTTGTTCTGCCGGAAGCCTGCCTGCTGGTCTCGGAGCTTGGGGTCGACAGCCTCTTTCATTCTCTCCAGTAGAACCTGTTGAGAACCTTGCCTGGCGTTGACAGGAGCATGATCCCTCGGTAGTTGCTGCAGTCCCTGAGGTCTCCTTTCTTCGGCAGCTTGATGACGATTCCTTCTTTCCACTGAGCCGGTACCTCCTCCTTCTCCCAGATCTTGCTGAAGAGGCTGTATAGCATGTTGACAGCTGTCTCTATGTCTGCTTTGATGGCTTCTGCTGGTATCTCGTCCGGCCCTGCAGCCTTCCCATTTTTCAGAGTCATGATGGCCTTCTTGATCTCTGCCTTTGAGGGTTTGTCACAGCTGATGGGCAGGTCTGTCTCTGCAGGTGGGATGTCTGGTGGTGCATCAGGGGCGGGGGGTCAGCAGCTCCTGAAGTGTTCTGCCCATCGTTTCAGCTGTTCCTTGGTTGTTGTCAGTGGGTTTCCGTTCTTGTCCTTCACTGGCTTGTCTGTCTGCTGGAACTTTCCCGTCAGCTTCTTGGTCACAGGTACAGGTCCTTCAGATTCCCCCGTCCGGCTGCTGCCTCTGCTTGGCTGGCCAGGTCGTCAAAGTAGTCCCTCTTGTCCTTCTTGATGCTCTTCTTTACTTCTCCGTTTGCTGCTGTGTGCTCTTCCTGTGCCTTTGCCCTAGATGCTCTTGTTCGCTCGTGTTCAGTGTAGCTTTCTTCTCTCTCCCTTTTTTCCAACTTGTGGATGGTGTCGGCAGAGATCCATTCTTTGTGCTGGGCCTTCTTCTTGCCAAGGATCTCTTCACATGTGTCATGCCAGAGCTTTTTGCAGTGTTCCACTGTGTCTCGATGTCCGTCTCACTGTCTTCTATCAGCTCTTGTAGCGGCTGGAACCTGTTGGAAAGGCTGATCTGGAATGCTGCTTGTGTGTCCCTGTTCCGGAGCAGTCCGACATTGTACCTTGTACGTGTGTTGTTGGTGTTGGTGAATCTCTTGAGGCGAAGTCTCACTGTTGTTAAAAGAAGGTGGTGGTCTGATGACACGTCAGCACCTCTCATCACTCGTACATCCCGCCATGATCTCCTGAACTTGCGGCTAATGCAGATGTGGTCAATCTGGTTCTCCGTGACATGGTTCGGGGATCTCCATGTGGCCTTGTGGATGCGCTTGTGTGGGAAGATGCTTCCTCCTATCACCAGCTGGTTCAGGCGCACAGGTCTGCAAAACGCTCACCATTCTCATTCATCTGTCCCAGTCCGTGTGTTCCATGATGTCCGCGTAGCCTGTGTTGTCTATTCCAATCTTGGCGTTGAAATCTCCCATCAGTATGGTTATGTCCTTTGCTCCTCTTCTGTCTATGACTGTCTGTAGTTGCTGGTAGAAGTCATTCTTTCTTCTCTTCTTCCGCATCATTGGTGGGAGTATAGCACTGGATGATGTTCAGCCTGTCATTCTTCTTTGTGGTAAACATGGCTGTGATGATGCGGGGTGTTGACAGGTTCCCATCCGATGGTGCCCCCTGTGCCCGCATCAGGGCCACACCCTCAGTGTGGGGGGCTCCATCCTCTGAGTGTCCTGAGTACAGCAGCTGTTCTCCCGATGAAAGTCTCAGCTGTCCTGACTGTAGCCACCTTGTCTCACTCTGTCCTAGCACTCCGATCTTATAGTTTTTCATCTCTCTTGCATCTTGGATGGTTTTTCCTGTTTCGTACATCGTCCTGATGTTCCATGTGGCTACTCTCATCATTGTCCTGGGTGTTAGAAGGGGAGTCGGCCTTGCAGCTTCCTTTCGGCTTTCACTGCACTGCGTCATAAGTCTCCGGGATGGAGACCCTTCCTTGCCCAGGTGAATGCTTTGGTTCATTGTCGTCGATGCTTCTGTAACTCGTCTTTTTTACAGGCAGGGGTTTTTAGCCCTACGCAAACCCCTTTATCCTCGGGGCGAGGTGGTCCTGCCTTAGTCGCCTCTTATGACATGCATGGCAGGGCAGTGGGTCTATTCTATGCCCAACCCACAGGGCAGGGTTTATATTCTGGGTTAGGTTAAAGCTTAGGTCGGAGATCTGCCGGATGACGTTTCAACTTTGGTTCTTGTTGTCAGTTTTACCTACTCATCAATTTCAGCTTACAGATACCGTGATCTTTGTGTTTCGACGAATATGGCGTTCCTTGCATTGACGACCCTGTCCGCAGTGAAGCCTTTTCAAAACTAAACTTAAGACTTTGATTCTGAACACAACAAACTTCAGTGTCAACTATTATCCGTTAAATTAACAGCAGGCTTGACGTCACACGTCGTGATGCAAAAGTAGGAGGTTGTGCGATACTAGGGCAGTTTCTGTCTCTCTTTATTCACACGTTTGAATGTCACGTGGTTTCCCTTCTTATTTCGCTATCGTGTGTTCTTTGATGTGTTTGATTATCATCCACTTTTCAGATACTTGTCTTTTCTTGTCTCTCTCGTTTTCTTTCCTCCTCCCCCCCCCCCCCCCCCCCCCTCCTTTTTCCTTATGTTGTCTTCCTCTTCGTCTTCCTCCTCCGCCTCCTCCTCTTGTGTCGGCAATGCTTCCAATGCATTGAGATCAGCTCCAATTGATCTCTCACACCTGCAACGTCATTGGAAGGGCGGATGCTTTCCTTTATTCGCCACAGAGGTGAATGACATCACCGGAGAGACAGAAGTTCCTTCGTTGATAACTGATACAAACAGCATCATTTAAGACATCCACATTCGTTTCTGTGATGACGAACGCAAATAATGTTTAATGAAGAGTTTGATAATGAAACAAATAACATCAATGGAAAGAAAGAGAGAGAGAGACAGACAGAGAGACAGAGACACAGAGAGAGAGAGACAGAGACAGAGAGAGAGAGAGAAGAGAGAGAGAGAGAGAGAGAGAGAGAGTTTTCAAATTCTTGATAACTGATAGAAATAACATCAATGAAAAGCTAGATATTTCCTTTATTGATACCAATAACATCAACGGAGAATTTGCCCTCTCTCAATAACGGATGCGTGCAATAACAATGGAGAGATAGGACACTCCTTTTCTTGATAACTGATTCAAATAATGTGAATGGAGAGATAGAGAATTTCTGTTCTTGGCAACGAATACAGATGATATCATTAACGAGAAAAACAATGGTTTTTTCTTGGTAGCTGAAACAAATATACAGTGGGAAAAAGATTGAAATCCCTTTTTTTTGAAATTTAAAAAAAACCATTATTAATAAAGATTTAGATTCCTTTCCTTTTTTGATATCTATACACATGATTTTAACGGGAAAAAACAGAGTTTTCTTTCGGGGAAAATAATTTTAAAAAAAAAACAATTGGGGATACTGATCATTTTTTTTCTTCATAACAAGAAAATAACATCAACATTTCGAAGAAAACCCCAATTGGGGAGAAAGAAGTTCCAAATTTATAACGACAGAAAAAAAATTTAAAAAACAGGTGCTTTTTTTTAAATTATAATTCCCCCCCAAACTGGAGATGGCGGGCCCTTTAATTTGGGAGAACAAAAAAAACGGGGGCAAAACAACAAAAACTCTCCCCCCTTTGTTTGGTAAGGGATTTTAAACCTTTGGGCCCGGTTTTATACGGGAGTTCCGCAGGAGGTTCCCGCCTGCGTACGCGGAGAAAAAATTGGGAAAAAACCCTCAGGGTGGGGACAGGAACTTTTTTTTTGGGTGGAAAGGGTTCCAAAAATTTTTTTTTCTCATTAAACACTGAAACAATGGACGCCACAAAAGGGCCCAATTTTTTTTCCATTTTTTTTTTCATCGAAAAGGATGTAACTTTGAGAGAAACGGGGAATTTTTCAATTTTTAGGGGGGGGAAGATTTGGGGGGTTTTTTGATCAACCATCAAAAACTTTTAACTATCTATCTATTTACCCTTTTATTTCCCGTACCTCTTTCCCTTGGGGGTTTTTAAAATTGTTCATTTTGCCGTAAGAGTGGGTTTAACAAAATTACCCTTTTTTCCCCACACATGATTTACGCTGTCTTTTTACGGTACCAGTGGTCCAATATAAACATTTATTCATGTTTTTTAAAGCTTACTAGTTTGCGGAATAGTTCCCTTAAAAGCACACATTCCCCTTGGGCCCTAGCTGTCTACAAAAAGGGAAAATTAAAAAACTGTTTTGGGCCGATTTGTTTATCTTTTCAGCTTTCCCTGGGATTTAAACGTTGTTTAACTTTGGTTTTCACGGGTTCGAAATGACGCGAAATGCGGCGAAAACTACAAAGAAAGGGAAAAAAAAATCCGGGGCCCGGGAATTTTAAAAGGAAAACCACCCGAAACAAAACCCAAAAACAAAAAACCCATGCCTAAGAAAGGCCAATTTTAGACGTGATCCCCTCGCTCTTTTGGGTTTTTTGGGGTTAAAAATTTGGGGCCCTTTCCTGAAAAGACCTAAGAGGGCGAAACGCGTCGGGATTTTTTTGTGGTTTTAATTTGGTTTTGGGGCCTTGGGACCTGGCGGGGTTACGGGTTTTTTTTTTTTTAAAATTCCCTTTTGAAAAATTTTTTCAGTGGGGGGGATCGGTGGGTTTTAAAGTTTTTAGTCAGCAAACCTGGGGGTTGTTTTGTTTTGGGGGTTTTTTTTTTTGGTTTTTTTTGGGGCCGTGGTTTTTCGTTCGATTTAAATTTTTTCTACTGCAAACAAAAATTCCGACTGCACATTCCCAAACCCCCCTAAACTTATTTGTTTGGGGAGGAAAATTTACTGCGGATTAGAATTAGAAAAGAGTTTTTTGTTCAAACCTTTTTGGGGCCCGGGGCCTTTTCTCGTCCTTTGTTGGGGGGTGCTGATGGGAAATGAATTAAACGACAACGTTTGAAATTTAAAACCGGTTTTACTTTAACTTTGGTTTTTGGTGCCATCATTTTATCTATCTATCTGTCGGGGGATCAATTTTGTATCTAGCATTTTTTAGGGCCGGCATCATCCTTGGTTTTCTATCCGGTTTTCATGGGGGCGGGGGGGCTTCTTCCCGTCCACCCATCTACATGCAATTATTGGCCCCCCACAAACCGGGGGCGCGCCCCAAAGCAAAGCACGCTCGCAAGCACACAACACACAACCACACACCCTTTTTTAAACACACGGACCCTCCACTCACCGGCGGGCGTCCTCTCGCCCTTCCCTCTCTCCTTCCCCTTTTCTTTCTCCCCCCACCCCCTCTCCCCTTCCCACCCCCCCCCCCCACTCATGACTTTATTCCCCTCCCCCCCACCACCTCCTCCTACTTGTCGAGGCCCAGGAGGTAAAATTTCAGACCCCCGGAAAAGCCCCCCATCTTTGTGGGCGTCCCCACATGGCGCGGGGGGCCGTGGGCTGGGGGGGTCCCGTGTTGCCCCTCGGGCCCCAGGGAAACCTTCACCACTCCCGTGACGGCTTCCCCATGAGGGAGCTGGCGGGCCGGGGAAACCCTTTTTTCCAAACCGCTCCGGCTTTTTTCCCGGGAAAATGCCGGGGAAACCCCCAACAGGTTTTCCCTACGGGGCCGGGGCCCACTTGGGGGTTGTGGGGGTGACCCGGGCAGGATCCGGGGGGGGGGGGGGGGTGTGGGTGTGTTTGTGTGTGGGTGGGTGTGACAGTCCCGGAACATTTTGTGACAGTCCCGGTTTAGGGGGTGTGAAGTCAGAATCATTTGTTGGCAGTCGGATCGTTGGTTCGTGACAGTCCGGTTCCCTTGTGTACGTGGGCCCGGGCCCGGATTTGGTTTTGTACGTGACAGTTCCGTTTCGTTTTTGTACTGACAGTCAGGATCGTTTTTGGGGGGGCAGTCAGGGTCACTGTATACTGACAGTCAGGTTTGTTGGGGAACGTGGACAGTCAGGGCATTTTGTACCCTGACAGGCCCGGTCGGGTGACAAATCAGGATCACGGGAAAACGGGACAGTCGGGTCGTTGTGTTTTGGACAGCCGGTTTACTGGTACCCTGGGCGGCAGGATCAATTGGGGGGGGGAAAAATCAAAGGGGTTGGGGGGCCGGGAGCACTGTTAAAGTGACAGTCGGTTTGGGTTTTAAGGGGACAGTCGACTTTTTGTTTCGTGACAGGAGGATCGTTTGGTGGGCAAATCAAAAGGGGCACGGGATACGTGAAAAGTCCGGGGTCGTTTTTTGTACGGGGACAGGCCGGGAACGGGGTGTTTCGTGACGGTCAGGTCTTGTGGTTTGTGACAGCGTCGTTGTGGTACGGGACAGTCGGGTTTACGGTGTTCTGACATCCAGGATCCGGGTAAAGGGACAGCAGGGTCATTTTTGTTTGTACACAGGATCCCTTGTGTACGTGACCGTTTAGGATCGGTTTTGGGGAAGGGGGGCGGCCGGGGCATTTTGGACGTGGACAGTCGGGGCGGGGTGGGCAGGGCGTCCGGATCGTTTGTACGTGGACAGTCGGATCGGTTTTTGGGACTTTGGGCAGGCTGGAAACGTTTTTTTCGTGGACAACCCCGGATCGGGGTGTACGGAAAAAACTCAGGAACTTGTGTGGACAGTCAAAGGGTCGTTTTTGGGAAAGTGACAGTCAGGATCGTTGTGTACGGGGGAGTCAGGACGTTGTGTACGTGACATCCCGGATCGGGGGGTTTTTTTGGGGGAAAACCCCCGTCCGGATTGTTGGTACGTGGACAGTCAGGGTCGGGTTGGGGGTACGTGGAAAAGGCCGGGTTCCCGGGGGGGGACGGGAAAAGTCCCGGATCGTTTTTTGCACGTGGGCATCAGGACGTTGGGGTTACGGGAGGGCAAGATCTTTTTGGGGACGTGACAGGCGGACGTTTTTGTACGGGCCCGTCAGGGGTCACGGGAGGGATGAAAAAACAGGAACGGTTTTGTAGGGGCAGTCAGGGTCGGGGTTTTTTGGTGGTCAGTCCCGGATCGTTGGGGGTTTGTGTCAGGCCCGGGGGCATTGTTTACGTGGACAGTCCAGGATCATTGGTAAAATGGGAAAGTCCAGGAAACGGTTTTTGGGGGGACGGTCAGGTCGGTTTTGGGGCGGGATCAGGACGGTTTTTGACGTGGAAAAGTCAGGAAACCCTTTTTGTACGTGGACAGGCAGGACGTTGGGTAAGGAAAACCGGGATCAGGGGGTAAATACAGGCCCGGGGCGTTGTTTTTGTGACAGTCAGGATCTTTTTTACGTGGACAGCAGGGGGCGTTTTGGAGTGACACCAGGATCGGTTTTGGGCCCGGGCACTCAGGACGGTTTTGTACAATCAGGATCCTGGAAAAGGGGAAAGGGCCCGGATTTCAGTTGTGGGCGGGCAGTCCCCGGGTCATTTTGGGACGGGCAGTCAGGAAACGGGGGTGAAAGGCGGACACGGGATACGGCAGCAGGTTCGTTGTGAACTTTGGGCAGGGCGATCATTTTGTACTGACCGGCGGGCGTTGGTGACAGTCAGGACCTGTATTACCCCGGGCAGTCCGGGTCGTTGTGGACGTGCAGTCAACGTTTTGGAGTGACGGTCGGTCATTTTGGGGCGGGACCGTCGGATCGTTGTGACTGACAGTCAGGATCAAAGGGTAACGGACAGTCCCGGACACGGGTACGGACCGTCAGGGGGCGTTTTGGGAAAGGGAAATCCAGGAACGTTTTTACTGACACTCAGGGTCTTTTGTACAATCAGGGTCACTGTAATTGACAGCAGGATCAATTTTTACGGGACAGTCAGGGGCAGGGGGTACTGGCAGGCCGGATCGTTTTGTTCGTGACAGGCAGGATCACCGGAAGGCCGGGGACAGGGCAGGGTCGTTGTGTGACAGCGGATCCGTAACGTGGGCAGTCCCGGTTTGGGTTTTGGGGAAAGGGCAGCAGGAACTTTTTTACGTGACAGCAGGTCATTGTATGTGACAGTCAGGTCGGGTTTGTGGGTACGGGGCAAAAACACTGTATAAAGGGAGTCAGGATCATTTTGGGGTGGGAAGGGGGGATGAGGGGTGCGTGCGGGCGGTTTGGGGGGGGTTTTTGGGAATGGGGGTGTGGGGGTGGGTGTGGGGGGGGTGTGGGGGTGTGTGTGGGGGACAGCATTAAGTTGGGCCGGGTTGGGGGCAGGCAGGGTTATTGGGTGGGTGATTTCCAAAAAGATCACGGGTTGGGTTTTTTCCGGTTAGGGGGTGGCCTTTTGGCAGGATGATTGGGGTGGAAAAGGCTGTTTTCAGGGGTTTTGGGTAGCAGGTTATTTTAGTGGGTTTATTTCGGTTTAAAGATAGGGGGGGGTGGTGGGGTTGTGTGGTGTGGGGGTGGGTGGGTGTGTGTGGTGTTGGGGGTGTGCGCTCGGGGTTTTGGGGTGGGGGGTGGGGGGTGTGTGTGTGGGTTACAGATGCGGGGGGGACCCCCGGTCCACAGGGGGGGGTCCCCGGACAAACACGGAATTCATGAATTCAAGTTTCCCCACGGGTTTGGGGTTTTGTCGGAACACTTTTCAACCCCCCCCCCCCCCTCCTCCTCCCCCCCCCCCCCCCCGGGACCCCGCCCGCTTTTCCCTTCCCCCTTCCCCCATTTTTTTCACCTTTCCCTCCATCCATGCATCCATCCTTTAACCCATCCATTTATTTCCCCCACCTTTCCCTCCACCCCATTTTCTTTTTCCCTCCCCACCCATCCATCCCATTCATCCATCCTTCCCCCCCCATTTATTCACCCTCCACCCCCTTCATCCAAACCCCCTCAACCCCTTTCCCTTTAAATCCATTTCCCTCCCCATTCACCATCCACCCTCAACCCCCCCCACCTCCACCCACCACCCTTTTTTTTCCTTTTACCCTTTTATCCTTTCCCCCATCCTTTTACCCCCCTTTCCCCCTGCCACCCCCTCCTGCCATCCATTTTATCCCCCATCCCACCTTTTCCCTCCATTCCTCCACCCACCTTTCCCCATCCATCCGTTCACCCCATTCCACACCCTTCCTTTACGGGTCGTGTGAAGGGTGGTGAGTTTTGGGGGGGGAATTTACCCCTTTCCGGGGGGTTCCGGGGCCCGTGTACAGACTTTTTTGGGGAGTAGGCCGGGCTTTGGGGTTGGGGGGCGGGGGCCCGGGGGAAATTTTTTTTGCGTGAAAAAATGGTTTAAATGGCGCGTCCCCCTTTTCCAACTTTTGCCCAGGGGTGTCGGCCCCCCTGTCACTGAATTGGGGAGATGGGAACGTCCTTTTCTCGGCTGTTGCCGGCTCTCTGGCCCGTCCCCTCTCTCTCTCCCTATAAAAATATATCTATCCCATATAATATATAATATATAAAATATATAATATTTTAATAATTATTAATATTAAAAATCCCGATTAAAAAGCCAACTTTAGGGTACTAAAAAAGCTGAAAAACCCAAAAAAGGGGGCGACCTTTCCAGTTTAAAATAAGGGGGTTTTAAAAAAAAAAAAAAAACCCCAAGGGGGGTTTTGAGCCGGGGCTCCCCTGCCGACAACCCCCCCACACAACACCACACACACACACACAACACACACATATATATATATGTATATAATTGTATATATATTTTTAAATATATATTTATTGTTATATTTTACATTTTTAGTATATAAAGTACATATTGTAAAGTACATATATGTAAATATGGGAAACTTTTATTTATTTACGTACAAAAATGTAATACGGACATATTTGTATAATATGGATTTTTAGGATTAAAATATGGAGGGATATATGTATATTGTATTATATATGTATGTTTTTAGTATTATATAAAGTATTATATATGGGTTTTATATAGGAAGTTTTAAAATGTATGTATATATGGATGTATATAGGGATAATATAAAATAAAGTAATTTGTAAAATATAGGGAAATTTTATATATATAAAAATATTATATATATAAAATATGTTAAAAAATATATGGGGTTAGTATTAAAGATATAGGGAAATAAAATATTTGGGGGGGAAGATAGGTCCCTCCTCGCTCTCTCGCTCCTCTCTCCCCCCCCCCCAAGCTTTTGGTGAATCAAGAAGGGGAAAAAAACCTGGGTACCAGGGTTTTGACAACCATTGGGGGGGTGGTTTAGGACGGCTTTCCACGACTGTAAACGAACCAGCGACAAGAAAATTCCCTAGGCTATAAAGGGAAAAAGAGTGAACCGCCCTTTTTTTTGCTGGGCCGGGGGCCCGGGCCCCACATGGGGAGGGGGTTTGGGGAATTTCCTCGAGCTTGAGCGCACGCGCGCCGCAAAACACACACACACACACACACACACACCACACACACACAAAACACACCACAACACGCACGGGACAAAAGACAAAACCCAGACGCACATCCACAACCCCCCGCACAAGCACGCCCGCACCAACAGACCCCACACAGAGACGCACATCCCCACTACACACACAAAACACACACACACGCACATGCAACCACGCACGCGGGGGCGCACCACCACGCCACGCCGCGCACACCAAAACCACAAACCACACACCAACACAAAACCACACACACACCCCACCAAACACCCCACACACACACATTTACCTTTTCTTAAACACAATTTTTTGGGGAAAAGGGGGGTAAATTTTAAGAACAACAAAAACACACAGACGCCCCCACACCTCACACACACCCCACCCCACCACCACCACACCCACCACCCACAACCTCTGTGAGGCAAAAAAACCCTACTGTTTTACATTTCGAAAACAAAACTCGGGGGAAAAAATTTTTTTGGTGGGTAAATGTTTGGACCTGTTTACCTGCCGAAGTGCCCGAGGTAGAAAAACCAAAAAACAAAAACAAACCCCACACACCAAACCACCCCCACTTTCAAATAAATTTTTTTTGAAACCTGGCCAGGGGCACAGGGATCCCCTTTAGTCCCCGCTGCGACTTGGCAGGAGGAAAAGTAACCTTTCCCCGGGGCCGGGGGTTTCCCCCTTGGGTCCCTTTGCCGGGGTTTTTGACGGGGCCCCAGAACAAAGGGGGACACTTTTTGGCCAGGGGGTTTTTGGTCGTCTTCTTCCCCCCCGAGTGGGGCCCCAGGTTTCCGGCTTGGTCCTGAATGATGATGTTTAGATGAGACATGGGGGACGAAACATGTTTATGACATCAATTTAAACAAAGGGCGTCAGAAACTAATGATCGGATCAAGGTGGGGGAAAAGGTGGGTTTACGATGAATGGAAGTCAGGGCGCCGGGCATTTAGGGCTTTTTCGGGCCTTTTAAAAGGGGGGTTCCTGGTTTGTTCCCTCGTTTGGGTTGTCAAAGGGGTTTTTTTTTGGGGTTTTTTTTAAAACAGGGTTTTTACCGGTTTACGTCCCCCACCCTCCTCCTTCTTTTCCTCCTCCTCTCCTCCGCCCTCCCCTTCTCAAGGGCAAATTTTGGGCGGCACCGTCTGGGCTCGTCCCCGGGCCGACCGGGCTGCTGTCGGGGGCGGTGCATGGGGAGCGGGGCCCCCTTCGCCCCGGGAAACGCTTCGGGGGGGACTTTTTCGTTCGCCCAAAGGGGTCCACGGGGTGCCCCCGGCAGTGCCACCAACGCCCGGGAAAGGGAAACAACAAGGGCTGCCCCTCCCTCCATTCCCCCAAATGAGGGCCCCCCCCCCCCCCCCCCAACCCACCCCCCCCCCCCCCTTTCCCCCACATCCCCCCCCCCGCCTTTCCCCCTACCACCCCCAATTTTCCCCCATCTGTCAAATCCACCGACCAGAAAACCCTCAGCCCCCCCATTCATGATCCACCCCCCTCCACCCATCCACCCATCTAATTTATTTTTATTTATTTTTTTTTTTTTTTTGCGTCCCAAACTTTTGGGCCCCCTCGGGGCAGTTTCAAAAGCACGCAGCCCCCTTCCGACACTCCGTCCCACCCCCAGCCAAAGCCCGTCCCCGGCCCGCCCCCCCCGGGCCCGGGAATTTTTTCCGGGGGGGGTCAAGTCAGTCGTCCCCAAAAGGCAACCCGCCGGGGAGAAAACCGCACTGCTGCCCATTTACTTTGGTGGGGTTCGTGGCCGGGCTTTCGGGGGGTTCTAACATTCGCAGGGGGGCCCCCCACCCCACTAAACCCCCTACGGGCGCAACCCAAATTTCTTGGGCCCCGGAGCCGGCGTGATTTAGCTCTCCCCCGGGGGTGTCACCCGTCCCCTCCCCAAAGACACCCCTAGGGGTTTGCTGTTTTGGGGGTCCCCGGGCGGAATCAGTCCAAGGGCCCCAGAAAGTGGGGAAAAGGGAAAATTTAAAACTGGAAAGGGCTCAGGGAGCAAAGGAATGAAGGGCCCCCAAATTTTAGACGTTTTTTTAGGGTGTCGATGAGAAGGGGGATGATGATGAGGAGGGGACGGATTTCCACCGGGCTGAGACTGGATTCAGGGGGGAAATCTACGCTTTCCTTTTGTAATATAAACCCGACGGGCCAAAACCGGGCCCAGAGGGTAAAAGACACCTGCCCGTGTTTGGGGCGGAAAGTTAGCAAAACTCCAGAACGCATCCAAAAGTGGAAGAAAATCGACCCGTGTGGTCCCATCCTTTTCCCCCTGAGCCCCGGGTTTGCAAACTCAACCTGGGGAGGGGCCGGGCCGGGGGAAAAAAAATCCCAAAATGCTCGGAGGGAAAACGAAACCCCCCCACCCCCCACCGGAGTCCGCGACGCAACCCCCTTTGCCACGGCGGCGGTCCCATAATCATCGCCCCCCCTCCCCCCCCGCCTTCGCGGCCGGTCTTCACCCTCCAAACCTCCCTTCCATCCACCCTCCTTTCCCCCTCCCCCCACTCCCCCCCCTGTTTCTCACAACCGCCCTTTGGCTCGGCCCCCTCCATCTTTTTACCTGGCTTTCCCTTTTTTTTTCCCCCTTCCCCGGGCCCCTCCACACCCCGGTTTATCCATCCGGTTTTATTGGGGGATCTATTTTCACTTATGTTTCCCCCAGTTTTTTTTACTACTAACCTTTTTTTTTTCCCCTTTTAAATTTTTTGTTTCCTTTTTTTGGGATTTTTTCGGGGTCCTCTTTTGTAATTTCCCCCAAACCCTTTATTATCCACCGGCCGTCCCTTTTAATTTTTGGTCCATCTTCCATCCGTTCTAAATTCATCCACGAAATACCCGATCCCTTTAGAGCACTTTGGTTTTCCATCCATCCTTCCCTTTCCTTTGCCCTTTCCCTCCATCCGTCCCCTTTCCCCCAACCGTCCCTTTCCTTTCCCCCGGGCCGTCCATCCAATTTATCGTTTTTGGTTTTTCACTTTTAGGACGGGAAAGAAGGGTGATGATATGAGGGTGGGGGCCCGGGGGCGGGGCACCCCCTGACGATGATGGGGAGATGCGGGGTTGATTTTGGGTGATGTTGTTTGGGGGGCCTGGCCGGCCCACTGATGAAATTTTGGGACATGGGGGATAACAGCAAGGAAATTTGGGGGCAGCAGCAGCGCAAAATGACAGGGGTTAAATTTGACGGAAGTGGAACCCTATGTTATTACCATGCGCGCACCGGCCACTTGGCACTTTTGGGCAGATCCCCGTGTAGTAGCGTTGGGGAACCTGCCCTGGCCTGCCCCCCCCCCTTTAAACGGCCGTGGGGGCAGGGATAGAAAGGCCAGCCCCCGTTTTTGTCCTTTTCAGGAGGGGCCACGTTCTGTGCCGGGGTGCGGCCCTTTCCGGGGGACAAAGCCACCAGCCCCCTGCGGACCTTCAGCGGCAAAAGCCGGGGTGCCCAACATCAGTACGGGCCCCCCGGGCAACAGGCGCCAGGGGGGGGGCCCACACCCCCCAGGGGGGGGGTGCCCCCGGACGGGCCCGTCTCCCCCAGTCCCCCCCTTCCCCCCCCCCGTCCCCGGGGCCCCCCAGGGGGGGGAAGGGGGAAACCCGTAGGGGTTTTGGACAAACCCCATGCTGACCCAAACGCCCCGTGGCGTGCGCGCAAAAAAGGGGCAGACACGTTTTACACGCGCGCTGGGGGCGCGCGCGCACACACCCCCTCTCAACAAACAGGCACGCAGGCAAAACACACAGAAAATATGGGGTAAATAAATCACATATGAAAATTTTTTTTTACATTAAAAGTGGACAAAACACACACGCACGCCAAAAAATATATATATATATATAATTTTATAATTTTATAATATATATATAATAAATATTATTTTATAATAAAAGCACGAGCGCGCGATACCCCACACACGCACAAAAACGAACCCATAGTCCCCCGCCCCCTCACGCCCCCGCGCACAACAACGGGGACCCCACACACAAACCCCCCACACACCCCACACACACGCACCAGGGACTTCCCCGAGGGTTAAGAGATTTAACGTGGGAAAATTTTTTTTATTTTAAAATACAGCTAGAAAAACACATTTAAAACAAAATCAAAATTAAAACAGATTTCGACTTTTTCAAAAAGAGCAAAGGCTATTTAAATATAGCAACTTATACATCAAAAATAATTTTCAATTTTGGGGGTTTCTTTTTTAAAAAGAGACTTTTTTCCTCCCCGCCCCCTTTTTTCCCCATTCCCCCTGGGAAAATTAAAAAAGCTCAATTTTATTTTTGGGTCACACCAAAATAAAGAACGAAAATACAATAGGGTTAACATTTTACTAAGTTTTCATATTTACGAAATTTTAATACCCTAACCCAAAAAATATTACACGAAGGGGTTTCCTTTTAAAAGGGAAGCAAACAGGGTTTTCATTTTTAAAACCCTGACTGAAAGGGGGAGAAATTTTTTTTACAAATTTGGAAAGTAAAAAACCTATTTACAGCTGTTAAACAAACAACACCAGGCTTTGGGGAAATTTCCTTTTAAAAAATTTTCCCCCCCCAAAAAGGGGGTTTTTAGGCCTGTTTTGTGTAATTTTAAAACGTCCTTCAGGGGAAAAAAAGATTTTCACGCTTCTAGGCCTGAACCATTATTTATAAACTTTTGGCCCACATGCGTAGGGGAAGGGGGCCCCCCAACTATCCTTTGGGGGGGGGCCCTTTACCGGCCTTTATTACAACGATTAAAGTAGACAGGGCAGCTAAGCGGGACAAAACTATCTGTGGTTCTGAAACCTTTAAATACCCTTTTCGGTTCATGAAGGGAGGGGGTAATTTTTTTAAAACAATTTTGAAAAATTTTTAAAGATAAAGATTTGAACCCTGAAAAACAAAATCAGGCCCGAATTTTTTTTATTTTAAAAAAATTCAACATAAATTTTAAAAAAAAAAATAACCCTTTTTTTGATGTATAGGTGGAAACTTGATGCTTTTTTAAAAAAAAATTGTTAAAAAAAAGGGTTTTTTGTTAAAAAAAAAATAACACGGGGGCATATTGTTACCTTGGGCCAACATGGGAAAAAAAATTTCCAGTGTTGAGGGGAAAATTGTGGCCCCAAAACCCTCGGGGGTCACCGGGGCCCAAAATGATTTTTTTTTAAAGCTTGGAGCGCCCCATTGGGGAAAATTTTACAGTTCCTTTTTTGGGAGGGAAGATGGAAAAAGGGACAAAAACAAAAGGGGACAAGGACTGGGGAAAGGTAAAGGTTTTGGGGCCTTGGGGGTTGTTAATTTGGGGGTTTTGGGAAAATTTTAGCTTTATTTCCCCTTTTAAATTTATATTTTAAAAATTTCAGTGTTTTGGGAATTAAGATTATTATTCATATAAACACTCATATAAGCCACACCTGCCACACAAAATTCTCGCTACAAAAAGCCGAGCACCACACATGCGCACATACGTTTTGCGCACAAACGCTCTTTCTTTTTCCCCTCTCTCCCCTTTCGCACGATTTTTTTTCCCCCCTCCCCAAAATCACGATTAAAGGGGGGGACGGAAAATGAATCGCAAAACCCCCCGCCAAATATATCACAGACACCACAAATATATGCACAGACCGCCGCGCACGCGCACCCCACCACCGGCGCGCGCGCGCCGGGGGCACCCCGCACGCGCACGCAAAAAAACCAAACGAAATGGGGTTTGGGGGGGTTTTTTCAAATGGGTTTTTTGTCCATTTTTCTTTATGTTTCAAAATGATTTTCAACGGGTTTACGGGAAACCCGGGACATGAAGGAGGGGAGGAGGGGGGGGGGACAAATAAATCAACGAAGACAAAAATGCGGTCTACAGTAGGAACACTGCAACACAAAAAAAGCGTGAAAAAAAGGGTTTAAGTAGATTTGTTTGGGGGGGGGGGGGGGGGGGCTGCTGAAAAATTTTTGGCAAATTTTAATATAGTTAACAAAAGGACCGGGCCCCCAGCATCTCTGTCTGTCCCCCTCCACCCCTTCAACCCCTCCCCCCCCCCCCTTCCCCTTTTTGGGCTTTTTTCCCCTTCCCCCTTTTTCCTTTTTCCCCCGTCTTTTCCCCCTTTTCCCCCCCTCCCCCCTTTTCCCCTTTCCCCCCCCCTCCCCCTCCCTCCCCTCCCCCCCCTTCCCCCCCCCCTCCCCCCCCTTAAACCCCTTTTCCCTCCCTGCCCTCCCCCCCTCCTCTCTCCCCCCCCTCCCCCCCAACTCCCCCCCTCCCGCCCCCCCCCTAACCCATCCCTCCCCCTTCCTCCTCCCCCTCCCCCGCCCACCCCTCCCCCCCGGGCCCCCCCGCCCCCCCCCCCCCTCCCCCCTGCCCTTTTCCCCCGGGCTATTTTTCCCCCCCCCACCCCCCCCCCTCCGGGGCCCTCCCTCCCCCCAAAACCCCCCCTCCGGCTTTTTCCCTCCCCCCCCCTTTTTCCCTCCCTTTTCCCCCCCTCCCCCCCCCTTCTCTCCCTCCCCGGCCCCCCGCTTTTCCCCCCCCTTTTCCCCCCCCCCCCCCTACCTCCCTGCCCCTTCCCCCCGTTTTTTCTTTCCCCCCCCCACCTCCCTCCCCCCCCGCCCCGCTCTTTTTCCCCTCCCCCTCCCTTCCCCCCTCCCCCCCCCCCGCTCCCCCCCCCTAAACCTTCCCCGTCCCGCCCCCCCTCCCCCCGCCCCCCCTCCCCCCCCCCTCCCCGCCCCGTCTCTCCCCTCCCCTTTTCTCCCCCCCTTCCCCCTCCCCCACTCACCCCCCCCCTACCCCACTTTCCCCCCCCCTTCCCCCCTCCCCCCCCCGACCCTCCCCCTCCCCCCACCTTCCCCGCCCTCCCCTCCCTCCCCCTACCCACTCCCACCCCCCCCTCCCTTTACTCCCTCCCCTCCCTCTCCCCCCCCCTCCCGCCTCCCTCCCCCCCGCCCCCTCCCCGGCCCCCCACCCACCTCCCTCCCCCCCCCCCTCTCTCCCCGCCCCCACCCTCCTTCCCGCCCCCCCCTCCCCTTTCCCCCCCTCCCCCTCCCCCTCCCCCCCCCCTCCCCCGCCCCTTTACCCCCCCCCCCCTCCCCCACCCCCTCTCTTCCCCCCCTTTCCCCCCCTCCCCCTCCCTTTTCCCCCCCCTCCCCCCCCGCCCCCCTCCTGGGCCCCCCCCCCTCCCCCCCACCCCTCTCCCCCCCCCCCATTTTTAAAGCCCTCCCCCCTTTCCCTCACCCCCCTCCCCCGTCCCCCTCCCTCCCCCCCCCCCCCCTTCCCCGGGCCTTTGCCCCCTCCCCCCCCCCTCAATTCCCCCCTCCCCCTCTCCCCCCCCCCCCCTTACCCCCCCCCTCCCCCTCCCCTCCCCACCCCCCCCCAAACCTCACTTTTTCCCGCCCCCCCTCCCCTCCCCCTCCCCCCCTTTCCCCCCCCCCTCCTTTCCCCCCCCACCTCACCCCCTCCCGCCCTTCCCCTCCCTCTTTTTCCCTCTTTTCCCCCCCCACCTAACCTCCCCCCCCTTTTTTATTCCCTGGGGTTTCTTTTCTCCTCTTTTTTCCCCCCCCCTATCCAAAATTCTTTCTTTTCAAAGGGGTTTTCCTGTTCCCCCAAGGTTTTTTTTTCCCCCCCCCCCTTTTTTTTTCCCTTTTCCCTCCCCCTTTAAAAATATTTTTCGGGAACCCCCCCCCCCCCCCCCTCCCCCCTCCCCCCCTCCCCCCCCTCCCTCCCCCTCCTCCCCCCCCTCCCTTCCCTCCCCCCCCCCCCCCCCCCCCCCCCCCTGGTCTCCGGGCCCCCCCCCCCCCTTCTTTTCCCTTTCCCCCCCCCTCCCCCTAACCTATCCCTATCCCTTTTTTAAAACGGGCCTTTTCCCCCTCTCCCCGCCGGCTCCCCCTTTTTCCCTCCCCCTCCCCTCTCCCCCCTGTTTTTTTTTTTTCCCCCCCCTACCTCCCCCTCCCCCCCCTCCCTCCCCCCCCCCTCCCCTCCCCGTCTCTCCCTCCCCCCCCCTGTTTTCTCCCTTTTTCCCCCACCTTTTCCCTCCCCCCCCCCTCCCCCCCTCCCCCCCCTTCCCCCGCCCCCTCTTCCCCCCCTCCCCCCCTTCCCCCCGTCTCTCCCTCCCCCCTTTTTCCCCTCCCCTACCCCCACCCCTCCCCGTCCCCCCCACCCTGCCCTCCCCAACCAAACCCCCCCCCCTACCCCCTCCCCCTACCCCCCCCCCCCTTTCCCCCCACCTCCCCCCCCTTACTCCCCCCCCCCTTCCCCCCTCCCTCCCCCCCACCTCCCCCTCCCCCCTTCCCCCGCTCCTTCCCCCCCCCCTCCCCCCCCCCCCCCCCCCTCCCTTCCCCCCCCCCCTACCCCCCCTTTGTTGGGGGGGGGTGGGGGGATTTTGGGGGTTTTTTTTTTCCGGGGGGGGGGGAAAGGGGGGTTTAAAAGGAGGGGGGGGGGGGGGGGGGGAAAAGGGGGGGCAGGGGGAAAGGGGAAAAACTTTTTTTTAGGGAAAGGGGGAAGAAAAAAAAAAAAAATTCAAAAACCCCAAAAAAAAAAAGGGTCCCCCCCCTTCCCTCCCCCTCTCTCCCTCCCTCCCTCCTCCCCCCCCCCCCCCCACCCCCCCCTCCCCCTTCTCCCCTCCCCTTTCCCCCCCTCCCCCCTCTTTTCCCCCCCCCCTACCTCTCCCCCCCTTCCCCGCCCTTTTCCCCCCCTCCCCCCCTTTCCCCCCCCTCCCTGTCCTTTTCCCCCCCCTCCCCCCTCTCCCCCCCTCCCTTTCTCTCACCTTTCCCCCCCCCCCCCTCCTCAAAAACTAAAACCCCCTTGTTTGCATTTCCCCCCTTCCCCCGCCCCCCTTTCTTTCCCCCCCCCCTTTTTCCTTCTCTCCCCCCCTCTCCCCCTCCCTCCCCCCTTCCCCTGCCTTTCCCCCCCCCCTCCCCCCCGGCGGGCTTTTTCCCGCCCTCCTCCCCTTTTTTCCCCCCCCCCTCCCCTCCCCTCCCTGTTTTCCGCTCCCTCCCCCTCCCCTCCCCCCTAAAACCCCCCCCCTCCCCCCCTCCCCCTTTCCCGCCCCCCTCTTTTTTCCCCTTCCCCCCCCCTGTCTCTTTCCTGTCCTTTTTTTCTTTTTTCCCCCCCCCAAACCCCCCCCCCCCTTCCCCCCCCCTTCCCCCTTCCCCCCCCCTCCCCTCCCCCCACCTCCCTTTCCCCCCTTTCCCCCCCCTTCTCCCCCCGCCCCGTTCTCTTTTTCTTTTCCCCCTCCCCCCCCCCCCCCCTGGCCCTCCCTTTTCCCCTCCCTCCCCCCCCCCCCCCCCCCTCCCCCTACCCCTCCCTCCCCCCCCCCTTTTCTCTTCCCCCCCTCCCCCCCCCCCCCCTGTCCTTAACCCCCTCCCACCCTAACCCCTCCCCACCCCCCCCCCAAACCCCCTTTTACCCCCCGCCCTCCCCCCCCTACCCCTTCTTCCTTCCCCCCCCCCCTGGCCAAAACCCCCCCTAACCCCCCACTCGGGCTCCCTACCCCCCCCCCCCTCACTTGGGCCCTTCCCCAAAAACCCCCCCCCTGCCCTCTTTTTTCCCCCGCCCCCCCTTCCCCTTCCCTCCCCTAACCCCCCTTTCCCCCCCCCCCTTACCTCCCCCGTTCCCTAGCCCCTTTCCCCTCCCCCCCCCCACCCCCCCCCTCCCCCGGGCCGGGGGGGAAGGGGGGGGGAGGAGGGAGGGAGGAGGACCCACTGGTGGCCGGGGGGAGGGGGACGGGGGGAGGGAGGGAACCCGGTGCCCCCTTATACCCCTCCCCTCCCCCCCCCACCCCAAAGGGTTTTTAGGGGGGGGGGGGGGGGCGCCCTAGGGGAGGGGGGGGGAGGGGGAGAGGGGGAGGGAACGGGGGAGGGAGGTTGGGGGGGGGGAAGGGGGGGGGAAAAGGGAGGGAAGGCCAGAAGGGAGGGAAGGGTTGGGGGAGGAGGTTCCCCTTTCCCCCCTTTTTTTTTTGTTTTTTTATCCCCTCCCCCCCCTTTTTCTCTTTAAAATTTTTTCCTTCCTTTCCCCCTTCCCCCCGGGTTCCGGGGGGGGGGGAAAAAACCCCCCCCCCCCCTCCCCGTCGCCAAAATAAAAACACAAAAAAAAGTTCAAAAACCCCCAAACCCTCCCCCCGCCCTGGGGGGGGGGGTTTTTAAATTCAAAAACCCCACCCTTCCCCCTTTCTTTTTTCCTTTTTTTTCCCCGGTTTTTTTAACCCATTTTTAAAAAAAATTCCCCCCCCCACCTTTTTCCTTATTTTCTCCCTTTCCCCGCAAATGTCTTTTCTTCCCCCCCTTCCTCCCCGTTTGGTTTTTTTCTTTCCCCCTTTTTCTCCCTTTCCCTTGTTTTCCCCAAAACCCCCCTTAAAAAAACTTTCCCCCAAAAAAATCCCCCCCTACAAAACCTTCTTTCCCCTTTTCCCTCCCCTTTAAACCCCCGGGGTTCCCCTCCTTTTCACTCAACCCCCCCCCTCCTCCCCCCCCTTCTTCATTCAAAAACCCCGGGTTTCCCTTTTCCCCCCCACCCCCCCCAAAACCCCCAAATCCACCCCAAAAACCCCCCCCCCCGCCGCCCCCCCCCCCCCTCCCCCCCCGCCCCCCCCTTCCCCCCCTCCCCCCTTCCCCCCCTTTTTTTCCCCCGGGTCTTTTCTCCCCTTCCTCCCTTCCCCCCCTAGCCCCCCCCCCCTTCTCTCTTTACCGCCCCCCTCCCTCCGCCCCCCCGCCCCCCTCTCTTGTTTCCTTTCCCCCCCTTGTTTTCCCCCCCATCCTCCCCCCCCCTTTCCCCCCCTGTCTTCATTCCCCCCGGGGCTTCCCAAAATTTCTCCCCCCGCCTCCCTCCACCCTTTTCCCCCCCCCTGGGGGGTTTTTCCCCCCCGGGGTTGGGGTCCCCCCCCTCTTTATTTTTTTTGTTTTTGTTGTTTTTTTTTGGGGTATTAATTTTGTTTTTTTTTTTTTGGGCTGATGTAATATAATGTATGTATATATTATATATATGTATGATATATGTATTGTATATGTATAGTATAAATGTATTATATATGTATGTATATATGAGTATAAGTATAAGTATATATATATATATGTATATATGTATGTATATATGTATGTATATATATATATATATGTATATATATATATATGTATATATATATATAGTATATATATATATATGTATATATATATATATATATGTGTGTATATATATGCCCTCTCTCTCTCTCTCTCTCTCTCTCTCTCTTATTCAAGCTTATGGGTGAATCAAGAAGGGAATAAAACCGTGGCTATCCAGGTATCGACAGCCCATTGTGAGGTGTTCAGGATCGGCTTTCCATCGATCTGTAATCGAACCTAGCGACAAGAATTACCCTAGGGCTATAAGGAAGAAGAGTGTAGCGTCCCTTTGTTTTGCTGCCGGTGTCGGTTCCACACATGTGTAGGCAGTTGGAGAAATGCCATCGAGCTTGAGCGCACGCGCGCTCGCACACACACACACACACACACACACACACACACACACACACACACACACACACCACACAAGCACGCACGCACACAGACACACACACAGACGCACATCACACACACACACGCACAAGCACGCACGCACACAGACACACACAGAGACGCACATCACACATACACACACACACACACACACACGCACATGCATACGCACGCACGCGGGCGCCACTCACGCACGCACGCACGCGCACACACACACACACACACACACACACACACACACACACACACACACACACACACACACACACACACACACATTCACCTTTTCTAATATCACATTTAGTGAAAAGGCGTTAAATTGAAGAACAACAACAACACACAGACGCACACACACACACACACACACACACACACACACACACACACACACACACACACACACACACACACTCTGTGAGTCAACGAACCCTACTGTTCACATTTCGAAAACAACACTCGGCGGAAATATTCATGGTGCGTACTGTTATTTACACTAGTTTACACTGCCGAAGAGCTCCGAGGTAGAAAAAACAACAACAACAACAACCACACACACACACACACACACACACACACAAACAAATAATTATTCTGAAGCTCTGTCCAGGACATCAGTTACTCCCCTTTAGTCCTGCTGCGACTTGTCATGCGAGTAAAAGTAACCTCCCTTTGGACACTTGTGTTGCCTCCCTTGGATCTCCTTCGCTCTGTTTGTGACGGCCTCCAGAACAAAGGGACACACTTTAGTCCATGTTTGTGATGACGTCTTCTTCCCTGAGAGTGACGCAGGTTCCGGCTTGGTCCTGAATGATGATGATCATGATGATGATCATGATGACGACGATCATGATCATGACGATCATGATCATGACGATCATGATCATAATGATCGTGATCATGATGATGATGATGATCACGATGATGATGACGTCAGTTCGCTTTCGTTCATTCAGACTTTCACGGTCTGTTACAGTGAGTTCTAGGACTTGTCATCGTGTTGGTGTTGTCAAAGTGTTTTGTTTTGTTTTTTAAATCAGTTTTCACACTGTTGATCGATCCACCCACCCTCCTCCTTCTTCTCCTCCTCCTTCTCCTCCTCCTTCTCCTCCTTCTCAAGGTCATTGATGACGTCACTGTCATGAGCATCGTCCGCGTGCTGACCTGTACTGCTGTCTGTGGCAGGTGCATGTGGAGCTGGCCACCTTCGCTCTGGAGCGCTTCTGTCCGGACTTCATCAAGTACGCCGAGGTGTACTTCGACTGCGTGCCTCCGGCAGTCGCCACCAACGCCAGGAACTGCATCAACAAGTGTCTGCCTCCTCCCTCCATTCCCACAAGTGAGCTCTCCCCCCCCCCCCCCAACCCACCCCCCACCCCCATCCCCGACATCCCCCCCTGCATCCCTCTATCCATCCACATGTCATCCATCTGTCACTCCACCGATCCAGACACTCCTCAGCCGCCCATTCATGATCCACCCATCCACCCATCCACCCATCTAATCATTTTATTATTTATTTATTTATTTTTGCTGTCCCATCTTCTGTGCCACCTCGGTGGCAGTGCACGCACGCAGCCGCTCATTCCGACACTCCGTCCACAGCCACAGCCACAGCCCGTCAGTCCCGCCGCAGCCCCGGCACCGGCAATCCACAGGAGGGTCAATGTCAAGTCGTCAAGAGGCAACCCGCCGGAGGAGACACTGCACTGCTGCCGAGTCACTTCGGTGGTGTTCAGTGGCGTCTGTTCTGATCTAACATACGCAGGTCACCACCACCCACTAAGCCCCCTACTGACGACAACAATTGCTTAGTCGCGGAGCCGGCGTGAGTGAGCTCTCCCTCCGGAGGGTGTCACCACGTCCGTCCAACGACAGCCCCTATGGACTTGCTGATATTGGTGATCCCGACGGAATCAGTCCAAGGCCACAGACGTGGAGAGGACATTGAAACTGAGGTCATCATGGGAGCACGGAATGAAGGGCCACAGAATTTGAGACTTTTTTTATGCTGATCGATGAGAATGAGGATGATGAAGATGATGCTACGGATTTCCATTCCGGTCTGAGACTGTATGACAGGGCTGTACTCTACGCTTCCTTTCGTAATATATCCCGACGTCAACCAGACCCGAGAGATACAGACACCTGCAGTGTTGGTCAGGAAAGTTGAGCAACACTCTCAGAGACGCATCCATTAAGTGGATGAAACTCGACTGTGTGGTCCCAGTCTTCCCAACTGAGCCCCGTTAGCAAACTCAACTCTGGTAGGAGCCGGTCGGGGAAGAAAAATCCCACATGACTCTGATGGGAATCGAACCCACGACCTCCCAGCCGGAAGTCCGCGACGCTAACCACTTCGCCACGGCGGCTGGTCCCATCTAATCATCGTCCCTCCTCCCCCACGCTTACAGTCGTCCAGTCTTCATCCCTCTCATCCTTCCTGCCATCCATCCATCTTCTCTCCTCCCCTCCCCTCCACTCCCCCATTCTGTTTCTCATCAATCCGTCCATTCGTCTCGTCCCCATCCATCTAATTATCCTGAACATTCTTCCCCTCATCCATTCGCTCTTCATTCATCCCTTCGTTCATCCATCCGTTCATTGTCCATCTATCTGTTCATTCATTATGTCCACCAGTTTTGTTATCTATCTATCCATTTTTTCCTTCTAATTTATTTATCCATTTCATTCATTTATCGGCAGTCCATCGATTCGTAATCCCTCCATCTCTTCATTATCCGACCGTCCGTCCTTTCATCTTACTGTCATCTATCCATCCGTTCTACATTCATCCACGAAATACTGATCTTCAGAGCACTTTGGTATCCATCCATCCATCCATCCATCCGTCCTTCCATCCATCCGTCCATCCATCCATCCGTCCTTCCATCCGTCCGTCCGTCCATCCATTCATCGTGTTATGGTTTGCACTTTTAGGACGTGATGATGATGATGATGATGATGATGATGGTGGCGGTGGCGATGGCGACGATGACGATGATGGTGATGATGCTGATGTTGATTCGGTTGATGTTGTTTGTTGCCTGGCCGGCCGACTGATGATAATGTAGGTGACATGTGCAGTAACAGCAGAAGTGGTCACAGCAGCAGCAGCAAAAGTGACAGGAGTAGTTAGACGGAAGTGGACGTAGTGTTATTACCATGTCGCGCACCTGCGCTCACTTGGTCACTTTGGTCAGAGTCCTGTGTAGTTAGCGTTGCGACTGCCCTGTCCTGCACCCCCTTAATCGTCTGTGGTGGTCATGTAGTAGAAAGTCTCAGCCCCCGTTCTGTCCTGTCAGGATGTGGCCACGTTCTGTGCCGTGTGTGCAGCTCTTACGGCGACACGCCACCAGCCACGTGCGGACCTTCAGCGGCAACGCCGTGGTGCCCAACATGCAGTACGCCCCGGACAACAGTCGCCAGGGGTGGTCTACAGCCACCAGGGGGCAGGCCCTGTACGGCCAGTCTCCCCAGTCCCCTCAGTCCCCCCCCCCGTCCTGGCCCCGTCAGGTGGAGGAGGAGGACCAGGTAGGGTTCAGGACACTCGCATGCTGACAACGCGCGTGCGTGCGCGCAAAGGCGCAGACACGTGTACACGCGCGCTGGCGCGCGCGCGCACACACACTCACACACAGACACAGGCACGCAGGCACACACACAGAGATATGTGTATGTATATCTACATATGAAATTATATATACATATATATGTGTACACACACACACGCACGCACATATATATATATATATATATATATATATATATATATATATATATATATAATAATATATATATTATATATATATATGCACGAGCGCGCGATACACACACACACGCACAAACACGAACACACATAGTCGCGCGCACACGCACGCGCGCACACACGCACACACACACACACACACACACACACACACACACGCACTCAGGTACTTCCTCCAGATGATTATAGAGATTTAACGTGTTGTAAATTTGTTATTAAAAGTACAGCTAGAAAAACACATTAAATCAGAAATCAAAATAAGATCAGATTTCGACTTTACAAAAAGAGCAAAGTCTATAACTATAGCAACTTATACATCAAAAATAATTTCAGATTCTGGGGGTTTCTTTAGAAAAAGAGACTTTCTCTCCCAGACCACTTTTTGCCCTATTCCGCCCTGGAACTTAAAAAAGCTCAATTTGATATTGATCACACCAACATAAGACGAAAATATCAATATGTTAGCAAGTTATACTAAGTGTCATATTGACGAGAAATTTTAATACACTAACCAATTAAATATATACACAGATGGTTCATGTATTGGTAAGCAAACAGGTTGTGCATTCTTAATCCCTGACTTGAGGGTGGAGAAATTTTTTTTTACATTGGATGTAACATATCCATATTTACAGCTGAATTAACAGCAACACTCATGGCTTTGAATTACCTTTTAAATTTCCCCCAAACAGTATTTCAGGCTCTGTTTTGTGTAGATTCAAAATCAGTCCTTCAGGCGATAAAAGATTTTCACTTGCATACTAGGCCTGAACCGATTATTGAGATAAGCTGTTTGATCCACATGCTTATTGAAGGAGGCACCCAACTATCCTTTTGTTGGATTCCTTCACACTGTTCCTTTTATTACAACGATAAAGTAGACAGGGCAGCTAAGCGTGGAGCAAAACATATCTGTGGTTCTGAAGATCTTAACCTACCCTTATCGGTACATGAGCAGTGCAATTTAGTTAAAACATATTTCGAAAACTTTCAAAGATAGAATGATAGAACATGACAATAAAATCAGTCTGATATTTTTATATTAAAATCATTCAACATAATTTTAAACAAAATATACTTTCATTGATGTATAGGTGGAAACTTGATGCTTTTAAAACAAAATATGTTAAAAATATAGTGTTTATTAAAAAGAAAATAACACGTGATCATATTGTTACATGTCGAGACATGAAAACAATAATTCCAGTGTTGGGGAAAAATTTGTGCACAGCCATCTTTGAGTCACCTGCTCCAACATGATTTTTTTTGTATGCTTGGAGCGCACTCCATTGGGGGAAGTATTTACAGTTCCTTTTTTGTGTGGGGAGGGAAGATGGAATAATGTACAAAGATCAAAAGTGACAAGGACTGAGAAAGGTAAAGTTTCTGTGCCTTGAGGGTTGTTTAATTGTTTTGTTAAAATTTTAGCTTTTATCCCCTTTCAAATATATATTTGAAAAATTTCAGTGTTTTGTAATTACGATTATTATTCATATAAAGCACTCATATAAGCACACACATATGCACACACAAACATACTCGCATACACACGCACGAGCACACACACATGCGCACATACGTGTGCGCACATACGCTCTTTCTTTCACCATCTCTCTCTTTCAGCACGATTTTTTCCCCCGTCTAATATCACGATTAGTGGAAAGACGTAAAATGAATCGCACACACACGCTCAAATATATACACAGACACACACAAATATATGCACAGACACGCACGCGCACGCGCACACGCACACACAACCGGCGCGCGCGCGCTGACACACACGCACGCGCACGCAAAAAATCCAAGACGAAATGTGTTGGGTGTTGTCAAATGGGTTGTTGTCCATTTGCTTTATGTTTCAACTGATAACAACAGTTTGACTGAACCGGTACATGAAGGAGGGAGGAGGGGTGGGCACAAATAAATCAACGGGAAAACAAAGTGCGGATCTACAGTAGGAACACTGCACACACAAAAAAGCGTGAATAAAAGGTGAAGTAGATTAGTTGGGGGGGGGGGGGGGGGGGACATGCTGATTATGCAAATTTCAATAGTAGTTAACAGTACGCCCACAGCATCTCTGTCTGTCTCTCTCACTCCTTCACCCTCTCCTCCCCCCCTCCCTCTTTCTCCCCTCCCTCACATCCCCGTCTCTCCCTCCCCGACTCTCCCTCCCTCCCTCCCCCTACGTCTCCCCTCCCCGTCTCTCCCTCCCCCTCCCCCTACCTCACTCCCTCCCTGACTCTCCCTCCCCTACCTCACTCTCTCCCTCCATGACTCCCCCGTCTCTCCCACCCCCTACCTCCCTCCCTGTCTCTCCCTCCCCTACCTCCCCCCTCCCCCTACCCCCCCCCCCTGTCTCTCCCTCCCCCACCCCCTGTCCCCTTCTCCCCCTCCCCCACCTCCCTCCCCCCCTTTCTCCCCCTCCCCACCTCCCTCCAGACTTTCCCCCCCCCCTATTTTCACTCCCCCCCCCCCGCTCTCCCCCCCCCATCTCCTCCCCCCCCCTGCCTCCCCCCCCAGACTCCCCCCTCCTACCTCACTCCCCCCCGTCCCCCTCCCTCCCCCTCCTCACTTCTCCCTCCGACTCCCCCTCCCCGTCTCTCCCTCCCCCTACCCCCCCTCCCCTCTCTCCCCCCACCTCATTCCCTCCCCGTCTCCCCCTCCCCCTACCTCACTTCTCCCTCCCCTCTCTCCCCCCCCGTTCTCCCCCCCTCCATACTCTCCCCCCCCCTCCCTCACTCCCCCCCCCACCCCCCCCCCCCCACTCCCCCCCCTACCCACCCCCCCCTACCTCCTCCCCCCCCCTACCCCCCCCCCCCTCCCTCCCCCTACCCACTCCCTACCTCCCCCTACCACCCCTCCCCTTCCTCCCCTCTCTCCCCCCCCCACCTCACCCCCCCTCTCTCCCTCCCCCTACCTCACTCCCCCCCCGTCCCCCCCCTCCCCCTACCTCACTCCCTCCCCCTCTCTCCCCCCCCCTCCCTCACTTCCCCCCCCCCTCTCCCCCCCCTACCTCACTCCCCCCCCCTCTCTCCCCCCCCTCCCTCCCCCTCCCTCACTCCCCCCCCCTCTCCCCCATGACTCCCTCCCCCTACCTCCTCTCCCCCCATGATCCCCCCCCTACCTCACCCCTCCCGTCCTCCCCCCCCGTCCCCCCTCCCTTTCTCTCCCTCCCCCTCCTACCCCTCCCCGTCCCCCCTCCCCCTACTCACTCCCTCCCCTCTCTCCCCCATACCCTCCCCCACCTCACCCCCCTCCCTCCCTCCCTCCCCCTACCTCACTCCCTCCCCGTTCTCCCTCCCCACCTCACCTCCCCCCTCCCTGTCTCTCCCTCTCCCTCCCCAACCCCCCGGGTTTTTGGGGTGGTGGGGGTATTCACTGGTTTTTTTTTCTTCATTTTCTTTTTTGCCCAAAGGGTTCCCATGAAAGGGAATTGTTGCATTTTTTTTCTGTTTTGTTTTTTACTAAATATCGAATTTTTTTATTTTTTTTTTTTTTTTCCCCCCCAAGGCTGGATGTAAAAAAAAAAGTTTTCAGTTAATCCACTCCCCCTTTTTAAAATAAATTTCGTTCGTACCCCCTCCCTCCCCCCACCTCCCTCCCCCCTGTCCCCCTCCCCCCTCCCCCCCGTCCTCCCACCCCCTACCTCACCTCTCCCTCCCCCTCCCCCTCCCTCCCTGTCCACCTCCCCCAACCTCCCCTGTCTCCCCCCCCCCCCCCACCCACTATTGTGCTTATTCTTTATCCCTCTTAAAAAAGATTCGTTCTTTCCCCTCCCTCCCTGCTCTCCCCCTCCCTCCCCCCCTTCCCCCTCCCCCCCCTACCTCACTCCCCCCTTCTCCCTCCCCCCCCCCCCCCCCCCATCTCCCCCTCCCTCCCCCTTCCTCCCCCCCCCTACCTCCCCCCCCCCTACCCAACTCCCCCCCCCCCTTCTCCTTTCCCCCTACCCCTCCCCCCCTGTCTCCCCCTCCCTCCCTCCCGTCTCTCCCCCCCTCCCCCACCCTCCCCCCCTACCTCCTCCCCCCTCCCCCCCACCCTGTCTCTCCTACCTACCTCCCCCCCCCTACCTCCCCCCCCTCCCCCCCACCCGCTCTCCTACCTCCCTCCCTCTATTTCCCCCCCCTCCCCCCCTGTCTCTCCTCCCCCCCCCTCCCTCCCCCTACCTCCTCCCTACCCCCCCCCCCCCCACCTCCCTGTCCTCCCTCCCCCTACCCTCCCCCCTGTCTGTGAGGAGGGGAAGGGAGGGGGAGGGGGGGGGGAGAGACAGGGGGGGGGGCAGGGGGGGAGGGAGGAAAAGGGGAAGGGTGAGGGGGAGGAGGGGGGGGGAGGGACAGGGAGGGAGGGGGAAAAAAGATAGGGGTGAGGGGGAGGGGGGAGGGGGAGACAGAAGGGAGAGGGGGGGAGGGAGAGAGAGGGGGGAGGGGGGAGGTAGCGGGAAAGAACAGGGAGGGGGGGAAGAAAGGAGGGAGGGAGGGGAGAGAGGTCCCTCCCCCTTCCCCCCTGTCCTCCCTCCCCCCTCCCGTCCACCCTCCCTCTCTCCCTGTTTCCACCCTCCCTTCTCCCTGCCACCCCCCTCTATCCCCTTTCCTCCCCTGTCTCTCTTTCCCCTACCCCCCCTCCCTTCCCCCCTCCCCCCTCCCGTCTCTCCCTCTCCCTGTCCTCCCTCCCCCCTCCCTGCTCTCCCCCTCCCCCCCTCCACTCCCCCTCCCTCCCCCTCTCTCCTCCCCCTCCCTCCCCTCTTCCCCCCCCCCCCCTCCCCCTCCCTCCCTCCCTCACCCCCCCCTCCCCTCCCCCTCCTCCCCCTGTCTCCCCTACCCCCCCCCCCCTCCCCCCCTCCCTGTCCCCCTCCCCCCTCCTCTCTCTCCCCCCCCTACTTCCTCCCTCCCTGTTCCCCTCCCCCCGCTCTCCTCCCCCCTACCCCCCCTCCCCCCTGCTCTCCCCCCGTCTCTCTCTCCCTCCCCCCTGTCTCTTCCTCCCTCCGCTTTTCCCCCCTACTTCCCTCCCTCCCCCCCTGTCTCTCCCTCCCCCCTCTCTCCCTCCCCAACCTCCCTCCCCCCCCTTCTCTTTCCTCCCTCCGTCTACTCTCCCCCCACTTTCCCCCCCCCCCTGTCCCTCTCCTCCCCCCTCCCCCCCCCCCCCCCTCTCTCTCTCCCCCCTCCCCCCCCCTCCCCTGTCCTCTTTTCTCCTCTCTCTCTCCCTTCCCCTGTGCTACAATTTAACTTTCTCCACTGATCACAAAGTTTTTCTCACACAGGGGGCCCCCCCCAAAGGCTTTTTGGGTCGGCCCCCCCACCCCGCCCTACCCTGGTATCCCGGCCCCACCCTTCACCCGTCACCCCGGCCCTAGCCCCGGTCCTCTGCATCCTGGCACCCCCCCGGCCCCCGCCCGCTCACGCGGCCTCCTTGCCACCCCGCCCCAGCCCTGGGCACTCTGGGACCCCCGGCCCAGCCCCCGGTCACCTGGTCATCACGGCCCTACCCTGGTCACCCCGGCCCTACCCTGGGCAAACCTGGCCACCCGGGGCCCTAGCCCTGGCACCCGGTCATCCCCCGCTAGCCCTGGGATCTGTCACGGCGGGGCGCCAGGGGGGCCCGGCACGCAGCGTCAGCGATTCCAGCCGCCACCAACTGATGGCCAAGCTCGGGCCATGATGGGCACGTCCGGAGGAAGCCCAGGCTAACTCGGCCCGCCCCTTCCACCCCCCTCCCTCCCCCCTCCCTGAGGGTAGGGAGGGGGGGGGGTTGAAACTGAAACCCCAATTGGGAGGTGGGGGGGAGGGGAGAGGTTGGAGGAGAATGTCTGGGGTTTTTTTTTTTTTCCGACCTAGGAGGTTGGGGGGGTGGGTGGGGGGGGGGGGGTGGATAGAAGAGAAGAGAGGCCACAAGAAGGGGAAGCGAAATGGCGCGAGAAGAGAAGAATTTACGGCTGCCCCCCGGGTTTTTTTTTTTTTTTGGGGGGGGGGGGGGGGGGAGCTTTGAGCGAGACTCCCCTGCCCTGGGAGGGGTAGTTGACTGCTTTTTTATAATTAAACCAGAACATTTTTTGGAAGAGGGGTTGCAACACACACAAAAAAAAAAAAAAAAATGACATGAGAGAGAGAGAGAGAGAGAGAGGGGAAAAAGAGAAACAGTGTGAGAGAAAGACGGACGGGGCAGACAGACAGATAGATAGACAGACGACAGAGAGAAGAGAGCGAGAGAGGGGCAGAAACAGACGAAGACAGCCAGACGACCGGAGAGACAAAGAAGGGAAAACAGACAGACGACAGACAAAAGATGAGAGGAAAAGGGGGGGGGGGGGGGGACAAAGAAAGGGAAATGGTACAAGGGGACCTATCTTTACCTTGTGTCATCAATTTCTTTTTTTAGGTTTTTTATTTAAAAAGGGAAAAAAAAAAAAGAAAAGGGAAAAAAACCCATGTCGTGGGGGTTTCGTTATTCTCTCCCCTTTTCGCAACGTTTTTTTCTTTCCCCCAAAAAAAAAAAAAGCCAAGGAAAAAGTCAAAACCTTGGAAAATTTTTAAGTGAAGAAAAACGTTCAAAGGGCCCTTCTTTCATTCACAAAAAGTCTATTTCACAATAAAGAACTCGTGATTTGAAACAGAACAAGAACACACAAAAAAAGAACAACGCGCACAACAACACATTAATTTCCTGGCATTTTCAAAAACAACATTATAAAACATGGTTTCCCCAAAACCTTTTAAAAGCAGCAGACACAACAACAACAACAACACATACAGGGATTTAAATTTCATGCTTGTGCAAACACAACGTGTATAAAAACAATGACCCCTACACCGCACGGCAAAAACAGCAACAACAACAAAGCAACACAACACAACAACAACAGGGACAAAAACAACACACAGCAACAACAACAACAAAAGCACAGCACAACAACAGCAACAACAACAGCAACAGCACAAACACAACAACAACAACAACAAAACCAAAAACACACCGTATTAGCATTATTAATCCACGGGGCGTTTTGTAAACACAAACCTTCCAAAAGCATGCTTCTCTCAACTCTAGCAGCCGCAGCAAAACATCATCATCATCAACATCAACAACAACAACAACAACAAAAACAACAACAACAACAACAGCCACAGCCACAGCCACTAGCATTAATTTGATGGCATTGTGCCGACGCAAACTTGTTCAATAGCCAAGGTTCCTCTCACCGTTCACACGGCATGCTCATGCTGACATTACTCGGGTACATTCAGAATTATCGTCCACACGCGCCTATAGTGACAGAGACACACAGCAATCATCCTCACTGGGCAGAGTGTGTGTGTGGTGTGCGTGCGTGCGTGCAGTGTAGTGTAGTGTAGTGTAGTGTAGTGAGTGTAGTGTAGTGTAGTGATGTAGTGTAGTGTAGTGTAGTGTAGTGTGTAGTGTAGTGTAGTGTAGTGTAGTGTAGTGTAGTGTAGTGTAGTGTAGTGTAGTGTAGTGTAGTGTAGTGTGTGTGTGTGTAGTGTGTGTGTGTGTGTGTGTTGTGTGTGTGTGTGTGTGTGTGTGTGTGTGTGTGTGTGTGTGTGTGTGTGTGTGGTGTGTGTGTGGGGTGTGTGTGTGTGTGTGTGTTGTGTGTAGTGTGTGTTGTGTGTGTGTTGTGTGTGTGTGTGTAGTGTGTGTGTGTGTGTGTGTGTGTGTGTATGTATGTGTGTGTGTGTGTGGTGTGTGTGTGTGTGTGTGTGTGTGTGTGTGTGTGTGTGTGTGTGTGTGTGTGTGTGTGTGTGTGTTGTAGTGTAGTGTGTGTGTGTGTGTGGTGTGTGTGTGTGTGTGTGTGTGTGTGTGTGTGTGTGGTGTGTGTGTGTGTGTGTGGTGTGTGTGTGTGTGCAATGTGTGGGGTGGGGGTGAGGGTAGGGGGTGGATGTGTGGTGTGTGTGTGTGTGTGTGGTGTGTGCTGTGCAATGAGTAGTGAGAGGAGTGAGGGGTGGGAGTAGGACATAGAGGAGGATACAGTTGGGCGAGATGTTCAGACATGTATCACAGTCGCTTCCGCCGTGCATGATCATGCAGTGCATACAGTAGTACAGAAGGCGATGGGATAGTAGGTACCTAATTAAAGTGTAGTCGATACAGTACAGAACACTGCATTTCAGCACGAAGTACACATCGTACATCACAAAACAGCACAGTACAATACAATACAGTGCAGTGCAGTACAATGCAGTACAGTACAGCGCAGCATGGGATAGTATAGCGTACTCTATATTAAAGTGTAGTCGACTACAGTACAGAACACTGCATTTCAGCACACGACAGTACACATCGTACAGTACAAAACAGAACAGTACAATACAACACCGTAAGTACAAAACACCACAGTACAATATCATGAAGTACAGTACAATACAATACCGTACAGTACAAAACAGCACAGTACAATACAGTACAGTACAGTACAATACAATACCGTAAGTACAAAACAGCACAGTGCAATACCATACAGTACAGTACAATACAATACCGTACAGTACAAAACAGCACAGTACAATACAGTACAGTACAAAACAGCACAGTGCAATACCATACAGTACAGTACAAAACAGCACAGTACAATACAGTACAGTACAAAACTGCACAGTACAATACAGTACAGTACAAAAATGCACAGTACAATACAGTACAGTACAAACCTGCACAGTACAATACAGTACAGTACAAAACAGCACAGTGCAATACCATACAGTACAGTACAAAACAGCACAGTACAATACAGTACAGTACAAAACAGCACAGTAAAATACAGTACAGAACAAAAATGCACAGTACAATACAGTACAGTACAAAACTGCACAGTACAATACAGTACAATACAAAACAGCACAGTGCAATACCATACAGTACAGTACAAAACAGCACAGTACAATACAGTACAGTACAAAACTGCACAGTACAATACAGTACAGTACAAAACAGCACAGAAAAATATCGCACAGCACAAAACAGCACAGTACAATACAGTACAGTACAGTACAAAACAGCACAGTACAATACAGTACAGTACAAAACAGCACAGTACAATACAATACACTACAGTACAAAACAGCACAGAAAAATATCCTACAGTACAAAACAGTACAGTACAAAACAGCATAGTACAAATCAGTACAGTACAAAACAGCACAGTACAATACCATACAGTACAGTACAATACAGTACAGTACAAACCAGCACAGTACAATACAGTACAGTACAAAACTGCACAGTACAATGAAGTACCGTACAGCACAGTGTGGGATAGTACAGTGTATCCTATATTAAAAGTGTATCAGACTTCAGCACGAAACACTGCATTTCAGCTGGACAATACAATAGAGTACAGGATAACACAGCGAAATTCTGTATAGTATAAAGTTTAGTGTACAACTGTACGTTACGGTACAGTGAAACAGAGTGTAGCACAATGCAGTGTCGTGTAGTGTAGCGCAGTGTACACTTCCAACACAATTACAATGCAGTTCCTTAACATGCAATGCAGTTCAGCGCAATACAAGCTTATTAGTTACCATAGTCCACAGAACACAGTACAGCACTCTCTCCGTTCAACCACATCAACACAATACCATTATTGTCGTGGAAGCCAAAAAGAAATATTGTGCAATGTGTTGGCCTTTACTATACCAGTTAGCTGCAAAAATAAGACGAAAATTCAAACATAAATAAAAGAAAAATCACAATGCCTCCGAACCAAAGAAACACACAAACAGATCACAAGACAGACACGACGCGTTTCCACCTCCTTGGTCTTTTTCAGGCAAGACAAACAGCACCCAAGACAACGAAACCGAAGAACAGAGACTCGTTTCCTCCAAGGGGACGCAAAAAAAAGGACTGTGACACACCTTGCCTGTACAACAGATCCAGTGTCAACTCAAGACCTCTCACTAATCCTACCTTCTGTCAACGACAACGTCGACCCCCCCCCCACCCCACACCCCACCCCCCACCCATCCACCCACCACCCCCACCTTCCACTCTCCTACCTACCCCCGCTCCCCCACCCCTACTCGTGTAGGCATGCATTTCTTCAACCCCATCCCCACCCATAATTATACACATTCACGAGAGAGAGAGAGAGAGAGAGAGAGAGAGAGAGAGAGAGAGAGAGAGAGAGATTCAGATCTTTATTCTGTTAGGCCATAGCCCCTCAGAAGGGGGTACAAAGATAGAACAATATTCTGTAACCAAAGCAAAGAAGCGAGAGAGAGAGAGACAAGACAAGACAAGACACACACACACACACAGAGAGAGAGAGAGAGAGAGAGAGAGAGAGAGAGAATGTTAATCGTTACTAAGGGAAGTAACAACAATTAACGTTTTTCATATAGTTGCTGGAGTTGTGTCCCATATTTCAATCGAAGGCAAGAAAATAAACAAACCCCAAAAATAAAATAAAATAATGTACGTCAACTTTATACGCCAACTTTTTCACATTGACTAAAAAAAAAAAAAAAAAAAGAAGAAAATTACCGTTCCACCGAACGAAAGAAACGAAGCAAATGACACGACCAAAACACGACGCGTTTTCGACCTCTTTGGTCTTCTTCAGCCAAGACCAACCACATCCAAGACGAGAAAAACGAAGAATGACACATTACAAATAAAATAACATCATTATCAAAAATGAAGAAGAACAACTTATCAAAATGAAGAATAACAATCATTTAATCAAAAATGAATGAA
>CM031616.1:61098817-61108817 GCA_018398815.1 Conus ventricosus
CCATCCAAAACTGATTATTTTTGGTGGATGAGGAACAGTTACGGCGGATTAGAATTAGAAAAGAGTTGCTGTTCACCTTTCGGCCTTAGAGACAATACTCATCTTGTTTGTATTGCTGATGAGGTGAATTTAAACGACAACGATCAGAAGTTAGACCGTTTCACTTCATCTTTGTTTTGAATGTCTATCTATCTGTCTGTCTATCTGTCTAGCTAGCTATATGTCTGTCTATCCGTCTTTCTATCTGTTTATCTATCTGTCTGTCTATCTATCTGTCTATCTATCTGGGCTGTCTATCTACCCATTAATGTATATTATTTTGCCCGACACACACACACACACACACACACATATACTCGTTTATACACACACGCACTCTCTCTCTCTCTCTCTCTCTCTCTCTCTCTCACTCTGTCTGTCACTCACTCACTCACTGACTCTGTCTCTCTCTCTCTCCCCCTTCCCTCTCTCTCTCCCTTCTCTCTCTCTCTCTCTCTCTCTCTCTCTCTCTCTCTCTCTCCTTCCCTCCCCCCCCCCCCCCTCACCCTACTGACTTCATCCACTCCCTCCACCCCTCTCTCTCTCTACTCTGTCAGAGGCGTCGGGAGGTACATACAGACCCACCGGAAATGCCGCCATCTTCGTGGACGTCATCATCATGGCTGCTGCTGGCCGTGGCGCTGCTGTGTCTGTGTTGCCGTCAGGGGCGAGCACTCTACAAACCCACTCCTGTGACGGCTTCGTCTTGAGGTTGAGCTGCGGGCCGGGAACCGTTTCTTCAAATCCGCTCCGGCTTGTTCGGCAAAATGCCGGGCACCCTCAACAGGTGGGTACACGGGGCCGGGACTGTTGTTTGTTGGTGTGTGACGGTCAGGATCAGTGTGTGTGTGTGTGTGTGTGTGTGTGTGTGTGTGTGTGTGCGTGCGTGCGTGCGTGCGTGCGTGCGTGCGTGTGGTGTGGGTGTGGTGTGTGTGTGGTGTGTGTGTGTGCGTGCGTGTGTGTGTGTGTGTGTGTGTGTGGTGTGTGTGTGTGTGTGTGTGTGCGTGGGGTGTGTGTGTGTGTGTGTGCGTGAGTGTGCGTATGTGTGTGTGTGTGTGGGGGGGGGGGGGGGGGGGGGGGGGGGGGGGGGGGGGGGGGTGGGGTGGGGGGGGGGGGGGGGTGTGGGTGAGTGGTGTGGGTTTGTAGTAATGAGATTTCAATAAATGGTTTGTCGTGTGTGTGTGGTGTAGTGTTGGTTGCGGTGTGTGTGGTGTTTTTGTGGTGTGGTGTGTGTGTGTGTGTGTCAGTGTCTGTGAGTGTATGTGTGATGATGTGTGTGTGTGTGTGTTGTGTGTGTGTTGTGTGTGTCAGTGGTCATTGTGTCGCAGTCATTGTGTCGTGACAGTCAGGATCGTTTGTCGTGCAGTGGTGTGTGTGTGGAGTGGTCGTTGTGTCGTGAGTGGTCGTTTTGTAGTGGCGTGTCGTTGTGGTGCGTGACGTGTGTGTGAGTGTGTTGTGTTGGACGTGGTGTTGTGTGCTGCGTGTCATGTGTGATGCAGTCAGGATCATTGTGTGTACAGTCAGAATCATTGTGTACGTGACGGTCAGATCGTTGTGTACGTGGACAGTCAGGATCGTTTTTGTACGTGGACAGTCAGGATCGTTGTGTACGTGACAGTCAGAATCATTGTATACGTGGACAGTCAGATCATTGTATACGTGACAGTCAGAATCGTTGTGTACGTGGACAGTCAGAATCATTGTATACGTGGACAGTCAGATCGTTGTATGCATGACAGTCAGGATCATTGTGTGCATGAACATGATCAGGATCAGATGTGTGTGGGGCAGTCAGAATCGTTGTGTACATGGGCGTCAGATCTTGTGTACGTGAAAAGTCACGATCGTTGTGTACGTGGACAGCAGGATCGTTGTGCACGTGGACAGTCAAATCATTGTGTACGTGGACAGTCAGAATCATTGTATACGTGGACAGTCAGGATCGTTGTGTACGTGGACAGTCAGATCATTGTGTACGTGGACAGTCAAAGTCATTGTATACGTGGACAGTCAGGATCGGTTGTGTACGTGGGCAGTCAGATCATTGTATACGTGACAGTCAGGGATCATTGTGTACGTGACAGTGCAGGATCGTTGTGTGCATGACAGTCAGGATCATTGTATACGTGAACAGTCACGGGTCGTTGTGTACGTAGACAGACAGGATCGTGTGCACGTGGACAGTCAAATCATTGTGTACGTGACAGTCAGAATCGTTGTATACGTGGACAGTCCAGAAACATGTGTTCGTGGACAGTCAGGATCATTGTGTACGTGGACAGTCAAATCATTGTGTACGTGGGCAGTCAGGATCGGTGTGTACGTGACAGTCAGAATCATTGTGTACGTGGGCAGTCAGATCATTGTGTACGTGGGCAGTCAGGATCGTTGTGTACATGACAGTCAGAATCATTGTGTACGTGACAGTCAGGATCGTTGTGTACGTAACAGTCAGATCATTGTGTACGTGGACAGTCAGAATCTTGTGTACGTGACATCAGTCAGGAATCGGTTTGTGTACGTGACAGTCAGGAAACTTGTGTGCAGGACAGTCAGGATCATTGTGTACGTGGACAGTCAGGATCATTGTGTACGTGACAGTTGTGTTTCGTGACAGTCAGGATCGTGTGTACGTGGAACAGAATCATTGTATACGTGGACAGTCAGGATCGTTGTGTACGTGGACAGTCAGAATCATTGTGTACGTGACAGTCAGGATCGTTGTGTACGTGGACAGTCAGAATCATTGTGTACGTGGACAGTCAGGATCGGTGTGTACGTGACAGTCAGGATCATTGTTTTCGCGACAGTCAGGATCTTTGTGTACGTGACAGTGAGGATCGTTGTGTGCAGGACAGT
Organism: Conus ventricosus; assembly: GCA_018398815.1. NCBI lineage: Eukaryota > Metazoa > Mollusca > Gastropoda > Neogastropoda > Conidae > Conus > Conus ventricosus. Next base: position 61,101,716 of record CM031616.1, read on the forward strand.
CAGGATCATTGTGTACGTGGACAGTCAATGGAGTCATTGTGTACGTGGACAGTTGTGGACGTGACAGTCAGGATCGGTGTGTACGTGGAACAGAATCATTGTGTACGTGGACAGTCAGAATCATTGGTACGTGGACAGTCAGAATCGTTGTGTACGTGGACAGTCAGGATCGTTGTGTACGTGGACGGTCAAATCATTGTGTACGTGGACAGTCAGGATCGGTGTGTACGTGACAGTCAGGATCATTGTGTCGTGACAGTCAGGATCTTTGTGTACGTGACAGTGAGGATCGTTTTGTCAGGACAGTCAGGATCGTTGTGTACGTGGACAGTCAGAATCATTGGTAGTGGACGTGGACAGTCAGGATCGTGTGTACGTGACAGTCAGGATCATTGTGGACGTGACAGTCAGGATCGTTGTGTACGTGGACAGTCAGAATCATTGTGTAGTGGCAGTCAGAATCATTGTATACGTGGACAGTCCAGGAATCGTTTGTGTACGTGACAGTCAGGATCGTTGTGTACGTGGACAGTCAAATCATTGTGTACGTGGAGCAGTCATGTATCGGTGTGTACGGGGGGACAGTCAGGATCATTGTGTACGTGACAGTCAATCATTTGTGTACGGACATGAGGATCGGGTTGTGTACGGACAGTCAGATCATTGTGTACGTGGACAGTCAGGATCATTGTGTACGTCACAGTTTGTTGTGTGCACGAGTCGGTATTGTGTACGTGGGCAGTCAGGATCGTTGTGTACGTGACAGTCAGGATCGTTGCGTACGTGACAGTCAGGATCATTGTGTACGTGGGGCAGTCAGGATCGTTGTTAAGTGGACAGTCAGGATCGTTGTGTACGTGGACAGTCAGAATCATTGTGTACGTGACAGTCAGGATCGTTGTGTACGTGGGGCAGTCAGAATCATTGTTACGTGGAAGTCAGGAATCATTTGTAATCAGTTGGACAGTCAGGATCGTTTGTGTAATGACAGTCAGGATAATTGTGTACGTGGACAGTCAAAATCATTGTGTACGTGGACAGTCAGGATCGGTGTGTACGTGACAGTCAGGATCGTTGCGTACGTGACAGTCAGGATCATTGTGTACGTGGACAGTCAGGATCGTTGTGTTACGACAGTCAGATAGTTGTGTACGTGGACAGTCAGGATCTTGTGTACGTGACAGTCAGGATCGTTGCGTACGTGTGACAGTCAGGATCGTTGTGTACGTGACAGTCACAATCATTGTATGTGGCAGTCAGGATCATTGTGTGTGTGACAGGGGAGAATCGTGTCGTGACGGTCAGGATCGTTGGTCGTGGGTAGTCAGGATCAGTGTGTGTGGACAGTGTCATTGTTGTGTGCTGTCAGGTATTGTGGGTGGTTGGGGTGTCGTCGTGATGTTGTGTCTAGCGACTGTCAGGATATTGTGTGTGCAGTCAGTGATCACGTGTGTGTGTCAGTTCAGGATTGTTGTGTGTGACATGTCAGGATCATTGCGTGTGACAGTCAGGATCATGTGTGTGGGCAGTCAGGATGTTGGTGTGTGACTATTTCAGGATGTGTGTGGATGTGATGGTATTGTGTAGTGCAGGTGTGATCAGTGTGTCGTGGACAGTGTCATTGTGTGTGTGTGTTGTGTATGTGCGTGGTCATTGTGGGGGTGTGCGGTGGGATGTGTGTGCGTGACGGGGGTTGGCTGTGTGTGGGGGTGTGTGTGTGTGTTCAGATGCGTGGAGAACTGGTTGGGTGTGATGATCGGTTCATGAAGTACGTGGAGGGGTCGGTTCTGTCAGGTAACAACCTCACGCTTCATCACGATTCTCCTCTTCCAAATGACCACGGTGTGTGTTTATTCAGATTTTGTGTTGATGACATCATCATTCATGCTGATGCACCCTCCTGATGATCATGCCTGGACAGTCATGCATTACTCGTGCGTGTGTAATATTCAGATGATGATGCATGAGATGATGATGATGTGTGGTTGTGTTCTGTGGTGTCATGGCGTGTGTAGTGGGTTTGAGTTGGTGTGTCGCGTTGGCGGGTCGCGTGTGCCGTATGTCTATTTTGTACCAGATGCGGACACCCACCATGATTCAAGATCCCTCAGACACACGGAATTCATGAATCCAATGCAGATCCTTCTGCATACACACCTCACCCCCTCCATCCCCCATTCCATCCCCCCCCACCTTCCCAACCCCTGCTCCTCCCTCCTCCCCAATTTCTAACCTCCATCCTCCATCATCAGATCCATCCATTCATCCAATCAACCCCCTCCATTCAACCATCCATTCACCCATCCATCCATCCAACCCATCCATCCACCCCATCCATCATCCATCCATCCAGTCACCCATCCATTTATCCACCCATCCATCCATCCACCCATCCATTCATCCACCCATCCATCCATCCATCCGCCCATCCATTCATCCATCCATCCAGTCACCCATCCATTTATCCACCCATCCATCCATCCATTCATCCATCCATCCACCCACCCATCCATCCATCCATTCATCCACCCATCCATCCATCAACCCATCCATCCACCCATCCATCCACCCCATTCATCCATCAACCCATCCATCCACCATCCATCCCATTCATCCATCAACCCATCCATTAATCTATCCATTAATCCATCCATCCAACCATTCATCTACCCATCCATCCATCCATCCATCCATCCACCCATCCATTTATCGTTGTCGTGGGAAGGGTGGTGAGTTGTGAGGGAATCACTCCATGCCGTGGGGTACTGGCCAGTGTGACAGACTTGTTGCAGATGGCATTAGTCAGGATGATCTCTGGGCTTCGGATTGTCGGCGCGCCCACGAGATTTTTTCGCGTGAAGAAAATGTTCAAATGGCGCGTCACATGTCTAACTTGTGCGCCAGGCTGTCAATATAAACTTCGCATTTTCGTTTAACATACGCATCAAGACACACCTTGAATGCCGAACATGAGTTAGCTGTTTATTTGCTTTGCTTTGCGTTTTCTTTCTTCTTTTTTTTCTTCTTTTTCTTCTGTTTTAGAAGACCTCAAAAAGTCTGGAAAAGAACATGATTAAAACTAAAAGGAAACATTGGTAAGACTACCATAAATAAAACAAAACTCTGGTCCAATAAATTCCCCTGTCATACGCGCAAAATCAAATTTATGTTTCAAATATGGGTATATAAGGGGTTTCATATTTTTATGATATGTTTTCTTCAATATATGTTTCCATTTTCGTCAACATTTTTTTAATATTAAGTTCAAATGTTTGCCAAGTAATTACTATAATGATGGAAGAATTGTTCGCCTGCACTTGTTTTCCCCACTGCTTAATTGTTCAACATTATATTTATCAATCAATCTATCTATCTATCTATCTATCTATCTATCTATCTATATAATATATATATATATATATATATATAGAGAGAGAGAGAGAGAGAGAGAGAGAGAGAGATATGTGTGTGTGTGTGTGTGTGTGTGTGTGTGTGTGTGTGTGTGTGTGTGTGTGTGTGTGTGTGTGTGGACAGAGAGAGAAAAAGAGACAGACAGACGAAGATCATGAAATGGATGAGCTACGCCGACTGCAGGTGTGCTTGTGGCTGACAAGGCTAATACACACTGGACAGGTTCCTCCACAGCGGCTACAGGCGATTCATTTTTTAACTCTAAAAACAACAACAACAACAACAACAACAACAACAAAAACCAACATTTCCTCGATGAATATTAAGAAATGTTCGTACCCTTGCAATGTGGTCGCCGCACTATCGACCGTATTTCTGGTAGCAACTGAATCGCGAGCTTATTTGGCTGCTATGAGATAGGCTGTCACGGATACTTCCGCTAGGGATGTCCGTGAGTTGTCTCCCCTAAACCCGCTTGGCCCGATCGTCCCGCCACGCGCATGACCACTTTCACGTGTAACCCTGGTTGAAACCCCCTACCTCACCTCGTCTGTTTCCATCCCCACTAAGGTCCGAGTCCACGGTTACTGATTAGGCCTTCTTCTTCTTCTTCTTCTTCTTTGGAGCCGGAATAGCTCAGTTGGTAGAGCGCCTGACTCGTAATCTTGGTGATCCTGGGTTGCGGGTTCGAACCTCCGCCGGGGCGTTTCGGTACAGGGGGATTTTTTCCCTCGGAGTTAACATTGGTTCTGACTCTATTTCCCATACAGTCTTTCGAATGAGACTATAAACCGAGGTTCCGTGTTGTGAACGCATGCATAACATCTTGCACACATGTAAAATCCCATCACCAACTTTCGGAAGAGTAGGCCAGTTTGGCCGTTGGTATGGATGACACGTTACACATAGCATGCACCTGCGTGAGAAATGGAAAGAATGAAGGAAGTAAGGAAAATGATGTGATCGATATTGAACGATACTGAATGGATGACACGGGAAACGACTGAATGAAGCGCCAGCTGGCAGCTCTTCAGTCGCCACTACCCAGGTAGACAGCCCGTTGTGTAAACGAGTGTTGATTGTAAAGCGCTTAGAGCTTGGCCTCTAGCCGAGAATAGGCGCTATATAAGTATTCATTATTATTATTATTATTCCGTTGAGTCTCCATAATCAACTGGCTGATTATTATGAGACTGTGGAGCGGGAAATATGCTTTAAAAATGAATTAAAAAAAAACCTTTTCTACTTCCTATTTTATTAGCATGGAATTACTACAAAGTGACACCCCCACCCTATCTTGCCTACTCACTAGCCTACACAAAAAAAAAAACCCACAAAAAAGGTAAAAGCTAAGTGCGGAGCTGCCAGCAGGTTACCACGGTCACTTTTCATCCATTACTATGGACTAGTTGGCCCCGGGCTGCAGTAAGCAACTCAGGCCCGCAACAATCCTTCCACTAGAAATCTACCGAAGAAGCCTGTTGACCCGTGACACAAATGTGTCAGGGGGTTTTGCCATCAACAGTATCCTGGGGGAGGGAGTTCCAGTCCACAATTGTTCTTGGGAGGAATGACATCAGCCGGTAGTCGGTATCTGCAGCTAGTTGTTTCAAACTGCTGATCATGACGTCGTCGCTCTCTCTTCTTGGGAGGTTGGAGCCGTTGTTTCAACCTCGGGCAGCTGACTAAGTTGTTCTTGATTTGATAGAACATGAAGAGCCTGGCTTTTTTTCCCATTCTGTCCTCAAGGGACATCCATCCTGGAATCTACAGCCTCAAACGCTATGATTGTCTATGACACTCAAAGCTGCACCTGGCTTTTGTCAGGTCAGCCAGTACCAAAACCTATTCATCGCACAGTCCACCCCTTGACCCATACTGTGTCCGACTCGGATGCAGATTCGCGAGGAGAAAGTTGAGTTTAACGTCCTCACAGCGAAACGCTTTTGGGAAACCAGATTTCGCCACAGCCTAGGCTGCGGCATGGTGATGTTTGTCTTGGCAAAAGACATTGTCAGTTGGCGGGTTTAGTCGAAAGGTCTGGGTTAGCGGTCGGGTGGAGGGTCCCCGGAAAAATGGCGCCGTCAGACAGGAGCCTGGATGAAATAGAGAGTCGTTAGGACCGCCGAGCGGTCGTCTGAAGATGATTCGGTTGCGGGTTGATGTTGGTGTTGTCGTCGTCGTCTTCGTGGCGGTTCCTCCATGGCTGTCGCCAGAGCTACCGAGCGGCCGTCTTCATGCTGAGTGGCGACGGTCCTGTGCCGCGTAAGGCCGACTCGGGTGACGTACAGCAGCAGCTCCGTGCCGTAATGGCTGAGTTTTACGTCCTCATAGCGAAAGCTTTTAGGGACCATGTTTTTCTTTCACGGTAGTCTCTGGTTCCATTGGTTGAAGAGATTCGTGGCGCGGTTGGTCATTCTTGCTATTCCGACGGTGATAGTCAAAGTTGTCTTCTTTCGTTGTAGTTGTTGGTGTTCATCTTGTTCCTCTTCTGGGGTGGGTCAGAACCAACTGTCGAGTCCAGAGGACATCAGGGCGTTGGCGAACATCCTCATGGGTTGTGTCCCGGGGTTGGGTGCGGCATTAGAACTTCATGCAGCTGTAGCTGGTGTGTTCGTCTGTAGTCTCGGATGGTGTCATGGTAATGGGAGGTCGGTACAGTCACTCACGGCGTGTTGGAGAGAGGCCTCTGACCCGCATTGGCAGGTCAGGCCCAGGAGAACACATCTGTGGTATCCTGTCCTGATTCGTCGGAGGGTTTGCTGGAGTCCTCGGGGAAGTCGGGGTCGTGGAGTTTTTTCTTTGCATGGGGATGAACACCCATCCTCGCTCGGCACATCGGGCCTTCACAGCGTCGTTGCTGATGTGGCAGCTCCAGTGCAGCAGCTCCAATGTCCGCTTTTTTTGATATTGCAGCATGATCCACATGACCCTTCATTTTTCCTGTCGTCTGCTGAGACTTTTCACTCCCAAATGCTTGTGCGCCACTAAATGGCGTAGAAACACAAGAAGCCCGAAGCCATGCATGATTCTGCTATCCTTGCTGACATATTGTACTGAACTGATTTAGTGACAACCCCCCCCCCCCCCCCCAGGAGAAAATTGTCTTTTTCACATTCAAATTTTGTTTTTCTCACATAGCCAGCGCGATTTTCTTCTGGTCAAACTCAGTCCTTCGAATGAGACTATAAACCGAGGTCCATGTGTGAACGCACGCATAACATCTTGCACACACGTTAAATCCCATCACCAACTTTCGGAAGAGAAGGCCAGTTTGGCCGTTGGTATGGATGACACGTTACACACAGCATGCACCTTCCCGAAGATGGGGTACGGCTGCCTTAATGGCACCCTCACCCAGTCAGCTATACATCCTGTCCCTGAGTTTAAATCCACAGATGGATATGACATAGCTTTTGCTAGGGTTCCCAGCCATGTGGCCATTCGAGGCAACCAAATGGTTGATGAACAGGCCAAGAGAGCCAAAAAGAAACAGCTGAGCTGATTAAACCCACAGTGTGATATGACACAGATTTTTGTTAGGGTTCCCAGCCATGTGGGCATTCGAGGCATCCACATGGTTGATGAACTTGCCAAGAGTGCCACAAAGAAAGAGTTGAGCAGACTGTCTATCCCTCACACTGATCTGAAACCCAAAACAAGGGCTTATGTCAAAGACCTCTAGCAAGAG
>CM031616.1:61113817-61118817 GCA_018398815.1 Conus ventricosus
CTGAGGAAACGCCCCCTCAGCAGAACAGCAACAAAAGGCACGCAAAAACAGCGAAGGCACACACAACTTCAATCCGTTTAACACAAGATCCTACGAGAACAATGACCAAGGAACGCCGCTCGCACAGACGTTCCGGCAAAAATGGAGGGCAGTCCGAGGAGAGAAAACTCTCGACCCGGAACCAGAACACTACCTCTAAACCATTTTTTCCGGAACAGGGCCCTAATGTGTTCAAAACAGACGACCACGACATGAACCCCAAATTTTAGAACACAAAAGGACTGTTATGGTAAAAGACTCTCCAAAAGGTCTGAAAGGGCAAGGCCGACTTCACAAACGGGGAAGAGGGGTCCATAGGAAAAACAGCTAACGTTGGAGGAAAAAAAATTTTTCAACGACTAAAAAAGTTTTGGGGGAAAAAACGGGCCCCACAGACGTATTCCTTTACTGAAACAACATTCGGGAAACCTGACGCCAAAAAGTGTCAGGGGAGGGAAACCGACGTAGTCTTGGCGAATTTTAGAAATTTACGGGAAAATTTTACAGAAACTACGACAAAACGACTTTGACACGGGTACTGATATGGATGCGGGACATGACCCCCAAAGAGTGGCACTGGAAAAGAGGTGCGCACCATTGCCCGACGCGGATGACGCACTGGGGGAAGGGTTTTCAAGGGATAATTTTGCGCAAATTTTTCCCCAAACCCGGGATGTGGAAAAAAGACAATGTTAACAAGACTGTTTGACATTACAGCCACGAAAAAGCTCGGACAAGATAAAACCCGACATACACCTGATAAGAAAAAACAGCAACCCTCGATAAGTATCAACGACTTAACGGAAAAGACAAACGATAAAACCCTCCAGCTCGTGATCTACGTTAAAACGCAAGCTCTGCCTCAAGAGTAGGCAGCAATACTGCAAACGACTCTAGAGAGACCAACACCAAGAGTATTGGGGATTCTTTTAGAAAAGTTCATCGGGTGACCAGACAAAAATCAAAGACGGGCCCCCGGGGGCTAAAACCAATGACCAAAGTCGTGCAGAAAATCGGTTTCTAAAAAAGGGATTCGGCCAGGCCACAAACCAGTTAAGCAATCATTAAAGACCGGGACAAGTGTCCATTTTCTGCAAATCGAACACAGGGTAAACTATTAAGCCCACAAAACCTCGTTTGAAGTATGTAGATAACACAGAAAAAATTTCCTAAATACAAGTTAAGGGGCTTTTTACAAAAATTGGACAACCCCTTTTAATTAAATTTTTCTTTTTTCCCCCATATTTTCGTCTGCCTAACTGAGATTTTCATAGCTACTGACTTTAAAACATCCCCTTTTAAAGGGACTTTATTATTTTCACACCAAAGCTAAAATTGTCCCCCCAAAGGGGAAAACTCAGGTTAATTTTATGATAAAGAAATTTTTTGCTGTTAATTTTTTACGGATTGAAGTGAAAGCAAAAACACTTTTGCGGGAAGCTAAAGAAGGACTTTTTTCTACAAAAAAGAATCATGTTAAATATGTTCTTATATACCCCCGAATGATTCACCAACGGAAATTTCAACAGGACGGATAGGCAGGGGAATTTTTTAAGGAAGAAATTGTTTGCATAAATTTAAAGTGGGACTTTCTATGTTTTTAACGGGAATTTTAATGCAAAAACGTCATCCCAAAATACAATTTTCAGGGGGACAATAAAATTTTGTAAACAGTTTTTCCAATAAAAATTTTCCCAAGGGGGTCCAAGAAAAACAAAAAACTCTTTTGGAAGCAATTAATTGAGTTTGTAACATTTTTGAATGTATCTTTTAAATGGACTCGACCAAGAGCTTTGACGATAGCTGCACGTAAATTTGGATCTTCGGGAGTAAAACGGTCGATTTTTTTATTTATCCTACGACTTACTTTGTCCTCAATATGTATCTCTAGATTTTGAAAGCCAACGAATCTGACCATCTCCCAGTGGTGTGAAGAAAAGAGGGATATAACATTCATGGAAATTGAAAATTCCAAACCAAATCACCGAAAAATTCAAAAAAATTATTTGGGAAGAAAATACGGGGGCTTTTTATAAAACTGTTGGAATCTATGATATTCAAAACCGACTAATGCGGGGTAGCAAACCTTGGAATAGACATAGACTGCGCTCTTTTAATTTTGTGAAGTGTTTTTAAAAAAACCACAAGCTGTAAAATCGTTCACGGCAATGGAAATAAAAGGTCAAATGGTTTGAAGAAGATGTCAGGCAGCAAAAAAGGAAAAAAAGGAGTAAATTTAAATAAATTCAGAAGAACTCGAAAAGAAAAGACAGAATACCCACTAAAAACAAGGAAGAGCAAAAAAACTTACAAAATGAAAAAACAAGCGTTTAGAAAACAGCAAGCAAAAATGTTGCAAATGAAACTGGGAAATCGTCGCAATTTTGAGACATTTTAAAAAAAAGGGTCTGGGAGAATAAAAAATGAAGCAAATCACATAGATGACTGGTTCAAGCAATTTTTAAATTGTTTTTTCAGAGCAGCGGTGGAATACAGAGCAGTTTGATTGAATCGATCTTTCCGAAAAACGGACCATTCTAACAGATTTTAGAGGATGAAGTCATCAAGCATTTCTAAAATCAAGAAAAAAAAGCGCGAATAGACGATGTTTCCGCAGAAAAGTAAAAAACTGGAGCCCGTACAAAAATTTTCTGACAAAACTGTTTAAAAAACCGTTTTTGATAAAATTTATCCTCGTGATGGGCGAAAAACTATTATCAACCATATTAAGAAAGGGAAACCCCGGGTATCCTGATAATAAAAAAGGGATTTCTTTTTCTACAACATATCTAATGTAAACACAATATTTAAAAACAAACTGACACATGGGTTTGAAAAAAATAACTTTAAAACAGAAAATCAGGGCAGGATTTCGAAGAAACCATCTACTTTTGATCAATTTTTACAGTGAAGCTGCATCCAAAATGAAAAAATAAAAAGGACAAAACTATATTTTGCTTTCTTTATTTTAGAAAGGCTTTTGACTCTGTGCGTCACACAAACTTTTGGAAGAAAAAAAAAACCAAAAAGTGAAGGGAAATTTTTGGCGTCCTCCCAAAACAATGAAAAATTTATTTTTGTCGTGTGTTCGATCAAACATGAATTTTCTGAAATGTTTGTTGCCCAAAAGGAAAGACAAGGGTTTTTTGAGCCCCCATTATTTCCAAGTTTATTTAACCATTGGGAAAATCACAAAAGAAAATTAAACATGGGTCACTGTTACCGGGTATTTTGGGGTTATTTATATTAATTTTTCGCAATGATGTTTTACTCTGTCAAATCCCCCAAATGGTCTACAGAATCAGCTAATATTTTCACACATGGCAATAACATAATTTAAATTTTAAATACGAAAAAACAAAAGATGTATTCAGAAAAGGGGGGTTCCGGGGAAAACAGAAAAAAGGTTTTAGGGGAAAAAACTAGAGGTGAAAAGTTATTTATTTATGGGTTTTAAATTTTACAACATGATTTTGCAGAAAGGCACAATGCTTTGCAACAAAAGGAAAGAAAGCCGTTTTAACAGCGGGCCGGGTTTTCCAAAATTATAAGAAATGAGTTTTAATTACCTTTTTAAAATTTTTGATGTAATTAGCAGCCAAAACTATATCCATCAAAGTGGGGGTTAAAAAAGGCTGGGTCATAAAGAAAAAGTAATTTAATGGCAAAAAAGGTTTTTTGGGGTTCCCAAATAAACTCCTAATAAAAGGATATGGGGATCGGGAAAATCCCCTTATTTAATTCTTTTTTTGCATGTTTAAAGATTTTGGGTTTAAATGTTTAATGGATGCGAAAACGCCACAAAAGCTTACAGATGTTCTTAATCAGACAAGGGTCAAAAACTGTTGGGTTTTCAAAGGGAAGAAAACTTGTGTGAAACGGGATTCAGTATTTTTTGGTTGCAACAAGGATTGGTGATGTTAAACATTTTTGAATTTGTTTAAACAAAGAATTGTCGATCTCTTTATTCAAAAGTGGAACGCAACTATCAGAGACGGGATAGATAAGCACTTTCGAGCATTTAAACTTTTTGAAAAAAAAAAGGTATGTTTTTGGGCAGGGAAACTAAAGTTTTCGGTAGCCATTTCTCATTAATTTAACGGCTTCCCTTTTAATAAAATGTGCATCGTACATGAATCGCGAAGAAAAAAATTTTTTATTTTGTAGGCCCAAATGAAAAAAACATCAATTTTTTATTTGATTGTTTTCCCTTTTTTAAAAACCTTCGAGCTAAATTTCTAAAAAAATCAAAAAAAGGCCTGAAATGTTCTGTTGAAAGCAACGAGTATGAATCAAGGGGACAATGTTTCAAGAATTTTTTTCCTGCGATTAACAAAAGAAATAAGGTTATATTTTAGACGAAAATTTGGGGTGATTTTACAGCCGATAACTTTGATACTTTATTTTGTGCTCATGAAAAAGATCTTCATCATTCCCTCATGTAGCGTGCTTTTTTTGCTAAGATACTTCATTAGAAATTTTTTACACACATTTATGTTTTGAAGAACTGTCCAAATTTTGGAAGTGAAACGGAAAAAATTTTCTTTTTCACCCCTCCCTTTCACCCCCCCCCCCCTCTTCCTTGCTCGCCCCCATCTCCTTGACTCCCCCTTTCCCCCGCCCACCCCCCTTTCCATTTGGGACCTCCAGAAGTGCCAAAGGCCGACGTAAATTAAAAACTGGTTCGATCTCTCTCTCTCTCTCTCTTCTCTCTCTAATGAACCCTTTTCCCCTTTTTCCCCAAACTAAGTCTCAATTCTTTTTAAAATTACTTTTTTTCAGTCGCTTCTTTCAGTTTTGTCTCTGTCTCCCAAACCTTTCTGTCTCTTTCATTTTTGTTCTGTGTCCCCTTTTTCTTTCTGAATGTTCTCTCTCTCTCTCCTCTCCCCTCCCTCCCCCCTCTCCTCCTCTCTCTCTTCCCCCTCTCTCTCTCTCCTCTCTCCCAAAAAAAATTCCTTCCC
>CM031616.1:61133817-61138817 GCA_018398815.1 Conus ventricosus
ACTGTGGCTGTCAGTTTCACTGCGAGGAAAGCTTCCTGTCAGTCAGTGACTGTCGTTGTCAGTTTCACTGGCGGGGAAAGTTTCCTGTCAGTCAGTGACTGTCGTTGTCAGTTTCACTGCGAGGAAAGCTTCCTGTCAGTCAGTGACTGTCGTTGTCAGTTTCACTGCGAGGAAAGCTTCCTGTCAGTCAGTGACTGTCGTTGTCAGTTTCAATGGCGGGGGGAAAGTTTCCTGTCAGTCAGTGACTGTCGCTGTCAGTTTCACTGCGAGGAAAGTTTCCTGTCAGTCAGTGACTGTCGCTGTCAGTTTCACTGTGAGGAAAGTTTCCTGTCAGTCAGTGACTGTCGCTGTCAGTTTCACTGGCGGGGAAAGTTTCCTGTCAGTCAGTGACTGTCGTTGTCAGTTTCACTGGCGGGGAAAGTTTCCTGTCAGTCAGTGACTGTCGCTGTCAGTTTCACTGCGGGGGAAGTTCCGTTTCAGTCAGTGATTGTCGTTGTCAGTTTCGTACAACGAGGAGTGAGAGAGGGCGAGTAGGGTTAACATGGGTTATCAACTAAACCTTTTCTTTCTTTTGGGTTTTTGTTTGTTTGTGTGTTTTTGTCTTCAAACCTCCATTTTTTCTCCATTTCTTTTCCTTTGAATCTTTTTTCTTTGCTTTGTTTCTTTGGTTGTTTTTTGTTGTTGTTGTTGTTGTTGTTTTAAATTGGTCCTCCTCCTCCTATTTTCCCCACTTTTATTTATATATGCATTTACTTACGTGTTTGTTTGTTTTGTTTTGGTTTTGTTTTTGTTTGTTTGTTTGTTTTGTTTGTTTTTGTTTGTTTGTTGTTGTTGTTGTTGTTGCTGTTGTTGGTTTTTTTTTTTTTTTTTTTTTTTGGGGGGGGGGGGGGGGGGGGGGTATCGTACCGATGGACATTCACACGTGAACTTTGGTATTTTTAGTGTTTCATACAGAGCGCGTCTGGGTTGATTGATGTGCTGATACATTCATTTTGCCTGTCACAACAAAGAAAAGGATAAGGGAAGAAGGAAAGACACAGAGACAGAGATAGTTGGATAGACAGGCAGACAGACAGAGAGAAAAAAACAGAACGAAAAAGAAGAAGAAAAAAAACGAAAAAAGAAGGAAGAAAGAAAGAAAGAAAAAAAGAAGGAAAGAAAGAAAGAAGGAAGGAAAGAAGAAGGAAAGAAAAAAAGAAAGAAAGAAAGAAGAAAAAGAAAGAAAGAAAGAAAGAAAAAAAAAAAAGAAAGAAAAAAAAAAGAAAGAAGGAAGGAAAGAAAGAGAGAAAAGAAAGAAGGAAAGAAAGAAAAGAAGGAAGGAAAGAAGAAAGAAGAAAGAAGAAAGAAGGAAAGAAAGGAAGAAAGAAAGAAAAAAGGAAGGAAAAAAGAAAGGAAAGAAAGAAAAAGGAAAAGAAGGAACGAAAGAAAGAAAAAAGGAAGGAAAAAAGAAGGAAAGAAAGAAAGAAGGAAAGAAGGAAAGAAAGAAAAAAGGAAAGAAGGAAACGAAAGAAAGAAAGAAGGAAGGAAAAAAAGAAGGAAAGAAAGAAAGAAGGAAAGAAAGAAAGAAAAAAGGAAAGAAGGAACGAAAGAAGAAAAAAAAGAAAGAAGGAAGGAAAGAAAGAGAGAAAAGAAAGAAGGAAAGAAGGAAAGAAAGAAGGACAGACAGAAAGAAAGAAGGAAATTAGGGGGGAAAAGGAAAGAAAGAAAGAAGGACAGACAGAAAGAAAGAAGGAAAGAAAGAAAGAAAGAAAGAAGGAAAGAAGGAAAGAAAGAAGAAAGAAGGAAGGAAAGAAAGAAATTTAAAAAGAGAGAACAAAGAACAAAGAGAGAAAGGAAAGAAGATGCAAACGAACAAAAAAACTTCGTTGAAAATAACAGCTAACGAAATTAAACACACACACACACACACACACACACACACACACACACACACACACACACACACACACACACACACACACGCACGCACGCACGCACGCACGCACGCACACACACACACACGCAAAGAAAATCCATAAATAAATGCACAGTTGCGTAACAAACATAAAGCCATGAGAAGCAAGCGTAGACATTCTTCAACCCCCCAATCCACGCCACATATGACTTTTCCAACACACACTGTCGCGCCACACTGACAGGAAGCCAACGCTTCGAATAGCAATGTGCGTCATCTTGCTGGGAGCCGCCAACCCTTTTGTAAAAAGATCTCATTATACAACAGGAATCAAAAGAAGAGAGGCCCCGCGGTTCAACGGTTACACTGTCTGCCTGCAGAGCCGTCGGTCGTGGCTTCGAACCTCTCGCAGATTTGGGTTTTTGTTTTCTTCTTTTCTTTCTTTTTTTTTTTCTTCTTCTTTTTTTTTTGGTTGTTGTTGTTGTTGTTGTTGTTGTTGTTGCTTGAAAACCCCCTTTATCCACCCAGCAGCGAATGGGTTTTTGTATCAGTTCAGGGAAGGTTGAAGGCAGCGGAAGGAGAGAGAGAGAGAGAGAGAGAGAGAGAGAGAGAGAGAGAGAGGAGAGAGAGAGAGAGGAGAGAGAGAGAGAGAGAGAGAGATGAGCGCTGGCTTTCATCATTCTTGCCCGTACCCCAGCCAGACGCACGGGTGAACATCAGACAGTTCAGAGCCCGTTCAACAATTTAGATTTGCGCTAAAAACAAAACAAAAACAAAACAAAAAGTGCGCATGATTTCAGTCGTATCGGCAACCTGGGAACTCGCCTATTTGGGGAAAAATACAAAAACAAAAAGAAGAGGGGGGGGGGGGGGGTGGTGGAGATAAGATAAGATAAGATAATGTTGCTTATAGCCCAGCCGACCACAAAGGGCCACATCAGGGCTGTCACCACGTTAAGGGGGGGGGGGGGGGGGTGGAGAGAGAGAGAAGAAAAAGGGAAAGGAAAGACAACGGGAAAAAAAAGAGAAAAAAAGTGGTGCAAAAATTAAAGTCGTCAGTTACCAAACACCGTCTCACCAGGGACAGAAATGCACAGTGAAACCAACATATACGGCTGAGTGACAGACAGGCAGACAGGCAGGCAGACAGACAGATAGACAGACAGACAGACAAAGTGCCAAAACATGTCAACATGTTATTAAAGCGATGTTGGCACTTCTGGCTTTAAGAGGAATGGCTGCCTCTATGTAGTAGACTCATTATCATACCTAGGGTGTCCTCATTGTGTTCGTGTTTCCTCTCTCACCTCACTTCTTGTTTCCCCCCGTGGTTTGTATGTCTGTTTGTCAGCTCTGTTTCCCCCGGCCCGTCATGGTCTGTATGTTGTCCACCTTTGGTTGTGTCTTGCTGGTATAATCACGCGTCTGTAGTCATTTGTTCTCGTGACTGTTTGCAGCGATCTTCAATGTCTGGGTTCGTCTGTTCTCACCACTGTTTCCATGGGTCTTCATTGTCTGTTCGTCCATTCTTACCTCTGTTTCCATGGGTCTTCATTATCTGTTCTTCTATTCCTACCACTGTTTCCATGGGTCTCCATTGTCTGTTCGTCCATTTTTACATCAGTTTCCTTGGGTCTTCATCGTCTGTCTGTTCTTACCACTGTTTCCATGGGTCTTCGTCTGTCTGTTCTTACCACTGTTTCCATGGGTCTCCATTGTCTGTTCGTCTATTCTTACCACTGTTTCCATGGGTCTTCAATGTCTGTTTTCACCACTGTTCCCGTGGGTGTTCACTGCAGTCTGTCTCGTCTCACCATTATTTCATGGGTCTCCATTGTCTGTTCTCACCGCTGTCCCCATGGGTCTTCATTACCTATCTGTCTTATCTCACCACTGTTTCCATGGGTCTGTCTCTCTGTTATCACACTGTTTCCATGGTTCTGTCTGTCTGTTATCACCACTGTTTCCATGGGTCCGTCTGTCTGTTATCACCCTGTTTCCATGGATCTGTCTGTCTTATCTCACCCCTGTTTCCATGGGTCTGTCTGTCTGTTATCACCACTGTTTCCATGGGTCTGTCTGTCTGTTATCACCACTGTTTCCATAGGTCTGTCTGTTATCACCACTGTTTAAATGGGTCTGTCTGTCTTATCTCACCACTGTTTCCATGGGTCTGTCTGTCTGTTATCACCCCTGTTTCCGTGGGTCTGTCTGTCAGCTATCACCCTGTTTCCATGGGTCTGTCTTATCTCACCACTGTTTCCATGGGTCTGTCTGTCTGTTATCACCACTGTTTCCATGGGTCTGTATGTCTTATCTCACCACTGTTTCCATGGGTCTGTCTGTCTGTTATCACCACTGTTCCCATGGGTCTTCATTGCCTGTCTTATCTCACCCTGTTTCCATGCGTCTGTCTGTCTGTTATCACCACTGTTCCATGGGTCTTCATTGCCTGTCTTATCTCCCCCTGTTTCCATGCGTCTGTCTGTCTTATCTCACCCCTGTTTCCATGGGTCGGTCTGTCTTATCTCACCACTGTTTCCATGGGTCTGTCTGTTATCACCCCTGTTTCCATGGGTCTGTCTGTCTGTTCTCACCACTGTTCCCATGGGTCTTCATTGCCTGTCTTATCTCACCCTGTTTCCATGCGTCTGTCTGTCTTATCTCACCCCTGTTTCCATGGGTCGGTCTGTCTTATCTCACCACTGTTTCCATGGGTCTGTCTGTTATCACCCCTGTTTCCATGGGTCTGTCTGTCTGTTCTCACCACTGTTCCCATGGGTCTGTCTGTTATCACCACTGTTTCCATGGGTCCGTCTGTCTGTTATCACCACTGTTTCCATGGGTCTGTCTGTTTTATCTCACCACTGTTCCCATGGGTCTTCATTGCCTGTCTGTCTTATCTCACATTTTTTTCCCATGGGTCTTCGGTACCTGCTTGTCTATTTTGTCACCACCGATTCCATGATTATTCCTTGTCTGTTTAACGACTGTTTCAATGGGGTTTTTTAAATTTTAATTTGCTTATGTATTTATTCATCTATCTATATATTCATTATTTTTGGTTCTCGCTGCCGTTCCCATAAGTCATTATTATCTGTTTGTC
>CM031616.1:61148817-61156461 GCA_018398815.1 Conus ventricosus
CTTACTTCCTTCATTCTTTCCATTTCTCACGCAGGGTACATGCTATGTGTAACGTGTCATCCATACCAACGGCCAAACTGGCCTTCTCTTCCGAAAGTTGGTGATGGGATTTGACGTGTGTGCAAGATGTTATGCGTGCGTTCACACACGGAACCTCGGTTTATAGTCTCATTCGAAGGACTACTAATATTCCACATAATGGTTTCCAGATCTTCGATCTTGGCTTGGAGTCGCTGCAGGTCGAAGAGTTTTCTGTCCCGAGTGGAACTAAATGTACAGCCCTCTGTGACATTCTTTTGAAGTCTTTTCCAGGTACATGTTGTATGTATAATGCTAAACGCCCAGTGAGAAGGTGTACAAAAAAAGTAATTGCAGTCATCTACAAAGACAATGTTCCACATGATGGTTTCCAGATCTTTCATCTGGGCCTGGAGTCGTAGCAGGTTCAAGAATTTTCTGTCCTAATGGAACTGGATGTACAGCTCTCTGTCAAATTCTCTTAAGCCTTTTCCACATACATATTATGCATAACACAAAACACCCAGTGGCAAGGTATAAAAAGAAATCTTAAGACGATTTATCTACACGTACTTTGATGTCATCAAACATCCAGTCGGAGCAATCCAGCGACCGTGCTAGTCACTGGAAGTGGGCAGATGTCCAGAACTGACCAGCTCCCCCTTCTCTGGCTTCTCTGAGCAAGCATCGTTACGGTCAAGAATACCCCATGGAGCCAAGATGCTGTATCATGATGCGAAGAGCTGCCTTTTACGCTCTGGCCCGAAGAGATGAAGCTCGGCTTGGCAATCGGTTTAAGACACAGAAAACTCTCATTCTAAACCCACCAAGACTCCAGGTCTGTAGTGATGTTTGTCCTTCGCGTGTGTGCGAAGATGACCACGATCTTCTGCTATCACTGGGTGGTGGTGGTGGTGGTGGTGGTGTGTGTACGAAGATGGCTGATCAGGCCGATCCTCTCGCATTGAATAGTCTGTTGCAGTGTGGACGGGGCAGACTTGGAGGTGAGTCAGGCTGAAAGGTGGTGCTTGCTCTGGTTTTTTTCCGAAACTGATGTTTTTGCTCCTGTGCCTCTACTCGCCCCGTTTCCAAGTCTTTCACTCTGGATTTGATCATGGAGCGCCAGGCTGAGCGATCTCACGCAGCGTCTTCCCCAAGGAGTCAGGGCGATGCTACAGCACTTCAGTGAGGCCTTCAGTGTGTCTTCGTAGCGCTTCGTTTGGTCCTCCATAGGAACGCTTGCCCTCCAAGCAGCTCTCCATAGAACAGTCTCTTGGGGAGACGATGTTCATCCATGAACTGCACATGTCATGCCCACCTGAGTTGAGATCGTATTAGCACAGCATGAACGCTTTCCATATGAGCCTTCTGAAGCACCTCTGTATCTAGTACTTTGTCTTGTCATTCTGTTTTTGTTTCTTTTTGCCATTGTTGTTGCTGATATTATTATCATTCATCATTATCACTGATCAGTGATAACTAATGGCAGGACAAAGGTCTATAGTACACGGTCAACATAACAGCTCCAATAACACTATAATTGCCAACTGTTGGGTACAGGAGTACGAATGAGTACAATGATATTAAGAACATACGAACGTAACAGCGCCAGTTGTACCCAACCAGTTGTTGGGTACAGAGGTGCTACTGAGTACAATGACGTTAACAACACAGTTAACCCAACAGTTCCAAATGGCACTGAAACAGCCAAGTCATCGGGTGCAGGGTACCACTGAGAACAATGATGTTACTACACAGTCAACCCAACAGTTCCAAATGGCACTGTAATAACCACTTGTTGGGTACAGGTGTAGCCTGCTACTGAGTACAGTGATGTCAATAACACAGTGAACGTAACAGCTCCAATGACTATGGAACTATCAAGTTGTTGGGCACAGGGCACTATTGAGTACAATGAGAAAAAGAGCACACTTACAGTACAGCTGCACTTGCTAGGTACAGGGTACTACTGAGTACAATGATGAAAGAACACACTTAACGTACAGATCCATTTGCTGGTACAGGAGTACTACTGTGTACAATGATGAACAGAACCCATTTTACGTACAGCTCCACTTGTTGGTACAGGGGCACTACCGAGTACCATGATGAAAAGAACACACTTAACGTACAGCTGCACTTGTTGGGTACAGGTGCACTATTGAGTACAATGATCAAAAGAACACACTTAAAGTACAGCTGCACGTGTTGGGTACAGGGGTACTGCTGGGGAGTGCCCATCTCAGCTGCGGCTGCTACCAGGAGTGTTCGTCCATCTTCAGTCAAAAAATCCAACAGCTGGTGGGGGTCAGGGACACGGCTCTTCTGACACAGCGCTCCTGCCAGTAAGTAAACGCGCGCCGGGTGTGGCTATGTGTGGGGGCTGAGGAGGTGGGGAAGAGAGAGAGAGAGAGAGAGAGAGAGAGAGAGAGAGAGAGAGAGAGAGAGAGAGAGAGAGAGAGTCTGTGTCCGAGTATTTCCGTGTGTGAGCGAGTGTGTGCGTGTGCGTATGTATGTTTATGGGTGGGAGTGTGCTTATGTGCGAGACTGTGTGTATGTTTGTATGAAAACACACGCACGCACGCACGCACGCACGCACGCGTGCACACGCACACACGACACACACACACGCGCGTGCGCGCTCGCTCGCTCGCAGACAGACAGACAGACAGACAGACAGACAGATAGATAGATAAATGGAAATTCACTGACATATTGATTGATGGATTGGTTAATTCATTGACTGACAGACAGTGTGTGCGTGTCTCTCTCTCTCTCTCTCTCTCTCTCTCTCTCTCTCTCTCTCTCTCTCTCCTCTCCTCTCTCTCTCTCTCTCTCTCTCTCTCTCTCCCTGTGTGTGTCTGCGCGCGCGCGCGCGTGTGTGTCTGTCTTTGTGTGTCTGTGTGTGTGTGTGTGCGTGCGTGCGCGCACGTGTGTACATGCGTGAGTGTGTCTTTGTCTGTCTTTCTGTCTGTCTGTCCGTCTGTCTGTCTATGAGTTTCTGAGTCTGTGCATTTGAGTGCATGTATTTACGTATCAAGTGATGTTGATGACAGTTAGTGGGTCAAAGTGGTGTGAGTGTGTGCGTGTGCGTGTGCGTGTGCGTGTGTGTGTGTGTGCGCGCGCGCATGTGTGTGTGTGTGTAAGTTCGAGCACCAAGAATGGTGAACATTAGCAGGCAAAGAGCACAGTATTAGATAAATCGAAATAAACAGAAAGACGAAATGAAACAAAGCAGTCATGTCTTGAAAGAAATGATGCTGTACATTCTGATGTGGTCTGTAAACGCTGTGATTTGTTTAAAACGTAGGTCTGTCAACACACACACACACACACACACACACACACACACACACACACACACACACACACACACAGAGAAGTAAACTTACTTTGGGGGTGCTGTTGGATTCTTTTTTGAACCGTTGGTGGTGAGAACACCACAGAATTAAGGACTGTAGTGTGTCTCTATTTGACGCCAAGAGCACAGACACAATCACCCGTGTCTCCCTGATGAGTCCGATCCAGCGGACGAAAGACCTAGGAGCAGGCGATACATATAGATCTGCCTTCGAGAGGGATTGCGATGGTTCCCTCATGCAGCTAGTGAAGGGTTTTCATATTTATGATATACATTTTCCCATTTTCTTCATCTTCGACCCCCCCCCCCCTTTTTTTTTAAATTTCAAATCTTTGCCAGGTGATGACTATAATGATGGAAGAATTGTTAACCTGCACTTGTTTTTCCCCACTACTTAATTGTTCAGCAATATATATATATATATATATATATATATATATAGAGAGAGAGAGAGAGAGAGAGAGAGAGAGAGAGAGAGAGAGAGAGAGAGAGAGAGAGAGAGAGAGAGAGAGAGAAGAGAGAGAGAAATACACTATAAAAACATCACAAAGGACCAAAAGACAGCGGCCTCCAATCCTTTACAAAGGCATGTGTTCTTAACGACACCCCACTCGAGGAAAATAGATACAGGGAGAAACGAGTATAATCATATGCATTAGGAACATCCAACTTGCGAACAGAAGAGCAAAGAAGGTGGGGTTAAAATTTGCAGCGCTGTGATTGGTCAGAAAAAGAAAAACAGAACAAATCTGAAAAGATCGTGAGAAAGTGTATGATCTGTGCAGCGATCCAAACAATATTTAACGAGAATGCTTGTAACCTTTGACCGCACGCGTCATTCAGTTGATAGTGCACCTGCATCTTTGTTTTGTTTTATTGCTTTGTTTATTTTTGTCTTCAAAATGTCTGACGTAAACCGGACGCAAGTGTGGTTGTGATTGGAGGTGATGGTCGCCTCCCTTGCTCCACGCATGGCCTCGCGGGAGGAGCACAATTCTCGCGTCAACAACATTCTGTCTTGCCTGTCAACAATCAATCTTTCTTGTCATGTTTTTTTTTTATCGCTTCTTCAAAGCATTGGCACGATCATGAATAAACATGAGTGAATAATGAAAAAATAATTTTTTTTTAGTTTGTACGATCATTGTTGACCGTAACAGGATTTCGAGATGGTTTTGTTGTTGTTGTTGTTGTTGTTGTTGTGTTGTTGTTGTTGTTGTTAGTGTTAGATTGCTGCGTGGCAAGTTATTTTTTTTTCTGTCAGCAGGAATGCACACACGTAAACACACAGGTAGTCGATCAACAACCCCCCACCCCCCACTCTGCCTCCTCCCCCCCCCCCCCCTCCCGCGTCCTCTCTGTCTCAATCCGCGTCTTCTCTACAATGAACCAGTGTGCATTCTTCAAATCTTCCTTGCAACTTACACCAAGAGCAAACCTCTTCTCCCCCGTCCCCTATCGACTCTCCTGTGCAGAGAAGTCATGCGGTCTTTTAATATTCCATACAACTCTATTCCTCAAGTAATTCAAGAACAAGTAAGGTCACTCTTGCTCCGTTGATGAAATAAAATTAGACGGGCCAATAACTCCGAACGAATGCCGCTTGCGACATCCAATCGCCTTGCAGAAATGACCACAGAGAGAGAGAGAGAGAGAGAGAGAGAGAGAGAGAGAGAGAGAGAGAGAGAGAGAGAGAGAGAGAGAGAGAGAGCACACAGAACAAACAAACAAAAAGACATCCCCCCAATATGTCCTTTTTTTTCTTTTTTTTTTTTTTTCTTTTTTGCTGTCCCAACCTCTGCGCTACTTCAGAGGCAGTGCACCCACGCCGCTCATTCCGACACCCCGTCCACAGCCACAGCCCGGTCGGCCCCACCGCAGCCCCGGCACCGGCAAGTCGTCATGAGGCAACCCACCAGAGGAGACACTGCACTGCTGCCGAGTCACTTCGGTGGTATTCAGTGGCGTCTGTTCTGATCTAACATACGCAGGACACCACCTACTAAGCCCCCTACTGACGACAATAATTGCTTAGTCGCGGAGCCGGCGTGAGTGAGCTCTCCCTCCGGAGGGCGCCACCACGTCCGTCCAACGACAGCCCCCATGGACTCGCCGATACCGGTGAGCCCGACGGAAGCAAACCAAGGCCACAGACGTGGAGAGGACATCGAAACTGAGGTCACCATGAGAGCAGGGCATGAAGGGCACAGAATTTGAGACATTTTTTTAATGCTGATCAATGGGAATGAGGATGATTAAGATGATGCTACGGATTTCCATTTCGTTCTGAGACTACATGACAGGCTGTACTCTACGCTTCCTTTCATAATATATCCTGGCGTCAACCAGGCCTGAGAGATACAGGCACTTGCAGTGTTGGTCAGGAAATTTGAGCAACACTCTCAGAAACGCATCCATTAAGTGGATGAAACTCGACTGTGTGGTCCCAGTCTTCCCAACTGAGTCCGCAGCAAACTCAACTCTGGGTAGGAGCCGGTCGGGCAGAAAAAACCCACATGACTCTGATGGGATTCGAACCACGACCTCCCACCGGGAGTCCGCGACGCTAACGACTTCGCCACGGCGGCTGTCCCAATATGTCCTTTTATTCCTAAATGAAAACGTGGAATAACATGGGGACTCTGGGGTTACCCAGCTGCATACACTGACAACCGGACGACAAAATGCAGTTGAGGAAATTACTGGTTTAAATCATGTACAATCCCCCCCCCTTTTTTTTTCTTCGCCTCAGTGACTAAGATCAAGTATCAAGAAGCTTACTAATGCTTCCTTATTCGTTCCAAGCAAACCGCATCCAAAACGTAGTTCGACTTTTAGTTTCAAAGTGACGTCACTGCAGGTGGAAACTGAAACACACTTTAAACAGAAATTTATAGAAAATCCGGAAGGTAACAGGGACAAACAGATGACTAGAGACAAAACACGACGCGTTTCGACCTCTCGTGTCTTCTTCAGGCTAGCTAAACAACGTTCGACACAAACGAAACGACGAACGAACAAAACGTCAACGCTCATCTTGTGCCGAATTTGAGAAGATAAGCGATTGCTCGTTCTTTTAATTGTCATTGTCCCGGGAATGTTGTTTATCTTGCCTGAAAAAGACCAAGGAGATCGAAACGCGTCGTCTTGTGTCCATGTTATCTGGCGATTTACTTGAAATTCCTTGTCAAATCACCTTGACTTTTGCCATTAGTGACCAACACTTGCTGTTTGTTTGTTTGTTTGTGCATAAACACCATAAAATTATGAAAGCTTTCAGTTTGTACAGTATATATATTAATCCTAAAAGTGTAAAGTTGGGAATATGCCTGCGGTGGTTTTGTGCTTGTTTGTGTGGGTTCTGAAAAGTCTAAATTTGGCCCTCTTCTCTGGCCTCTAAGTGACCCTTCCAATTTTCGTGTTTCGTCTAGGTCACTGGCGCGGCTATAAACGCCCGCAAACCACAATGTGTTGTCTGGGTCACTGGCGTGGCTATAAACGCCCGCAAAACCACAATGTGTTGTCTGGGTCACTGGGCGTGGCTATAAACGCCCGCAAACCACAATGTGTGTGTCCTAGGAAGGGCCACTGAAAAGGGGGGTAAGAGAATTGCCCCAAACTAGACAAACTGAAAGTAGGCAACCAAGTGTAGAAATACCACTATTAGAGGCATATTCCCAAAACTCTTCGCATCTAGCCACATTATCTGTGATCCTCTGGATCTGGCTTGGGGCCCTAGGGCGCCATAGGGTCTCAAGTTAGACCCATGGGTGATCAGTAAAATCAGGAAAAACACAGGATTAAACAAAAACTAAAATCTGAAAAGTTTAGTAAATTAGTATTGAAAACGGATAACCCTACACAGTATGTTTGTTTGTAGGGTCGTTATTTTTGGTTATTGAAGTCTTACTTATCAGAGAACAGGAAAAGGGGCATTCTGGAGTCGCCCGGTCGAAACTGGTTGAGACCGGGGGAGCCAGAATGCCCTTTTCCTGTTCTCTGCCGTTATTTTTTATATATAGGTGGATTCTAATTACATTTGGTATATAGAAAGGTTATCACACACAAATGGCACTTTTATATAGTGTTTCAAAATTTGACCGTTAAAACCGTTATCTTGACATATTGTCCGATTTGGATGAAATTTGATATTTACACAGGCTTCACCCCAGTGAGGACTAAAATACCGGTTTCAAAAGTGCTATCGGTTATATAACGTTAAAACGTTATTTTGACTATTGTCGATTTGGATGAAATTGGGTAAG
>CM031616.1:61157461-61162461 GCA_018398815.1 Conus ventricosus
AGTTGTCATTGTCCCGATGGTGTTTATCTTGCTGAAAAAAACCAAGGAGATCGAAACGCGTGTCTTTGTCCATTTATCTGGCGATTACTTGAAATTCCTGTCAAATCACCTTGACTTTTGCTATTAGTGACCAACACTTGTTGTTTGTTTGTTGTTTTGTGTTGTTTTTTTCTTTCCAAAAATCATCAAGGAACAAACTTTCTTGTATTTTGTTATAAAAACGACTGAATTTAATTTGCTTACGATCGTTGAAATACTAGAACCTGCAACAATGTTACTGGCTTTTTTTCTTCGAGAGGAAGGAGAGAGAGAGAGAGAGAGGAGAGAGAGAGAGAGAGAGAGAGAGAGAGAGAGAGAGAGAGAGAGAGAGAGAGAGAGGAGAGAGAGAGAGGGGGGAGAGAGAGACAGAGGGGAGAGAGAGAGAAGACAGACAGACAGACAGACAGACAGACAGACGACTACACATTGTAGCGGCGGGACCTGTACCCTAACTGACGTCACTCTGGCTGTTGCCAGGGCCATGTCGGAGCAGATGTCGTGTTTGGAAGGGAAGAAAGCCACGTGTGACCCCACCAGTCTCCAATACGTCACCACCATCCTCAACTTCATCAGGCCCGACTATGAGCGAACCTGCACCGGCGCCCGTCAGTATCGGCTTTGTTGTCTCCCTTAACAGGATATAGGATCTGTCTGTCTGTCTGTTTGTCTCTCTTTTTTCCCCCCCCCCCCCCCCCCCCCCCGGCTCCTCAGCATTCGTCTAACTACATTATTACCTTAAGAAGATGTAGGATCAATCTCTCTCTCTCTCTCTCTCTCTCTCTCTCTCTCTCTCTCTGTGTGTGTGTGTCCCCCATCTCTCTCTCCTCTCTCTCTCTCTCTCTCTCTCTCTCACTCTCTCTCTCTCCTGCTCTCTTCGCGCGCTCTTCTCTCTCTCTCCCAGCACTTATCAGTAACTTCTTTATTATATTAAGAGGATGTAGGATCTCTCTCTGTCTCTGTCACTCTCTCTCTCTCTCTCTGTCACCCCTCTCTCTCTCTCTCTCTCTCCTCTCTCTCTCTCTCTCCCCTCTCTCTCTCTCCCAGCACTCGTCAGTAACTGCTTTATCATATTAAGAGGATGTAGGATCTCTCTCTCTCTCTCTCTCCCTCTCTCTCTCTCTCCCCTCTCTCTCTCTCTCTCTCTCTCTCTCTCTCTACTCTCTCTCTCCTCTCACGCAATCTCGTTCTCGAAACTCCAAGTGTGTAAGTGTTCCACCTGAATAAAACAGAATATTTTCAGCATACATCTTCCTACAATTACTCGTGTAGTTCTGCAAATTTATGTTGTTAACAATATTATTTTCAAAACGCTCATTCTTCATCCGTGCAGTGTCTTTTTTTTGTTTTACTCTCTCTCTCTCTCCTCTCTCTCTCTCTCTCTCTCTCTCTCTCTCTCTCTCCCTCCCCCCAGTGACATTAACTGTCTTGGCATGAGCCATACGTCTTCCCTGTGGATCTTAATTGCAGACCTCACCTAAGGCGAGGGCATGAAAGCATGCCTGTGATACAGAATGTCCTCCACAATGGACAATTTTGCCTTGTCTCGGCTTCTCTTTTTCTTTGTCTTGTCTCGTCTCGTCTCGTCTTGTCTGGTCTTGTCATGCTCACACCTCGCTCTGTCATACATTCCTAGACTTGCTTCACCGTCCAGTATCCTCGTGCGTCTCACGCCCCCCACCGCCACCGGATGTCCCTCTGCTGCCCATTTTTTTCCCATCTTGGGACGAGCCATGGCTGAGATTCGAACCCATGACCCTCTGGACATGCTCATTTTCCACTTAATGACTCGCACTCTAACCACTGAGCCACTGGGGCGCCTGATATTTGTAGGGAAATTTAAGCCTTATGAAGTTCACTTTTGTTCCTCCTTGACCAGATCCAGCTTGAACACCTCTCTGCCGCTTCTGCCATTGCTTTGAGGGCTCTGGTTTTTCCCTCCCTGCAACTGAGAGCCGTTTCATGAGGCTGTATGCAGACGTTCCTACAAACCCCTAGCTCCAATTTCTGCAGTGAGGACTTTGACCCGATAGCCTTCTCTCCTCAGGTTGTTTGCCAGATCAGCATACTTTTCAGTCTTGTAGATTTGAGCTGCCTCCATTCTGTTCTCATATGGCACCGTGAGCTCGATCATGATCAGCTGCTTGGTTGACTGAGAGTAGACTACTATGTCTGGTCTCATGCCACTCTTGCTGATGATCTCTGGGTGACTCTTCCATTCTGGGAGGTCTGCAGTGCTCTCCCAGTCATCTGCCCGTCCAGCAGACTCTGCCTGCATGTTCCGAGTGGCACTGTTGTTCTTGGCCATGATTTGCTACCTCCTGCCGTGAAGAATGTTGCGGGTACTTTTGGAGTACTTTACAATGGGAACGAAGAAAATGCTGTCTGTGTGTCTGTCTGTCTGTGTGTCTGTCTGTCCGTGGTCAAAATGTGTTCCACTCGCTCCAGACAAAACTTCTGGGCCGATCTTTCTGAAAATGTGTACTATGTTCATTATGGATCACGGATGATGCCCGATGTTTTATTTTACCAG
This sequence comes from Conus ventricosus, assembly GCA_018398815.1. Lineage (NCBI taxonomy): Eukaryota > Metazoa > Mollusca > Gastropoda > Neogastropoda > Conidae > Conus > Conus ventricosus. The sequence continues at coordinate 61,160,031 of CM031616.1, forward strand.
AATAGCCGTTACTAACGGCTATAACGGCCTAAAACGGTTTATCTTTTTTTATGGAATATCTGAGAGACGAAATACATTATAACGCACGTTTGACGTCGTCATATATTATGACGCATGTTTGATTGTGACGTTTTTCAGCCACCCCCCCCCCCTCCCCCCCCCCCCCCCCCCCCCCCCCCCCACCCTCCCGCGTATTCAATAAACTGGGATACGTTTATATGCTTTGCATCCTGTTCCTTCCTGTTATACGTCCACTTCTCTTTGTTCTCTCGCTACATATTTCTGCCTTTCTAAGCACTGTCTTATCTATTTGTATTTTCTATATCGACTACCTACCTTTGTGTACCTGTGCTTTATTTTGTTTTATTGCTTATAATTGTGTGCTTTATCGGCGATCGTGGGCCAGTGGTTCACGACAGATTATGGGGCTGACAGGCATGGGTTCGAATCTCATCAAAGTCATGTATGACGGTGAATTTTTTTGTGAACGCTGATCAGCTATGGCAAGGCTCACTAAGCTGTGGAGAAGCAACAAGATCAGCTTCCCGACAAAACTCAAGCGACACAAAAGCCCTCGCCCTCTCCATCTTCCTGTACAGGTGTGAGAGCTGGACCTTGACGGCTGAGTCGGAGAGAAGGATCCAAGCTTTTGAAATGAAGGCATACAGAAAGACTGCTCCACATCGTCTGGACAGAGCACAGACCCAACGCCTCTGTCCGAGAGCAAGGTGACCACTACTATGGCAGGACCACAGGCTACAGGTCAAGAGGAGAAAGCTGATGTGGTTTGGTCACGTGACACGACACGACTCGCTGCCAAAGACAATCCTGCCTTAAAGGCATTGCTTGAAAGAAGAAAGCACAGAAGCAGGCAGAGAAAGAGCTGGTCGGAGAACTTGACGGAACGGACAAACCTCAGGCTGCTAGAACTCCTGCGAGAAGCAGAGGACAGGCCGCGATGGAGAAGAAGACTAATGGAGTCATCCTTCATGTCCCCCTTATGACCACTTAGGTCACGGAAACGACATGAGATGATGAGACCAGTTACTATCCAGTGTAGATGTGCGAGTTCTGAGCTCAGATGAGTAGACAGAGAAACCACGGAGCCCATTTCTTCTACCCGGCAGAGACCTCTCTGTTCTAGTTACCGACAACAGTGCAGTTGCAGTATCTCCTGGTTGTTGGTTCGATGCCGGGTATGTTATGAAAAAAAAACAAAGCTTAGGTACAAGAACACTGTCCTATATCCTTCGACCAGAACGGATCTGACTGTATTATTGTCGTCACCCTATTCCGCATCGGTCATCATGAAGACAAAACATGAAGATTGCAGTTTCTGTGGCCCTTGATGTCTTGCTATCCAGGTGTCTTCACTGGAATTCTCCACCACGTCCATGCCTTCAGTCTGGAATTGCCAACCACGTCCATACCTCCAGTCTGGAATTTCCAACCACGTCCATGCCTCCAGTCTGTAATTCCCCACCACGTCCATAACTTCAGTCTGTAATTCCCACCACGTCCATAACTTCAGTCTGTAATCCCCCACCACGTCCATGCCTTCAGTCTGTAATCCCCCACCACGTCCATGCCTTCAGTCTGTAATCCCCCACCACGTCCATAACTTCAGTCTGTAATCCCCACCACGTCCATAACTTCAGTCTGTAATCCCCACCACGTCCATAACTTCAGTCTGTAATCCCCCACCACGTCCATAACTTCAGTCTGTAATCCCCCACCACGTCCATGCCTTCAGTCTGTAATCCCCCACCCCGTCCATGCCTTCAGTCTGTAATCCCCCACCACGTCCATAACTTCAGTCTGTAATCCCCCACCACGTCCATAACTTCAGTCTGTAATCCCCCACCACGTCCATGCCTTCAGTCTGTAATTCCCCACCACGTCCATACCTCAGTCTGTAATTCCCCACCACGTCCATAACTTCAGTCTGTAATCCCCCACCACGTCCATAGCTTCAGTCTGTAATCCCCCACCACGTCCATAACTTCAGTCTGTAATTCCCCACCACGTCCATGCCTTCAGTCTGTAATTCCCCACCACGTCCATAACTTCAGTCTGTAATCCCCCACCACGTCCATGCCTTCAATCTGTAATCCCCCACCACGTCCATGCTTCAGTCTGTAATCCCCCACCACGTCCATGCCTTCAGTCTGTAATCCCCACCACGTCCATAACTTCAGTCTGTAATCCCCACCACGTCCATGCCTTCAGTCTGTAATTTCCCCACCACGTCTCATACCTCCAGTCTGGAATTCTCCACCACGTCCATACCTCCAGTCTGGAATTCCCCTCCATGTCCATGCCTTCAGTCTGTAATTCCCCACTACCACCATGCCTCCAGTCTGGAATTTCCAACCACGTCCATACCTCCAGTCTGGAAATTTCCTCCAGTCCATACCTCCAGTCTGGAATT
>CM031616.1:61167461-61169961 GCA_018398815.1 Conus ventricosus
GGCGGGTCAAAAGTCGTGTTACAAATCTTCTTCTTCACGTTGTCTTTTACGCTTGTTCTGGTAGGTTTGAACCCACGTTGGGTAGCCTATGTATGATATCCCCTAAGATTGTTCTGGCTGACAAAAAAAAACAAGCAAACAAACACACACGAAAAACAAAAGCAAGGCTGGTTAGACTGTCATTTTCTCCTGATTGTTGTTGTTGTTGTTGTTGTTGTTGTTGTTGTTGATGATGTTCGAGTTATCATAACCCATGTTGGTTATCTTCTAGTGAATATCAGAACAACGAGGAAGCTAACGATCATAATTAAATTACGGACAACACTGAAGATAACGAAATATATCAAGATAAAGATGGCAACGATGATAATTGTAGTGATGCAAATTATAGTTATTATGACAATAACCGTCAAAGTGCAGACAATAAAGACGTCAACGAGACCATTAAAAAGAATCACAAGAAAGATAACGATGGTTCAGGAAGAGAGAGAAAAAAAAAGGAAGCTAACAGTGACAAATAACGACAACGATGAAAATAACACCCAAGACAGCGATGATAATGACGGTAAGCACAGCAATGAAGGTACCGATAATATAGAAGATGGGGGAACAAGTAAGCTAACAAACTTAATTAACCTGAGGACATTAACGAAGGGAGGGGCCAACGATGACCAGATGACGATGATTTCAGAAAAAAAGAAAGCTAACAGTGAAAAAATATCGACAACGATGAAAACAACAACGAAGACAGCGATGACAGTGAAGCAAAGGACACTAATGAAGATAACGATGTTAAATTAGGTGAGAACAAGGAAGGTAAGAATATAAATCAAGCTGAGGACACTAACGAAGAAGAAGCCAACGATGACAAGATGACGATGAGTCATCAAAAAAAAAGGAAGGCAACAGTGAAAAAAATAACAACGATGAAAATAACAGTCAAGACAGCGATGATAATGACGGTAAGGACAGCAGTGAAGATGACGATAATGATGAAGCTGAGAGCAAGGAAACTGACAATACCAATCAACATGAGGAAACTAACGAGGAGAGGGGGTGCTGTTTCTAGCCCAGCCGACCACAGAGGACCATGTCAGGGGCTGTCACCGCGTTCAAGTCAACTCACAAGTCATTAACACACGCGCACACGCACACACACACACACACACCACACACACACACACACACAAGCAAAACAAAAAAAAATTTGAAAAAAACGACACGTCCTCTAACAGTGTCTTCAAGCTAACCATTTAGAAAACAGAACACACACACGCACGCACGCACGCGCACACACACACACACACACACACACACACACACACACACACACACCACACACACACGCGCGCGCGCGCATGCATGCACGCACGCACGCACGCACGCACACACACACACACGCACGCACGCACGCACGCACGCACGCACGCACGCACGCACCACACACACACACACACACACACACACACACACACATACAAACACAAACATCTTTAAAATACACCTTCTAAACAGACCACAGCAACCTTCGTTTAAAAAAAAAAAAAAAAAAAAAAAAAAAAAAAAACTTTCTTCCGCAAAATCTTACATCAGACGAAAAATGTTAATCTCTTTTAGAAATTCAAAGATCACATCAGGAGGAGGGAGGGGGGACGTGGGGGGGGGGGGGGGGGGGAGGGGGACGGGGGGGGGGGAACATCTCTGAACAAGGTTTTCATGCATGGAGTCCGCTGTAAAAAAAAAAATTCCTGTCTCACATCATGCAAACCCCAACACTCTGAAAGAATGCGTTTCACTGTGGATGGTACATGACATGGAATGCACCACGGGGCAGCTGGTGGTCAGTTTGCACGCGTGGTCAATTTGTACCGCAACAGGGGCACTAACGAAGAAAGAGGCCGAGGAGGAGGAGGTGGTATGATGCTGTGGTTGCCGGTGTGGTATGGTATGGTGGTGGTATGTGCTGCAGCTGGCCAGAGCGCCCAGACGATGCGGGAGTGTGTGAACGGGACGATGGATTGTTACAGCGCCTTCAACACCTCCTTCCTGCCCGCCGTCAACCAGTATAACATGGCCATCATGTGCAGGTGGGTGATGAGACCCCTGTGTGGTGTGTCCCCCGGCGCACCGGCTAATTTCCACGTCACGATTACACATGTTACAGTGTGTGGATTTTTTTTTTTTTTTTTTTTTTTGGGGGGGGGGGGGGCCAGGGTACGTCACATGCCCCTCATCTTTGCCTAAAAAAAGAAAATTTTCATGAAGAGACACATTCTTTGAATATGTATATAAAATTTCTAGCCCGGTTTGTTTGTTTGTATTGTTTGTGTTTGTTTTTGTTGTGTTTTGTTTTTGCTTTTGCTTCTGTTTGTGTTTTTTTTTTTCAAAACGTCTGTTTTGTTTTGTTTGTTCCTAGTGTGGTGGTGTCTGTAATTTGTCAGTAGCGTTTGTTTGCATTCATTTGGGGGTTTTTTTTCATATTACTTTCTTTGTACTCGAA
>CM031616.1:61179961-61185806 GCA_018398815.1 Conus ventricosus
TACCTTCTGTTCAAAGTTCCGCAAAGTCTGCAAAGGTCTTTTAATTCTAAAGGTTATACACCTTTACAGGCCGCTAATGTAACTCCTGGTTCTCTGGCCCACGCGCATTATTTTTTAGTAAAAGCATTATTTTATTTCCAAAACAATGTGAGGTTATCAATTCCCGACTTTCTGTTTGGTCTGCAATTTTTATATTACTGAACAAACCCTCGTCAAACTAATCTTTTAAACTGTAATTTAGGGAAGTGTATAATTTCATATCGCAATATGCAGCTTTCCTGACGGAGAGAGCTCTTTATAAACAGTTGAGGGCCTTCCATATATAGTTTTCATCAGTGCTCCGTGTCCAATGAACATAAAGTAATGAAATGTAATGCAGATCGAGCGGATTTTATCCTTCTTAAGTAGTTTTTGTTAGGAGTAACTCTAAATTATGATTGGTCAGCTGCAAAAGCCTAACAATTTTTAGCTAGTCTTTATCAAAATAGTAACCTCCTTCTTCCTTCGGTTGAATGTTAAACATTGTTTTTGTTTGCATTGTTAGTTTGAGAGTAATGTCAAGTTACTCATTGCTTCTTTTAGTGACAAAACCCGTAAGAACCATCAGGTATTGTTAACTCGCTAACTTTGGGTCCCCTGTTTTGTCAACTTTTAGAATTATTCTTATTGGCTTCGCTTATATTAACCATTAAAAAAAAAACGGGGGGGGGGACCTTTTTGGTAGAATATAGTTCATGGAGCGCGACCATTTTGGCCGCAATTGTTATCAATAGCATGTTTAAAAAAGAAGGGCGGTCTTGGTTGTTATTGTTACAAAATTTTTTGAACGAAATAAAATGAGGCGTTCAAATATATGATGCAAAAATATTCTGTTGGGCCACACTACAATCCTTAAAAATATAGCTACTGATACTCTTGACATTGCTGTGACCCAGGACTGCCTCTTTTATAAAAGGTGAGTACTCCATTAAGCAGTTTATCTTAACCCCCTATTGAAAACGACCTCAAGCAAGAGAGCGTGGTTTTGTCATTCGATGCGTTTTATTCTGAACCAGTTAAATTTGCATGTGTTTTGCGCATCAACTGGATTGGTGGAGTGTCGTATGCTGATCATATAATTCCCATGATCCTTTGGTGAGGGTCAGTGTAAGATTTCATTTCTATTACACATTCAGACGATGTTGAATGAATTGCAAGGCTCAGTACAAATGACAAACCGTTTAATCCACTCAGAACATAATAGTCATGAAGCTTTTGACAGGATCTGTAAACGAATTCAATTATAACATCAAGACAGGCTTTAGACAAAAGTTGATCATAATCATGGCCTAGGCGACCTTTATTTCGGGGCACGCACAGAAAAGTTTAAACTATGTTGGCACCTCCTTTCAAAACTATCTTTACAGGCCCACTGTTCAGCCCGGAGTCCCTACACAGCAAGAGCATAAAACAGCATGGACAACATTTATCTTAGACACTTCTAAGGGCTAACTAGGCGGAGGAATAGAACGAATAAACGACTCTATCGTACTTACGTTTTGGTGTTTGCTAGGTCGCAAGCACCAGGCAAGATCGAGAATAACTGATCCTTCTACTGGCTTTGACGCATCAAAAACACTATTTAGCAATTAGAGGACGCACATTAATTCTTCAGTTGATTACCTTCAAGGTATTAAAAGTACCAAAATGTTTTTACAATACGGAAGATCGAAAGTAGACTTTGCTGTTGGACACGTGTTTATACATGTGCCTTCTGACCTCAGACTCAGGTTGGAATATTAATATACTATATAATGAACTTCTTATAGGCAGGCAATGAACAGAGGTTGGGAAAAAACGACATAAATTCTGGGCGAGTAATATTATCAAGCAGTAACAAACACAAGAATAAGTCATCTCATTCGAAGTCCAACCCCAAAGTCATTGAAGATCAGCAAAGCTCGCGGACTCGGTTCGCGATGACCTTGAAAATTGAAAAGTCCAGGCTTGTTTTGGATTTTAACTGGCCTAGGATTACTTGGCTTTATTTACTAAATATTAACCCAACTTTTACAAGAACTTAATGCCAGAAGTGCTCGGCCATAAAACCAACTACTATGCTTGCAGTAGACAAATGGCCAGCTAACGATACGCCTAATATACGGGGTTTCAAGGCTTCGGTTTACTGGTAATTTTTTTTAATAACTCGCCAAGATGATTAAGTTGTTTTTTACCCATGATTTAATTCAGGTGGAGGCGAGGATGGCGGCGGAAGGTACTGAGCTTTGCCACCGCCGACCTGTAATAGCCAAACACCAGTGTACTTATTGCAAAACTAAGGCTGTTATAACCGCTTGCTAATGTGACTCCGTGCTCTATAAAAAGTTCGTATTCTTTTGCTAGCGTTGTGTCTTAATATAAATTTTTTCGATAGTTTCTCTTATTCTGTTCACTTGAGTTCGTAATGGTCGGTTAGTAAGTCAGCACCTTCTAGTCTTGTGATCTTTCTTGTTTCAAGATCTTTTAGTCTTTGTTTTTTTTTTATTTAATATCAGGCCTAAGTTGGGCGTCATCAGCCTCAACAGAGTTTTCTTTTTCTCTTTTTATATGCTCATCTAGTTCACCTAGTTTTGCTAAAAAATTGTTTGTTAATTCGCTCTAATGGTTTCTTAAAGCATGATCAAGGGCCGTTATTTCTCGCATGGTAGCGTTGAGTGTGTATTGTCTTTAATGACTGTTTCCAAATCCCCCCCAATGGTTTCGCTTTATTGCATTTCTTATTTCATCTGCGATTGATTATTTCTTTTAAGTTACATGTTTGTATTTGGTTAGCTGTTGGGAGTTCTGCAGTGTGATTTTGAAGTTTAGGACTGCATCCCTATCTAATTTTGGTCTAACATGACCAAGGCGATTTTTGATCTTTTACACTAGTCTTTGTATAATTGTATTTGGCTAAAAATTTGATGGGGTCTGGGTTTAGTTGTATGCCGAAACAGATTCTCATATGATCGCCCCTTACAAACAAATGACCATCTTTAATTTAAATTCATTTGGGTCTAAATTCGGGACGGGTCTTGGCCTAAACTTTTTGTAAAATTGTCGACCGTTACTTTCTGTTTAATTCACGACGCATTGAGAGCGCTGTAGCGATGCTGTGTCAAGGGATCATTTCACTCATGTCGTCTCCAGGATCAAAAAACATCCATAATTCTTTTCGCCTTCAATTCCTGCCAGGTTTTTAATTAAAAAAAATCAAATTAACTTTTTATTTTGTTTATAAAAATATGTCACAAGCATATGGCTTGATTTTTGACCCGTTATAAGAAGCTGAAAGAACCCATGGCGGTGCAGGGGAAAAACACGGTATTACTGTTCCAAATATCCATCTACTAGTGATGCAGATCAACATTCTTACTGTTAGATTATCCAGGAACCTAGGAGCGGATTGATTGATCGTGCCAGGATATGCACGGCTTACTATGTTAAATAGAACCGCTTAACAACAGACCAAACCAGAACAGTTGTCCAGGGAATTTGGGACGGGCAATCGTAAGAAAATTTCTGTAAATCTGAAGGGGCAAGAAGTAATTTCTTAAACAATGAGCACATATTGTAACCTATTCTGATCTATGGCTAACGCGGAATGAATGGGAAGATCTTGGTTTTCAAGGATTCGGCAAGAAGAAGCACTAAAACTTAGAATAGGCGCCGAACTCGCTCAGGTGCTTAAAAGCAGCATAATGGCTTTTAGCTGTAAGTTATGCGTATGGGTATCGGCTTTTCCATTCCCCTAGATTTTGAGTTTGTTTAAAAGCGCATGACCATACTTTCAAGGAGCATTAAAGACAGATTGTATAATGAACTAACTTTTAAGAATACAAAGTGTATCAATTCATCAGTACACCGAAGCAAAGTACAGCATTTCTGTCATCTCGTTTAGAGTTTGTCGATGTTAGCAAACCTGATTTAGCAAGGCTGATTTGGGGATCAATATAAGTCCAAATAGCAATTATATTCGAAAGTGCGTCTATCATTCAAATATCTAAAAGCAGGGCAGAAGCATATATGAATTTTAGTTTTAGTGTCGCAGTAAAATCGCTCTTAAAGGTATTTTTATTGCTGTTGTGGTGATGAAAAACCATTTCGCAAGCGCAAGTGAAAAGTTTTTTAATACCAAATATATCGGAAAGTTCAATGTACAATGTCGGCAGTCCTAACAAATCTATGCTAGCCGGACTTAGACCTTTCAATCATTTTGTGAAATAAGAAAATTGTTGGGGGTGGGAGGGGTAGAAGTCAACAGCAGACCTTGGTCTAAGATCTACACCTCACAGTGTTAGGCTGATGATTTATTAAACACAAAAAACGGTTTATGGATTGGACCTAAGGTCAACAGAGGATAATCCAGTTGCATAGAAGTGGGAGAGAGGGTAAAGACGTAAACATTCAAATTGAGAAAGAAAAAGAAGCTGTTAAACCGCTTAATGTACATTTGTTTTCTATTAATTGATGCACAGTGAATATTGGAGATAGCAGATTACAAGAGGTAAGATACTAAATTATATATTTTTTTCAATTTTATAAAAGCATGTCTGTTCAGGTTTATCCAAATGTGCCTACAGCGCCGCCAAAAGAAGGATAGCAGGCAATTCTGCTGTTATAGAACCCCTGAAGTAAAAACCTTCAGATTAACAAACATTACACAAATGCAACAAAAACTAGAGCAGGACCTTTCAAAATACAGCAAAACCAAACGAAGGTATTCTGCTGCCTTTAATGCTGTTACATATGTCAATACTGGAGCATCGACTATAAGTGCTGCATCAGCAGGAACGAGTGTAGGTCTCTTAGCAACAGGCGTTGGTGCACCCGCAGCTTTACCTCTAGGCGGTTTGTCTTTAGCTCTTGGCCTGTGTTCATTAGCTGTAGGTGCTGCTAGCAAAAAATAAAAACTAAACTCCAAAAGCACACAGCTATGGTTCAACTAATAACGGCTAAACTTAGTTCGTTTCAAACTGACAATAAATAAAGCGCTAGCTGACTCAAACATCACGGATGAAGAATTTAATCGTTTACAGGCCGATTTTGATGACTACAAAAGACAAAAGTTTGATCTTCAAAGAAAGGCGAGGACAAGTTTTTCTCAACAGCCAGACGCCGAGCAGATAAAAAAGGAATGCTTAAAAAAAGTAAACGAAACATTAAACTCTGTTCTAAACAGCTCACATTAACAATGCCAAAGGGCGTTTATACTTTAGTTTATGAGTCCAAGCGCAAAAAGACCGTTGATATTGGTTCTGATTAAGTATTTTTTTTTTAATTTAAATAAATATTTTGAGTTAGAAAGAGACTCAACATGGCTAAGATATATGAAGGACAAGAGAATTTTTTGAAGCAATGCAAGAAAATTTGTCAAGAGCACTGAATGATATTGATTTAGAAGTCATTGATCCAGCAAGCGTACGGGCAAGTGTTGGTCATGCTATTTCTCAAGTTCCAAGTAAACTAACAATAGACCCGCCAGTTAAAGTAATGTTAGCTGTTTTAATTGACTATGTAACAATAAATGAAGAAAATCTAGAAGTCTGGGTCTCAACTAAACAGCAGGACTATTCTTTCCTCTAATGACTTAACGTCTGGTTGGGCAGACGAACTGCTTGCACAGTTTGACGCTGTGCTGAAGAAGCCAAAATGAGAGGCTCTGGTTGGTCAGAGGGCGAAGTCCTAGAGATCAGATTAAAACAGTCTAAGTATGCACCGATTGTTGGCAAGTCTCACATTCCACTACCTCCAGCATTAGTCGCAAAAAAAGCAGTTCTAAACATAAAGAATACAGACAACAAATGTTTTATGTGGTGTGTTCTAA
>CM031616.1:61194306-61200131 GCA_018398815.1 Conus ventricosus
CTTGTTCCCCCCGTGGTTTGTATGTCTGTTTGTCAGCTCTGTTCCCCCCCGGCCCGTCATGGTCTGTATGTGTCACCTTTGGTTGTGTCTTGTTGGTATAATCACGCGTCTCTCTGTTCCCCTCCCGGCCCGTCATGGTCTGTGTGTTGTCCACCTTTGGTTGTGTCTTGTTGGGATAATCACGCGTCTCTCTGTTTTCCCCCGGCCGTCATGGTCTGTGTGTTGTCCACCTTTGGTTGTGTCTTGTTGGTATAATCACGCGTCTCTCTGCTTCCCCCGGCATGTCATGGTCTGTATGTTGTCCACCTTTGGTTGTGTCTTGTTGGTATAATCACGCGTCTCTCTGCTTCCCCGGCATGTCATGGTCTGTATGTTTTTCCACCTTTGGTTGTGTCTTGTTGGTATAATCACGCGTCCTCTGTTTTCCCCCGGCATGTCATGGTCTGTATGTTGTCCACCTTTGGTTGTGTCTTGTTGGTATAATCACGCGTCTCTCTGTTTCCCCGGGATGTCATGGTCTGTATGTTGTCCACCTTTGGTTGTGTCTTGTTGGTATAATCACGCGTCTCTCTGTTTCCCCCGGGATGTCATGGTCTGTATGTTGTCCACCTTTGGTTGTGTCTTGTTGGTATAATCACGCGTCTCTCTGTTTCCCCCGGGATGTCATGGTCTGTATGTTGTCCACCTTTGGTTGTGTCTTGTTGGTATAATCACGCGTCTCTCTGTTCCCCTCCCGGCATGTCATGGTCTGTGTGCTGTCCACCTTTGGTTGTGTCTTGCTGGTATAATCACGCGTCTCTCTGTTTCCCCCGGGATGTCATGGTCTGTATGTTGTCCACCTTTGGTTGTGTCTTGCTGGTATAATCACGCGTCTGTGGTCAATTGTTCCCGTGACTGTTTGCAACGATCTTCAATGTCTGGGTTCGTTTGTTCTTACATTGTTTCCGTGGGTCTTCATCTGTTCGTCTCTTCTCACCACTGTTTCCATGGGTCTTCATCTGTTCGTCTCTTCTCACCACTGTTTCCATGGGTCTTCATTGTCTGTTCTTAACTCAGTTTCCATGGGGTCTTCATTCTCTGTTCGTATCTTCTTACCTCTGTTTCATGGGTCTTCATTGTCTGTTTGTCTATTCTCACCACTGTTTCCGTGGGTCTTCATTGTCTGTTTGTCTATTCTCACCACTGTTTCCGTGGGTCTTCATTGTCTGTTTGTCTATTCTCACCACTGTTTCCATGGGTCTTCATTGTCTGTTCGTCTATTCTCACCACTGTTTCCATGGGTCTTCATTGTCTGTTTGTCTATTCTCACCACTATTTCCGTGGGTCTTCATTGTCTGTTTGTCTATTCTCACCACTATTTCCGTGGGTCTTCATTGTCTGTTTGTCTATTCTCACCACTATTTCCGTGGGTCTTCATTGTCTGTTTGTCTATTCTCACCACTATTTCCGTGGGTCTTCATTCTCTGTTCGTCTATTCTCACCACTGTTTCCGTGGGTCTTCATTGTCTGTTTGTCTATTCTTACCTATGGGTCTTCATTCTCTGTTCGTCTATTCTTGCCAATGTTTTCATGGGTCTTCATGGTCTGTCTGTTGTTGTGGCTGTTTCTACGAGTCTTTATTGTCTGTATCTCTGATTTACAACACCGTTTCTACATTTCGTCTTTGTACGTCTGTTTTAACAAATATGTCAATGTGTTGTTGTTGTGGCTTCCATGTCTGTTCTCACCACTGCTTTTACGCCCTCATTATTTCTTATATTTTCTCTACTGCTTACAAGTCGTCTTTGTCTGTATACATTTCACCTCACACTGTTTCCATGCGTTGTCTGTGTATGTCTGTTCTCAACCACTGTTTCCAAGCGATCATTGTCTGTAGTCTGTTCTCTGTTGTTTCTCGCTGTTGTTTCCATGCCCGCTTTCTTCTCCACTGTGCCCAAGTTGTCAATGTGTGTGTTCGTCTGTTCACTCCACTGTTGCCAAGTTGTCATTGTCTGTACGCTTTACCTGTTGTGTGGTGTCGTTGTCTGTCCGTCTGTTCTCTCTGCTGTCTCTAAGCTTTCTCCACTGTGTGGTGTCGTTGTCTGTATATCTGTTCTCTCTCTCCTGTCTCTAAGCTTTGTCTACTGTGTGGTGTCGTTGTCTGTATATCTGTTCTCTCTCTCCTGTCTCCAAGCTTTCTCTACTGTGTGGTGTCGTTGTCTGTACATCTGTTCTCTCTCTCCTGTCTCTAAGCTTTCTCTACTGTGTGGTGTCGTTGTCTGTACATCTGTTCTCTCTCTCCTGTCTCTAAGCTTTCTCCACTGTGTGGTGTCGTTGTCTGTACATCTGTTCCGCCCACCGTTTCCGAATCGTCATCGTCTCTTGGCTTTCTCGCTGTAAGGGTGGCATTTTCTGCACATGTTTTCTCCCCTTATTTCCATGGCGTCAGTCAATGCGTCATCGTCTGTGCATGTGTTCTGTCCCCTGTTTTCAGGTTATCGTTAAAGATGTCATTGGACATATGTTTTGCTCTGTGTTTCCAGGTTCTTGTGGAATGTGTCATTGCCTGTTTGTCTGGTTTTTCCCCTCACTGTTTGTACGTTGTCGTTAGATGTGTCATAGTCTGTACATCTCTTCTGCCATGGTTGCTAAATGTGTCGTTGTCTGTTCGTCTGTTCTGTCCATATTTCCAGCTTGCCGTGAATTGTGTCATTGTCTGTACATCTGTTCTGCTCTGTTTCTACATTGTTGCTAAACGTGTCATCATCTGTACGTTATCTGTTCTGCACAGTGTTTTCCAGTTTTGTCGTGAATTGTGTCATTGTCTGTACATCTGCTCTGCTCCGTTTCTCCATTGTTGCTAAACGTGTCATCGTCTGTACGTTTCTGTTCTGCTCTCTGTTCCTCCTCTGTTGCTAAGCGTGTCGTCGTCTGTACGTTGTCTGTTCTGCATGTGTTTCCAGTTTTGTCGTGAATTGTGTCATTGTCTGTACATGTGCTCTGCCCATTGTTGCTAAACGTGTCGTCCTCTGTACGTTACCTGTTCTGCACAGTGTTCCAGTTTTGTCGTGACTTGTGTCATTGTCTGTACATGTGCTCTGCCCATTGTTGCTAAACGTGTCGTCCTCTGTACGTTACCTGTTCTGCACAGTTTTTCCAGTTTCGTCGTGAATTGTGTCATTCATCATGCCATGGCCGGTGGGGGAGGGGGGGGGGGGGGAGGGGGGAGGGGGGGAAGCTGTCACTTCGTTGTCAGCGTGTCACGGGGTGCAGGTCACGCCACGGGCTGGCTGTGACGTATTAGAAAGGGTGCGACTGTCACGTATTAGGCAGGGCGTGACTTTGAACCTGTCACACGCACACATATATATGTATACAGCTAGCTAATATGTGACGTGGAAAAGGGTTTGTGTTTGGAGAGAAATGAGAACGGGGAGGGAGGGGGAGGGGGGGAGGGTTAGCGGAGGGGAAGGAGAGGAAAGGTGGGGGAGAGGGGAAGGGGGAGTCAGGGGGGACGGGAGTAGTGTGTGTGTTGTAATTAGATTTATTTTACCTGTTCAACTTCCTGACTGCGAACTCACTTCCCCGTCCGCTTCTCTGTCTCTGTCTCTCTGTCTGTCTCTCTCTCTCTGTCCTGGATTCTCTCTCTCTCTCTCTGTGCTGGATTCTCTCTCTCTCTCTCTCATCTCTCTCTCTCTCTCTCTCTGCTGGATTCTCTCTCTCTCTCTCCCTGTTAGATTCTCTCTCTCTCTCTCTCTCTCTCTCTCTCTGTGTGTGTGTGCTGGATTCTCTCTCTCTCTCTCTCTCTCTCTCTCTCTCTCTCTCTCTCTCAATCTCTCCCTGTTGGATTCTCTCTCTCTCTCTCTCTCTCTCCTCTCTCTCCTCATCTCTCTCTCTCTCTCTCTCTCTCTGTCTCCGAGTGACTTCCCTTGTCTGGCTGTCAGTAAGTCGAACTTTTCTATAAAAAAAACAAAAGCTCCAAGTAAAATTCTGATCAATATTTACAACAGCAGCACCACCATCACCACCATCACCACACACCACCACCACCACCAACAAACAACAACAACAACAACAACAACACAACAACACAACAACAACAAAAACAACTTCCAAAACTGCCTGTTGCAGGTCTTCCATCGAATGAAGAAAAGATCACTGAACGCCATTCAGCGAGAACAATAATGGTGATGCTAGCGTCTTTCACACTTGAAGGCAGAGACCAAAAAAAATCAGACTGTTGTCATTCTCAGGGCTAAACGAACAAACAACCAACCAACCAACCCCCCCCCCCCCCCCCCCCCCACCCAATAATTCAAACATACAGTGCTGTGTTCCGGAGAAAATGACCGTCACAGGTCAACAGGGTCACAGGTCAACAGGGTCACAGTCAACAGGTCACAGGTCAACAGGGACAGGAGAAGGGCCAAGGAACACAGGAAGCTATAAAGGCAAATGAATGTATTATGTATTGTACACCCCCCCCCCCCCCCCCACCTCGTCCGGTTAGTTTCTGCCAACGCCATCTTGTTCTGTTGTACAATGCCGACAGTGTGACAAGATCGAGTTGTCTGCGCTGGCATACGTCAGTTTTATGTCCTTGTGCTGTGTGTGTTGTGTTGTGTGTGTGCGTGCGTGCGTGCTGCGTGCGTGCGTGCGCGCGCGCGCGCGCGCGCGTGTGTGTGTGTGTGTGTGTGTGTGTGTGTGTGTGTGTGCGTGCGTGCGTGTGTTTTTCCTTTTCCTGTTATTGCACTAAACACACACCCTTCCTCCAAACCCCAAAAATGGATGTAGAAGAAATAATGTATTATATTGTCGATGTGTGTTGTGTTGTGCGTGTGTGAGTGAGTGTGTGTGTGTGTGTGTGGTTTTTTCCTTTCCTCTTATTGCTCTAAACACACACCCTTCCTCCATACACCAAAAGGGATAAAGAAGAAATAAATAGTATTGTATTGTAGGTGTGCGTGCGTGCGTGTGTGCGTGTGTGTGTGTGTTGTGTGTGCGTGTGTGTGCGCGTGCGCGCATAAGTGTGTTGGTGTGTGCATGCGCGCGCGCGCGCGCGTGTGTGTGTGTGTAGGCATGCGTATGTGGTTCTCTCTCCCCCCTCCCCCTCCCTCACCTTTTTTTTCCTGTTCCAATAGTAATGTTAGCCTTTACTCGTTAATTCATTTCTGTTCCTTTCTACCTATTATCATTATTACTAATATTACTTTATCATGACTAAAGGGGTCATGTGTATAGAACAAAGACAGCGAAAGGGGATATGTTTGTATTGACACACACACACACGCACGCACGCACGCACGCATGCACACACATATATACACGCACATACAATATATATATATATATATATATATATATATAATAAATTCCAAGATAAGTACCCGCACCGTTCCAGCAACTTACAGAGCAGCTTGGTGTTGCAATGACTGCAAAAATATTGAATTATAAACAAAGCTTGCTCTATCTAGATTGAAGAAATAATGAAATACGCATTCATATCTGTAGTGGTAGATGATTCTGCCTAACTAACATATGTGCTTGATGGGTGAATGGGAAAAATAAAATAAATGCTTCTCAAAATGAGCCTTCAGCAACTTATATTCTCCAAGGGGGAGACATCCTCCAATAGAGAGGGAAACTCACAACATATACTCCTGGTCATATACCGATTTCGAAACTGGTGGTTCCCTCAGTGACCGCGGAAAGTGTAATTTGACTCCTCTGCCTTTTCATTTTAAGAAAACAATCCAAAAAGGTTTGGGGTCAATACCGTAGTATTTTTTGATTTTCAAAAAACCAACCAAAAATGCCATCTAAGAAGCAAAAAAAAAAAAAAAACA
>CM031616.1:61205326-61237873 GCA_018398815.1 Conus ventricosus
GAAATGAATGTTTTAGCGTTCTTCATGCACTGATGTGTGGTGCACCGACATTTTCATTCGGCTCTGTGTTTGTTACATAGCGTGCTTGTCATCGGATGAAACACATGCACCTCCTCCCCTCACTCCCACCCTCCCTCTCTCCCACATCTGTTCTCTCTCTCTCTCTCTCTCTCTCTCTGTGTGTGTGTGTGTGTGTGTGTGTGTGTGTGTGTGTGTGTGTGTGTGTGTGTGTGAGAGAGAGTAACTCCTTGCTTGCGCCCTTTGTTCATGCTTCCTTTTGAGAAAATATTGCTTTCAATTTCTAAGCT
Organism: Conus ventricosus; assembly: GCA_018398815.1. NCBI lineage: Eukaryota > Metazoa > Mollusca > Gastropoda > Neogastropoda > Conidae > Conus > Conus ventricosus. The sequence continues at coordinate 61,205,635 of CM031616.1, forward strand.
GACAACAACAAGAATAATGATGATGGCAATGATGATAATAATGACGACCGGTGAAAAGGATAGAAATGATCTATGATTGAAAAGCTTACAGTACTATTGAAATTGGGAGGGACAAAAAGGGATCACACACACACACGCACACACACACGCGCACGCACGCACGCACACACACACACACACACACACACACGCACGCACACGCACACGCAGACAGACACACACACACATACGCGCGCGCACGCACATGCACGCGCGTACGCACGCGCGCACGGGCACACACGCACGCACGCACACACACACACACACACACACACACACACACACACACACACACACACACACACACACACACACACACACACACATATATATACACACACACATACACACATACACACACACACACACACACACACACACACACACACATACATACACACACACACACACACACACACACACACACACACACACACAGACACACACACACTTACCGGAGAAAGGTAAAAGAAAAATGTGTGTGGAAGAAGACGTATATGTTAGCTTTTGCTGTTATTTTTTTTTTTTTAAAGCGCAGTTAGAAACTGGAGTGGATAGTTTGATGAACGTGAAGATAAGATTGATAAAGCAAAGAGAGATAGCAAAGGGAGGCAAGAAGGGAAGCTAGCTGGAGCACATAAATCAGTTGAATGATAAGTAATATGATAATGCGTCTGTGAGGAGTTCTGCGGGTCAGTGATGTGGGGGGTGGGCTGGCACACACTATTTTTGGATGCTGACTCCAAGTGGCCTGAAGGTCCCAAGTTTGGCAACAAACTCGGGATTCCTACATGGTACGCTCAAAACAATGATCTCTCTGTGATCACCAAAGTGCCGGGACTTTGACATGGTTGATGTTGTGTTGCGGGTGGTTGAAGTGCAGAGCGACTGGTTCGGGTCGATGACGCCAGATGTCCGCCAGGTGTTCAGAGATGCGCGTCTGAAGTGTGAAGGATGTCTCGCCTCCATAGATCTTACCACACAGTTCGCTTTGGATAACGTACGCGATGTTGTGGCTCTAACAAGAGAATGTGCGTTCTGTTTTGCATGAACCTTTGGGGCCATGTAGGATGCTGTCCAGGTTGGTGACATGACAGATTTTTTGCTGTTGGATTCTGAGCAGGAAAAAGTACTGGTTGACTTGGGTATGGTGATTTTTTTTTTAATTCAGTTTGGAGCGCACACGTAGATCTTTGAGGATTTGCTGCATTTGAAAGTAATAAGGGGGAGCTAGCCGAAGGGCGGTTGAAATGTTCAAGTCAGGGACAAGGAGAGTTTACCTCCCTTTCGTTCTCCTGATAACTCTCAGCGAAGCCAGGGTGGAAACAAGATTTCCGACCCCCCCCCCCCCTCCCCCCATCTCTCTTGCCTCTAAATCCACAGCTATGAGAGATACATGTGTCAGGAAAGGTAAGCCTAATACCAGTGACAGAAAAGTCAACGAGAAGAGAAACGCAAGTTGGATGGATGGCGTGGGGGTTACTATACACCAAACCCCACTATACACCAAACAACTTGACACCCCAGTATGGACCCCATCCAGACGATCTGACGCACCGCCTAGAAAATCCCAAGCGCCAGTGATGCCGTGATTATGAGAGCTCTTGAGCACCAAACGAAGAACGTGAAAAAAATGTGATGCAGACACTGACGAGGAAAGGTCTGATGTCGCTGAACACGACAAATAACCAGTTTAAATGTTGTTGTTTTTATGCCATAGATTTTTATGCCAGTTTCGTTTCCTTCTCGGTGTCTGTGTCTTCTGTCGAAATCAGCCACCTGACTGTCTGTATCTCTGTATGCATGCCTGTCTGTACGTCTGTTTTGCTGCCCGTTTATCTGTTTTTCTCCCCACGTCTTCCCCGAGTACTCTCCCTTGTCCTCTTGTTTCTCCTCTCTTCCATACTGAGCCTCACACCCTCCCTCCTTTTACTCCCCCCCACTCCCCCCCCCTCTCTCTCTCACTTACCTCCCTCTCTCATTCTCCAGCTGCCCCCCCCCCCCCTTTCCTCCCTCCCTCATTCTCTCCTTCCATCTTTCCTCTTTGCACTTCCTCTCCCTTCTCTTTCTTTTTCTCAGGTAGAAATTCCCTTCTTGACTAGTTTGTGAAAGCTCAGCTCAGTGCTTCGTTTTAGTCACGCATTTATCTTCTTTTTTATTTTATAGATAGTGGGAACATTTTAGAATCTGTTTTTTTTTTAAATTGCGGGGCACTAAAACAAGACAAGACAAAACAAAGTGAAGCGTTTGAAATAGTTCATATCCTTTACCAAAAAAAAAAAAGCGAAAGGTTTATGTTATATATTTGCAAGAAATATTTTTTTTTTAGAAAAGGAAACATTGCAGTGGGAGAAAGATCAGGGTGGTAGGATTTTTGCAGAAGAGGGCACTTCCCGCAAAAAGGGTGAAATCATTCTGGTCTCTGGAATTATCAGCGAGAAGAATGGATTTGTTTTGGCGGAGGAACACACTGTAGCAATTAATATCAAGTTTGAGCAAATCCGAAGAAGCTTCGTAAATATGTATGCGCTTAACAATTCTACGGACAAAAGGCATTTCTTTCACAATTTGCATTGAAAACCAAGATTTGGAAGCTGAAAATGTCATTTTATACGGTGATTTCAATGGTGTCTGAACAAATATAATTCTATGTCCTGAAATTCTTTGAACGAGGTGTAAGTTGAAGCTTTCAAAAACCTGTGTACGTGAGCTCTCTTTGACAGATGTACGGAGGATGTTTTATGTGAATGGTCAAGTACATAATGATTGTGTTGATTTTGGCAAAGTATTAGCTTGTTGTCGAAGAAACGAAAGTAAGACCTGCAAAACCAACTTCATGACATAGAAGTTTTCGTAACGAATGATCCTGGAATTACACGCTTAAAGAAAGATCTATCAAACATTAAACAAAAACAAGAATGACTAATATGCAAAAAGGCAGCCCAAATAAGATCAAGAGTAAAATGAATTGGGGAAGAAGAGAAAAGCTCAAAATATTTCTGTGCTCTTGAAAAGGATTAGGAAAAGAATGAAAATGTGATCACTCTTTTCATATCGGAATCTGGGATCGCTTTCACTGACCAGACCAAAACGAAGATGGAAGAGGCAACTTTCCATAGAATTTGTAATCAGAAGACTGACGCTGTAAATGTAAACTGCACACGACTTCATCGCTGGAGAACAGATATTCTTTGTCACAGTGACACTAACCCGTTACGTGAAACATCGTACGCTTTATAAAGCATGAAAAATGGATCACCGCCAGGTATGGACGGAATTAATGTTGAAATCGTGATTTTTTTTCTGGCATAAAAACAGAACACATTGTAACCACTTCTCTTAGTGAATCCTTTCAGAAAGGTGACTTAGCGTACACTCAGTACCAAGGTTTTACAACACTTATACACAAAATCAAAGAATTAGATGAAGAGCATCTGACAAACTAATTGGAGACCTGTTACTTTAATAAACACTGACTATACCATTCCAGCTAAAGTTATGGCGCAGAAACTAAGTGGTGTTGCACAACACTTGGTCAGCGAAGATCCAGTTGAATACATTAAAGGTCGACATAATAGCTACAGTCATTCGTACCATTTACGATTCGATCAGTTACGGAAACAACCAAACAAGCGAGTTTTATTTTCTGTTGTTAGTGCTCTGTCATTCAAAATTTTCGATTCCATAGCAAAATGGTATCTACTGAAAGCCTTCGATGTGACTGGAATTGGTTCTGACTTTAAGAAATGGATTCGAATTATCCGAATTATTCGAATTATCGTCCGTTTTCACCTTTGCCTTGCCTAGGTGTCCTCCCTGTGGTCCAGAGGTTTGGCGTGTCATGACTCTCCAAGCTCTCCGATCTTGCCGTCATGCTGTAGGCAGTATGTCCGAGTCCTCCTGGTCATTCTGTGATATATCATCTGTCCACAGTCTTCTCTGACGTCAGGCAGTGTGTCCGAGTCCTCCCTGGTCAATCTGTGATATATCATCTGTCCAGTCTTCTCTGACGTCAGGCAGTGTGTCCGAGTCCTCCCTGGTCATTCTGTGATATATCATCTGTCCACAGTCTTCTCTGACGTCAGGCAGTGTATCTGAGTCCTCCCTGGTCATTCTGTGATATATCATCTGTCCACTTAGACCCATAGCTCAAGGGTGAGCAAAGGCCATCGACAACACTCTGCCATCGCACTCGGTTCTGGGCTGCTCGCTGAATGCCTGTCCAGGTGGTCCCCTGCCTCTTTATCTCTGCCTCAGTGTCTCGCCTCCAGCTGCTGCGAGGTCGGCCTCTCTCCCTTTCCCCCCTGTAGCGGGTTCCATGTCAGGGCTTGGCGTGTGGTGCTGGATGCTGGCTTCCTGAGAGTGTGTCCAATCCAGCCCCCACTTCCTCCGCAGAATCTGCTTGGCCACTGGTTCCTGTCCTGCTTGCTTCCATGGATCTTCATTGTTGATCTTCTCTGGCCATCTGATTTTGAAGATGCGCCTCAGACAGGTGTTGATGAAGGTCTGAATTTTTTGCTGTATTGCCTTGGTTATTCTCCAAGTCTCGCAGCCGTAGAGCAGAACCGGCCTCACGTTTGAATTGAAGATAAAAGTCTTCTCTGACGTCCTCTTACTCTCTTGCCCTCCACGGCTCTTTGGAAGTGAGTTGTGTGCCTCATGATGTTTCCAAAAATGTGCCAAGCTTTGTTGATTCTTATTTGCTGCTTTAGTTCTCTTTTCCACACCTAGCCTTTTCAGCACCTCTTTATTTGGTAAGATTGTCTTCATAATTTAATCTGCCCAAACGTCGGATTATTCCCATTTCGGATGCTTCTATTTGTGACCCGCCACCACGAAACCAGTCTTAACTCGCGCGGCCTACTTCACGGCTGCAGCTGAAAATTGCTGGTGAGGGTCTACCTGGGGCATTTTGACTTTTTTGCAGAAATGTGTTCCTTACGCCCTAGCACCCTAAACTTTCACGTGGCACTATCCATTTGCTCCAAAACAACCAATACATTAGTTAAGATTGAGATTTAAAAGCCTAACCTCGAATCAAATGAACTTCTTTTAACGCAAAAGGACCCATTTTCACTCGCCTAAAACTTAACGCAACCCTTATAGAACCCCATCGTGTGTGACGCTCTGCCAGTTTCTCTGTGTGTCATCTAAAAATAAGTATGGTAAAAAAGTAAGATGCCGTTGCTAAGGAAAATATGCTGGAGATGATACCAAAAAACTTTAGAAGCCGTTTTCTCAAAATGGCCGTCGGCACAGTAACCCACTTCAAATGACCTTAACTTTCTTATTTTTTGTCCTATAGCGTTCATTTTTATATCAAATTAATCAGAAAGATCTGTAGATTTTAAATATATGTATATCTCAGAACTTTCAAAAAATCGAGTTAAGACTGGTTTTGTGGTGGAAGGTCACATTTTCTCTTCCGTGTCTTTGTACACTGTCCACGTCGTGTGCTCCGCACAGTGTGACTGGAAAGATGTAACACTGGACTTAGTCTCAGCGTTACCTGCAGTTTTTTTTACCTTTAGCCTTTGTTTTGGCTGTTGAAGTGCTGGCTATCAAAATGAGGACAAGCGACACTGAGGGAATACGGATACTACGCCGAAATGAAACTAATGCACGCCTCTAAATTCAAGTGACAGCTGATTTCGAAACCCCATTTCGAAAACATCAGAATGATTTGACTGCAGCAGCCGCAGACATTCTCAGACAGTTTGCATGTTTCTTGGGCTTGAAATCAAGTAACATAAAACTGAAATCGTGTCGATAGATGATACTGATGAAAGATGATAATAATGTATGGATTTTATATAGCGCAATTCTTGGGATCAATTCATTGCGCTCAACACACACTCAAACACTCGCACTAACATGTGTTCACACACACACACACACACACACACACACACACACACACACACACACACACACACACACACACACACACACTGATTATGCTCTTCGAAATAGTGGACAAAATCAAAATCGTAGGAATTTTCTTTCCAAAGGACAACACGGCCAAAGAAATACAAGAAAACTGGAAATGTAGATTGAAACCTCTAATAGCTATGATAAAGAATAGAGCAAACACAAAGAAAGAAACAAACAAACAAAGAAACCAACAAAGAAAGAAAGAAACAACCCCCCCCCCCCCCCCCCCCCCCCCCCCCCCCCCCCCCCCCCCTTATCATACTTGGTAATACAGCGATCATGGAGTTCACCTGTATATCCAACCCTCTGTCTGCTCTGTTCACTTCAGTACAGTTCAGTGAGTTTGTTTCAAAGTCTCTCCATTATAATAATAATAACAATAATGATTTTTTTATGGCGCTTAATCTTAAATCATAAGCCCTAAGCGCTTACAAAAACAGAAAAGGTGAAAGAAAACATAAATGAAACCAATAAGATGAATATTACAATAAGTACCATGCGCCTACAAGGGCGCATATTGACACACATTCACGCACGCACGCACACACACACACACACACACACACACACACACACACACACACACACACACACACACACACACACACACACACACACGCACGCACACGCACACACTTTCTCACTACAACGAACACAACAGCATGCACGCACACACACGCGCGCGCACACGCCACCCCCCCCCCCCCCCCCCCACCCTACACACACACGCACACATTAGTGGCAGAATCAATTTGATGGGCAAGGGAAGGGGAAGAAAGAACTGCCATTGATAGGTGAAGAGGGTTGTTTTAAGAGTTGCCTTGAAGGAAGACCGAGACTTTGAACTACGCAAAGATATTGTGAGTTTATTCCTAAGAAACCGGACCCTGAACAGAACACGAACGATCGCCATAGGTTTTCGTTCGAAATCGAGGGGTTTTGAGCAGAGTGCTGTCGTCAAAAGAACGCTATCACAGATAACGGTTGACGATGTCGTCAGGAATACCGGAATATTTTTTTGTTAATTCGATCAACAGCCCAGACTTAAGTTCCCGGAGTTCTCCTGACCTAAATCAATGACCAGTCGCCAGTAAAGAGCAAAACCATCTCTCTCTCTCTCTCTCTCTCTCTCCTCTCTCTCTCTCTCTCTCTCTCTCTCTCTCTCTCTCTCTCTCTCTCTCAAGTACCTATTCATTCATCCAACACCGTTTTATATGGAGAGATGGGTAATACCCTTTGTACATAAGTACATTTGTGAAATGTATTAAGTACTGGTTGAAGATCTTGAAGCTACCCCAGTCCCGTTTTAGCAGGCAAGCCTATGATATGATGCTTTTAGAAATGGAAAAAGGTAAAGAAAACTGGGCTCATAAAGTAAAGAAAGTCCTTTCAGAACAGGGTTTTGGAATAGTGTGGATGGCCCAGGAAGTAGGGAATGAGCATCAGTTTATTGCGGAATTTAAAGACAGGCTTATTTGTTCTTTTAAACAGAATTGGCACTCAGATATGGAAAGTAAAGAAAAATATCGCTGGTTTTTCTCATTTAAGAATGTGTTTTCATTCTGAAAAGTTTCTCAATGTCATAACAGATAGATGGCACAGAATAAATTACGCAAGATTTAGGTTGAGAACTTTAGGTTTTAATGCGAACAAAAGATGGTTTGAATGTGAAACATCCACAGAATCTCCTTGTCCTGCATGTAGACACATTATTGATGACGAAGAACGCTTTCTGTTCCACTGTACTGCTTATAATGAAGTGCGGACAAATTGTTCACTTTTCCAGTTAGATATAGCGAAAAGACAAAATGTTGCAGTCGTGTTATCATCAGATGATGAACTTGTTATTAAATCAGTTGCGAAATTCATCGCAGAAGCATTGAAAATTAGACAGATGGAGGATAGTGAAATTTAAAATAATGCATTATAAGAGATATCTGAATGAATATTAACATTCATCGCAAGTGGAAGAGATCAGTAAGATACATTGTCATCATTTGAACGAGTGGATGGTAGAGAACAGGGAAACCTTCATTCTGACTCACTTGCTTCACCACCGAGTTTTTGGGCGAAAGTGGCCTAAAAGCCGCCTTTTCCTGTGGCGGAAGAGAGAGAGAGAATCACCGGCAGACAGACAGAGAAGAGAGAGACAGAGAGAGAGACAGACAGACAGACAGAGAGGCGGGCAGACACACACACAGCATTTTATGGCACGGCTCGCGCAGACAAGCGACCCTCGCACACAGTGCACGGCTCGCCACAACCTGCGACCAAAAAATCAATAAAGCACACCTGACGGCCCGTTAACTGCAACATAAGCGAATGTTCTAGACTGTCACGTGTCATTGCCACTTCGTAGCCGCCACGTCGACAAACCGGATCGAGGCTGTCACGCGACACGACTGGGCCCGCCATTGCTTGCCTGGACTCTCGGGAAAGAAGGCTGTGTTTTGACTGCTCTCTGGTGTGACCACTGTGTTTTAATTGTGTTATTTTAAAATGGCTAAAACGTTACTGAAGAACAGGTTTGTGATATTTGAGGCCATAAGTTTTTCTTTAACTGCATGTTAGAGTATTTGTTGAAAGAATTAGGCGAAGCATGTTGTGAAACCGGGAAGATTGTTTTTATAGAAAACGAAAAGTGAACGACTATCTTAAAGGTTTGTTGGTTCAAGGAAATGAAAAAAGATGTAGCCAGTTTTAATACGTGTTTGACTATTGATGAGATGGTTCCTTATCTAATAAATGGCGCTGCATTGTTGAAAGTCGGCCGAAGCAAAAACAAACCATCACGCGTTGATTGTTGGGGGCTGGCTTGAGACAGCTAAAGCCATGTTTAAAAACATGGCGTTCATTTCTTAAGGCGGAGGTAAACACGGCTGATTTGTATGCTAAAAAACTTATATTTAAAACATTTTTGCTGTTCCACCCAAGTAAAAATGTTCTCAGTTTGTATCAGACTTGATTGATTGTTAACTACAGATTCAGTGTTCATGTAGCAAGCTAATCTGTGTATTAAGATGTGTATACTTTTCTACTTTTCTAATTCTAACCAGTTCATCTGCCTTCAAGTGTGCCCTTATGCAACTGAATGGCGATTTTCGAATGTTCTGGCAAACAAACTAGATAGGGCTAGGCAGACCTTAGTACATCTACCAGTATGGAGAGGAGTAGTGCGTAGCCGGGTGGCGGCCTGTGGGGAAGTCAGCCTTGCTATAAATAGCCGTTTATACATGAACGGCTATTTTTAGCAGCAAGAGGACTGCGGGGAAATCCGCCTTGCTATAAATAGCCGTTTATACATGAACGGCTATTTTTAGCAGCAAGAGGACTGCGGGGAAATCCGCCTTGCTATAAATAGCCGTTTATACATGAACGGCTATTTTTAGCAGCAAGAGGACTGTGGGGAAGTCAGCCTTGCTATAAATAACTGTTTATACATGAACGGCTATATTTAGCAGCATGAGTCTAACAGGATGTAGTGGTGCTCGTAACTGGGACAGATGTGCCCCACCCCCACCCCACGCATGCACACCTCCTCCTCCCACCCCCACCCCACGCATGCACACCTCCTCCTCCCACCCCACCTCCTCCCTCCACCCCCACCCCACGCATGCACACCTCCTCCCTCCACCCACACCCCACGCATGCACACACTTAAGTCACTTTTAAGTTCTTAACTTAAGTCACCTTAAGTCACTTCAAGTCACCCCAAGTTCTTAATTAAGTTTTTAATTAAGTTTTTAATTAATACTTCAAGTTCTTAATAAGTTCTTGATTAAGTTCTTGATTAAGTTCTTGATTAAGTTGCCTCAAGATCATAACTAAGTCATCCTTTAAGTACAACCAAGTTCTTATAATTATCAAAAAATACAATCTATGTTTTTATTTTAAATAGCAGATGTCTCATATAGTACACACACGCCTCAAAAAACGCGTCATCGTTGAGGATGTCTTGCTCAGCGTTTTCTGCATAGATCTTAATGAAGGTCTTACATCCTAAGCAACCACATTGATTACAATTCTGGTCTATGGAAATGTCTTTTATAGACTCCATGTCTTTATTTATTGACTTTATCATTTTATAATACGCCATGATCTATTTTTATTAAAAAATTTAAAATTAAGTTCTTAAAATATTATTGCATTATAAATGGATCAAAATGATCTTTTGTTGTTGACGGTTTTGGCGTGCTGTTGTCTTTCTCTGTATTTAACGGTTCAGATTTTTTTGGTTGCTTTTGTTTCCGCTGCCATTGTGTATATATTTTATAAACCGTAATAACTGCCCCAACAGCAGCAATGGCGCCAAAAATGGCAACAGTTTTAAGTTCAATATTCCATGAAGACTTTGGGGCCCTTGTATTACATGGAGTTTTTTATAGCGGGCATTGAATCAACTTGTTCTGGCGTTGGCGGTGTTATGTTTTCATTATGAGTTATATTCTGTAACATTAATTTTTTTTGTCTGTTCCACTCTGCTAATTTTTTTCCTGCTTCAACACGCCCAGGATTTTTAATGGTCTCCACCTGATTCAGCGTTTTCTGCTGATTTTCTGGCTTGGTTACTTTCTCCACCTGATTCAGTGTTTTCTGATTCTGCTGATTTTCCAGCTCGGTCATTTTGAAGGGAAATAAAATCTATATGATTAAAAGTTATTAATCCCATGATTAATGGCGATAACAATGTTCCAAATCTGTAGTATAAATCACATCCTAGAGACTCTAATGACTTTGTTAAAACTGGATCTTGCGTTAAATCATACATAAAATCCTGTTCAGAATCAATGGGCGCAAATCTACTAACTAGTTTAGTGTACAAACTAAGAACCGTTTTGCCCCACACTTTTCACCATTCTAGACCCCAGCTGCGCTTCATACCTGTTATGATACTTTAAAATGCCTTGTGGCGACATCTGTTGAATCTGTTCAATGCTGAATTCAGTTCCGAGGAACTGTTTTGTTTTTCCACACGCTGCCAAAGAATACAACCTCTCCTTTTGGGGCATAACAGCTTGGCCATCAACTTGGTCATTCATAAGTTCAGGAAGGTTTAGGCCGCCCTGTAGCTGTAGTAGATCATCACTGTTCATGTTTTTTTAATAATTATAATTATTTTATTTTATAAAAATGAGCACCGAAAAAACTGTTACCAACCTTGTATACCATTCTGCTGTTATTGGAGGACTAAGTGTAGGATACTCAATGCTTGGTAAAAGCCTGTTAAGAATTAAACCAGCAGATCTTGGCAAACTAGACTTTGAGGATTCAGCAAAGCTAATTGCTATCATTGCAGCTTCGTTTGCTACGAAAGATTTTCTAGTTAAGCAAGGAATAATTCCAGACAATATAAATATGTAAGAAAAAAATACATTTATAAAAAATGGCTTCACTCGCAATAATGATAGGCGGCGCTGTGGTGAATGCGCTTGCTTTTAGCGGAAGTAATTTCGCATTTAGTAAACTGGGGAATGACGGCGAGAGAAAAAGACATAACAAAGCTATGGAGCAACTAGCAGCTGCACAAGACGCCTATGAAAGGCAGAGACTTGAGCAGTTAGATTTTATTAATGACACACTGAAAAGACAGGGGCATGCAGCTTACACATTTAAAAAATGTTGATCAAGCAATAAAACAATATTATCTTGTAACAGGCAAACCAATCGAGACATTGCCCCACCAAAATTCAGTGACTTTTATCAACCATCAGAAAAACAAAAGATGCAAGAAATCGGGTTTATTGTCGTTGGTATGACCGTCGTGTATTTTGTTGCACATAATATTGGCTGAATAAAAAATGAACAAAATCTATTATTCGCCCAAAGGATATTGGAAGGGTATCACAGCAATCAAAAAGCTAAGCCAAGCAGCTGGAGTCAGTGAACAAACAGCAAAAGAATGGTTATCTAAACAAGCGATTTGGCAAATTTATTTACCTGCCCCTAGACGAATACAGAGACCACACTTTGTTAATACAACTCCAAACGACACCCATCAAATGGATCTTCTATATTTACCCTCTGATAGGATTAGACGAAAAAGATTTAAGTACGCACTCACAGTCATTGACATGGCTTCAAGATACAAAGATGCGGAGCCATTAACACAAAAGAGTGCTTCTGCTGTTGCTGTCGCTATACAACTGATATATCAACGAGGCCCTTTAACTTATCCTCGCATGATTCAAGTCGATGATGGAAAAGAATTTAAAGGCCAAGTGAATCAATTATTGTTAAAACACAGAGTTACTATTAGAAGAGGCATTCCGGGAGTTCACAGATCACAGGCTTTAGTTGAAAACTTTAACAAACAGTTAGCTGAAAGACTTTTTTCCTACCAGTATCACAGAGAGCTGATTGACAATTCTCGCAACACAGAATGGGTTAGAAGACTGCCCTCAGTTTTGCGCGCAATGAATAATGAAGAATTTAAAGGGTTAAAACCAGTACAAGCAATCAAAAGAAAAACAATAAATGTTGCTGAAGACTCCAGTACACCCAGCAAACTATTACCGTTTGGTTTGAAAGTAAGGTACCTTTATTTACCGGGGGAAGCAGAAGGGGACACTCGCATCAGGGCAACAGATCCAGTTTGGAGTGTTGATCCATATGAAATAAAAAGAATTGTAAAGATGAATCCGCCCGTGTATTATTTACGAGAAACTGGCACAACAAAACAACCAGCTCCTCAAAGATCTTTTGTGAAAGAAGAACTGCAGATAATCCCGCGAGACACAGTTCCGCTTTAATTAATTGACGGTTCTCCAGTGCCCAATTGCATATGAAAACTCTGGATTAACAAAACACCCGTTTTGTGTTTGTTCTATCTAATGACTTCTTTGTTACAACAGTTGTGTTGATCTCATGTAGATTAGATCGCAGTTTTACGTTGTCATGATGAAAAGTCTTATTGCCAAACAATGCTTCTTTGTAGTTGTCATGTGATATGTTTGACTGCACAACGCTGCGAGATATTCCCTTTGCTTTCTTAATGATTTTCTCCTGGCTCGAAATACTGTACATTTTTGACCTTAACCCCACATACTCCTTGATCACCTTTCCAGATAATTCATCCTTCATCTTTCCTAAAACCTTCTTGTTAGTAATTGAATGTAAAGGCGAGTCTTTAGGATAATCGGACGTGTCATACCATCCTGCATGCCCTTTAGCCACTTCTAATTCTATGTCTTTATAAATATCTTCAGTAGGAATATCTATAACAAAACTATCTGTATCTGTGTAAAGCACTCTGGTCTCAGGATACGAGGGCTTAAAGTAGTCATAAAGAAACTCTAACATCAAAAGCTTTGATAATTCTAAAACAGTAAACCCAATAAATACAGGTTTGTCTAATTTGACTTTCTTTTTTTTCATCATTATGCCAAAAAGCTGATCATGAAATCTTCTAAAGTCCTGATAATTAGGTTTTGAAGTCAGCTTAATTGCTTCGTTCTCTCTGGTGACTAATCTGACATCTTTGCGCTTGTGCGGATTCTCCATAGTCTTTCCAAAACAGCTGTTGTTCATCAACTTGAAAAAGTCTTTTTCTGAAGCATCTGCGGATTTAGTTCTAAGATCAGTGTTCTTCATGATGTATGGTTTCATGAACTGTTCTTGATCAAAAGCAATTATGCGATGAACTGCTGTCAACTTCAAACCATGTCTTAAATAAAATTGTAGAAGTCTGTAATGACAGACATAATTTTTTTTGCCTCGAAGATTAGGCACAAGTTTAGGCGGCTCTGTTTTTGCCATCTTTAGACTTTCTGCCGCTAATGGATAGTCATTATGCAGGTCATGGAGTTCGTGAGGATATTCTAAGTCAACTTCTAGAATGTATCCACGCTGTTGATCAGGCGTTAAACTGCCCAACCACTTTAATGCCTTTTGAATATTATTCGGATCGCCGCCTGTGTACATTTTAAAGTTGCGTAATGGAAGTGATTGCGCCATAGCCCATCCATACAGATTGTTTGCATCTAAATACATAAGATAGTTAGACCTTTTACTTGGATCATAGTCGTCCAAGTATTTGTTGTTTGCTTTACAGTAATGATGCGACGCCATACTAATTCCTCCACGCAATCCGTTTTCAATCATCTGGATCATTAGTAAATCCGACAATAAATCAATCTGTACTCCAGTAAACTTTAAGAAAGCATCCCAGCTCATCCCGGGCGCAGAAATGTAATGCGCGGGATCCAAGCTATAATGTTTCATGCAGGTCTTTCTATAGTTTTCAAAGACGTCTGCCAACAAACATACATCGGCCCTCAAGTATGAATCATGATAGTCTCCCATCGTTTTACAATCTAACTTCTGCCACGCATCTTGAGCATGCTGGTAATCAGAATCGCTGATGTCTTTCCTCTAAGACTAGAAAAGAACGCGCCTTTAGGTGGAAGTGTATCTTCATCAAACCTTTCCCAACTGTTCATGTACTCATAAGGGTAAACGCCCTTTCTAACGAGAGTTGGGTCAAAATATTCTTCTGTTATTGGGCAGGACTTAAGGACATAGCCAGCGCCTCTAATGAACCCATCATGTGCTGCATAGAGTCATAAAAAACATGTTATTTAAAGTGAAACACATGTACTTTTCTGATGACTGTGCAATGCATGCTACCCTGAAGGCATCGTCCACTGCTTTCATTATAAGGTGGGAGTCGTAACCTCGCAAGTTATAAAAAGAATACAGGCAGCTTCCATGCCCTTTGGATCAAACTTTAGTTGAAGATTGCATTTGTTATGCGCCGCTCCTCTGAACTTTCCGCTAATGTGATCATGGTCTCTTACTTTTGGATTCTCTGCGCCTGATGAGAGGCCTAAACCACAAATCCAACAATGTGTGGCTGGAGTCATACTGTTGTTGGTCTTCAGGCGTCATTATGATTTCAGATAAGTTTAGATTATTAGAACAGTCATTGCGCACTTGCTGCATGCGTTCTAAGAAGTATTCTGCGGCATTTGGCCCTCTATATAATTTTGGCTTTGAATAAACGCCATTCGACCTGACAACGATGAAAGGCAAATGAACAAATTTGATGATTACTCATTAAGACATTTTTTTCGAAGTTTTTTGTGGCGCTGGCCCTTCATAAGGAACAATGAGTGATTCGAAGTCTGCGTAAACAACATATGGTGAATTTTGCATCCGTTTCCAGTTCTTAAAACTAGCTTAGATCCGGTGGAGGTGTAATTATTCCGTATTACAGTCTACAGAACTTTTACAATGTTTCTTATGTTCGCTCGCGCTTGAACAGATGGCATTCTTGTTAAACATTTTCTACAGAATTCTGTTTGCCATGATCTTTTGAAGTATGCTTCATTAGTCTACTCATCGTGCGTATCAATGTGTAATGCGGTAGCCCTGCTGGTGAAAATATCAGTAGTAAGTCAACATGATTTTTGTCTGGTTCGCCAATTGTTGGGCTGTTCTTGGACACTTTAATTGGCAGTAGATTTGTTTCCTCATCCCATGTGTATACATTAACAGTTATTGGTTTGTTTTGTTCTTCAAACCGATCAATGGAATCCACGCTAACAGGAAAGGACACCCCACTAAAGTTAAGGTCATTGATGTAAGGCTGATAGTTAGATACTCTCTCTGCGTTTTTGCGGATATAATGCAGCCTTGCGAGAACACACCACATAAAGCATTTGTTGTCTGAATTCTTTATGTTTAGAACTGCTCTTTTCGCTACCAACTCTCGAGGCAGTGGAATGTAAGACTTGCCAACAATCGGCGCATACTTAGCCTGTTTTAATCTGATCTCTAAGACTTCGCCCTCTGACCAACCAGAGCCTCTCATTTTAGCTTCTTCAGCGGCAGCGTCAAACTGTGTAAGCAGTTCGTCTGCCCAACCGGGTGTTAAGTCATTATGAGAAAGAATAGTCTGCTGTTTAGTGAGACCCAGACTTCTAGATTTTCTTCATTTATTTTTTACATAGTCGATTGAAACTGCTAACAATTACTTTAACTGGCGGGTCTATTGTTAGTTTACTTGGAACTTGGGAAATAGCATGTACAACGCTTGCCCGCACGTTTGCTGGATCAATGACTTCTAAATCAATATCATTCAGTGCTCTTGATAAACGCTCTCTCTCAAGCATTCCTTCAAAAAATTCGTCTTGCCCTTCATATATCTTAGCCATGTTGAGTTTCTTTTCTAACTCAAAATATTTATTTAAATTAAAAAAAAATAATTAATCAGAATCAATATCAACGGTCTTTTTGTGCTTGGACTCATAAACTAAAGTATAAACACCCTTTGGCGTTGTTACTGTGAGCTGTTTAGAACAGAGTTTAATGTCTCGTTTACTTTTTTAAGCATTCCTTTTTTATCTGCTCGGCGTCTGGCTGTTGAGAAAAAGTTGTCCTCGCCTTTCTTTGAAGATCAAACTTTTGTCTTTTGTAGTCATCAAAATCGGCCTGTAAACGATTAAATTCTTCATCCGTGATGTTTGAGTCAACTAGTGCTTTATTTATTGTCAGTTTAAAACGAACTAAGTTTAGCCGTTATTAGTTGAACCATAGCTGTGTGCTTTTGGAGTTTAGTTTTTATTTTTTTGCCAGCCGCACTTACAGCTAATGAACACAGGCCGAGAGCTAAAGACAAACCTCCTAGAGGTAAAGCTGCGGGTGCGCCTATGCCCGTTGCTAAAAGACCAACACTCGTTCCTGCTGATAGAGCGCTTATAGTCGATGTTCCAGTATTAACATATGTAACAGCATTAAAGGCAGCAGAATACCTTCGTTTGGTTTTGCTGTATTTTGAAAGGTCTTGCTCTAGTTTTTTGTTGCATTTGCGTAATGTTTGTTAATCTAAAGGTTTTTATGTTAGGGGTTTCTACTACCCTTCGTTTGGTAACTCTGGCGCTGTAGGTACTTTTGGATAAACGTGAACAGACATGCTTTTTATAAAATAAAATAATTTAGTATTGTATATCTTTTAATCTGTTATTTTCAATATTCAGCTGCGCATCATATATTAAAAACAAATGTACATTAAGCGGTTTATCGGCTTCTTCTTCTTTATCAATTTGAATGTTTATTACGTCTCTCACAGTTCTCTCCGCTTCCATGTAACTGATTATCCTCCGTTGACCTTAGGGTCAATCCATAAACCGTATTTTGTTTTTAAAATAATCATCAAGTCTTACGCTGTGAAGGTGTAAAATCTTTAGCCACAAGTCAACTGTTGGATTTCTACACCTCCCACCTCCAAACAGTTTTCTTATTTCATCAAAATGCTGATAAGGTTTAAGCCCGCTAGCATAGATTTGGTTAGGGACTGCCCTCAATCGAACATTGTACTTTCGTTATTTTTGGATTAAAAAAACTTTTCACTTCCTCTTTTGAATGGTTCTTCATCTTCACACAGCAATAAAATACCTTTAAGCGATCTTGCTGAGACGCTAAAACTAAAATTCCATATAGTGTCTGCCCTGCTTCTAGGATATGTTGTATGATGAATCACTCTTTCGTAATATATTGCTAATTTTGACTGATATTGTTGTTCAATCAGCCTTGCTAAATTCATGGTTGCTAACAACGTCAAACTCTAACGAGATGTCAGAAATGCTGTACTTTGCTTCGGTGTCTGATGATTTGATAACCCGTTTGTATTCATTAAAAGTTAGTTCATATGACAATCTGTCTTTTAATGCTCCTTGAAAGTATGGCGCATGCGCTTTTAACAACTCAAAATCTAAGGGAATGGAAAAGCGATTTCCAAACGCAAAATTTACAGCCACATACTTTTTGCCGTCTTTAGTATCTGCGGCACCTATTCTATGTTTTAGTGCTTCTTCATTTTCTATTCCTTGAAACGCAAAGTCAGCCCTTTCAGTCCCGGTTAGCCATAGATCAGAATAGGTTAAAAATATGTCTGCATTGTGTAAAGAAAATATTTCTTGCCCCTCAAGTTTTATAGAAATTTTCTTAACGATTGCCCGCCCCAGGTTCTGTACAACTGTCCTGTTTGGGTCTGTTGTTGAATCGAGTACTATTTTGAAAGTAAGACGCGCAGAGCCTGGCACAATCACGTCATCTGCTCCTAGGTCTGGAAATTTGACAGTAAGAATTTGATCTGCATCAATAGTAGATGGATTATTTGGAACAGTAATAGTCCGTTTAAATTTCCCTTCAACGCCAAAGGGTTCTTTCAGTCTTCTATGCGGTTAAGAATCGAGCCATGTGCTTGTGACATTTTTATGAAGCAAAATAAAAATTAATTATTTAAAAACATGGCAGGCATTGAAGATGCAGAAGATTATGATGTTTTTGATCGTGGAGACGACATGAGTGAAATAAATCCCTTTGACACAGCATCGCTCAACGCTCTCATTGCAGCGTGAATTAACAGCAAGTACGGTCGAAGCATTTACAAAAGTTTAGGCCAAGAACCTCCCGAATTTATAGACCCAAATGATTTTGAATTAGAAGATGGTCATTTGTCTGTAAAAAACGACCAAGGGCAACTTGTTTCGGCTTACAACTAAACCCGACCCATCAAAGTTTTTAGCCAAGAGTACAATTATACAAAGACTCAGTGTGAAAGATCAAAATCGCCTTGGCCTTGTTAGACCGAAATTAGATAGGGGATGCAGTTGCTAAACTTCAAAACACGCTGCGGGAACCCCCAACAGCTAACCAAATACAAAACATGGAACTTAAAGAATTAAATCAATCAGCAGATGAAATAATAAATGCAATAGAACAGAAACCAGTTTTTCAGAAGAAACAGCATTAAAGACCATACACGACTCACCGCTACCCATGCGAGAATTATTAGCCCTTGATCATGCTTTAAGAACCATCAGAGGCGAATTAACAAACAATTAGCAAAACTAGGTGAACTAGATGGGCATATAAGAAGAGAAAAAGAAAAACTCGTTGAGGCTGATGACGCCGACTTAGGCATGATATTAAAGAAAGAATAACCCAAAGACTAAAAGATCTTGAACAAGAAAGATCAGCAAGACTAGAAGTGCTAACTACTAACCGAGACCAATTACGAACTCAAGTGAATAGAATAAGAGAAAACTATCCGAAAAATTTTTATATGAAGACACAACGCTAGCAGAACGAATAAAAACGCTGTTTAGAGAGCAAGGCGTCACATAAGCAAGCGTTTATAACTGCCTTAGGATTTGCAATAAGTACACTGGTGATGGCTATTACAGGCGGTGGTGGTCAAAGTCCAGTGCCTCCATCGCCATCGCCTCCGCCTGATAAATCATGGGTAAAAAAACAGCTTGATCATCTTGCAAGTTTATTAAAAAAATTAGCTGGTAAAGCCGTAAACGCTTTACCAGGAATATTGGGGAGTATTGTCAGCTGGCTTTTGTCTACTGCAAGCAAAGTAGTTGGCTTTATGGCCGAGCACTTATGGGCATTAGTTCTTGTAATAGTTGGGTTACTATTAGTAAAATAAAGACCAAGTAATCCTATGCCAGTTAATCCAAGAACAAGCGCTGTCCCTTTTCATATTCATGGTCATCGCGAACAGAGTCCGCGAGCTTTGCTGAGCCTTCAATGACTTTTGGGGTTGGACTTCGGGGATTAGATAACTTAATCTTGGGTGTTCTTTTATTGTTTGTAATATTACTGGCTCAGAATTTATGTCATTTTTCCCAACCTTCTGTTCATTGCCTGCTATAAGAATTTCATTATTATAGTTTATTATTGTACCTATCTGGAGTCTGAGGTCAGAAGCAGCATGTATAAACCAGTGCCAACAGCAAAGTCTACTTTCGATCTTGCGTATTGTAAAACATGTTGGTACCTTGAATAATTGAAGGTAAATCAACTGTAGAATTAATGGCGTCCTTTTAAATTTGCTAAGTATTGTTTTTTGCGCGTCAAAGCCAGTAGAAGGACAGTTATGCTCGATCTTGCCTGTGCTTGCGAGCCTAGCAAACACCAAACGTAAGTACGAATAGAGTCGTTTATTCGTTCTATTCCCGCCCTAGTTAGGCCCTTAGAAGTGTCTAAGATAAATGTTGTCCATGCTGTTTTATGCTCTTGCTCTATGGACCAGGGCTGAACAATTTTGAAAGGAGGATTCAAGACATATTTATACTTTCTGTGCGTGCCCCGAAAATAAGGGGTGCCTATGCCATGATCAAGATCCAACTTTGTCTAAAGTCTGTCTTGATGTTAATATTGAATTCGTTACAGATCCTTTCAAAAGCCTTCTGTCTATTCTGTTGCTAAATGGATTAAACGGTTTGTCATTTGGTAATGGTGCTTGCAGTTCAGTCAAAATACGTCTGAAGGTGTAATAAAAATGAAATCTATCACTGACCTCACCAAAGGATCAGGATGATTTAAATGATCAGCAAAACGACACTCCACACCCAGTTGATGCACAAGACACAGCAAAGTTTAACTGGTTCTGATAAAACTGCAACGGATGACTAAACCACGCTTTCTGGATGTGCTCTTTTTCAAAAGGGGGGTTAAGATAGCTCTTCAATGGAGTACTCACCTTTTTATGAAAAAGAGGCAGTCTGGGTCACAAGCAATGTCAAGAGTATCAGTTGCTATATTTTTAGGATTGTAGTGCGGCCCAACAGAATATTTTGCATCAGTATATTTGAATGCACTCATTTTTAATTGTTTTTAAAAAAATGTTTGTAACAATAACAACACAAGACCGTCCTTCGTTTTTAGAACATGCTATTGATAACAATTGCGGAACTAGAACGGTCGCGCTCCATGAAATATTCTACAAAGTCGTATGGTTTAATATAAGCAAAGCCAAGGAGAATAATAAGATTCTAAAAGTTACCAAAGCAGGGACCAAAATTAGCCAGTTAATAATACCTGATGGTTATTACGGGTTTTGCTCACTAAAAGAAGCAATGAGTAACTTTGACATTACTCTCAAACTTAACAATGCAAATCTAAAAACAATGTTAACATTCAAGCCTGAAGAAGTATCTTACTTTTTGATAAAGAGCTAGCTAAAATGTTAGGCTTTACAACTGGCAATCTACCCACTTATAGTTTTAGTGCTGCGCCAAATGAAACTACTTATGAGGGGGAAAGTCCGCTCGATCTTGCATTACATTCATTACTCTATGTTCATTTGATGAGCTGAGCACTGATGAAACTTATATGATGGAAGGCCTTCAACTGTTTTAAGAGCTCTTCCGTCAGGAAAGCTGCATATTGCGATTATGAAATTATAGAATTCCCTAATTTACAGTTTAAAAGATTAGTTTGTGGGAGGGTCGGATCATTTAATATAAAAATCAAAGACAAAGCGGGAAAGTTGTGAAATGTGATAACCTGCACATTGTTTTGGAAATAAATAAAACTTACTAAAAATAATGTCGCGGGGCCAGAAGAACCAGGAGTTTACATTAGCACCTGTGAGGTGTATAACTTTTAGAATTAAAAGACCTTGCAGACGTTGCGGACTTTGAACAAACGGTGAGATAGGCGCTTTGTATGGTTTTGAGTACACTAAAGATGGTGATTATAAACGCAAAGAGGTTGGCGACAGCAAAAAGTTTCCTAAACTAGAACAGCTGCGCAATCTAGAGGCAAATAATGTTGGCCAGTATGAATATAAAATAGTTCGAAAAACCTGACCTCAAATGGCACTTAGAACCATATTTTAAATGGGAAATAAAATTTGAATTCATAAGCCCATTTAACATATTTTAGCCGTCAAAAAAGTTTTAGAAAAGCATTCAACTCTGGCCCTTTACATGTAAGTCTTATGCCGGACGACAATAGTCGGAAAGAAATTGAAATAACGCCGTATGGGAAAAAAGCAGTACATCCTCCACAGAAAAGAAACAGTTGTAAAAAAAAGCTTCAACAAAATTACAGTTCTTTCCAAGCAGAAAATTAGGAGACACGTTCACAATGATATTTGAAATTTCTGTCTTTAAAGATGTGGAGAGGGATGGGGTTGTGGGCGTTAGTGATGACCTTATAAAAGGAATTAATATTAGCTGGCAAAACTTAGACGTTAAACGCCTTAACGTTGTTGTCGTCGTTCTTCCAATGGCGAGGATATTAAGATCATAACAACAAGCAACAAAATCAATGTTGACTTAAATAGAAACAATCTTACAGAACTGAATTGGATTAATCTTACACATTTAGGCCTCATAGGGTTTTATTATACTGAACAAGTTTTGACGGAGAGTATGATAAAAAATAATAACTGGATTAGATTAAATTCTGTTATAAAACTATGGAGCAGTTAAACTTTATGACAAAAACTCCTCATTGCTCATTGATTTGTGGGCAGACTGGTTGTGGAAAAACAATATTTATCCTAGACTTATTACAAACAGTTTATCGTTATAATTTTAATCATATTGTGATTTTCTGTCCAACACTTAAATGGAACAAAGCATATCATGATAGAAGGTTTATATGGACAGATGATGACATATATTTAGTTAATCCTAGCAATAAACTGAGTGAGTGTTTAGAACAGTTTTATAGACTGTTTGAAGGAACGCAGACACTATTTATTATAGATGACTGTTCAGCAGAAAAAGACATAGTTAAAAAGAGAAACACTTTGTCGAAACTAGCTTTTCAGCGGAAGACATGCTCGGATAAGTGTGTGGATTTTATGCCAGAAATATAACTCAGTTTTAAAAGACTTTAGAGAACAGTTAAAGACTGTAGTGTTATTTCACATGAAAGACAGAGACTCATTTGAAGAATGTTTGGCGCGAAAATGATGTTATTGAAAACGATCACGAAAAACATAGGATTAAACAAAAACTAAAATCTGAAAAGTTTAGTAAATTAGTATTAAAAACGGATAACCCTGCACAGTATGTTTGTTTGTAGATAATCGTTATTTTTGGGTATTGAAGTCTTACTTGGCAGAGAACAGGGAAACCTTTATTCTGGCTCACTTTCGCCCGAAAACTGGTTGAGGGCGAAAGTGAGCCAGAATGAAGGTTTCCCTGTTCTCTATGGTCGAGTTAGTCTTTTTTTTCTTTCTTTTTTTTTCTAATTGCGTTACTCCTGTGGCGTGAGGACATAAGTAAATGTTATGAATTTATTTGTTTTTAACCTTTGATTTGGTGCACCTTAGGAATGAATGTGTACTATTTGTTTGCAGGAAAGAAGAGGGAAATGTTATTGTTCTGTTACCCTCTCCCCCCTTGTCAAAAGACCTATTTGGTAATGACAAAAAATATCAAAGTGTCAAAGTGTCAAAGTGTCTCTCTCTCTCTCTCTCTCTCTCTCTCTCTCTCTCTGTCTGTCTGTCTGTCTGTGTGTCTGTCTGTCTGTCTGTGTGTCTGTCTGTCTGTCTGTCTGTCTGTCTGTCTGTCTGTCCTGTCTGTTGTTTCTCTCTCTCTCTCACTCTCTCTCTCTCCCCTCTCTCTCTCTCTCTCTCTCTCTCTCTCTCCCCCTCCCCCCCCCAATCAACAATTGGCAGAAGAGGAACACAGGCCTAACCAAACAGGTGAAAGCCAGTGCCTGATTAACTCTTTCTTGACAACAGCACACCACAATTACAATGTCATCCGATCGAAATTAACGCGATGCAATTCGAGAAGAGAAAATTTGAGACAATATGAGAGCTTGTTTTCTGCCGTAACACTAAACGACCTTTAATCAAGCTGGCCTAGAACATCGTTTCTTCATCAACAAAATGAGACAGGAGAGACAAGAAAAGAAAACGCACATTTCTGTCGATTAGAAAGGTCAGAAATACGATACCACGTGCTTTTTCATCTGTGGTTTTTTTTTTTTTCATCTATTGCTCTTTGTGCAATCGACAAAAAAAAAACCTTCGCCGGACGGTGTGGGTCCATGTGGACCAGAAGGGTCTTTAAATGCCAATATCTCGTATATTTATAGATATTTTTCAATGAAATTTTAGATATGCTCAAAACACACAAATTCTCTCCTTTTCCTAAAATTTCGAAAATATAGGTCAAAATTTCAAAAGGTAATTAAAGGTGACATTTTATATAGTCATTGATGACGGTGTGGGTCCGTGTGGACCCATGGCTCGCAAAGAGGGAAAACTGTGTTTACCCCTCCGCGGACATGGGTCCACATGGACCCACACCGTCTTCCGTGTATAGTCAAAAGCACCGTCCGGCGAAGGCTCGTCAACAACAAGGCAAGTAGATCTGCCTTTCTGTGTTAAGCGTGAACACATAATGAGTTGTGGACACGCAGGCATGTAAAACGATGAGTGGGAAAAAAAATGAAAAAAAAAAGGTATGAAGGGGATGCGGAAGGAGGGGGAGGGGGAGGTGGGGGGCATCTTGTGTTTGCATGGCGAATTTCTAATGCACTCGAGCAGCTAGGCTACAGAATCCGGAGGCAATGTTGTTCGTTAGTGAGGGGGTCATTTTCTTATTCTTGTCGGAGGTAGTTTTGACAATATGAATTCATTATAACAGTGAACACGGCATTTTGTACGTAAATCTTCATCTATGTACTGGAACCAATGTTTGTCCTCCATCGGGTTCTGAATGTGGAACTCGGGTGTCGTGTGTGCCACTGGCAGTGTGTCATTTCCCCGTGGCCGCTAGTGGTATATCTCTGCTCTGAAAGACGTTGGGAATCCCTGGACAGTCATCACGGTGAGGATGTGGGAGTTGATTGATGCAAGTCAGACAACAAAGTTGAGGACGGGTGGACGTTGAGTCACTGACAACGTCGTCTTACATGAGCTGCAGTGGGTGTCCATTACTTTCTTTAACTTGATAGTAGACCCGATAAACAACCAACACCAAAACCAGCGGAAGAGAAGGCTGGGTGCAGACAGTGTAGTGGTGCTGATCCAATCCATCAGCTCCAGAGATACCAG
This sequence comes from Conus ventricosus, assembly GCA_018398815.1. Lineage (NCBI taxonomy): Eukaryota > Metazoa > Mollusca > Gastropoda > Neogastropoda > Conidae > Conus > Conus ventricosus. The sequence goes on from CM031616.1 coordinate 61,230,428, forward strand.
CGAACTATCCTCTTCAGACTGAGAAGTGGCCGCTGCCGACTGCTGAGCCACCTCAGCTGAATTAAGATTGCCCACACAGAAGAATGTCCGTGCGGCACTGGATCTCAGACCCCCCAGAACACATCCTCCAACACTGTCCAGCCCATGATGTTCTACGGCGTCAAACCCGGCCAGAGGGTGCAGAACTGCAGATGCAGCTTTGGGGGCAACCGTCAAGACCTCGAGAAGACTGTAGGATTCATCATGGCGACAGGATTGAAGATCTGACGCACCCCCCCCCCCCTCCCTCAAGTTCGACCGTAGAAGAAGAACCCAGAAAACAGCTCATGTTAGCATCCGTACAACTGTGTCAAACCACATCGTGAATTCTAATTAGTACTGTGTCAAACCACATCGTGAATTCTAATCAATACCGTGTCAAACCACATCGTGAATTCTAATCAGTACCGTGACAAACCACATCGTGAATTCTGATTAGTACTGTGTCAAACCGCATCGTGAATTCTAATTAGTACTGTGACAAACCACGTCGTGAATTCTAATTAGTACTGTGACAAATCACATCGTGAATTCTAATTAGTACTGTGACAAACCACATCGTGAATTCTAATTAGTACTGACAAACCACATCGTGAATTCTAATTAGTACTGTGACAAACCACATCGTGAATTCTAATTAATACTGTGACAAACCACATCGTGAATTCTACTTAGTACTGTGACAAACCACATCGTGAATTCTAATTAGTACTGTGACAAACCACATCGTGAATTCTAATTAGTACCGTGACAAACCACATCGTGAATTCTAATTAGTACTGTGACAAACTACATCGTGAATTCTAATTAGTTCTGTGTCGAACCACATCGTGAAATTCTAATTAGTACTGTGACAAACTACATCGTGAGTTCTAATTAGTACTGTCTCAAACCACATCGTGAATTCTAATTAGTACTGTGCCAAACCACATCGTGAATTCTAATTAGTACTGTCAAACCACATCGTGAATTCTAATTAGTATCGCGTCAAACCACATCGTGAATTCTAAATAGTGCTGTGTCAAACCACATCGTGAATTCTAATTAGTGCTGTGTCAAACCACATCGTGAATTCTAATTAGTGCTGTGTCAAACCACATCGTGAATTCTAATTAGTACTGTGCCAAACCACATCGTGAATTCTAATTAGTACTGTCAAACCACATCGTGAATTCTAATTAGTATCGCGTCAAACCACATCGTGAATTCTAAATAGTGCTGTGTCAAACCCCATCGTGAATTCTAATTAGTGCTGTGTCAAACCACATCGTGAATTCTAAATAGTGCTGTGTCAAACCACATCGTGAATTCTAATTAGTACTGTGCCAAACCACATCGTGAATTCTAATTAGTACTGTCAAACCACATCGTAAATTCTAATTAGTATCGCGTCAAACCACATCGTGAATTCTAAATAGTGCTGTGTCAAACCACATCGTGAATTCTAATTAGTGCTGTGTCAAACCACATCGTGAATTCTAATTACAATGGATGCGTGAAAAGGGAGCAGAGCATTTGAATTCTAGTCACGAACGATTCACTTTGTCGTCGCACATGACGCTTTATTTTTAAGTTACTTTGCACCCATTTCGCATTACATCCCTTTCGTCAACGGCCTGACGTGTTTATGAAGCTACACCGATACTGCATACTGCATTTGTATACTGCATTTGCATAGTTTAAACAAGTGAAGCAGTTAATCTGCTATTGTGGGGCGTACCACCCGTATATAACTGCCCCCCCCCCCCCCCCTCCCACCCCCCTTGCAAAAATGGTTTCGGTATTAAGATAAAGTACGAGAGACAGACAAAGACAGACATAATTTTTTTTGGGAAGAAAAGGAAACGGTGGGAAGGTTTGATAATGATAATGATAATGCATACTTATATATAGCGCCTATTCTCGGCTAGAGACCAAGCTCTAAGCGCTTTACAATCCACACTCGTTTACACAACGGGCTGCCTACCTGGGTAGTGCCGACTGAAGAGCTGCCAGCTGGCGCTTCATTCAGTCGTTTTCCGTATCATCCAGTCAGTATCGTTCACTCAGTTTCCTTACTTCCTTCATTCTTTCCATTTCTCACGCAGGGTGCATGCTGTGTGTAACGTGTCATCATACCAACGGCCAAACTGGCCTATTCTTCCGAAAGATGGCGATGGGATTTGACGTCTGTGCAAGATGCTATGCGTGCGTTCACAGACGCAACCTCGGTTTCTAGTCTCATTCGAAGGACTGCATGGGAAATGGAGTCAGAAACAATGTTAACTCCGAGGGAAAAATCCCCCCTGTACCGAAACGGCCCGGCGGAGATTCGAACCCGTAACCCCAGGATCACCAAGATTACGAGTCCGGCGCTCTATCAACTGAGCTATTCGGGCTCCCAGGACAGCACGCTTGACACGTCGAGAATTGGAAACCTTAAAACTTTGGATACGTGCAGAAAGTAAACGAAGTTACTTGCAGGTAGCAAGCAATATCTGTTGCGAAAAAAAAAAGAAAGAAAAAAGATCAGCGAGTTACATTGTTCAACGATTCATACAGGTTAGTCCAGTGAACGTGTGTACTGCCAGGTGACCACTTGCCGTACCGACAGACAGAGATTGTTTCTGATTGAGCTTGAAATTCCTCTCGTTCCTTTCATTCTCAGAAAGGACAGAAAACCACACATACTTTCTTTCGGACAGCAGAACAGCAACAGTGTTACGGTGACCACCGGAGCAGTCAATGGTGTTGAAAAATCACAATCATCATCGAAATCATCATGAAGATGAGGAGAGAAGAGTGTTGCGATCATGACGAGAATGGTAAAATGATAAGAAAATCACAGAATCAACGCACACAACAATGCTTGGATATAAGCACACAAAACAGTGAATGATGAAATGAACGGTGAATAATTTAAATGGGGGGGGGGGGGGGGGGGGGGGACGTAGATAAAATGAACGTTGAGGAAAAGTAATAAGGGAGACAATTTTTCATCTGAAATTGCGTTTATTTCCGTTTGAAGATCACCCAACAGAACTCCCATCTCATCCCATTTTCGGTGCAAAAACTCACTGATACCCATGGCAACGGTAAGACTCACTGCAATCATTACCGCTTGATAAGAATCCACTTGAGGGCTGATAATTTTATTTTGTTGGAATGAAAAAAAAAAAAAATGAACGTGATTCTTTATTCGCGTCCAGCTGCTCTCTTGGGCTTTTCGTCATGTTTGCCCCTCGTATAATGGATACGTCTGTCCGTCTTCCACAGAGTTCTCTGCGTTTTATTTTAGTCTGCCGCAAAGACTGAAGAGCTGTGCTTTTCCCCCAGATTTCTTCTTGTTTTTGTTGGTGTAGAGTTTTTTGCCCAGCCTTGATATGTCTTGGGGCAAGAGTATGGGGAGTCATGATTGATCGGGAGATGAGGGGGTGGGGGGTGGGGGGAGGTGGGGGAGTGGTGGTGGTGGTGGTGGTGGGGGGAGGGGCTGGGATTAGGTGGGCATGAGGTGAGGAGTGGGGGGGAGGGCGGGGCGGGGTTACCGAACAATTTGTTTTTATTCGGCAGGATTTTGAAAAACGCCCTCTCTCTCTCCTCTTCTTCTCTCTCTCTCTCTCTCTCTCTCTCTCTCTCTCTCTCTCATCACTACTATCTATTCTCTCTCCTCTTTTCCTCCGTGGAGGTTGGGTGAGTGTTTTTGTTTTGTGTGTGTGTTTGGTTTTTGTGTGTGTGTGTGTGTGTGTGGTGTGTGTGTGTGGTGTGTGTGTTTTAAATCGGCTCGAAATTTCATGCATTTGCAAGGTTGGAGATGTAAAATCCTTTACAGAATATTTCCCTCATGATGATAAGACTAGCAAAACATGGTAAATTATTTTTATTTAGTTTATTCTTGCGTTATTTTTTTTTCTCTCTCTCTCTCTCAAATAATTCATTTTCGTTATCATTTTCCTCTCGAGTTTTTTTTGTACAAGATTACCTATGTTTTTATTCGTCATCTTACTTTATTTTTGCTTTTTTTTCTCATTGTTTTTCGTTCCGTTTTTATCAGAGTAAAGTGATTATTAGTTTTTTAATGATATATTTAAAACTAATTATATGGTTATCAAAAGGGTTTTTTAAAAAAAAAAATTTTATAATATATTTTTGCCAAAAAAGTTAATTTTTCCCCCCCATCCCTGGGTTTCTGTCTGCTGGCAGAAAATTTACCCAAAACTTAGAAACGGACGGAGCAAAACGGGTAGAGATGAAGGGGAAACGCAGGGACAACCCTTTCCGTCTGGGCAAATCCGGATTGGTCGGGAATCCGGATCCCTATAAAAAACGAGGACAAAGTTCACCGAACAGAACAAGTGAGGTAAGTGTTGGACCGGGGACAACGTCTGTCCGAGACATTTTTTTGGTATTTTTTTTAGAAACAAATAAAACCAACCAACCAACCCCGCCCTAAAACAAAGTTTCGGGGGGTTTGAGTCAGGAATTGGATTTATTATTCTCTCAAGTAAGACTTTTAACCAAAAAAAACGAGGGGGGACCCGATGCCCTTTTCCTGTTCTTGACATAAGACTTCAATAACCAAAAATAACGACCCAAAAAAAACAAACATACTGTGTGGGGGTTTTCCGTTTTTAATACTAATTTACAAAACTTTTCAGCTTTAATTTTGTTTAATCCGTGTTTTTCCTGATCATTTTCAATAATATCATTTTCGCGCAAACATTCATCAAATGAGTCCTTCTTTCATATAAAAAAAACTACAGTTTTACTGTTCTCTAAAGTCTTTTAAAACCCGGATATATTTTTTTACTAAAACCAAACTTACCCAGCGTCTTCCACGAAAGAAATTTTGACAAAGCGTTTTTTTTTTTAAATATTCCTTTCTGCCCAGCAGTTTCCCCTAAAAATAGTTTTCGCGTTTCCCTCAAACAACTAAAAAAAGGCTTCTAAACACTCACTCAATTTATTTCGGGATCAAAAAAAATATGGCATCATCCGTCCCAAAAACCCCTACATAATATGCTTTGCCATTAATGTTGTTCAGAAAAATTTCAAAATGACAAAATTGAACGATAAAAATGTTTGAAAAAGGTTTGAGGAAAAATTTTTCCCACAACCAGCGCCACAAATCAAAAACAAGAGGGATTTTTTCATAAAGTTTTTAAATGCCCAATTTTTAAAGAATTTTAAACTAATCCAGTTATTATTTTATCTACTCTCCGTCAAAAAAGTCAGTTAATAAAAACCCCATGAGGGCCCAAAAAGGTAAAAATTTAAAAAAAAAATTTGTTCTGTAAGATTTTTTCTATTTAAGTCAACTTGATTTTTTTGCTTGTTGTTTTGATCTTAATACCCCCACCAGTGAAGAAGCGAAGGGAACGTTAAGGGGTTTAACGTCAAGTTTGCCAGCTAAAATTAATTCCTTTTATAAGGTCCCTCCTAACCCCAAACCCCTCCCTTCCCCCTCTTTAAAACAGAAATTTCAAAAATTATGTGAACGGGCTCCTAATTTCTGCTTGGAAAGAACTGTAATTTTGTAGAAGCTTTTTTACAACTGTTTTCTTTTCTTGGAGGATGTACTGTTTTTTCCCATACAGCGTTATTTCAATTTCTTTCCGACTATTGTCGTCCGGCATAAGACTTACATGTAAAGGGCCAGAGTTGAATGCTTTTCTGAAACTTTTTTGACGGCTAAAATATGTAAATGGCTTATGAATTCAAATTAATTTCCCATTCTAAATATGGTTCTAAGTGCCATTTGAGGTCAGGTTTTCGAACTATTTTATATTCATACTGGCCAACATTATTTGCCTCTAGATTGCGCAGTTGTTCTAGTTTAGGAAACTTTTTGTTGTCGCCAACCTCTTTGCGTTTATAATCACCATCTTTAGTGTACTCAAACCATACAAAGCGCCTATCTCACCATTTTGTTCAAAGTCCGCAACATCTGCAAGGGTCTTTTAATTCTAAAGTTATACACCTCACAGGCGCTAATGTAACTCCTGATTCTTCTGCCCACACGACATTATTTTTTAGTAACGTATTATTTTATTTCCAAAACAATGTGCAGTTAATCACATTTCACAACTTTCCCCGCTTTGTCTTTGATTTTTATATTAAATGATCCGACCCTCCCACAAACTAATCTTTTAAACTGTAAATTAGGGAATTGGTATAATTTCATAATCGCAATATGCAGCTTTCCCTGACGGAAGAGCTCTTAAAACAGTTGAGGGCCTTCCATCATATAAGTTTTCAATCAGTGCTCAGCTCGTCCAATGAACATAGAGTAATGAATGTAATGCAAGATCGAGCGGATTTTCTCCCTCATAAGTAGTTTTGTTTGCTGCAACTCTAAAACTATGACGGGCCGATTGGCAGTTGTAAAGCCAACATTTAGCTAGCTCTTTATCAAAATAGTACCCTACTTCTTCTTCTTCAGTTTGAAGGTTAACATGTTTTTCAGATTCGCATTGTTAAGTTTGAGAGCAATGTCGAAGTTACTCATGCTTCTTTTAGCGAGCAAAACCCGTAATAACCATCAGGTATGGTTAACTGGCTAACTAATAGGCCTCTATTATTAACTTTTTTAATCTTATTATTCTCCTTGCTTTGCTTATATTAAACCATACGACTTTGTAGAATATTCATGGAGCGCGACCGTTCTGGTTCCGCATTCGTTATTAATAGCATGTTCTAAAAACGAAGGGCGGTCTGAGTTGTTATTGTTACAAACATTTTTTAAAACAAATTAAAAATGATGCATTCAAATATACTGATGCAAAATATTCTGTTGGGCCGCACTACAATCTATAAAAATAATAGCAACTGACACCCTTGACATTTCTGTGACTCAGTCTGATGCCTTTCATAAAAAGGTGAGTACTCCATTAAGCAGATATCTTAACCCCCTGTTAAAAAAGACTACATCGCAAAAGTGTGGTTCAGTCATCCGATGCAGTTTTATCAGAACCAGTTAAACTTTGCTGTGTTTTTGTGCAACAACTGGGTGTGGAGTGTCGTATGCTGATCACTTAAATTATCCTAATCCTTTGGTTAGGTCAGTGTTCAGATTTCATTTCTATTACACCTTCAGACGTATTTTGACTGAACTGCAAGCGCCATTTCAAATGACAAACCGTTTAATCCCTTCCAGCAACAGAATAGACCATGAAGGCATTTGAACGAATCTGTAACGAATTCAATATTAACATCAAGACAGACTTAGACAAAAGTTGGATCTTAATCATGGCTTAGGCACCCATATTATTGGGGCGTGCACAGAAAGTAAAACTATGACTGGAATCCCCTTACACATCTTCTCTTCAGGCAAGGCGTTCACCTCGGTTAGAGCAAGAGCATAAAACAGCATGGACAACATTTCTTAGACCTTCAAGGCTAACTAACAAGGGTCCTATAGGGGATGCAAGC
>CM031616.1:61238873-61241373 GCA_018398815.1 Conus ventricosus
GCCGTTCTCTTTCACAAAAATCTTTGAGAGCCGTTGTTTGTTGGTCAGTTTCTCGTAAATAATACACGGCGGATTCATTTTTACAATTCTTTTTATTTCATATGGATCAACACTCCAAACTGGATCTGTTGCCGTGATGCGATTTGTCCCCTTCTGCTTCCCCCGGTAAATAAGGTACCTTACTTTTAAACCAAACGGTAATAGTTTGCGGGGTGTACTGGAGTCTTCAGCAACATTTATTGTTTTTCTTTTAATTGCTTGTACTGGTTTTAGCCCTTTTAAAATTTCTTCATTATTCATTGCGCGCAAAACTGAGGGCATCTTCTGACCCATTCTGTGTTTACGAGAATTGTCAATCAGCTCTCTGTGATATGGTAGGAGAAAAGTCTTTCAGCTAACTGTTTGTTAAATTTTTTCAACTAAAGCCTGTGATCTGTGAACTCCGGAATGCCTCTTTTAATGGTAACTCTATGTTTTAACAATAATTGATTCACTTGCCCTTTAAATTCTTTTCCATCATCGACTTAAAATCATCCCGAGGATAAGTTAAAGGGCCTCGTTGATATATCAGTTGTATGGCAACAGCAACGGCAGAAGCACTCTTTTTTTGTTAAGGGTTTCCGCATCTTTGTATCTTGAAGCTATGTCAATGACTGTAAGTGCGTACTTAAATCTTTTTGGGTCTAATCGTATCAAGGGTAAATATAGAAGGTCCATTTGATGGGTTCGTTTGGATTGTATTGCCCAAAGGGGTGGTCTCTGTATTCGTTTGGGCGCAGGTAAATAAATTTGCCAAATCGCTTGTTTAGATAACCATTCTTTTGCTGTTTGTTCACTGACTCCCGCTGCTTGGCTTAGCTTTTTAATTGCTGTTATTCCCTTCCAATATCCTTTTGGCGAATAATAGATTTGTTCATTTTTTATTCAGCCAATATTATGTGGAAACAAAATACCAACGTCATACCAAAGACAATAAACCCAATTTCTTGCATCTTTTGTTTTTTCTGACGGTTGATAAAAGTCACTGAATTTTGGTGGGGGCAATGTCTCGATTGGTTTGCCTGTTAAAAGGGATAATATTGTTTTATTGCTTGATCAACATTTTTAAAATTTGTGTAAGCTCCCTGCCCCTTTTTTTCAGTGTTTTAAATTAATAAAATCTATCTGCTCAATTCTCTGCTTTTCTAGCGATCTTGTGCTGCGGCTAATTGCTCCACAGCTTTGTTATGTCTTTTTCTCTCACCTTCATCTCGCAGTTTATAAAATGCGTAATTACTTCCACTAAAAGCAAGCGCATTCACCACAGCGCCGCCTATCATCATTACAAGTGAAGCCATTTTTTTAAAAGTATTTTTTTCTTACATATTTATATGTCCGGGAAATTTTTCCTTGCTTAACAGAAAATCTTTGTACAAACGAAGCTGCAATGATAGCAATTAGCTTTGCTGAATCCTCAAAGTCTAGTTTGCCAAGATCTGTGGCTTTTATTTTTAACAGGCTTTTACCAGCATTGAGTATCCTAACACTTAGGCCTCCAATAACAGCAGAATGGTATACAAGGTTGGTAACAGTTTTTTCGGTGCTCATTTTTTTAAAATAAAATATTATAATTAATAAAAAACAAAGAACAGTGATGATCTACTACAGCTACAGGGCGGCCTAAACCTTCCTGAACTTATGAATGACCAAGTTGATGACCCAGCTATTATGCCCAAAAAGGAAAAAGGTTTTATTCTTTGGCGGCGTGTGGAAAAACCCAAAAAAGTTCCTCGAACTGAATTCAGCATTTAACAAATTCAACAGATGTCGCCACAAGACATTATAAAGTATCATAACAGGGAGAGGCGCAGTTTGGGGTCTAGAATGGTGAAAAGTGTGGGGGGAAACGGTTCTTTGTTTGTACACTAAACTAGTCAGTAATTTGCTCCCCTTGATTCGAACAAGATCTTACGTATGATTTAACGCAAGATCCAGTTTTAAAAAAGTCATTGGAGTCTCTAGGGTGTGATCTATACTACAGATTTGGAACATTTTTTCGCCATTAATCATGGGATTAATAACTTTTAATCATATAGATTTTGTTTCCCTTCAAAATGAACGAGCTGGAAAATCATCAGAACCAGAATCAGGAAACATTGAAACAGGTGGAGAAAGTAACCAAGCCAGAAATCAGCAGAATCAGAAAACCCCTGAACCAGGTGGGGGCCAGTGAAAAGCATCCTGGGCGTGTTAAAGCAGGAAAAAATTAGCAGAGTGGAACAGACAAAAAAAATTAATGTTACAGAATATAACTCATCATGAACAAAATAACCCGCCAGCGCCAGAACAAGTTGATTCAATGCCCGCTATAAAAACTCCATGTGATACAAGACCTACAGCGCCAAAGCTTCAGGAATATTGAACTTAAAACTGTTGCCATTTTTGGCGCCATTGCTGCTGTTGGGGGGCAGTTATTACGGTTATAAAATATATACACAATGGCAACAGAAACAAAAGCAAT
>CM031616.1:61246373-61248873 GCA_018398815.1 Conus ventricosus
ACTCATCAGGCCCAGCGCATGCACATCAGGCCAGGCCAAACGCGCACGCGCGCGCCACGGCGAAAGCCCAGTGTTTTGCCGGTCGCAAGTTCTGTCAGAAAGTTTTAAACACGACTTCATTATGGTACTCACAGAGAAGAGCAAAATGCCAGCTTTAGTCACACTCTCAAGTACTCACTGCGCTAATTGGTCGTACGACAGAAATTTTAGTCTAAAAAACTGTACAGTAAATATAACTTAATGATGTTGCCCACAAGTCCACGAAGCGTCCAAACACAAAGCGTGGTTCGCTGAGGAAGATCGCGCGTCTGGTACAGTGCGGTGGCTGACTCGTTACGCGCCGTAGTGGGTGCACAGGCAAAGCGTTGAATGAACTAATGCTGTGGTTGTGAGGGGTTGGCGCGGCCCGTGACACACATTTGTACTCACGATTCTTGATGTAAAAGACCATGGTTCTGTGTCAATATCCACTTCTATCACATAACTGTTCATATCACTTTTAACACAACACAAAACTGTCTTGTCTGCACATGTCTCGTGGTGTGTCCTACACTCTCAGATCAGCGGCTTGTGTTACAGAAGAGTGTGACACTGACAGGGCTTTTGCTGCTGTCCCTCTCCTCTCTCAAACCGCCCCCACCCCACCCCGTTCTTCCCCACCCCCACACTTTAACATGAAGTACACTTTGCCCGTTTGAAAAAAAAAATCTAAAACAAAAACTATAGTTGATGTTCAGTAGTTACTCTCACTTCATGTAATAATTTTAAAACCTATATTTATCAATATATGCATAATCTTGGAATAAAGGTCAATATTTCTAGCTATTATATACACCCATTACAAACATGCAATTCAACTTGTATCAGTGAACATATGTCAACTTGAAAGTAACAATTATAATGCTCTTACGTTCTATAGGATGATTATGTACACAATCTCTCTCTCTCTCTCTCTCTCTCTCTCTCTCTCTCTCTCTCTCTCTCACACACACACGCACGCACGCACGCACGCACGCACGCACGCACGCACGCACCACACACACACACACACACACACACACACACCACCACACAAACACCCTAATGGTAGGCTACTACCAACAATACACTTTAATTTGAATTTGCCGATAGAAATAGTAGTAGTGATTGGAAATGAAGTATTATTTTAATTATAATAATTATTCATTATTATTGTTATGCCTACTACCATTACTGTTATCAGTAGTATTATTTTGCTTGTAGTAATTATGTTATCCTCTACGTTTCCCTTTAATTAGGCCTACGTTGCTCTACATGCAACCATAGTACATATAATAATGTGCAACAATGAAGAAATATGTATATATACAAACGGTGTAAATACGGCCCCTTTACAAATGCTAACTAACTTTTCATTCACAAAGATTTTTGCCAACGCCGGGCCCGGCCAACTTCGGCTCACAAACACTCATCAGGCCAGCGCAGCACATCAGGCAGGCCAACGACGCACGCGCGCGCCACGGCGAAAGCCCAGGTTTTGCCGGTCGCAAAGTTCTGTCAGAAAGTTTTAAACACGAACTTAATTAGGGTTTACTCACAGAGAAGAGCAAAATGCCGCTTTTGTCACACTCTCAAGTACTCACTGCGCTATTGGTCTCGTACAGAATTTTAGTCTAAAAACCTCTGTACAGTAAATATAACTTAATGATGTTGCACCAGTCTCGAAGCGTCCAAACACAAAGCGTGTTCGCTGAGGAAAGACGGCGTTGGTACAGTGCGGTGGCTGACTCGTTAGCGCCTAGCTGGGGTCAACAGGCAAAGCGTTGAATGAACTAAATGCTGTGGTTGTGATGGGTTGGCGCGGCGTGTAAGAACTTGTGGATGACTTGAGTGTGCGTGCGTGGGGTGGGGGTGGGGGTGGGGGGACGTGCGTGCGTGTGTGTGCGCGCACCTTTGTTTATTTATAAGAAACGAATGTTCAGAATATAATATAGTTATTATCAGTAAAACAACAAAACAACAACAATAACGCACACACGCACAAACATTTAACAAAAATAGGGAAGTGCTTGCATAGGGAAATGGGAAAGGGTTTTATGGTTGGCGCTTAAGCGCCGTAAATTCAAGACGGCTGCCGGTCTCTCTGTCAATGAAGATTTTCAAAGCAGCCACCAAGTGCATTTATCAAAAGCTTGATTTAATAAACAAGACAGTTGAATAAAGTACATTCTGTGGCCGCCCGAAGGCAGCCAAAAAAGTTGAAGCAGGACGTTGAAGCGAAGCAGTGAAGCCAGTAATCACAGCAATATAACAAAGTCATGAAGTGCTTGGTGGAAATTCAAGGCAGTCAACTCTAAACAAACCCGACCTCCTGCATGAGCGGTATCTAAAAATAGATCTTACGTCAGTGGTAGGCCTGCAGTGGTCTTACAGTCGCGCACACTGTTGCTAAAGCAGCCAACTCTAAACAAACCCGACCGCTCCTGCATGAGCGGTATCTAAAAATAGATCTTACGTCAGT
>CM031616.1:61251219-61263719 GCA_018398815.1 Conus ventricosus
GATCGGATTACATTGTGTTGAATTGTGGTGTGTTGTTATCAACAAAGAGTAATCAGGCATTGCCTTTCACCTGATTGATTAGGTCTGTGTCCCTCTGTCCTACCAACTGTAGTTTGGGGTGGGGTGGGGGTGGGGTGGGGGTGGGGGGCTGGTTTTTGTTCTTTTCTGGCGATTGGTCATCGGTTTGGGTCAGGAGAGCTCCGAAAACTTAAGCTTTGGCTGTTGACTGAATTCACACACACACACACACACACACACACACACACACACACACACACACACACACACACACACACACACTTTCACACACACACACACAAACACAGACACGCGCACATAGACACACACACACACACACACACACACACACACACACACACACACACACACACACACACCACACACACACACACATAATCAATACACTCCTCCCTAAGACATCGTCTGTCATTGTCTATGATGGAGGGACGTTTACAATAAAACCACTGTCTGAAGTGAAGAGATCTGACAGAGGGGTGGATAAGCAGGTGTAACCATTTGTCATCTTCTTTTCTTCTTCTTCTCCTTCTTCTCCTTCTTCTTCTTCTTCTTCCTTCTTCTCTTCTTCTATTTCTTCTTTTCTTCTTCTTTCTTCTTTCTCCTTCTCCTTCTTCTTCTTCTTCTTCTTCTTCTTCTTCCTTAGCTCTGTGAGCGCCACATGGAAGAATTAGTCACCAGGTTCCTCCAGCTCTTTGAACTGTGAACCAGGGCCTGGGGGTGAACCAAGGCCTGGGGTGAACCAAGGCCTGGGGTCTTTGAACTGTGAACCATGGCCTGGGGGTGAACCAAGGCCTGGGGGTGAACCAAGGCCTAGGGTGAACCATGGCCTGGGGTGAACCATGGCCTGGGGGTGAACCATGGCCTGGGGTAAACCAAGGCCTAGGGGTGAACCATGGCCTGGGTTCTATAAAACTGTGAACCAAGGCCTGGGGGTCTATGAACTTGAACCATGGCCTGGGGGTCTATGAACTGTAACCAGGGCCTGGGGGTCTATGAACTGTGAACCAGGCCTGGGGTCTATGAACTGTGAACCATGGCCTGGGGTCTATGAACTGTGAACCATGGCCTGGGGGTCTATGAACTGTGAACCATGGCCTGGGGGTATAGAACTGTGAACCATGGCCTGGGGGTCTTTGAACTGTGAACCAAGGCCTGCGGGTGAACCATGGCCTGGGGGTGAACCATGGCCTGGGGTGAACCAAGGCCTGGGGGTGAACCATGGCCTGGGGGTGAACCATGGCCTAGGGGTGAACCATGGCCTGGGGTGAACCATGGCCTGGGGGTGAACCAAGGCCTGGGGTCTTTGAACTGTGAACCAAGGCCTGGGGGTGAACCAAGGCCTGGGTGAACCAAGGCCTGGGGGTGAACCAAGACCGGGGGTTTAACCAAGACCTGGAGTGAACCAAGGCCTGGAGGTGAACCAAGACCTGGGGTGTACCAAGACCTGGGGTGAACCAAGGCCTGGGGGTGAACCAAGACCTGGGGGTGAACCATGGCCTGGGGGTGAACCAAGGCCTGGGGGCTTTTGAACTGTGAACCAAGGCCTGGGGGTCTATGAACTGTGAACCAGGGCCTGGGGGTCTATGAACTGTGAACCATGGCTTGGAGGTATATGAACTGTGAACCATGCCTGGGGTCTATGAACTGTGAACCATGGCCTGGGGGTCTATGAACTGTGAACCAGGACCTGGGGGTCTATGAACTGTGAACCAGGGCCTGGGGTCTATGAACTGTGAACCATGCTGGGGGTCTATGAACTGTGAACCAGGGCCTGGGGGTCTATGAACTGTGAACCAGGGCCTGGGGTCTTTGAACTGTGAACCATGGCCTGGGGTCTATGAACTGTGAACCATGGCCTGGGGGTCTATGAACTTTGAACCAGGGCCTGGGGGTCTTTGAACTGTGAACCATGGCCTGGGGGTCTTTGAACTGTGAACCAGGGCCTGGGGGTCTATGAACTGTGAACCATGGCCTGGGGGTCTATGAACTGTGAACCAAGGCCTGCGGATCTATGAACTGTGAACCATGACCTGGGGGTCCTTTAAACTGTGAACCATGACCTGGGGGTCTTTGAACTGTGAACCAGGGCCTGGGGGTCTATGAACTTTGAACCAGGCCTGGGGGTCTATGAACTTTGAACCAGGGCCTGGGGGTCTATGAACTGTGAACCAGGGCCTGGGGGTCTATGAACTGTGAACCATGGCCTGGGGGTCTATGAACTGTGAACCAGGACCTGGGGGTCTATGAACTGTGAACCAGGGCCTGGGGTCTATGAACTGTGAACCAGGGCCTGGGGGTCTTTGAACTGTGAACCATGGCCTGGGGGTCTTTGAACTGTAAAACCAGGGCATGGGGGTCTATGAACTGTGAACCAGGACCTGGGGTCTATGAACTGTGAACCATGGCCTGGGGGTCTTTGAACTGTGAACCAGGGCCTGGGGGGTCTATGAACTGTGAACCATGGCCTGGGGGTCTATGAACTGTGAACCAAGGCCTGCGGATCTATGAACTGTGAACCATGACCTGGGGTCTTTAAACTGTGAAACCATGACCTGGGGTCTTTGAACTGTGAACCAGGGCCTGGGGGTCTATGAACTTTGAACCAGGGCCTGGGGGTCTTTGAACTGTGAACCATGGCCTGCGGATCTATGAACTGTGAACCATGACCTGGGGGTCTTTGAACTGTGAACCAGGGCCTGGGGGTCTATGAACTGTGAACCAGGGCCTGGGGTCTATGAACCGTGAACCATGGCCTGGGGGTCTATGAACTGTGAACCAGACCTGGGGGTCTATGAACTGTGAACCAGGGCCTGGGGGTCTATGAACTGTGAACCAGGGCCTGGGGGTCTTTGAACTGTGAACCATGGCCTGGGGGTCTTTGAACTGTAAACCAGGGCCTGGGGTCTATGAACTGTGAACCAGGACCTGGGGGTCTATGAACTGTGAACCATGGCCTGGGGTCAATGAACTGTGAACCATGGCCTGGGGGTCTATGAACTGTGAACCATGGCCTGGGGGTCTATGAACTGTGAACCAGGACCTGGGGGTCTATGAACTGTGAACCATGGCCTGGGTGTCTTTGTAGACGGTTTCCGTGTCCACTCCGCAATGATGTCAGTCCGTCGTTTTTCTTTTGTTTTTCTTCTTCTTTTTCTTTCTCTCTGTCTTTCCGTCTTTCTTCTTTTCTCGGTAATGTCATGAAGGATGATTTTAGCCAAGTGACTGGACCTTAGAACGTGGTCATCATTAGCATTTAGGGGTCTTTCCTCGAGAGTGCCGTGGTGGATTGTTTGAGCTGGGTGACTGGATCTTAGTACGTGGTCATCATTGGCGTTTAGGGGGATCCAAACAGGGAACAATCCTCCCAAGGGCAGGAAAGGCAGCATCAGCATTGTCCAGGATGAAGACTGTGTGGAATGGTGATAACATTATGCATCATAACATCGGCCTCACGTGAATGTTCCGGCATATGTGTCTTCCCTAAATGCTTGTGAGATATGAAAGCTTGAAACGGAACCGGAACCGGAACCGGAAAAAAGAATCCAACCGCCGGAAATGACGCGTTGTCGCAAGATTCCAAGCATCAGATGTACTGATCGTGTCCTCCAACGAACAAAAGCGTCAAACCATCAACCGGCGCATCGGATTTCATGAAAATCTACTAACAACAGATAAGGTTAAAAAAAAAAAAAGCAACTACCACAATTATGATATGAAAATCTTAAATTGTAGAGAATGAACAAGAACACAGCGCTCATCTTTGCGCAAGCTTTCGATTTATTGCAAATCTTCATCAAGCGGCTTACAGGCACAGCCTAACTTTAACAAGGCAAATTAGCTATCAAGCATAAGATAAAGAATCTATAGAGTGCAGCTCATTCATGAAACGAACTAGCCAGCAAAAAGCTGAACCAAGGTAGAACAAACAAAAAAAGCAAAAAAGCATGTAAAACAAAAAGTACTCACTCCCCCCCTTCCTCTCCTCTCTCTCTCTGTCTCTTATTTCTCTTAACCTTTCCTTCTTCTCTTCTCTCTCTCTCTCTCTCTCTCTCTCTCTCTCTCTCTCTCTCTCTCTCTCTCTCTCTCTCTCTCTCTCTCTCTCTCTCTCCCCACCCCTTTTTTTTTTGAAAATCTTAAATGAGGCAGAGAACAGTAAACGGTAAATAGTTAACAAGTAGGATAACTCTTCTTACCATCATGGAATAACTAACACGCGCATGACATAACTCCAAACGAACGCTGCTCACGACACCGAATCGCCTAGCAGAAATGACAACACAGAGCACACAGAACAAACAAAAGACATATCTTGTTTTCCAGAACGCAAGCTTCTTCATCACTGTTACCTTATAACGAGAAACAAAGCATTGGCATATCTTGAACGTATTCTAGGAGAGGGAACTCCTGCAACCCTGGCCCTAAGAATTAGGCTTCCAGAACACCACAAGTGTGTCTGATAGTTTAAAAAAAAATGACATGGATGGAGATAACCGGGGTAGCCACTTGGTGGGGACGTACGTGTATTGACGTCATCCCAGAACCGAAAACAAATCCAAGTGGAAATCCTTTCTGTTCTCGTTAATGCCTTTTCTATCGATTGAAATGTTTACGCCATGGAATAAAGGGGGTGCACTACACCACGTCTGCGTGTTCGTTGAAAGAACGATCGTGTAACATGAGTTTGTGACTGACGTGACTTCCACTATCTCTCATTGACGATGGATTAAAGACTTTACATTTTTTTTCTGATAGAAAAGATAAATTCCAAAGACACCTTTTCGTCTTTCTCGGTCCCTCTTCGGATACATTGTTTGAATTTTTTTCTTCTTTCTTTCTTTCTTTCTTTCTTCTTTCTTTCTTTCTTTCTTTCTTTCTTTCTTTCTTCTTTCTTTTTCTTTCTTTCTTTTTTTCTTTTTCTCTCTTCTTTCCTGTCTCTTCTCTTTCTTTATTCTTTCCTTTCTTCATTCCTTCCTTCCTATCTTTCGTTTCTTTCTTATTTAAGCCAGCCGTGATGTCACAGGTTTTTTTTCTTCGTTTCTAATATCGTGTTGTCGAGATTTTGTACAGTTCTTGATATCGTGTAGTCACAGATTTTGTACAGTTTTAATGTTGCCACAGATTTTGCAGTTTTAATGTTGTCAGAGATTTCTTTGGTGGTGTGTTTCTAATATTGTTGTCAAGAATTTCTTTTGTGGTGTGATTCTAACATCTGTTGTAGAGATTTCTTTTGTGGTGTGTATTCTAACATCGTGTTGTCACTGATTTCTTTTTGTGGTGTGTTCTAACATCGTGTTGTCAGAGATTTCTTTTGTGGTGTGATTCTAACATCGTGTTGTCACAGATTTCTTTTTGTGGTGTGTTTCTAATTATCGTGTTGTCACAGATTTCTTTTTGTGGTGTGTTTCTAATTTCGTGTTGTCACAGATTTCTTTTTGTGGTGTGTTTCTAAATTGTGTTGTCACAGATTTCTTTTTGTGGTGTGTTTCTAATTTCGTGTTGTCAGAGATTTGGTACAGTTTTTTTTAATGTCGTGTTTCACAGATTTTGTACCTTTAAAAAAAAAAATATCGTGTTGTCACAAACTTTGTACAGTTTTCAATGTCGTCACAGAGGTTGTTGGCACAGTGTGAATGTCGTGTCGTCACAGATTCTGTACAGTTTTTTGTTGTTGTTGTTGAACGACTTGAAGTTTGTGCCATGGTTTTGTTTGGACGCTGGACGCTGGAGGAAGTGACAAAAGGAACAATAGGCTGAAGAATGGACCGCTGTCCATGTGTGTCTGACTCCCGTCCTGCTTAGTTCTCCTTCGTTGCTGATGGATGACCTCAGTGACGAATCCCGTGAGCATGGCGTGGATGTTTCGCCATCTGTCATCACGGCCTCGTTACGCGGCACCACCTGAGTCTGTGTCTGAGAGAGAGATGGACTTCAGGGTCATCCAGCAGATCGCCATGGTAGTTCTCGATGACCATCAGGGCCGGCGTTGTTGACGAACTTTTTTTTAGATTTGACTTTTTTTTTATATAGAATTAGAATCAGTCCTTGACTGCTTTTCTACCTTTTTTGTTTTGTTTTTTTGTTCCGTCTTGTTTGTTTCTTAGTTCTTAACCACCCCCGCTGTCTGTCTGTCTGTCTGTCTGTCTGTCTGTTGTTGGACTGTGTGTGTGTGTGTGTGTGTGTGGCGTGTGTGTGTGCGTGTGCGTGTGCGTGTATGTGTGTGTGTGTGTGTGTGTGAGAGAGAGAGAGAGAGAGAGAGAGAGAGATTGAGAGAGACAGAAAGAGAGAGAGAGAGAGAGAGAGTGTGTGTGTGTGTGTGTGTGGAGAGAGAGAGAGAGAGAGAGAGAGAGAGAGAGAGAGAGAGAGAGAGAGAGAGAGGTCTGTACTACTCGCTTTCGCTCTCTCTCTCTGGGACTCTGTGTGTGTGTGTGTGTGTGTGTGTGTGTGTGTGTGTGTGTGTGTGGAGAGAGAGAGAGAGAGAGAGAGAGAGAGAGAGAGGAAGAGGTTGGGGTGTGATGTGTTGTTGTGTGTTGTTGTGTGGTGTGTGTTGTGTGTGGTGTGGGGTCTGTCTGCCTTGTCTTCTTCTGTCTATCCCTGTCCCTGCCTGTCACCCCTGTCGGTCTTGTGCCGCTTGTCTGCTGCTCTGTCTGCTCTGTCTCCTCTGTATTTTCTTGGGGCCTTCTGTCCTTTTTCCCTTTCCCTTTTTGGGTCTTGTTTCTGTGTCTTTCTGTCTCTTCTCTGTCTGTCCTCACTTTTCTGTCTGTCTTTTTGCTTCTGTCTAACTCACTCTCTCTCTCCCTCTCCTCTCTTCCTCTCCTCTCTCCCCTTTTTCTCTCTCTCTCCTCTCTCTAGAGTATCAACTATTTTAGAAAATCAAATAGCTTTTTAGGAAATTGAAAAACGCAAAGGGGATACCATTTTTTGGGCGTGCTGTTAATGAAAAAACTGCAAGCAAAAAGGGGGAAATCAGATAATACTGGACTAGTGGTTGCTAACACTTTCAAAAATCATTTCCTTCAGGTAACTAATCTAAAACAGCTGCCAATGTCACTTCTTTAATCGATATGAGACTCCGCTGTTCCCCAATCTTTTTTGCCAAGAACGATTGAAACTAGAATTCTTTTAGCATCCCCTGCTTGCTATTAATGTGTTGGTTCCAAATTTTAAAAACTTAAAAAAAAAAAGCAAGGGGTCCAATAATTTAAATCTTCATCTCAAGCTTGTCTCCCTTACTTGTTATACCCTTAAAAAGTTTTTAATTTGTGTTTTGATAGAATTCTTCCCAGGGGTAAAAAGGGCAAAAAAGTCATTCCCTTTCCCAAAATCAAGAATCCCCCTGATTTAAAACAATTTTAGCCCCAATATCTTTTTTAAATCCTTGTACAAAACCCTCTTGAGTGCATATTCACAACCCTAAATAAACGGAACATCCAACTGTTTCCCCCCTTTTTCAGCAGGGCTTCTCGAAATCACTCTGCACACAGCCTAACACGCCTCTGTGATACGGGGCTATCAGCCTCAACGAAAGAAAACTCACTGGAACTGTTTCCTCGTTTTTAAGAAAGCCTTTGATTTGTAGCCACAACATATTTAAACAAAATGACTAAATATGTCAAAATCCGGCAGTAGCACCTTCTTTCGCAATCTTGAAAAACGGGCCCCCCGGGTTTTTTAAAAACTATTTATTCCTCTGAAGGAATAGGGGCTGGGGGCGTTCCACAGGGCTCTGCCTTTGGACCTCTTCCTTCTGTTTTTTTTATAAATGCCCTACCGATCACAAAATTTCAAAAAGATGTCACGGTTGTTCCTGACACGTTCCTTCACTGTAGGGATACAAAATCAGTCTGTAAAAATTCGTTACAACAAATATAAATATGCTTGAAGGTGCAACCGAAAGGGGGGAATGGCCTAACCGCACAAAACAAAATTTGTCCAGCATCGAGACAGAAACTAAAAGACAGCATCTTATTTGACCCAAAAAAAATGGTGAAACCTTGATCGAGCGGGTTCCCGAACCGGGTCAGGCTGTTTTTGGAAAATTTTAAAGGGCAACCATATAAATCATGGCAACAGGGCCGAAATTTTGTTTTGCTAATAACTCTTTTATGTTAAACCCACCACCCGGAAATTATTTTTTAAACCCCCATTGCCTTTCTCAAACAACTATGCTCCACTGCTGGAGGGTGCCGGTGAAAATCACAAAAAAAAGAAAAAACACTAGCAAAGGGGGAAAAATTAAGCTTTTTCTTCCCGAAAAAGTTTCTATCAATCACGGAAAAATTCCAAAACAAATGAGCTACCCGCAGAGCCAACTGATCTTAATAAGGCATATAATGTTTAAGCCGCAAAAAGGCCCAACTATCTTGCTGAGTTTACCCAAATGGCAACACGCGTATTTTAAAATAATTACTTTTCCAGTGTCCGCATTATTTGTTCAAATTATTTGCTTTTTTTTTGGTCCGTCTTGTGGAACCTCTTCCCCATTCCCCAAAACTTAAATCACTGCCGTCCTTCAAATCCAATACAAAACATTTACTTGAACAAAAAACTAACCTTTTTCATGTCTCAACCCCAACTTTGATGTTCCCTCAATTACGATAAATGTGTATGTTGTTTTGGGGGGGTGGGGGGTTGGGGGTGGGGGTTTTGGGGGGTGGGTTTTACGGGCGTGCGTGATGTGGGGGGCGTGGGGTGCATGTACCCGCGCAGTACGTCTCTGATTAGTTTGTGAAATTTTGTAATGGAATTTTTTTTTTTAAAAACATTATTTTTTCTTTTTTCTTTTGTTTTGTTTTATTATAAGTTCTATTTTTTCATTTTTTCCCAATTATTAATGTGCAGTGTGTTTTTTGAATGTTGTAGAACACAAGGACAGAGGAAGAATGCACCCCAAAAATCTCTATCCTGGTAATAATTTTTTGAGTCTTGGTCTCTCTCTCTCTCCCCTCTCTCTCTTTTTTTTCCCCCCTTCTCCCCTCTCTCTCTCTCTTCCCCTTCTCTTCTCTCTCTTCTCTTCTCTCTCTCTCTCCTCCTTGGTGTGGTGCGCCTCACGATTTTCCAGTTGCAAACTGAAAGCGTCGCGAACAATGCTCTGCCTAGAGTGATGGCAGTGGGGACGGGGGGGGGCAGGGGGAGGGGGAGGGGACTTCTGTGGGGTTTCCTTTGGAGTCGCAACACAGCGCGGGACTATTGCTCAAAAGATCAATTGTGGAGCTTTTGGGAAATTGTGCTGCTTTATGTTGGCCATTTGGAAAAAGCATTACGTTTTGGTTTGGGGTTGAAAATTTTTCAGGGTTTAATGTGGCGGCACGGGGGGCGGACGGGGGGGGGGGGGGGGGGGGGGAAACCCCCCCCCACCCCCCCCCCCACCCCCCCCCACCCCACCAGACCGTCTTTTTTGTTCGCGTGATTTTTCTCCCAGAGCAGGGGCGGGAATTGAAACCCAGGACCTGCGCTGGCAGTGAAGCAAACGCTCCCTGGCAGGGAAGGCTTGCGAAAAGCCAGCAGGTCTTCGTTGGGGTCTCACATTCCCCCCCGGGCCCCCCGTGGATCCGTCTTTGATAGATCTTGGGTTTTAAACCGCAAATTTTTAAACCGTCCAATCTTTAAAAAAAAGTGTTAGATAACCCCCCCCCCCCCCCCCCCCTGCCGAACAACAGAAAAAAAGATCACAAACAAAACACGACGCGGTTTCGCCTCTTAGGGCTTCTTTAGGGAAAGAAAGAACCCCAGGTAACGAAAAAGAAGAACGAGTGATCTGATCTTTCAAATTTGGTAAGACTGATTTCGACCCGTCAGTCTGACAGAATGAAGGGGAAAGGGCAGGGAGGGGACACACCGGGAGGGGTGACGTGGTGGGTGGGTTTTCTGGGGACAGACACGGGGAAGGGATTACGTGGTGCTTGTTTGTCTGAGGGGGCAGAACGGAAGGGATTGACGGGGGCGTGTTGTCCCGAGGGACAGACCGGTCAGGATTTTCTGGTGGTGGTTTTGAGGGGGCGCCGGTCAGGTTGACGTGGGGGTGTGTTGTCTAGGGGACAGACACGGTCAGGGATTACGGGGGTTTGTCTGAGGGAAGACACGGCGGGATTGACGTGGTGCGTGTTGTCTGAGGGGGCAGACACGGTAGGTTGACGTGGGCGGTTGTTGAGGGTACAGAACGGTCAGGATGACGTGGTGGTGTGTTGTCGAGGGGACAGACACGCAGGGGTTGACGTGGTGGTGTGTTGTTTAGGGGACAGACACGGGAAGGGGTTTACGGGTGGGGTTTTCTGAGGGACAGACACGTAAAGGATTGACGTGGGGCTTTTTGTCGAGGGGGCAAAACGGGGGGGTTGCGTGGTGGGTGTTTTTGAGGGGACAGACACCGGGGCAGGGGTTGACGTGGGTGGTTTGTTGAGGGGGAAAACACGGGAAGGGATTGACGTGGGGTGTGTTGTCTGAGGGGGAAAACACGGTCAGGGGGTTGACGTGGTGGTGTGTTGTCTGAGGGGACATACAGGTCGGGTTGCGTGGGTGTGTTGTTGAGGGGGCAGAACGGTCAGGGTTTACGGGTGCTGTGTGTCTAGGGGGCAGACACGGTCAGGGATTGGTGGGGGTTGTTGTCTGGGGACAGACACGGAAAGGGTGACTGGTCTTGTTTTCTGAGGGGACAACACGGCAGGGGGGTTTACGGGTGCTGTGTTGCTGGGGACAGCACGGAAAAAGGGTTGACGTGGGGGTGTTTTCAGGGGGCAACCGGGAAAGGATTGACTGGTGCTGTGTTGTCTGAGGGACAGACACGGTCAGGGATTGCGTGGTGGTGGTTTTTCTGAGGGGCAGACACGGTCAGGGATTGACGTGGTGGTGTGTTGTCAGGGGCGGAAACCGGGCAGGGATGACGGGGGGGGTTGTCGAGGGGGCAGACACGGTCAGGGATTGACGTGGTGTGTGGGTTTTCTGAGGGGGCAGACACGGTCAGGGATTGAGTGGTGCTGTGTTTTGAGGGACAGCCGGGTCAGGGGTTTCGTGGTGGTGTTTGTCTGAGGGGGCGACACGGGCAGGGGTGACGTGTGGTTGTTTTTTTCCCGAGGGGGCGACACGGCAGGGATTGAGGGGTGCTGTGTTGTCGAGGGGACCGACCGGTCAGGGATTGACGTGGTGGTGTGTTGTCTGAGGGACAGACCGGTCAGGGATTGCGTGGTGTGGTTCTGGGGGGACAGACACGGTAAAGGATTGACGGGTGCGTGTTGTCGAGGGGGCAGACACGGTAAGGGGTTGACGTGGGCTGTGTTTTTCTAGGGGGCGAACGGTAAAGGATTGACGGGGTGTGGTTTTCTAGGGGACAACCGGGGCAGGGATTGACGTGGGGGTGTGTTTTTCTGAGGGGGCAGACACGGGCGGGGTTGACGTGGTGGGGTGTTGTTAGGGAGGGACAGGGCAGGATTGATGGGTGCTGTGGTTTCTGAGGGGACAGACACGGTCGGGGGTTGACGGGGGTGTGTTGCTGAGGGGACGAAACCCGGGAAGGGATTGACGTGGGGGTGTGTTTCTGAGGGGACAACCGGTCAGGGGTTGACGGGTGGTGTGTTGTCTGAGGGGACAGACACCGGTAAAGGATTGACGTGGTGTGTTGTTGGGGGTTCGGGGGAGGGGACAGACACGGTAAGGATTGACGTGGTGGTGGTTGTTACGGGAACGGTAAGGTTGCGTGGTGGTGTGTTGTTGGGGGCAGAAGGTAAGGATTGACGTGGTGTGTGTGTCTGAGGGACAGACACGGTAAGGATTGCGTGTGCTGTGTGTCTGGGGGACAGAACGGAAAGATTGACGTGGTGGTGTGTGTCTGGGGGCAGACACGGTCAGGGATTGACGTGGTGGTGTGTTGTCTGAGGGGACAGACACGGTCAGGGATTGACGTGGTGGTGTGTTGCTGAGGGAGGGACACGTCGGGATTGACGTGGTGCTGGTTGTTGGGGGACAGACACGGTGGGATTGACGTGGTGGTGTGTTGCAGGGACAGACACGGTAAGGATTGAGTGGTGTGTTGTCTGGGGACAGACACGTCGGATTGGTGGTGGTGTTGTCTGAGGGACAGACACGGTAAGATTGACGTGGTGCGTGTTGTCTGAGGGGACAGACACGGTAAAGGATTGACGTGGTGCTGTGTTGTCTGAGCGGACAGACACGGTAAAGGATTGACGTGGTGGTGTGTTGTCTGAGGGGACAGACACGGTAAAGGATTGACGTGGTGCTGTGTTGTCTGAGGGGACAGACACGGCAGGGATTGACGTGGTGGTGTGTTGTCTGAGGGGACAGACACGGTAAGGGATTGACGTGGTGGTGTGTTGTCTGAGGGACAGACCGGTAAAGGATTGACGTGGTGGTGTGTTGTCTGAGGGGACAGACACGGTAAAGGATTGACGTGGTGGTGTGTTGTCTGAGGGACGGACATGGTCAGGGATTGACGTGGTGCTGTGTTGTCTGAG
>CM031616.1:61268719-61273719 GCA_018398815.1 Conus ventricosus
AGTGTCATTAAGGCATGTCAACAAGCTACACATGTTATCATGTCAGTGTCATTAAGGCATGTCAACAAGCTACACATGTTATCATGTCAGTGTCATTAAGGCATGTCAACAAGCTACACATGTTATCATGTCAGTGTCATTAGGCATTCAACAAGCTACACATGTTATCATGTCAGTGTCATTAAGGCATGTCAACAAGCTCACATGTTATGTCAGTGTCATTAAGGCATGTCATCAAGCTACAATGTTATCATGTCAGTGTCATTAAGGCATGTCAACAAGCTCACATGTTATTATGTCAGTGTCATTAAGGCATGTCAACAAGCTACACATGTTATCATGTCAGTGTCATTAAGGCATGTCAACAAGCTACACATGTTATCATGTCAGTGTCATTAAGGCATGTCAACAAGCTACACATGTTATCATGTCAGTGTCATTAAGGCATGTCAACAAGCTACACATGTTATCATGTCAGTGTCATTAAGGCATGTCAACAAGCTCACATGTTATTATGTCAGTGTCATTAGGCGTGTCATCAAGCTACACATGTTATCATGTCAGTGTCGTCAGACGTGTCTTCAAGCTACACATGTTATCATGTCAGTGTCGTCAGATGTGTCTTCAAGCTACACATGTTATCATGTCAGTGTCATTAAGGCATGTCAACAAGCTACACATGTTATCATGTCAGTGTCGTCAGATGTGTCTTCAAGCTACACACGTTACCAATTCACTGTCATCAGATCATTGACATTGTCACGTCAGTATTTTTTGGTTTCTATCCGATACGTCATCGGCCAAAAATACAAATACAACACACCAACCAATTCAGAAAATGTACCGCTTCTTCACGACACAACACAAACATAGACAAAGTGGGAATTTTCAATAAAAACGTCTTTTTCTTTTCAATAGGTTCCAAACGTCAGACATCAAAATGCACGAGGCAATACCTCCCCCTGATGGCTGAAAGCAGAGAAATGGAATCCAGCCTGTTCTGGTTGTCAAGGTAACGTCATGAGGTATTCCTGTTGCCATGACAACACGATCAGGTGTGTCACTAGGTCACTCTTGTTGTCATGTTGATGTCATGAAGAGTTTCTGCTGTCAGTGTAATCGGTATGACGTCATGGTTGTTCATGTTGTTAGGTCAGTATCTTACGGTATGTCACCATGTCGTTCGTGTCGCCCTGTAAAAGAGCATCAGGCATGTCAATATGTTACGCGTGATGTCATGTTGAGAGCTATTTGTCAAAATGTTGATTACCAGTTGTTTACTGTCGGGGGGGGGGGGGGGGGGGGGGTGGAGGGGGGAAGGGTAATTCTCGTCATTTCTTCACGATGTGAATGTTCCATGCTTTTAACATTTTTGAATGTCTGTCATCTTTGTAAAACAAAACAAACAACAAAAAAGCCAGTCTGTTAGGTGTTCACTGTCAGGTGTTCACTGTCACATGTTAGCAGTCACGTGTTCACTGTCAAGTGTTAACTGGCATGTATCCACTTGCCAAACGTCTACTATCAAGCGTAAATAACCGGTGTTAACTGCCAAGGGTTAACTGTCAGGTGATGGAAACTCAAATAGTCACTGTTGATGACTATGAAAGGTTCACTATCAGATGATAACGATCTCCATTGTTGTTCGCTGCGAGGTGACAGATATTAAACATCCACTCTAAACTGTCAACTATCAGGTGACAAATATTATACATTACTTGTCAAGTGTTGATTGCCTCGGTGTTAACCGTCAAATCTTAACCGACAGGTGGTAACTATCAAATGTTCACTTTCAAGTATTCATTGGTGTCGGTAGTCAACCGCTATACATCAACCGTCAGATGAATCTATCAAACGCTAACCGTTAGGCTTTCACTTTCACGTGTTGACTGTTAAGTGTGTTAGATGTCCAGTGTTAACTGTCGAGGGACAACAATCAAACGCTAATCGTTAGTCTTTTTAAAACTGTCACCTGTTGATTGACTCTCAGGTGTTGGCTTGTCAATCATGGAAATTTCACTCAGCGGACAATGGAGGCTGTGGGTGTTCTATTGACTCAAAAAGAAAAAAGAAAAAAAAAAAGCGGGCGACCATTTCCAAGTTATAACCGGAAGAGTGGCGAAAGAAGGCAGACGGCTGCGGTCAGCACAAGGGCGGCCACTCCCGATGTCAGAGCGGAGCAGTCCGAAGAACCGCCTTGTTGTTCCGGTTTCTGGTCTGTGTGGGTTGAAAACAGATCAGTCAGTGGATCAGTTCATCAGTCAGACAGTTTATCGTATTTCACATACATACACACAGACACAGGCACAGACACACACACACGCACGCACACATGCACACACACACACACACACACACACACACACACACACACACACACACACACACACTCACACACACACTCACACACGCACGCACGCACACGCACACTCAGACACACACACACGCATACACGCACACAAACACACGCATCCAAGCACGAATGCACACACCCAAGCACGAATGCACACATGCACACACGCAAACACACACACACACACACACACACACACACACACACACACACACACACACACACACAATACACACACATACCAGACACAACACACACAAACACAGAGAGATACATACACACACGCACACACACACACACACACACACACACACACACACACACACACACACACACACACCACACACACACGCACACACACACACAGGCACGAATACGCACGCGCGCGCGCGCTCACACATCACGCACACACCACATACATGCACACACGCACGCACGCACCCACGCACTCGCACACACACACACACACACACACACACACACACACACACACACACACACACACACACACGGACAGAGAAAATACTGGTAAATGTGGTAGAAAAAAAATAAGCGTATTTCGTATAATAGAGGGGGGGGAGGGGGTTCGTTTGCTATGATAATTATGGGAAAAAAAAGCATTGTTTCCTAAGTCATTGGAGGAAAAGTGCGGTGTTTAACGTGGGATAAAAAAAATACGTGTCTTCTGTACGTGTTTGCAATAACATGGGAGATCATTTTTTTTCCACTAAAATAAGGGAGAGAAATTGACGTGATTACGATGACAAGGAAAAAAAGGGCGTGTTTACTGTAATATGGGAAGAAATGGCCGTGTTTAGTATAATACAGGACCAAAACAATGACGTGTTTACTATTACATGGTGGGCAAAATGGGATATTTGCTACAACATTAAAGAAAAAGATGGCGTGCAATGTATAACACAGGAGAAAAAAGAAGGGCATGTTTATCATAATATGGGAGAGAAATGGGCTGCTCACTACGTTATGGGAGATTTAAAAAAAAAGTGTTAACCATAACAGGAGAAATGAAGGGGTCTTCTGAGTTTCATTCGGTCAAGATTTTCACAACCTGAAAAGCTTTTTCTTGGTGTGTGTGTGTGTGTGTGTGTGTGTGTGTGTTGTCGTCGTTTACAGTCTTTCAATGTCCTCAAATTCATGTTCCATCCAACTTTCCTTCACGTTCTTAATTTCTTTACCGATTCTGTTGTGTATATCACCGTATTCAACCCCCCCCCCCCCCCCCCCCCCCCTCAGTCTTCTTGAGCGGTTCCAGTGTCCCTCTAATGTTGGAAATCTCTAAGATATTGTTGGAAATAAAATGAGGCAGGGAACAGTAAACAATAAACAGTAAACACGTGGGGTAACGTTTGCTCCCATAAGAAAAACCTAACACAGAGTAACTTTTATTCAAGACTGGCACAGCCTTTTAAACTTGAATAAAGTCAGACAAATACATAGACGACTAAAAAAGTCGTCTATGTATTTGTCTGACTTTATTCAAGTCTTGAATAAAAGTTACTCTGTGTTAGGTTTTCTTATGGGAGCAAACGTTACCCCACTTGTTTACAATAAGATATTGCTTGAGATCCTTGGTTTCGTTTGTCGTCTGTTTATTCTTAGGAACCCCTGTGTTTGTTTCGGTCATCGCTCGGTTCAAATCAGTGAAGCCTTCAAGGTTTTTTCTCAAAGAGAAGTAGTGGGGCGAAGTTTTCTTCTATGGCCGCTTGGAATTGTTTGGGGATATCAGACTCTTTCAGGTGTTTTTTTTCCTTTTGTTTTGCGCCGAACTGGATGAAGATAAGTGATTGCTCGTTCATTTTTGTTGTCCTGAGTGTTGTGTATTTTGCCGTAGGAAGACCAAAGAAGTCGAAACGCGTCGTGTTTTGTCTTGTGATTGGTTTGTCTACGGTTTTTTTGGGCAGAGCTTCGTCACTAATGTTTCAAATTTGTTTAGATTTCCTCCTGCAGTCGCCTCCCTTTGCGACTAGATCTTTTGTTGTTGTTTTTGTTGATTTGAGACGGTTGGTTTTCTTTTCACTCCTTTGTTCTTGAAGAGTACTTTAAAGTTCATCGCGACAAGGTCGTGGTCACTATCAACATCAGCCCTTTGATATGGCCTGGTTCTGTCCCTGTTGATACCAGACCTGGACCGGTTCTTCTCTAAGTTACAGTCCACTGGCCGTGGTACTGACCATTGGGTCGAGCCATGTCCATCTCCGGGATGCTTTCTGTTCACCAACAAGAGTGCTGGTCAGAACCCAGTCATCATCACGGGCAAAATTCCAGCAGGCGCAGTCCTCCTCTGTCACTGGTGGGCTCAATACAATAATGGCTAGCAGAGATTCCTCAAATTTTCTTGGGCATCAGTTCTAACATTGGCGTTCCAGTCACCCTGAACGATGAAGATTTGGGGGGGGGGGGGGAGGGGGAGGAGGGGGCTTTGCTCGCAGGGCGGATCGTTATAATCCTGCTGGAAACAGGGGAACATTCCAGTGCTGTGTTCTTTTCTTTCTTTTTTTTCTTTCTTTCTTTCTTTTTGCACAAACACATGCAAAACATTCCACAATCACAACAATTCAATAGCAAAGCACCCCACCCACTAACTAAAGGCACAATGCATCAAAACATCCAATTGTTACAACAGTCC
>CM031616.1:61278719-61283719 GCA_018398815.1 Conus ventricosus
TGTAAACAGCCAAGAGCCATGTCCTTGTATCTGTAAACAGCCAAGAGTCATGCCCTTGTATCTGTAAACAGCCAAGAGCCATGTCCTTGTATCTGTAAACAGCAAAGAGTCATGTTCTTGTATCTGTAAACAGCAAAGAGCGATGTCCTTGTATCTGTAAACAGCCAAGAACCATGTCCTTGTATCTGTAAACAGCCAAGAACCATGTCCTTGTATCTGTAAGCAGCACAGTTCAGAGCCATGTATTTGTGTGACTGCAAACACAGCAGTACAGAGCCATGTCCGTGTATCTGTGAACAGCCCAGTACAGAGCCATGTCCGTGTATCTGTAAACAGACCAGTACAGAGCCATGTCCGTGTATCTGTAAAGAGACCAGTACAGAGCCGTGTCTTTGTGTCTGCAAACAGCACGGTACAAAGCCATGTCTGTATATCTGTAAACAGCACAGTTTAGAGCCATGTCTGTATATCTGTAAACAGCACAGTACAGATCCCTGTCCGTATATCTGTAAACAGCACGGTACAGATCCATGTCTGTATATCTGTAAACAGCACGGTACAGAGCCTTGTCCATGTATCTGTAAAGAGACCAGTTCACAGCCACGTCTGTATAACTGTAAACAGCACAGTACAGATCTGTGTCTTTGTATTTGTAAACAGCACAGTATAGAACCATGTCTATGTGTCTGTGAACATACACTGCACAGAGTCATATCCATGTATCTGTAAACGGCACAGTTTAGAGCCATGTCTGTATATCTGTAAACAGCACAGTACAGATCCATGTCTGTATATCTGTAAACAGCACAGTTCAGAGCCATGTCTGTATATCTGTAAACAGCACAGTACAGATCCTTGTCTGTATATCTGTAAACAGCACGGTACAGAGCCTTGTCCATGTATCTGTAAAGAGACCAGTTCACAGCCACGTCTGTATATCTGTAAACAGACATGGTACAGAGCCATGTCTATCTGTAAAGGGCAGAGAGCACGTGCACAGTTCAGAGCCATGTCCATCTATCTACAAACAGCACAGTACAGATCCGTGTCTTTGTATCTGTAAGCAGCACAGTTCAGAGCCTTGTCTGTATATCTGTAAACAATACAGATCAGAGCCATGTCTATATATCTGTAAACAGCACAGTTCAGAGCCATGTCTATAGATCTGTAAACAGTACAGATCAGAGCCATGTCTATAGATCTGGAAATAGCACAGTTCAGAGCCATGTGTATGACATTGTATCTGTAAACAGTACAGATCAGAGCCATGTCTATGACATTGTATCTGTAAACAGTGCAGATCAGAGCCATGTGTATGACATTGTATCTGTAAACAGTACAGATCAGAGCCATGTGTATGACATTGTATCTGTACACAGTACAGATGAGAGCCATGTGTATGACATTGTATCTGTAAACAGTACAGATCAGAGCCATGTGTATGACATTGTATCTGTAAACAGTACAGATCAGAGCCATGTGTATGACATTGTATCTGTAAACAGTACAGATCAGAGCCATGTGTATGACATTGTATCTGTAAACAGCACAGATCAGAGCCATGTCTATGACATTGTATCTGTAAACAGCACAGATCAGAGCCATGTCTTTAGATCTGTAAATGGCACAGTTGAGAGCCATGTCTATGACATTGTATCTGTAAACAGCACAGATCAGAGCCATGTCTATGACATTGTATCTGTAAACAGTACAGATCAGAGCCATGTCCATGTATCTGTTTACAGCAAGACTCGGTATCACGTCCATGTATCCGGAGCCCGAAATAAGCTCAGTTGGTAGAACACAAGAGTCGTATTCTCAGTTATCCTGGGTTGCGGGTTCGAATCTCCGCTGTGCCGTTTCTGGTAGAGGTTTTTTTAGAGTCAAAAACGTATTTGTGATGAATGTGTCCGAAAAACACACCTGGTTTTCCCTTCATCTGCCTTCTTAACAGAAGATCTATTTTAAACTATCTTAATTCTGCCCGTTCGTCCTTTTTTTGTTTCCATGGTGTTGAATGTCGTTTGTTCTGCCTGACGAAGACCCGATAGGTCGAAATGCGTAGTGCTTGTGTGGTTAATTTGTTCCTTCTTTGGGTGGGCCAGTAATTCTGTTTTCGCTCACGTCTTCTTCTTCTTCTTTCTTTCTTTTAGTGTCCACAATCATCATGTTGATTATTCTGACACTTTTGTGTGCATGACATTTTTTTTATCCCGCCATTAAGGCAGTCATACCCCAACTTCGGGGAAGGTGCATGCTATGTGTAACGTGTCATCCATACCAACGGCCAAACTGGCCTTCTCTTCCGAAAGTTGGTGATGGAATTTTTACGTGTGTTCAAGATGATGTTGTGCGTGCGTTCACACACGGAACCTCGGTTTATAGTCTCATTCGAAGGACTATATGGGGAATGGAGTCAGAACCAATGTTAACTCCGAGGGAAAAATCCCCATGTACCGAAACGGCCCGGCGGAGATGCGAACCCGCAATCCCCAGGATTACGAGTCTGGCGCTCTACCAACTGAGCTATTCCGGCCCCTTTAGACGTCGCAGCTAATAAACAGAAAACTTCACCATACAATACTCTCCATAGGGTTGTCAGCGTTGACATCACTGGCGGATGTTTACGTGCACTATTCGCGACTTCTTCAGAAGGCACACTTGTCTGGTCCTCATGGAGTTAGTCAGTCATTCCCCTGACCGCTGGTGTCGTTGGGGGGACGTGATGAGGCAGCCGCCGTTTCTCTCCAGGCTCTTCTGTTGGCAGCTGTCGTGAGGAGATCTGGCATGGTCATTTTGGTCCAGTCCTTTATATTGTCGGACCAGCTCTTTCTCTGCCGTCCTCGTCTGCGCCCTCCTCCAACGGTACCTTGGAGGATGGTTTTGGAGAGGGTGTTGTGACGAATGACGTGGCCAAACCATGCCATCTTCCGTCGTTTGACGGTTGCCAGAAGTGGTTCGTGGGGCCCAACTAGGTTAGTGACCAGGTTCCGCACATAATTATTGGCCTTGTGTTCTTTGTAGGAGATGCGGAGTAGTTTCCTCAGGCGCCATTGAGTATTGGAGCCTAAATAGATGTCATTTTACGCCTTCTTTTGTGCGTTTACCTGCATCATGCCTCGTTTTCAGTCACGCTACGGTCTGTGGTCAGTCTGGTTATTGTTCATATCTGAACAAAAAGGTGGTTTTTTTTTAGCCTGTCTATAAATATAGAGTTACCCAAGGTTGTGTGTAAGGACCTTTTATTTTCTCAACTTGCATCATTTACAGTTGTAGACGACACGATCCTTTCTCCTCTCTCTCTCTCTCTCTCTCTCTCTCATTTATATATATATATATTATATATTTTATATTCATAAAACGATCCAAAAAAACGCAAAACAAGCTGAAGGTTGGGGTGAATTTTATTGGTCACAATTGTACAGAGTGGAAGCGAGAATTCAACGTGATTTGATTCATTACACCGGTAATGTGTGAAAATGTCATCAGCAATATGTCTTTTGTGTGGAAAATCCAAGGTCACGTGACAAACCAGCTTGAAGTCCTAATACCGTGTGTGGCCACCATTTGCGTTGACAAGTGCTTGACACCTGCGGCTCATTGAGTGGACCAGGTGGTTGATGCGTCCCCTTGGCACACCAGCCCACACATGGACGATGGCCTGGTGAAGTTGAGCCGCTGTTGCTGGTCATGGACGCAGGAGGTCCAACCGTCTGCCAAGTTCATCCCAAAAATGTTCTATTGGGTTTAAATCGGGACTGAGGGCTGGCCAGGGCAGCACATTGACGTTGTTATGCTGAAGAAATTGCTGGGTGGCCCTGGCGGTGTGTGGTCTTGCATTGTCCTGTTGGAATGTCCAGTTTGGGTGTTGCGCAAAAAAAGGATCGACATGGGGTCTGAGCACCTGGTTGATGTAGCGCTGTGCATTGACACCCTGTCCGCGACCAGGACCAATGTTCTGAAAGATGACTGGTCCTATGGCGTGGTTAATGCCAATTGCACCCCATATCATAACGTTCGGGCCTCCCCAGGGTTCCGCTCTACCACACAGGAGTCAGCATAGCATTCACCAGGTCGACGCCATATTCTGACACGACCGTCAGCCATGTCAATACAAAATCGGCTCTCATCTGAGAACAGTATGCGTCCCCACTGCTGCCTGCGCCAGTTGATTCGGGCTTGTGCCCACTGCAGCCTGTCCTGCTGGTGTCTTGGTGTCAGTACCGGACCTCTGTGAGGACGCCTACATGCCAGCCCGTTCTCCTGAAGATGCTGCCGCATAGTGTTGAGGCTAATTCGTTGCTGGAGATTCCCAGGCACCTGTCGAGCAGTGTTAGCGGCTGTTTGCCGCCTGTCCCGCAGATGGGTTCGAACAAGATGGCGATCCTCTCTTTGTGTGGTGACCCAAGGACGGCCTGACAGGGGACGATCATCAGTGGTACCAGTGACTCGCATGCGGTGCTGCAGACGATAGATGGTTGAGATGTGGACGTTAAAGATGTTGGCGACCTGCCTGGCATCCACACCAGCCTCCAGATGGCCTAGGGCACGATTGCGTTCCTCTGCTCGTAGTCTTGGCATCTCTGTAGCGCTCAGACGGCAAGTCGTTACCTGAACCTTGTAGCGCGGCTTTATAAAGGCTGCATGCCTGCGTACTTGTCGCTGGTTAACTTTGCTCTGCATGGTGTGCACGTGCCTCACATGCAGCAACCAGTTTGCCATTTTTGTTGACCTTCCAATGCCGGGAATGATGTGTTGCTCACACAATTTTTTCACTGCATGTGAGTCTTGGACCCAAACAACTTGCCACAATGGTTCAATATTGCATATTCACCCCTTTTCACCCGAAAAATAGCCTTTCAAATTTTCGCGTTTTTTATGGAAGTCAGTATATATATATATATATATATATATATATATATATATATATATATATATATATATATATATATATATATATATATATAAAATGAAAAAGCAAACAAGCAAGTTTTTCTTTC
>CM031616.1:61290910-61293410 GCA_018398815.1 Conus ventricosus
TTCGGGAAGGTGCATGCCATGCGTAACGTGTCAGCCATACCAACGGCCAAACTGGCCTTCTCTTCCGAAACTTGGTGATGGGATTTGACGTGTGTGCAAGATGTTGTGCGTGCGTTCACACACGGAACCTCGGTTTATAGTCTCATTCAAAGGACTGTATGGGAATGGAGTCCGAACCATGTGTTAACTCCGAGGGAAAAATCCACCTGTACCGAAATTCGAACCCGTAACCCTTGGATCACGAGTCCGTCGCTCTACCAACTGAGCTATTCCGGCCCACATGATACATGATGATTTTGCACGACCATCGTCTGAGTTAACACTATATCTAATCTGTTTGTCTGTCCGATGTAGTATTGAAGTTTGACTAACTGTAGCGCTCGTTAAAAAGGATGCTGAGAAATTAGTTATACTGTATGACTCACCAGCATTTCGGCTGTTCACAGACATGAGTGATTCCTTTGTCCTCACAAGGTCTTGCACACTTATTATCCATTGGAACACACACACACACCGTTCTTACCGTTTACATCTCAATGTGAACCGGTCTCTGTCCCTGCATCACTGTCCGCTACCACAGATCTTTGCATACACAGTTCACCTGTGCCTGTCGTCCGCACGCTTGTGTCACGGACACGAATGTCACGTGCTGGGTCGGCGCGGGAGAAACAAGGTCACAACAGGCACATGATGTGAACAACGCTCTGCAGTCTGGGTATTGTTTGTGCTGCATTGACGTTGTCGGCGATGGCATTGTCGACATGCTGGCCCCGGCCGATCTGCTAGGGTGCTGGCACTACGGGGTCGGTGGCAGGAATGTAGTCGTGCCGTTTCCCGTCGATGATCGAGTGATCGAAGACCATTGATGGATTCCTTTTTTTTTCTGGTCATGTTTGCTTCAAGTGACGAGACAGCTTTCTTCCAGACACAGGGACACGAGACGGACATGTTTGTGATCCAATATTGTTGCAGTCTGGACCTGTTATGTTAACCGATGTTCAGTATATCGATGACGTGTTCATTTGCATCCAGATTTTTTTTCTGTTAGTCTCTAATGTGTTTAAAGCTAATCAATATGTTTAAAGCTAATCAATATGTTTAAAGCTAATCAATATGTTTAAAGCTAATCAATATGTTTAAAGCTAATCAATATGTTTAAAGCTGTTTATTGACAGAAAGGGATCAGAGAGCATAGTTTTACATTTCTTCGCAGGTTTTGTTTTAACATTTTCTGGGGGTGATTTGTTTGAAAGAAAAAATAAGAGAAGATTTTATACTTCAGCAGCAACTTCATTTATGGCATGAAGATCCTTTCAAAGACTTTATTAGTTGATGTGGTCGACCTTCCTTACAATGTTTTTTACCACAACAAGTTGTGAAGATTCATTCAAAGACGTGAAAGCGAAAAAAAAAATCATCAGTTAACTGTTATTAGCATCTGCTCCTATTTGTTACATTTTATATTGGCAGGACCACTTCACAAACAAGGACGTCCTGACCCAGGCAGGGATGCCTCGCCTGTTCGCCATGCTTGACCAAGTCAGCTGCAAGGACGACGGTCGCATCCCAAAGAGCACGCTGTACAGCGAGCTGGCTACAGGCTCCAGACCCACAGGACGGCCCGCCCTTCGCTACAAAGATGAATGCGAGCGCAGCCTGAGGGCAGGCAGCCTCGACCCAGCAGACCTGGAGACAGCAGCTTCAGGCCGGGTCAGCTGGCGGCCCACCATCAAGGCCGACATCAAACAAGCAGAACAGAGGAGAGAGGCCCAGTGGGAAGAACAGAGGCGCCGTAGACGGCAGAGAATGGCGTCGGCACCATCAGACACTCATGACCGAGACTTCACCTGCAGCAGCAACTGCAAGTCTGCCGCTCAAGGATGGGGCTCATCAGTCACAGTAGCGCTGCAGCTCCACAACTGAGTAATCCACGGCGCAAGTAAATCCAAACCCGCCTGCTATCATTACTGATGCATACCCGTCTTCTGTATTCATCTGGTCCACGATATACTGACAGTGACGAGTCCGCGCGCCGAGCAAAAATCCGACTTTCACGAATAGCGACAGCTTGTCCAATAGGAGACACGAATACGTGACGTGCCAGATGAAAATGTCACGTACCTCGGCTGACAGGTTGTACTAGACTGACGTTGGAAACCGGGGTGATATTTTGTTCCACTGCATGGCTTCAAGGCGGGTGACATTTAAACCGGGGGGGGGGGGGGGGGGGGGGGGGGGAGGGGGGGGGGGGGGGGGGGGGGAATTTTTGTACCGCACCAGCGGCTAACTTTATGTCTGTCATAACCGGCGGTGAAGGGACATTCTGCTTAATGACCTTTCGTTTTAGTGATCCTTTATTATTATTATCGTCATTATTATCATCATCATCATTATCATTGTTATTGTTGTTGTTGTTATCATAATCATTGACATTTTCGTCATTAATTTGTGTTATTATTTGTATGATTATTATCATTACTATTATCATTATTACTAGTAT
>CM031616.1:61303410-61308410 GCA_018398815.1 Conus ventricosus
GGAATCTAACAAGTGGCTGATTTCAGCAGGAGTGGGCGGAAGAGGGGGGGGGTGGGGGGGGGGGGTGAGGATAGATGACAGGGAAGGGGAGGGGGGAGGGGGAGGGGGGCATAGATGAATATAAAACTTTTTTCCACCGAAGTTCCAGTGGTTTCTGACTTTAGCCTTTGTTCTTTCTCCTCTTTTTTTTTAACTGCACCTTTTGTCTTCTCTCCCTTTCTTTCTTATTGTAGCTCTCATTCTCTCCCCTCCTTTTCTAAATATAGCTTTAACTTTTGTTCTCATTCTTCTTCTTTTTTTTCTAACTGCAATATTTCGTTCACTTACCCTTTGCGCTTTGTTCGTCAATACTGAGTATTGTATGCATGTAAGTTATCTCCATTGTAATCCAGTGTTGATCCTACGCGCGAAAACGCTCAAAATCTTCCATAATGAAAAAAGTATTAGAAGCAAGCAAAGGAGAAAAAAAAAAGGAAAAAGTTCATAAACAACAACAGCAATTCATATACTGAGTCACTGATCAAGTTACATCAGAACCTGGAAAATATGATAGCCAGCGACATCCACATAAACCAGACACTATGCATCAAACAATGAATTACTGAAAGTTCATAGAAGAATGTCCATCGGTGAAACAACATACAGATTGGCAGGACGAATGGGAGTTGATACTGTTTTTTGTGTGTTTTTTTTAAGGGGGGGGGGGGGGGGGGGGGGGGGGGGGGGGGGCAACAAAAACAAACAGAAAAAAAGACAAAGATGTGAAAAGAAAAATTGCAGGTTGAAGGACCAAAACAAAAAAGTATTTAAAAAAAAAGACCGCCTTAAAAAGAAAAAAAGAAAAAAGAAAAAACGTAAAGGGGGAAAAAATAAAACAAACAAACAAACAAAAACTTCGACATCCACGAACTTTAAATTGTAACAACAACAATATTCAATACTCGTGCAAGGCTCCAAAGGAATCATTCATGTAGTATGATATGATCATGTAACACAAAAAGTATGGGAGGGACAAAAAGGAAATCCTTCACATTGACATGGAAACCTGGAGAGAGAGAGAGAGAAGAGAGAGAGAGGAGAGAGAGAGAGGAGAGAGAGAGAGGAGAGAGAGAGAGAGAGAGAGAGAGAGAGAGAGAGAGAGAGAGAGAGAGAGAGAGAGAGAGAGAGAGAGAGAGAGAGAGAGAGAGAGAGAGAGATTTCAGCAAATCACTCAACCGAAATATTTTCGTCCCTCTCCCCAACAATGATAATTCAAGATTACAACAACAACAACAAATCACAGTGATCCTTAATTTTTGAAAGTTGTTACAAAGACTCCAAATCGAAAACATAGGGTCGATCTGGGAAATTGGACACACATTTATGTTTATCCACATTACCAAAGAATTTAAAACTATTACATTTCAGGATCGCTGGTTTATTTCAAAATCTGATACAAAGACTAGAAAATAAAGTACAATTATCAGGGAATTTGGACGCACGTTATTCACATTACCAAAATGTTGAACAAGCATTCAAAACTGTCATAATATTGTATTGCTGGTTTATTTCAAAATCTAAGTAAAAGGGCTATATAAAAAAAAGAAAGAACATTATTGAAAAGACGAAGAATTCAAGAAACCGTAACGAAAGAAATGAGAAAGAGGTAACTCCACACAGAAACCTGACGAGGAACTCTAGGTACAGCGGCTTTAAGGGACCCTAGGTACCTAGGTACAACAGCTTTAAGGAACCCTAGGTACAACGGCTTCAAGGAACCCTAGGTACAACGGCTTCAAGGAACCCTGGTACAGCGGCTTCAAGGAACCCTAGGTACAGCGGCTTTAAGAAACCCTAGGTACAGCGGCTTCAGGGAACCCTAGGTACAGCGGCTTCAGGGAACCCTAGGTACAGCGGCTTCAAGGAACCTTAGGTACAACGGCTTCAAGGAACCATAGGTACAGCGGCTTCAAGAAACCCTAGGTACAACGGCTTCAGGGAACCCTAGGTACAGCGGCTTCAGGGAACCCTAGGTACAACGGCTTCAAGGAACCCTAGGTAGAACGGCTTCAAGGAACCCTAGGTACAACGGCTTCAAGGAACCCTAGGTACAGCGGCTTCAAGGAACCCTAGGTATAACGGCTTCAAGGAACCCTAGGTACAACGGCTTCAAGGAACCCTGGTACAGCGGCTTTAAGAAACCCTAGGTACAGCGTCTTCAAGGAACCCTAGGTACAACGGCTCCAAGGAACCCTAGGTACAGCGGCTTTAAGAAACCCTAGGTACAACGGCTTCAAGGAACCTTAGGTGCAACGGCTTCAAGGAACCCTGGTACAGCGGCTTTAAGAAACCCTAGGTAAAACGGCTTCAAGGAACCCTAGGTACAACGGCTTCAAGGAACCCTAGGTACAGCGGCTTTAAGAAACCCTAGGTACAACGGCTTCAAGGAACCCTAGGTACAACGGCTTCAAGGAACCCTAGGTACAACGGCTTCAAGGAACCCTAGGTACAACGGCTTCAAGGAACCCTGGTACAGCGGCTTTAAGAAACCCTAGGTACAGCGGCTTCAAGGAACCCTGGTACAGCGGCTTTAAGGAACCCTAGGTACAACGGCTTCAAGGAACCCTAGGTACAGCGGCTTCAAGGAACCCTAGGTACAACGGCTTCAAGGAACCCTAGGTACAGCGGCTTCAAGGAACCCTAGGTACAGCGGCTTCAAGGAACCCTAGGTACAACGGCTTCAAGGAACCCTGGTACAGCGGCTTCAAGGAACCCTGGTACAGCGGCTTCAAGGAACCCTGGTACAGCGGCTTCAAGGAACCCTAGGTACAACGGCTTCAAGGAACCCTAGGTACAACGGCTTCAAGGAACCCTAGGTACAACGGCTTCAAGGAACCCTAAGTACAACGGCTTCAAGGAACCCTAGGTACAACGGCTTCAAGGAACCCTAGGTACAACGGCTTCAAGGAACCCTAAGTACAACGGCTTCAATGAACCCTAGGTACAACGGCTTCAAGGAACCCTAGGTACAACGGCTTCAAGGAACCCTAGGTACAACGGCTTCAAGGAACCCTAGGTACAACGGCTTCAAGGAACCCTAGGTACAACGGCTTCAAGGAACCCTGGTACAGCGGCTTCAAGGAACCCTAGGTACAGCGGCTTTAAGAAACCCTAGGTACAGCGGCTTCAGGGAACCCTAGGTACAGCGGCTTCAGGGAACCCTAGGTACAGCGGCTTCAAGGAACCTTAGGTACAACGGCTTCAAGGAACCATAGGTACAGCGGCTTCAAGAAACCCTAGGTACAACGGCTTCAGGGAACCCTAGGTACAGCGGCTTCAGGGAACCCTAGGTACAACGGCTTCAAGGAACCCTAGGTAGAACGGCTTCAAGGAACCCTAGGTACAACGGCTTCAAGGAACCCTAGGTACAGCGGCTTCAAGGAACCCTAGGTATAACGGCTTCAAGGAACCCTAGGTACAACGGCTTCAAGGAACCCTGGTACAGCGGCTTTAAGAAACCCTAGGTACAGCGTCTTCAAGGAACCCTAGGTACAACGGCTCCAAGGAACCCTAGGTACAGCGGCTTTAAGAAACCCTAGGTACAACGGCTTCAAGGAACCTTAGGTGCAACGGCTTCAAGGAACCCTGGTACAGCGGCTTTAAGAAACCCTAGGTAAAACGGCTTCAAGGAACCCTAGGTACAACGGCTTCAAGGAACCCTAGGTACAGCGGCTTTAAGAAACCCTAGGTACAACGGCTTCAAGGAACCCTAGGTACAACGGCTTCAAGGAACCCTAGGTACAACGGCTTCAAGGAACCCTGGTACAGCGGCTTTAAGAAACCCTAGGTACAGCGGCTTCAAGGAACCCTGGTACAGCGGCCTTTAAGGAACCCTAGGTACAACGGCTTCAAGGAACCCTAGGGTACAGCGGCTTCAAGGAACCCTAGATACAACGGCTTCAAGGAACCCTAGGTACAGCGGCTTCAAGGAACCCTAGGTACAGCGGCTTCAAGGAACCCTAGGTACAACGGCTTCAAGGAACCCTGGTACAGCGGCTTCAAGGAACCCTGGTACAGCGGCTTCAAGGAACCCTGGTACAGCGGCTTCAAGGAACCCTAGGTACAACGGCTTCAAGGAACCCTAGGTACAACGGCTTCAAGGAACCCTAGGTACAACGGCTTCAAGGAACCCTAAGTACAACGGCTTCAAGGAACCCTAGGTACAACGGCTTCAAGGAACCCTAGGTACAACGGCTTCAAGGAACCCTAAGTAC
Source organism: Conus ventricosus (assembly GCA_018398815.1). NCBI lineage: Eukaryota > Metazoa > Mollusca > Gastropoda > Neogastropoda > Conidae > Conus > Conus ventricosus. The sequence continues at coordinate 61,307,664 of CM031616.1, forward strand.
AGCGGCTTCAATGAACCCTAGGTACAACGGCTTCAAGGAACCCTAGGTACAACGGCTTCAAGGAACCCTAGGTACAACGGCTTCAAGGAACCCTAGGTACAACGGCTTCAAGGAACCCTAGGTACAGCGGCTTAAAGCAACCCTAAGTACAGCGGCTTAAAGGAACCCTAGGAACAACGGCTTCAAGGAACCCTAGGTAGAGCGGCTTAAAGCAACCCTAAGTACAGCGGCTTCAAGGAACCCTAGGTACAGCGGCTTCAAGGAACCTAGGTACAACGGCTTCAAGGAACCCTAGGTATAGCGGCTTCAAGGAACCCTAGGTACAACGGCTTCAAGGAACCCTAGGTACAAGCGGCTTCAAGGAACCCTTGGTACAACGGCTTCAAGGAACCCTTGGTACAGCGGCTTCAAGGAACCCTTGGTACAGCGGCTTCAAGGAACCCTAGGTACAACGGCTTCAAGGAACCCTAGGTACAACGGCTTCAAGGAACCCTAGGTACAACGGCTTCAAAGAACCCTAGGTACAGCGGCTTCAAGGAACCCTAGGTACAGCGGCTTCAAGGAACCCTGGGTACAGCGGCTTCAAGGAACCCTAGATACAACGGCTTCAAGGAACCCTGTACAGCGGCTTCAAGGAACCCTAGATACAACGGCTTCAAGGAACCCTAGATACAACGGCTTCAAGGAACCCTAGATACAACGGCTTCAAGGAACCCTAGATACAACGGCTTCAAGGAACCCTAGATA
>CM031616.1:61320301-61385301 GCA_018398815.1 Conus ventricosus
ATGAATAAAAAGAATTGTAAAAATGAATCCGCCCGTGTATTATTTACGAAAAACTGACACAACAAAAACCAGTTCCTCAAGATCTTTGTGAAGGAAGAACTGCAGATAATCCCACCAGACACAGTTCCGCTTTAATTAATTTACGGTTCTACAATGTCCAATTGCATATGAAAACTCAGGATAAACAAACACACGTTTTGTGTTTGTTCTATCTAATGACTTCTTTGTTACAACAGTTGTGTTGATCTCATGTAGATTAGATCGCAGTTTTACGTTGTCATGATGAAAAGTCTTATTGTCAAACAACGCTTCTTTGTAGTTGTCATGTGATATGCTCGACTGCACACACTGCGAGATATTCCTTTTGCTTTCTTAATGGTTTTCTCCTGGCTCGAAATACTGTACATTTTCGACCTTAAACCAATAAACTCCTTAATCACCTTTCCAGATAATTCATCCTTCATCTTTCCTAAAACCTTCTTATAGTAATTGAATGCAAAGGTGAATCTTTAGGGTAATCGGATGTGTCATACCATCCCGCATGCCCTTTAGCTACTTCTATTTCCATGTCTTTATAGATGTCTTCAGTAGGGATATCTATAACAAAACTATCTGTATCTGTGTAAAGTGTTCTAGACTCTGGATACAAGGGTTTAAAGTAGTCATAAAGAAATTCTAACATCAAAAGCTTTGATAATTCTAAAACAGTAAACCCAATAAATACAGGTTTGTCTAATTTGACTTTCTTTTTTTTCATTATTATACCAAAAAGCTGATCATGAAATCTTCTGAAGTCCTGATAATTAGGTTTTGAAGTTAGCTTAATTGCTTCGTTCTCGTTGGTGACCAATCTAACATCTTTACTCTTGTGCGGATTCTCCATAGTCTTTCCAAAACAGCTGTTGTTCATCAGCTTGAAAAAGTCTTTTTCTGAAGCATCTGTGGATTTAGTTCTGAGATCAGTGTTCTTCATGATGTATGGTTTCATGAACTGTTCTTGATCAAAAGCAATTACACGATGAACAGCTGTCAACTTCAAACCGTGTCTTAAATAAAATTGCAGAAGTCTGTAATGACAGACATAATTTTTTTTGCCTCGAAGATTAGGCACAAGTTTAGGCGGTTCTGTTTTTGCCATCTTTAGACTTTCTGCCGCTAATGGATAGTCATTATGCAGGTCATGGAGTTCATTAGGATATTCTAAGTCAACTTCTAGAATGTATCCACGCTGGTGACCCGGCGTCAAACTGCCCAACCACTTTAATGCTTTTTGAATATTATTCGTATTATCTGTGTACATTTTAAAGTTACGTAATGGAACTGATTGCGCCATTGCCCAACCATACAGATTGTTTGCATCTAAATACATGAGATAGTTAGACCTTTTACTTGGATCATAGTCGTCCAAGTATTTGTTGTTTGCTTTACAGTAATGATGCGACGCCATACTAATTCCTCCACGCAATCCGTTTTCAATCATCTGAATCATTGGCAGGTTAGACAATAAATCAATCTGTACTCCAGTAAACTTTAAGAAAGCATCCCAGCTCATCCCGGGCGCAGAAATGTAATGCGCAGGATCCAAGCTATAATGTTTCATGCAGGTCGTTCTGTAATTTTCAAAGACGTCCGCCAACAAACATGTATCAGCCATTAAGTATGAATAATGATAGTCTCCCATCGTTTTACACTCTAACTTCTGCCACGCATCTTGAGCATGCTGGTAATCAGAATCACTGATGACCTTTCCTCTAAGATGAGAAAAGAAACGCGTCTTTAGGCGGAAGCGTATCTTCTTCAAACCTTTCCCAACTGTTCATGTATTCATAAGGGTAAACGCCCTTTCTAACAAGAGTTGGGTCAAAATATTCTTCTGTTATTGGGCAGGACTTTAAGGACATAGCCAGCGATTCTAATGAACCCATCATGTGCTGCATAGAGTCATAAAAAGACATGTTATTTAAAGTGAAACACATGTACTTTTCTGATGACTGTGCGATGCATGACACCTGAAGGCGCTGGTTACTGCTTTCATTATAAGGTGGGAGTCATAACCTCGCAAGTTGTGAAAGAATACAGGCAGCTTCCATGTCTTTGGGTCAACCTTTAGTTGAAGATTGCATTTACTGTGCGCTGCTCCTCTGAACTTTCCGCTAATGTGATCATGGTCTCTTTACTGTCGGATTGGTTTCCTCACTGTTAGACATTAGTTCTAAACCACAAATCCAACAATGTGTGGCTGATTTATACTGTTGTTGGTCTTCGGGCGTCATTATGATTTCAGATAAGTTTAGATTATTAGAACAGTCATTACGCACTTTCTGCATGCGTTCTAAGAAGTATTCCTGCAGCATCTGGGCCTCTATACAATTCTGGTGCTGAATGGACGCCATCCGACCTGACAATAATGAAGGCAAATGAACAAATCTGATGATTACTCATTAAGACTGTTTTTCGAAGTTTTTGTGGCGCTGGCCCTTCATAAGGAACAATAAGCGACTCGAAGTCTGCGTAAACAATGTATGGAGAATTTTGCATCCATTTCCAGTTCTTAAAACTAACTTTAGATCCGGGTGGGGGCGTAATTAGTTCTGTATTACAGTCAACTGGGCTACTACAATGTTTCTTATGTTCGCTCGCGGCTTGAACAGATGGAATTCTTGTTAAACATTTTCTGCAGAATTCTTGTTTATTTTTTTGCTTTGAAGTATGCGTCAATAATCTACTCATTGTTCGTATCAATGTGTAATGTGGTAGCCCCGCTGGTGAAAACATTAGTAGTAAGTCAACATGATTTTTGTCTGGCTCGCCAATCGTTGCGCTGTTCTTAGACACTGTCACACTGTCACTCTTGCATACCCGCATTCATGACAGCATTTACTCCATACGCACACGCAATTCTTTCCAATCACCCAAAAGGAGCACTACCGAATGTTTTTCTTCTCCCCCCCTCCTTCAGGAAAACACTTTACTAATCACAACAACAACTTGTAAACAGATTTAAACCTGTATCTCTCTCCGCACTGAGAGACAAATAAATCCGCACACATGTATCTCTCCTCACAACCGAGAGACAAATCAATCTTCCACATGTACCTCTCTTTACACTGAGAGAAAAATAGTCTTCACACTTGTATCTCTCTTTACACTGAGAGATAAAATAATCTAGTTCCGCTTCTATAAAGCTATGGCCTTCACATCCGTTATCCCAAAATTCCGGACCAGGAGAATACATAACTCCCGTAATCACTGAGGACCTGCCTGCCTCAAGTAAAAAGCTTCCCTGTTTTCCCTCAATTCCCTGTTTTCTCTGAGACAATATACTGCCCCCTCGAACTCTCCCGTCCTGGAGATACGAGTCTCGACTTCTCTTCCGCGACTTCTTCTGTCTCTTGCGAAATGACGAGCTTCAACTCCTTCTCCCTGGAGTTGGTACTGGCTGGGGCTGAACTACCGGTGTGTTCCCCACCCCAAAGGCCATCTTAAAACCCACCTCACGGGGTGAAAGTTGAAGGGTGAAGGCAAAAGGGGTAAAGGGTGACGGGTGAAGGGTGAAGGGTGAAGGGCTGGTAAAACTGGTCAGCAACGAGGACCACCGTCCTGACAGGTTCGAGTCTCTAGGCCATCTGCTGGGTTAAAACTGACTCTTTCCCCCCTTCTCCTAGTGAGTGCATACTCAGTGTTCAAACACATGACCGCACCTTACCTTACCACCCTTGTTAAACTATCACTCAGTGGTCACTTTCACCCAATGACCACATTCGTTTCTTGAATGAGTCATACTCACAATTATTTTGGGGACGCCCGCTACACTAGTCAAGCCATATGAATATTCTTCCTTTAATTGTGGCACGGGGAATGATTCATATCACTAACTTAAATGTGATGGAGCGTCACATGCCTTGATGTGAGGCTACGTCACATGACACCCCCCATCCTGGGATGAAAAAATTTTCTCCAGAAAATTTTTTAAAGGATTTACACTTCACTTAAACACATCTTCACCATGAACTCAAAATGTGTAACCATCGCACATGATTCACCAAATTAAAAATTCAACGTATAGAATCAATCACCATGATCCACCATAAATAGCATATTTCAACTTTCAATCTTTTTTAAAAAAAAAAAACATTCATAATTGATCACCATATTCCACAAGATACATTTCACAAATTACATGGATAAAACAATTAGGGATATCAACAATTCAAAGCACAAATTGTGTTCATACATTAAGTTGTGAAGCACATTTTCCCTTGTCTTTGTCTCACATCATATGTTTCAAAACCCTCATGAAAATGAGAATATTTCCAAGTGTAAATGTTTCTCAATAGACATGTAACCAAAATAAACATAGTTTTAAAAACATAGTTTCTTTTTTCCCACATGTAGTTTTTATAGTCCATTGAAAAGTCACCGCTTTCCATTGTTGACAGTGACAAATGAAAACAATTGGTTTGTCTCATTGCACAATCAAACATGTATATATACATTTCAAAAGAGTTTTTTGCTCATCACACATACATATAGATTCATCTTCACAAAGCAAATTAGACATAAATAGTACTTGATTTTTTCATTGTTTACCAAAGAATAAATATGTTTTACATCAACATCAAGTAGTTGTTTGCTTGCAAAAATATAGTCACTTCAATAAGCAAATTATGCATAAATACCACTTGATTTAAATCGTCGTAGCATACAATGCCCCGTCAAAAGTGATCACACCGTAATCATTAAGAAAGAAAAAAACAGGAATAGTCTTTCCCTTGAAGATAGTTACATTTGTCCATGAATATTCACGCACGTGACAACAAATCTGCCATGAATTTTGTTTCCAGGCACTGGTTCAACAGTAACTGGAATTCCTTGTAGTCAAGTAACTTTCACAAAATAGTTTCCTTCTGAGAGCTGACACAGAAGTTCTTCAATGTCTGGGATGGGCTCGGCATCGAACACAGTGACTTATTTACTTTCTGTAATCGATGCAGAAACGCACCGATCCATCAGGTTTGTCCACCAATACAACTGGTGAGCTGTCGGGGGGCTAGAAGGTTCTATCACCTTTAAATCCGCATTACATTGATTTCTCTCTCAACCACCTCTTTTTTTTTTTGCAAATGGGAGGGGGTATGGTTGGTTCGCATGGTATTTCAGAAGTTAAATGAATACTATGGGGTTCAATACCAGTTACTGTACCTGGGGTATCCGTCAACACATCCTGAAAGTCTTTCAAAATGTCTTTGAGCTGTTCTGTTTGACTTGTAGACAATCATTCGACAGAACCACATCCTCATGGTTCACCTTTGATAGACAGAAAGGAAGGGGTACAACATCATCTGCACTGGTAGATGTTAACATTCCTACATTTGCTGTTTTCATTAACCTTTGATTTTCCCCTGTACGTTACATTGGGTACAAATTCTTTCACTGATAATGTCTGTCATGTTGACATCAGTTTTGACACAGGATTATCCTCAACCCGACTGGTTGATGGCAACATTTGTACGTTCAACATACTTCTTCAACATGTTCACATGAAATACCTTCTCAGTGTTTGCCATTTTGATCTTATAATTTACTGCAGAAAGTTTTTCGACCACCTGAAAAGGACCCTTCCACATAACACAAGCTTGTTATGTTCATCAGTTGTAGCACAAGAACTTTATCCCCTACACTGAAGGAACGTGCCTTTGCTTTTCTGTCTGCAAAGACCTTGTACACATCTGTTTTTCTATCAGCTGACGGTTGAGCAAGCTCACATGCATCCTTCAACGATTATGCAGTTCATAAACGTTTTGGTAAACATTTTACTGTCAGGTATGTCCGTCTTTTCCGCCCATTGTGTCACAATAGATCCAAAGGACCCCTTGGTGAGTGTCCGAAAAGAAGCTCAAATGGTGAGAATCCCAGCGTTTCGTTCGGCTTTCCCTGTATGCAAAAAGCAAAGCCGGTACGAAACGATCCCATTCCGGGGGCTTTTGCCTTGCAACCTTTCTCAACATGGACTTTAACGTTCCATTGAAACGTTCAACCATGCCATTCGATTGGGGATGATATGGCGTGGTTGAAAGGGAAGAGATTGACAACAGTCTGTAAATTTCTCTCATGAGATCAGAAATGTTTGCGTTCCACAATCCGAAGATTTCGTCTGGAAGACCCACTTGGAAAAAAATTGCAAGTAAGGCTTAAAGCGACAGATACTGTATCAATTTTCTTCAGTGGAATCGCTTCTGGATACCTTGTTGCTGTATCCACCAAAGTCAAGATATAGCGATATCCCGAAGAAGACAGTGGTAGGGGCCCAACAAGATCAATAGCTACCTTCCGAAATGGAACGGAAATGAGAGGCATTTTGTGCAAAGGTGCACATGGGACGCGACCTTTCTGAGATGTCTTTTGGCAGATGTCACATGAGGGGCAGTATTTCGTAACTTCCTTTGTGACACCGGGCCCAAAATAAAAAGAATCAAGAACTCTCTTTAATGTTCTTTTGTTTTCCGCAGTGACCAGCGACAATGCATCATGAGCCGTGTGCAGCACTGTTCTCTAGTGGTTTTGGACCCACAACTTGTCTGTTGTCCTGTCCAGGTACACACCTGTAGAGAATGTCAGTGTCCAGTATGTACGTTGGTTTATCCGTTGGTACGTCAGTGACACTCGTTTGCAGCAGAAAGTATTGTCGTCACGTCTCGTCTTTTCCCTGCATTTTTTTTAAAATCATCTGGGGTAACTGGAGTTCATCCAGTTTTGAACTTTTAGCGGCTTTGTACCCTTTCCCTGCTCTATGACGTTTGATCTAGTACTCACATGACAAGGAACAAACGATCCTCCAGCACCACCAGTACTGTGGGCGAACCTGGCAAATTGCCCAAGATCAAGTCGCAGACTGGGTTATCAAAACACAGGCGGTAAGAAAACCGGAGTAGTACGGTGTATCGACTGAAATTTTCGCCAGCGGAAACGTTTCAATCTTGCCTCCAAACGACCTACACTTTTGGACAGTGTTGAGATTTCTGGTCTTGAAGCACGAAAGATTTCCGTACACCAGCAGTAGTGCACCCAGTGTCTCGCAAAACCGAAGCCTGCAAACCATTGATTTGGGTCCGTTTCTAACACCAGTCCATCAACAGATTGATCTGGTGCCAAAACAAGGCCTTCTTCACAATCAGTGGGACTAATGCGGGTTTTGAATCATTTGGTTTGAAAGGGGGAATTTTTCCTCAAATGGAACTTGCCATCACAAAAGAAACATCGCATTGTCTGATCGGCAGCCGACTGATTTGTGAACTTCTGTTCTGTCCACGAACTGGCCCAAAAGGTCTTACGTGGTGGTCGCTGTCCACGACCTCGGAACGTTTGCTGAGGAGTACGGGTCTTTCCGGCGGTGAGTACTGGTATTGACGAAAGTCACTCGAACCCCGGAAAAATCCCTGTCCGTTCCTAGGATAGGTTATCCTTGAGGACTCAAAAATGACCCACGATTTTCTTTCCTGTAACTTCCCTGTCCTGATGGGATAGTACATGACGCATGAGACTCAAAGATGGAAAATCTCCTTTCCTAGCCACGCCCTTATCTGGGTGAGCGATACAATACTGATCAGCCATCTGACACATTTCCTCCCGTTTAAATTGCCTTTCTTTAAAGGGGAAAATGGCCAGATCTTTGCTCACGCTCTGGAAAAAGTTGTTCTCTAAGAAGGAGATCTCGCAGTGATTGAAAAATTTTTTTCGTTTTAGACAAATCGATCCATCGATCCAAACAATGACTCATACGGATCAGAAACGATGGAAACGATTCTCCTTTTTTTAGGGCGCACAGAACGGAAACGTTCGTGAAAACGATCAGCAAACATTGAAATTTCTTGAGGAGTTCTTCTTTCAACTGATCCCCAAATTAAATTTTGTTTCGCTGCGAGTGAGTGGTACAGTGGGCAAAGCGCTACCCTTAAACAACGACGCAATATACAAAGTCCACTTTTCCTTTGGCCAACCACAAGACGTTGCGTGACTTTCAAATCGGAAAAGAAAACTATCAATGTCATCCGTTTTTTCCTCAAAGGTGGCAACTTTGGAATTATGCGGGTTTTGGTTGAGGCATGGCTGCGGAACCGACTGGTGGAGGTTCTCTCGATGCCTGTATTCTTCTAATTTCAGCATCAGTCTCTAATTCTAACTGCCTCAACTTAAATTGACGTTCTTCAGCTTCAGCTTCCCTCTGTAATCTTTTTTCTTCAATTTCAGCTTCCCTCTGTAGTTTATTTTCTTCAGCTTCAGCTTCCCTCTGTAATCTTTTTTCTTCAATTTCAAGCTTCCCTCTGTAATTTTATTTTCTTCAGCTTCCCTCTGTAGTTTATTTTCTTCAGCTTCAGCTTCCCTCTGTAGTCTATTTTTTTTCTCTCTCTTAGCCTGTCTGCCCTATCTGTGCATTGTTGCACATAATTTGTAAGTTTTTCTCCATCAAAACCAAGCGTTCCGCTTGTTAACATATTTATCAAAAAACATCCATAATGAATCGTCAGATATAAACACCAAACAATCTCAAAGTATGAATAAAAATAAGGGCTATATGATAATGTTATGTTTCACAAAACCGTAATTATGTATATACAAATACAGAATTCAATTTCCGGAATAAACAGAAAACAGCTTACTTAAACAGGGTGATATGAATCCAAGGGAAAGTATTTTTCCAAAAAATAATTTGCAATGTTATCAATTTGGAATTTACAAAACAAAATGAAGTTTAATACAAAACTGTTTTCCCTAAGAAAAAAAAATAAACACAATAAAGTTTTCTGAAAAAAATTCTTTATAAAGTTTTAGTTCTCAAATGTTCTTGTTTTTCAGTCTTTCTTTCTTACTTAATTTCAAAAGAATTTACAAAACAAATGTACCGCCTTATACAAAAAATGAAAATAAATTTACAAAAACAAATGGAATCACAAAAATTAAAAAGAGGGGAAGAAACACAACTAGCGGAAATCCTACCTAAAAAATGAAAATGTTGAAAAAAAACTAGATAGGAGCTTATTGAGGAGAAGGTTTAAGAGATTTTGAAAAAGGGGGTGAAAAGGAATGAAAGGATACACAGGAACCGGAATAGTGGCAGAAATCAAGAAAAGCAAAAGAAAGCCCACAGACAGCACCCTAGTGGTCACTGTCCCGTGAAACTGGAGACGGGAAAAACAAATCACTGCACAATATACACACACTACAGTAATAATAATACAAAATACTAAACAATCCAAACAATAAATGCACATTCACCCAAACTCAAAGAAAATCTCGCACCACACCCAGAAAAAATAATCAAAAGAAAAGATGTTTATTTGGGCAGAGCGGGAATCAACCCACCACCCACTACTAGCGTGACGGAGGAGAAGTTGATCCCCCACTCTGAGGGGCAAGGGGAAAAATCAAACTGAAACAATAGGAAAGCGAAAAAAAATAGATATTTAAAGAGAAGGGAAAGACTATTGACTCCCCCAACGCCATGTCCCCCTGCTAAACGCAGGAAGAGGTTGGGGCTATCAGTCCGGGAAAGGGACAAAAATACTAATCCTTTAGGGGAAGGACAGCGATTCCCAACGCCCCCGCCCCCTTGCTGCCCGGTTCGAGCAAGAGGAGGTTTAGGCTATCCGTCGGGGGCCCCCACTGTCACACTGTCACTCTTGCATACCCGCATTCATGACAGCATTTACTCCATACGCCCCACGCAATCTTTCCAATCACCCAAAAGGAGCACTACCGAATGTTTTTCTTCTCCCCCTCTCCTTCAGGAAAACACTTTACTAATCACAACAACAACTTGTAAACAGATTTTACACCCGTATCTCTCTCCGCACTGAGAGACAAATAAAACCGCACACATGTATCTCTCCTCACACCGAGAGACAAATCAATCTTCACACATGTATCTCTCTTTACACTGAGAGAAAAAAAGTCTTCACACTTGTATCTCTCTTTACACTGAGAGATAAAATAACTAGTTCCGCTTCTTTTAAAGCTAGGCCTTCACATTCCGTATCCCAAATTCCGGACCAGGGAAATACATAACTCCCGTAACACTGAGGACCTGCTGCCTCAAGTAAAAAGCTTCCTGCTTTCTCAATTCCCTGTCTCTCTGAGACAATATACTGCCCCCTCGAACTCTCCCGTCCTGGAGATACGAGTCTCGCTTCTCTTCCGCGACTTCTTCTGTCTCTTGCGAAATGACGAGCTTCAACTCCTCTCCCTGGAGTTGGTACTGGCTGGGGCTGAACTACCGGGGTGTTCCCCACACCATGGCCCTCTTTCAACCACCTCACGGGGTGAAAAATTGAAGGGTGAAGGGCGAAGGGGAAAGGGTGACGGGTGAAGGGTGAAGGGTGAAGGGCTGGTAATAACTGGTCAGCAACGAGGACCACCGTCCTGACAGGTTCGAGTCTCTAGGCCATCTGCTGGGTTTTAAAAATGACTCTTTCCCCCCTTCTCCTTTTGAGTGCATACTCAGTGTTCAAAACACATGACCAGCACCTTACCTTACCAGCCCTTGTTAAACTATCACTCAGTGGGGTCACTTCACCCAATGACCACATTCGTTTCTTGAATGAGATACTCACAATTATTTTGGGGACGCCCGCTACACTAGTCAAGCCATATGAATATTCTTCCTTTAATTGTGGCACGGGGAAATGATTCATATCACTAACTTCATGTGGGATGGAGCGTCACATGCCTTGATGTGAGGCTACGTCACATGACAGAACTTTAATGGGGTTTTAGATTTGTTTCCTCATCCCTGTGTAAATATTAACAGTTATTGGGTTTTTTTTGTTCTTCAAACTGATCAATTTTGGTCTATACCAACAGGAAAAGATATTCCCCTAAAGTTTAGATCATTGATGTAAGGGTGATAGTTAGACACTCTCTCTGCGTTTTTGCGGGCGGATGCAGCCTGCAAGAACCACACCACATAAAACTTTGGTGTCTGTATTCTTTATGTTTAGAATGCTCTTTTTGCAACTAATGCTGGGGGTATGGGAATGTAAGACCCTGCCTACAATCGGCGCATACTTAGCCTGTTTTAATCTTGATCTCTAAGACTTCGCCCTCTGGGCCAACCAACCTCTCATTTTGGGTTCTTCAGCGGCCACATCAAACTGTGTAAGCAGCTGGTCTGCCCACCCCGGTATTAAGTCATTATGAGAAAGAATAGTCTGTTGTTTAGTTGAGACCCAGACTTCCAGATTTTCTTCATTTATTGTTTCCCTAGTCGATTAAAACAGCTAACATTACTTTAAATGGCGGGTCTAAATTTTTAGTTAACCCCGGGAAATTGAGAAATAGCAGAGCAAACACTTGCCTGTACGTTTGCTGGATTAATGACTTCTAGACTGATATCATTTAAAGCTTTTGATAATCTTCTTGCATTTCTTCAAACCCAAATTCGTCTGGACCTTTAATATTTTATCCATGCTGAGTTTTCTTTTCTAACTCAAATATTTATTTAAATCAAAAAAATAATTAATTAATATCGATAGTCTTTTTGTGTTTAGACTCATAAACTAAAGTATAAACACCCTTTGGCGTTGTTAATGTGGCTGTTTAGAAGCAGAGTTTAATGGTTTCGTTACTTTTTTTAACAGTCCTTTTTTTATCTGATCGGTGTTGGTGTTGAGAAAAAAACTTGTCCGTGCCTTTCTTTGAAGATCAAAACTTTTGCCTTTTAGTAGTCATTAAATGCAGCCTGTAAAACGGCTAAATTCTTTATCGTGATGTTTGAGTCTGCTAGTGCTTTGATTTATTTCAGATTAAAGGACTAAGTTTTGTTGTTATTTGTTGAACCATAGCTGTGTGCTTTGGAGTTTAGTTTTTAGTTTTTTGTAGCAGCACCGTTCGCTAATGAACACAGGCCAAGAGCTTAAGACAAACCGCCTAGAGGTAAAGATGCGGGTACGCCTATGCCCGTTGTTAAGAGACAACACTCGTTCTGCTGATGCGGCGCTTTTAGTTGATGCCCCAGTCTTAACATAAGAAACAGCATTTAAAGCAGCAGATTATACCTTCGCTTGGCTTTGCTGTATTTTACAGGTCCTGCTCTAGTTTTGTTGCATTTGTGTAAGGTTTGTTAATCTGAAGGTTTTTACTTCAGGGGTTTCTACTATCTCTTCTTTGCGACTCATGGCGGTGTAGGGTATTTTGGATAAACGTCAACAGACATGCTTTTTTAAAAATGAAAATAATTTAGTATACTATACTTTTTAATCTGTTATCTTCAATATTCAGCTGCGCCTCATATATTAAAAACAAATGCGCATTAAGTGGTTTATCACTTCTTTTTCTTTAACAATTTGAATGTATATTACGTCTTTAACCTCTTTCCCTTCCATGCAACTTATTATCCTCCGTTGCCCTTAAGTCAATCCATAAAACGTATGTTGTTGTTAAATAATCATCAAGTCTAACATTGTGAAGGTGTAGATCCCTTTTCGTCCCCCGGTCTTACCTTTGGATTTCTACCCCTCCCGCCCCCAAACAATTTTCTTATTTCATCAAATGATGATAAGGTTTAGCCCGCTAGCGTTGATTTGGTTAGGTCTACATCAATCGAACATTTTACTTTCGTTATTTTAGGATTAATAAATTTACAGTTTGTCTTTTGAACGGTTCTTCATCTTCACACCAGCAATAAATACCTTTAGCGAATTGCTTGGTACTAAACTAAAAATCCATATAGTGTCTGCCCTGCTTTTGGGATATGTTTGTATGATGAATACTCTTTCGAATATATAACTAATTGTTGACTCATATTGTTGCCAATCAACCTCGTTAAGTTAGGTTGCTAACAACGTCAAACTCTAACGAGATGTCACGAAAATCTGTACTTTGCTTCGGTGTTGATGGTCTGATAACGCGTTTGTATTCATTAAAAGTTAGTTCATATGACAATCTGTCTTTTAATGCTCTTTGAAAAGTATGGCGCCTGATATTTTAACACTCAAATCATAAGGAATGGAAAAGCGATTTCCATACGCTAAAAGTTACAGCTAAATGCTTTTTGCCGTCTGGGTGGGGTGTTAGCATTTCCAGCGTTATTCTGTTGTTTTGTCCATCATCATTTTCGATTCCTTGAAACGGCACGATCGCCCTTTCATTCTCTCGTTAGCCATAGATAGATAGGTTAAAAATATTCTGCATTGTTTAAAGAAAATACGTCTTGCCCCTCAAGGTTTTACAGAAATTTTCTTAACGATTGCCCGGCCCAATTCTGGAAACTGTCCTGTTTGGGTCTGCCCCCCCGTTTACTGATGCGAGTTCTATTTTGAAGTAAGCCGTGCAGAGCCTGGCACAATTCAAATCATCCCGCTCTAGGTCTGGAATCTGACAGTAAGAATTGATCCCCGCATCAATCATAGACGGCTTATTTGGAAAACAGTAAAAAAATATAAAAAAAAATCTTCCGTTTATTTCCTTCAGCCGTGGGGTTCCCCCCCTTTCCCCAGTATTTTTCCCTATGTGGGTTACGTATCGAGCCATATATTTGTGACATTTTTATAACAAAATAAAAAAGTTAATTAGTTAATAACATGGCAGGCATTGAAGGTGAAGGAGATTATTGATATTCGTGATCTTGGATCGACATGAGTGATTCCCCTTGGGGCGGCATCACTCGGGGCTCCATTGCATGATGAATTAGAGGGGCGCAATGGACGTGAATTAACAGAAGTATAAGGTTTCAGATCATTTTACCAAAATTTAGAACTAGAACCTCAGGAGTATATTACCCTGATGATTTGAGTAAAAAGAATAACCATTTGTATTTTAGAAACGACAAAGGAGAACGTGTTCCGTTTCTTTTACTGTTTAAACGAAAACCCATCAAAGTTGTAGGCTGGGTTCAATTAATCAAAAAGCTCACCTGCAAGTGAGCGGAATGGCACTTGCTTTACTAAACCAAAATTAGATACAGAGGCGGTTGCCTAAACTTCAAAACATACAACAAAGAACTCCCAACAGATAACAAATACCAAAACATAGAACTTGAAGATTTAAGTCAAACAGCAGACAGATACTAAATACAATAGAGCAGAACTCACTGAAGAAGAAGAAACAGCATTAAAAAACTATACACGTTCACCGTGCCCCCGTGGCGAATTACAGGCGCCTATAAGAGAATTAAAAGCCCTTGATCGTACTTTAAGAACCTTAGGGAGAATTAATAAAAAAATTTAGAAAAAATGACTAATGTAAGGTATAGAAAAAGAAGGGAAAAAAAAACGCTGAGGTAACGAGGCCCCAATTAGGGGTGATGTTTTTAAAAAAAGAATAGAAAAAAGTACATGAACTTAAAAAAAAAAGTCAGCAAGCTAGAAGCGTTGTTATAACGGAAGAATTTCGAACTCAAGTGAGCAGATAAGGAAACATTCAAAGAATTTTTTTGAAGACACGACCTAGCAGAACGAATAAAAACACTGTTTGAGGCAGGGGGTCACTTTAGCAAGCGTTATAACAGCCTTGGATTTGCATAAGTCATGGTGTTGGGGTTTACGGGGGTGGTGGCAAAGTCTAGACCTCCATCGCATCGCCTCCCCTGATAAATCGTGGGTAAAAAAAACACTTTTCATCTTTCGGTTTATTAAAAAAAATTAGCCCGGGAAAAACTAAGACTCTTTGCCCGGTTATTGGGGTATCGTTAGCTGGCTTTTGTCTACTGCAAAAAAAAGTAGTTGGCTTTAGGCCCCCAGCACTTTTGGACTTAGTTCTTTAATAGTTGGGTTTTAAAATTTGTAGTAAAGGGCCCCGGGAATCCCAGGGCGTTAAACCAAAAAAAGTGCTGTCTTTTTAATTCATGGTTTACTTTTTTTTTCGGTCTTAACGGTTTTTGGGGTTTGGGGCCTCGGGGGGGTTGGATGATTAAATTTTGGGGGGGATCTTTTTTTTTTATTTTTTGCTATTTACGGGTCAGAATTTATGTCGTTTTTTCCCACCTTTGTTCATTGCCCGCCCAAAGGGTTTCATTTTTTGTTGTTTATTTTTGTCCCTTTGGAGTCTGGGTCAGAAGGCGATGTATAAACAGGGCCAACAGCAAAAATCTACTTTCGTCTTGCGTATTGTAAAATTTTGGTACCTTTTTTTTCTTGAAGGTAAATCAATGTTGAATTAAAGGCGTCCTCTAAATTTTTAAGATTGTTTTGGGATCAAAGCATAGAAGGATTAGTTAGCTCGATCTTGTCTGTGCTTCGAACCTAGCAAAAAACCAAAGTAATTTTCGATAGAGTCGTTTTTCGTTCTATTCCCGCTTGTTGGCCTTAGAAAATGTCTAAAATAAATGTTGTCCCTGGTTTTTGCTCTTGCTCTATGGATCCTAGGGAACGTTGTGCCCGAAAAGAAAGATGTAAAGGAGGATGAGTCATGTTATCTTTTTGTGCACGCCCCAAAAATAAGGGGTGCCTAAAACCTGATTAAGATCCGAATTTTTTCTAAGTCTTCTTAACTTAAATTGATTCGTTACAGATCCCTTTTAAAGCCTCCTGTCTATTCTGTTGCTGAATGGATTAAACGTTTTTATTTTGGGAATGTGCTTGCAGTTCAGTCAAAAATAGTCTGAAGGTGTAAAAAAAATGAAATCTGTCACTGACCTCCCAAGGATTGGGTGATTTAAATGTCAGCTGCGATACCAATCCGTTGTGCACAAAAAAAGCAAAGTTTAACTGGTTCTAAAAAAACTGCATCGGTGATAAACCACATTTTTGGGGAAAATGTATTTTTTTTTGGGGGTTAAGATATTTGGAAATGGGGTACTCCCCTTTTTATGAAAAAGCGAAGTTGGGTCCGGGGCCCAGGGTTGTCTTTGTTTATTTTTAAGTTGTGTGGGGCCCCCAAACAGAATATTTTGGTTTGTTATTTAAAGCATTTTTTTATTTCTTTTAAAAAAAATGTTTGTAACAATAACACTAAAGCCGTCTTTGTTTTTGAACATGTGTTAAGAACGATTGTGGAACCAAAAAGGGCGCACCCCCTGAAATTTTTTAAAAAAGTCGTAGGGTTTAATATTACAAACCCCCAAAATAATAAAAAGATTTTAAAGTTGAAAAAAAGGGGGGCCCAAAGTTACCGGGGAACAAAACCTGATGGTTATTACGGGTTTTGCTCATAAAAAAGCATGAGAAAAACTTTGAATTACTCCAAACAACATTGCAAAACTGAAACAATGTTATCATTCAACCCGAAGAAAAAGCAGGTTTATTTTTGTTAAAGAGCTAGCTAAATTTAGGCTTTGCAGTGCAATTATAATTTAGGTTAACCAAACAAAATCTTATGAGGGGAAAGTCCGCTAAATTTTGCATTCATTCATTACTCTATGTTCATTTGGACGAGCTAAGCATGATGAAAATTAATGGGGAAAGGCCCTCAACTGTTTTAAGAGTCTTCCTTTGGGGAAAGCCGTTTTTCGATTATGAAATTATAAAATTTCCCCAAATTTACATTTTAAAAAGATTAGTTTGTGGGGGGGTTGGATATTTAATATAAAGTACAGAAAAAACAGGGAAAGTCGTAAAAGTGAAACCTGACTTGTTTTGGAAAAAAAAATTTAATAAGTTGTACAAAAAAATAAGTGGGGGGCAAAAGAACTGGGGTTAATTAGCGCCTGTAAAGGTGTATAACCTTAAAATTTTAAAGACCTTGCAGCGTTGCGGATTTGAACAGAAGGTGAGTGGCGCTTTGTATGGTTTTGAGTACACTAAAGATGGGGATTAAAAACGAAAAGGGGGTGGGACAGAAAAAATTTTTCCCAAAACTGAAAAGTGCGCAATCTAAAAGGCAAAAATGTTGGCCAGTATGAATATAAAAATAGTTCGAAAACCGACCTCAAATGGCCTTGAACCTATTTTTATGGGACATAAAAATTTTAATTCATAAACCCATTTACTTTTTTTGGCCCTCAAAAAAGTTTCAGAAAAAATTCAATCTGGCCCTTTACGTAAAATTTATGCCGGACGACAAAGTGGAAAAAAGATTTAAAAAAAGCCGTTTTTGGGAATAAAAAAGTACATCCTCCAAGAAAGAAACGGTTTTAAAGGTTTCTTCTAAAAATTTCGTTATTCCACCCAAAAGAATTAGGGATGCGTTCCCCAATGATTTTGAAATTTCTGCTTAAAAAGATAAGGGGGGGAGGGGGTTTTGGGGGGTTGTGGTCCCTTTTAAAAGGGAATTTTAATTAGTGGCAAAAAATTGACGTTTAAAACTTAAAGTTACCGTCGTCATTTTTCCAAATGGTGAGGTATTTTGGGATAACAACAAGCAACAAAATAATATTGCTAAAAACAAAAAATTTACAGAAATGAAATTTGGGTTAATCTTACGCTTTTGGCCTATGGATTTTATTATACGAAAAAAGTTTTGGAAGGCATGAAAAAAAAATAACTGGATTAGATTAAAATTCTGTTATAAAACTATGAGCAGTTAAAAAAATTTTTTGACAAAAACCCCTCATTGTTCATTTAAATTTTGGGGAAATGGTTGTGGGGGAAAAAATATTTGTCCTCAAACCCATTACAAAAAGTTTATCGTTATAATTTTTTTCATTTTGTAAATTTTTGTCCAAAGCTTTAATTTAACAAAGCAATTATGATGAAGGTTTTTATGGACAGATGTGACATATATTTAGTTTATCCCAGCAAAAGCTAAGTGAGTGTTTAGAATATTTTATAAATTTTTTAAAGGGGAAAGAGACACTATTTATTATGATGACTGTTCGGCGAAAGAGCTAGTTAAAAAAAAAAAAAGCTTTGTCAAAACTAGTTTCAGTGGAAGACATGCTGGGATAAGTGTGTGGATTTTATGTCAGAAATATAACTCGGTTTTAAAAGACTTTAGAGAACAGTTAAAGACTGTAGTTTTATTTCACATGAAAGACAGAGACGCATTTGATGAATGTATGCGTGAAAATGATGTTATTGAAAATGACCAGGAAAAACACAGGATTAACAAAAACTAAAATCTGAAAAGTTTAATAAATTAGTATTGAAAACGGATAATCCTACACAGTATGTTTGTTTGTAGATAATCGTTATTTTTTGGGTTATTGAAGTGTTACTTGTCAGAGAACTATAAAACACGGGGTCTAGAGTCAACCGGTCGAAACTAGTTGAGACCGGTTGAGCTAGACCCCGTGTTTTTATAGTTCTCTCCGTACAACAACCTGAAAACCCCAAAAACAGTGCAACCAACACGCACGAAACAATAGCTGCAACCGGGCCCCACACGCTATATAACACGGCGGTGGGCAACCCTAACCCCATCCTGACGATAGCCAAGCGCTAGAAACAAATTTGTAGATTTTTTTAACACTTCTCTTAATACTTGTTTTATCTAATGTTGCTCCCAAGGGGTTGAGCACTTGTAGAATTATTTAGGCTTTTTAAACCTACTAATATAAAAATAATAAAGAACGTAAAATCAAACTCTGAATACAACCTCTGGAAGAACACATACGAAGTTATCCAATGGTTCAAAAAACTCAATAAACAAAGTAATTACAGTATTCATCACATTTGACATAGTAGACTTTTACCCATCTATAGATGAGGAACTACTCACCAAAGCCCTGAAGTTTGCCAGTAACCACACAGACATAACAGGGTCAGAAATGGAAATCATTCTCCACACCAAGAAAACATTACTACACAGCAAAAATGAAACCTGGATCAGGAAAACCAACAGAAACTCAACATTCGACGTAACCATGGGATCATATGATGGTGCAGAAACATGTGAACTGGTCGGACTATTCATGCTGTCAACATCAGAAAAAACTCGGAAAACAAGTCGGACTATACGGAGCGATGGCCTTGCTGCACTAACCAACAATCCAAGAACCATCGAAAACAAGAAGAAAGAACAATGCAAAATCTTCCAAAACCACAACTTAAAGATTACCATTGAAGCAAACAAAAAGGTAGTGAACTACTTAGACATAACACTGGATCTCAACAATCATATATATAAACCATACAAGAAACCCAACGATACACCTCTTTATGTACACACCAAAAGTAACCATCCACCATCTGTATTAAAGACCATACCCCATGGCATAAACAAGAGACTATCAACCTGTCATGCAGTGAGAGAGTGTTCAACAATGCAGCAGTAGAATACCAGGAGGCAACTACAAACAAGTGGATACAATTGCAAATTACAATACAACCCAGACAACAACACAAATAAAAGCAAGAAAAATAGAAAAGAAAAATCATATGGTATAACCCCCCATACGACGGGAAACTCAAAACAAACATAGGGAAGAATTCTTCAAATTCCTAACAACTTCATTTCCAAAAGAACACAAACCGTCCAAAGTATTTAACAAAAGCACTGTCAAACTATCGTACTCATGTATGCCCAACCTCAAAAACCTGATTGACGCGTCCAACAAAATGAAATCAACACAGCAAAGAAGGGTGAAGAAGGAAATCTTGCAATTGCACCAGAAAGGAGCAGTGCCCACTAAACAATAAATGTCTTCACAACAACATTGTATACCAGGCTACTGTGACATCAGAAAATGAAAAGAAACATTACATAGGGATCACTGAAAACCACTTCAAAACCAGATATGCAAACCCCAAACAGTCATTTAATAAAGAAAAATATAAAACCAAACAGAACTGAGCAAATATATCTGGAAAATTAAAGACGCAAAACAAGCTACAATATATCCTGGAAAATCATAAAAAGAGCATCACCATACAGCAATGTTTCAAAAAGGTGCAACCTATGTTTAACTGAAAAATGGTTAATACTATGCAAACCACACTTAGCAACTTTAAACACCAAAACAGAAATAGTAAACAACTGCAGGCATAAATGGAATCGTTGTTAGTGAACACACCCAAAACAAAAACCTGAAAGCCCCAAAAAACACGTGCAGCCAACCGCACGTGCAGACAACCGCAAACGGGAGCCCACACGCTATATAACATCGGCGGTGGGCAAACCAAAAACCATCCTGATGACAGCGCAACACGCTCGAAACAAATTTGTAGATAGTTTTAAGATTCCTCTTTTAACTTGTTTTAACTAATGTTGCTCCCCAAGGGGTTGAGCACTCAAAAAATTGTTTTAGGCATTTTAAATATTTCTGATATATATATATTATATTGTCACGCACCGCATGTTTCTTCCAACTGTCATGTTCAAGGTCCGTTTTGTCCAGAGGGAAGAATTTGTGTAGGGGGTTAGTTTTGTTAAAATGTAACCTTAAGCAGAGTGTCTTGTGTCTTAAAAAAAACAACAACTGAGTTTTATTTTTAGCTTTTAAACTCTGCAACCCACCTTCCATCCTGCATTGTCATGTGTTTTCCGTGTGGACTCGGGTTCCACGTGGGTTAAACGTGGGTAGTGGCCCCTTTCTCACCTGCGAATTGTTTTTTTGGAAAAAACCGGGGGCCCTCGGGGTTTGGGGTTTGGGGAGAGGGGGAAAAAAATTAAGTGTCGTGAAAGCTTTGCTGCAGAGTGTTTTTTAAACTGTATTTTTGTGAGGGATCCATACCCCTCGGGGACCCACCTCTTTTTTCCCCCCCCTTTTGGGGGGAAAACTGCGTTGCATTTTTTTTCTTTGGAGTTCCAAAAAATCTCCGGGCTTTTGGCATCGGGTTTTTAAACCTTTGGGTTGAACCAAACTATTGTTTTCCTTTGAGGGGCTGTCTTTTTGTCCACTTTTTGTTGTTTTCCCCGTGCCCATACCCGCATTCGGAACCCTGATTCCTTAGGGCAAAAGCCTTTTTTTTTCCAAAAATTTAAAAAGGCCCCTGACCGGGGTTACGAGCCGTGCAGGGCTTTTTTTTTCCCGGCCCCTTTCAAGGGGCCCCCTTTCAAAAGGGTCTTTGGGAGTACTTTGCGAGTTTAGTTCATATCTATTTTTTTTTAAATTATTTATTTTTTTCCCCAAAAATCGTTTTTAAAGTTTTTGGTTTTCCTCCCGCTATTCCCTTTTTTAATTCTTTCATTTTTTATTTTTTGTTTGAAAATTAAATTTTCTTTTATCAAAATTACCCTTTTCGTGAAAACCCCCAACTTTTAATTTTTCTTTTACTTCTGGCCATTTTGTTTTACTTTTTTTCAGCGTAGAGGTGTTATGCTTTTTCCCTTCCAAATTTGTATGTTGCTGTTTTGTTTTTTGGGTCGGTGCCTGTGCCTCATTCCGGGTCATGTGTTGTCCACGTGTTTTGGGGTTTAGTGGTCGTCATTGTAAATGCGGTGTTCGGGAAATTGGGTTTTTTTTTTAAACCATTTTTGTTGTATTTTCCTGTAAATATTTAGAGCGCCCAAAAAGTTTATTTTGGCGTTTGTTAATGCTTCCGGCCCTTCGGGAAATTTGGAAAAAAAAGTTGCCCCGAGGGATTTTTTTTTTTTTTTTTAAACCCTCAGACCCAAACCCCCGGGGGTGTTTTGGCATAAACGGAAAGTGAACGTGTTTTGGAAAATTTTATGTAGACAAAGTGTCGTTAAAAGGGGAAATTTTTTTATTCTTTTTTGAGAAAAAAAAAAATTAGAAGCGTCGCCATCCCTGCCCTTTGTTCCCTCTCGGAAAATGGATGCCCTTTTAAAGGGGTTTTTGCTTCGCACATTTTTTTTGGGAAAAAAAAATTTTTGTGTTTTTTCCCGGCTTCTTCTAAAATTTTTTAAAAGGGACTTGTTCTTGTTCTACTTCGCCCTTCCCAAACTTTTGTTTCCTTCCTCTTTTTGGGTTTTTCCTCCTTCCCCTCACCTTGGCCTACATTGTGTGCCGCGGCTGCGCAGCGGACCTTGCATCTGTAGGGGTCCCGCCCCCCTTTCCGGTTTTGCTGTTCCCCGCCCCCGGGTACCGCAGTTTGCTGCTGCAAACCACGGCTTGACCCAACTACCTCCATCTTTGTTTCGCCCACATGGGTCCCCCCCCTTTCCTCCCCCCAGCCCTTCAGCCCTTCCCCCCTCCCGCCCCCTCCCGGGAAACCCGAAAGGGACCCCTCCCCCGGGGTGGGAACGAGGACGCACCGCGGGCCGTGCCCACCTTTTTGGGGAGGGACTTTCAGCCTGCCCCCTTTATTTTGTGTTGCCCGGCGACCAAACCCCTCTCCCACAAAGCTTCGGGGGTCGTGGTGTCCCCCGCCCTCCCTGTTTGTCAGGTGTTGGCGGCCCCCAAAACCTGTGGCCTAAATGGGTGTATTTCACCTTCCCAAACGGCCCTTTCGGGGTTCTTTGTGTGAAACTGAAACCCCTTTTGGGAAAGGGGGAAAGGAGGGCTATCCCCCCGTGGTGTGATCAACCCCACAGACGCCCTCTCTTCGCGGGACCCGCCCGGGAAACTGTCACCCCCTTTGAGCTTTGGGGGGATGGGCCCGTAAGTCGGGAAACCCAACTTTTTTAGGGCAGAGAAAAAGGAAAAGGCTTAAAAAACCCTTTTTGTCGCAGAGCGCTGTATCTTTTCTATTTTGGGTAGGTTTGCCGGACATAAATGTTGTGTTGGGCATTCCCTTATACTTGCTTTCCAGGGGCCGCTGTTTGGGTGCTTTTTTTTTTCTTGTGAAAGGGTTCCATTTTTTCCCCATTTTTTCCCCAAGTTTAACCATGCTTTGGGTTTAAACATCTTTCTTTTATGAACGTCCCTTTTCGTCGGTTAGCGTTTAAAAAAGAGTAAAATTTTAAATTTTTTGGATTTTTTGTTACAGCCCTTACCCTTTGAACTTCCCCGTATACTACCCCTTTCCCAAAGGGGTTTTCCCCCAAAAACGCCCCTTTGTTTTGGCCCTTTGCTTTTTTAAAATGATCTTGTGAAAAAAGTCCCCTTCCAAAACCGTTACCCTTTCTCATCCCACAGGTTGTTCCCCTTGATTTGTTTTTGGGGGAATTTCCTGGTCACCCCTTTTTTTAAATTTTTCGAGGGATCATTTTTGGGAAACTTTCCCCTTTTTTTTTTTTTTAAAGCTTGCTTCCCCCTTCGATTGCATTGTGGTTTTCTCCCCTCCTCCTGGCCCCCCCCCAAAACCCGGGCCCGGGGCGGGCCAATGTTAGGGGAGAGAGATTCGATTATTTTGTGTGGGTTTTGGGGTGGGGTTTTGTTTTGGGGGGGGGTGGGGGGCGTGTGGGTGTGTGCCCCCCTTCCATTTTTTTAAAAAACCCCTTTTGGGGAATTTGAAAAGGGTTTTTTTCCTTTTATAGTATGTAAACTTTTTTGGGGAACATCTTTTTTTTTTGTGACAAAAAGGTTTCATTTTTTTTTGGTACTGTTTTTCCCGTTTTTGAATTTGAGGTTTGTGGGGTTACCCGCGATTGATTTGGGTTTTTAGCATAGCTTTTCCCCTTTGAAAAATTTACCACGGCATAAACCACGTGTTTTTTTGGGGGGCTCGTGGGGATCGCTGTGACCTTTCTTGTCCTTTTGCGCTCCTTTGTGTTGTTTTTGGCTTTAGTTTTTGTGTTTTGGAATTGTGTATACGGAAAAGGCTGTGGGGAGGTTGGGGGCCCCCCTTTGCGTAGAAAGGGGGGGGTAACATTTGGAGGGGGAAACTAGAACCCCCCTATTGCTGTTTTTTTCATTTATTTTTTCTTTTGTGAAAGTTGTTTGGGCGGGTTAAATTTTCCTCACAGATCGAAGCGCTGCCTTGGAAACTTCCCATCGTTTTTTTTGGCCTGCCCTTTACCGTTAAAATCTTTCGCTTTGTGGTGAAAGGTGTCAGCCCTTCTTCCCCCTTTTTTGGGTAATCTAGGAATAAAATTTTTTTTGAGGGAAGTTGGTTATTTTGGGTGTTTTTTTGGGTTTCTGTTGTTTTTTTTAGGATTTTTTTGAAAATGAAACATTTTATGATCGGGGAAAAGGGTGCTTTTGGAGTAAATTTTCAAAAATGTATTTTTGAATGTGGGAAATATCTTGGTGTGCACAGGATACTTAAAAATCGCTGGGCCGTTTTTACTGCTCTGAGGGGTTTACGTGTGTGTGCTCTGACACATTGGGGGAAAGGGCTTTGGGATACACGAGTGTAAATTTTTTTTGGTAAAACAGGACTTAGTGCAGTAGAAAAAGGGTTGGGAAAACGTTTACGGGTTTTACCATTTTTCTGTATTTTAAATTATTGTTGATGTTTCCGTTCCTTTGGTTAGGGCCCCGGGGCTAGTTTTTAAAATTTTTTTTTTTACCCAAAGTCCGCCCGTGTGGGTGATTTACTTAGTCCCGGTAAACCAAACCCGTGCCTACCGATTGGGTTGTTGCTAGAGTTCACTTAAAGATTTGGGTTTTAAAGATTTAGTTTTACCGTCATTGATTAAAAATTGGGGTTTGGGGTCCTTTAGGCTTGGGGAGCTATCTGTGAACGCCCCGGTGAAAAAGTTTGGTGTGTGTACTGCTCTTTCAAACCCGGTAGGGGCCAAAGGGTTAGTACACTTTTCCCGGGGAACTTATTTTTTCCGAGAATCAATGGGGTTGCGAAAACCATGGATACGAAAAGGGTTTAGTAAACTCGATCTGCCCTCTGCTCCCGCAGTCGGTCGGGGAAAAGCTTTGTGGAGAGCTCTTTTCCTTCGCCTCCCCGGGAGGGGGTGCGACCACTGTTATAACCACGTGTCGTTTGCCCCCTTTGGGATGGTAACCCGCGGGTCGGGGGCCCGTTTTACCTCCTTCCTCTTTTCGGGTTAACTATTTCCACGAGTCAGCCCGTGAACGTCCCACCTTTTTCCCCCACATCCCGGGTCCCCCCCCAAATATTTTGGGACCTCCACCGAACCAACAAACCCCCCCCTTCGCCCCCCGGGATGGGGAATACCCTTTCCCTGAATTAGGGCGTGAAGGGGCACGTAGGAGAGCTGAAGAAAAAAAACCCGGGATCCAAGGAGGGGGGGGAAAAAGGAGCGGGGGCCCAAAGGGGGGGGGCCCAAAGGAAAGAAGTGGGAAGAGAGTTGAAAATTTGCAGAGAGGGAAGAGAGAGAGGAAAAAAAACAACGAGGCGTGAAGAGGCTGCTAGGTTTGGCGGAGGAAAGAGGGGAAAAGAGAGGGAAACTGAAAGGCTAAAGAGCCGTAGGAAGCCGGAGGGGAGGGGGGAAAAACTAAAAGGGCTTGGAGGGGGGAACGTAGGGACAAAGGGGAGGGGAAAAAATAAAAAGGCTTTGAAGGGCACTTTGGAGAACCGAGAGAGGATTAGAAGGAGGGCGTGAAGGGGCTGCTGGGTATTAGGCAGGGGGAAAGAGAAAGAGGAGAAACCAGCAGCGGGAGAAGAAGAGGCTGAAAAAATTTGGGCCCTGAGACCAGACAACCCTGGAGCGGCCGACAGAGAAAAACTGGTTCTCGTAGCTTCAGGACAGGAAGTACAAAAAGCAGGGAATTTGGGGAGCGAGAGAGGAGCCCCCAGGCCCCAAAGGGGGCCCAATTGGGTTTCAGCCCCCCCCGGATCCGCATTCCTTTGTTCCAACCGGGGGAAGCCCTTTAGACGGTTCCAAGCCTTCGAAAAATTTGGTAGACCCCCTTTTGCCATGACTGAGGGTAAAAAGGGCATATACCTGAAGTGGAGTCTCCGGGGTTTGGGGGCAAAGGGAGGCTTTGGGTAAACTTTCCCTTCCCCCAGTTCCTATGGGATCCAAAGCTCCCCTTCGCAAACGGCTCCACTTGACGCCAGAGTCCAACCGTCGTCGGTTTGGGGCCCTATGAAAAAGGGGCCCCGAGCCAAAAACCCTTCCCCCTTTTTGGGGGAATTTTTTTAAGGAAGACGTTAAACTTTTGGGGTGGATGCCTCGGGGTTGCCAAAAGGGGATCCCTGCCCAACTGGAGCAGCTGAGAAACTTTAGGCCCGGGCGATTTAAGAATCAAACTGGGAGAACCCCGCCCTGCTCCGTTTCAAGAGCAAAAACCAAATTGCCAAAAGCTTTTGGGAAACGCCGGGGGTTTTTTTTCTTTTCTGACGCTACCCCCAAACAAGAGTCCCAAGCCATCTGACGGCCCCGCCCCAGAAAAAAATGCGTTCCGTCAGGGGAAACTTACAGCGGTGGGAACGGGGTCCTCCCAAAGAAAAAAGGGCGGTGTTTTCAGTGTGGATCTACTAAAGCACTTGAGAAAGGGTTGTGCCCCAAGCTGAGAGAACCCGCCCAATTTGTGAGGCGGGATCAGGGGGTCTGGGGCCCACATGGGGGCTTTCCCCCTGTCAGGCAAAACCAGAGTTCCCCAAAATTCGAACCCGTGGTTCAGGGTGATTCGTAGATGCCATTAGGGATTGGGGGGCATCAGAAATCTTTGTTAAACCAGAGTCTGATCCCTGTGTTGTTTGAACGAGGCCCCCATGTGTGAGGTGTCGGGTTTTGGGAGGCGGGATTCAAGCCCCAAGGGGCCCACTGCACTGATCCACATTCGACGCCATTTTTGGGGGCCAGGGTTTGGGGCAATGGGCGGGGACAACCCAGCATATCCCTTGTTGAGGGAACTGGTGAAGTTGGGGAAAAGGGACATTCGGGACACCCACTGACCCCCTTCTTAAAAGCCTTTGAAAGGATGGCAACCACTCGTGCCCCCAACAGAAGAAAGAGCCACTAAAAACCGCTTTTAAAAGCCCCAAGAGGGAGTGCGTGGGGGTGGGGACCCCCGCAAGGTGAAGGTTCAACAGCAGCGAGATCCTACCCTAAATTCGGTGCGAAAAAAATTGGAACCCCCACCGATTGGGGGGGGAAAGGGCAGACTCTGTTCAAAAAAGGGGAAAAAGGCGTTCTTAAGCGAACTTTTGGGGGAAAAACCCAAAAGCCGAACATTTGGTTGTGCCCGCACTCCCCCGACAAGCCCTACATTTGGGGAAAACATTCCCCCATGGCTGGACATTTGGGGGTCAAAAAAGAAAACTCGAGAGGATCGGGCCCAAGAATTCCCCGGGGGCCTGGTTTAAAAAAAGATGTGCGCCCAGTTTGGGCCGCTCTTGTGACGTGTCCCAACGAACAACACCCAAAGGTATAACACAAGATTTTTCCTTTTGGGGAAAGTCCCAACTATTTCGCGCCTTTTCTCTAAGGTAGGGGGACTTGGGGGCCCCAAACATCCCGCCTCTTTCGAGGACACGGTACATCCTCGCATGGTGGATTTTCCCACGAGAAAACCCCGAAGCATTTTCTCTGAAGCCCATAGATGCTCCAACTGTCGCCCGAAGCACGGGGCATGTGGACCCGGACTGGGGAAATTTCCCGACCAAGTACTTTCCGACCCAAGGGGGCACAATTTTTTTCGGAGGTCCCTGACGAGGTCTTCCCCTTTCCCCAAATTTCATCGTTTAACCCCGACTCCCTATCCTTTCCAAGAAAACGGTCTGGTCGAAAAGTTTTAAAAGCCAAAGCTGAAACAAATGTTGAAGCGACTTGCCAAGAGCAACCGGGGGGGGGATAGTTTCATCCCCGGTTTTCCTCTTTGCTTACCGGGGGAAATGCCAAAAGGGCCATGGTTTTTCCTTTTGAAATTTTTGTTCGGGCGGAAAAAGGTTTAAAGGGGGGCCAAAGTCCGTATTGAAAAAAATTGGGGCACAAAAAGAAAAACCGGAGGAGGAAAAAAAAGACAGAAGTCGCATATGTTTGACTTGAGGAACAGGATTTCAGAGAAAATGCCCAAAATGGCCTTTTATCTCATCTCAACGAGCCGGAGGGGGATTTAAAAGGGTCTTTGTTAGAAGGCCGTGAACGGGGGGTTTGAAAGGGAGATGAGGGGCTCCTTCCCTTCCGTCCCTGCATAACAAGCTCCGTTTGCCTGGGAAGGACAATGTAGAGGCGGATTTTCAAAAGGTTTGGGGCGTAGGCTGGTACCCGTTTTTTTCGGTGCTGACCCGGGCAAATTGCTTTAAAATGTGTATTTTCCCGACCGAGATTTGTGGTGGGTTTTTTTTTTTTTACCCTTTTCAATGGGAAACCCTTTTAACATGGGGAAAAGGGTTTGGGGAGCTTTGGGACCTCTTTTGTACGAGCTTTTTAGGGGGGGGGGTGTGTCACGCACCGCATGTTTTTTTCCAAAAATTCTGGGTTTAAGGTCCCTTTTGGGCCAGAATGGAAAAATTTTTGTGGGGGGTTTTTTTTGTTTTTAAAAAAATAACCCTTTAACAGAGTGTTTGTGTCTTAAAAAAAACAACAAAAAAGTTTTTTTTTTGCTTTTAAACTCTGCAAACCCCCCTTCCATTTCCCGCTTTTTCTGTGTTTTTTCCCTTGGATTTGGGTTGCCCGGGGGGTTAAACGTTGGGTGAGTGACCCTCCCCCTCACCCGCCCAAAGGGTTTTTTTTTTAAAAAAACGGGGGCAGGGCGAGATTTGGGGTTTGGGGGGAGTTTGGGGGAAAGTAAAAGTGTGTGAAAACCCTTTTGCATGCAGAGTGTTTGTAACTGTATTTTTGTGGGGATCCATATCCCTCGGGGGCCCCTCGGGTTTTGCCTTTGAGGGAAACTGCTTTTCCCTATTTTTCTTTTGGAGTTTCCCTTTTTCCGGGGGTCTTGGCATCAGGTTTTTACCTTTTGGGTTTTTAACCAAAAAATTGTACTCCGTAGGGAGTGCGCTTTGTCCAGCTTTTTGTTGTATTCCTGTGATCCATTTCGCAGTCGTGAATCCCTGATTTCACTTAGAGGGGAAGCCTGTTTTTTTTTCCTAAAATTTTTGGCCCCGGAAAGGGGGTACGGCCGTGCAGGGGGTTTCTTTTCCCCGGGTCCCCAAGGAGTCCCTTTCACAAGTCTAGTTGGTGAGTACTTTGCGTAGTTTGTTTTATTCTATTTTCTTTTTTTAAAATTAAATTTTTTTCCAAAACGATTTTTTGAAAATTTGGTTTTTTTTCCCCCCAGCTATTACTTAAATTTTTCATTAAATTTTTTTTGGTTTTTGGGTTTTAGTATTATTTTCGGTTTTTCAAAAACCCTTTTTGGTATACCAAATTTTAAAATTTTTCAAATTTTCTTTAGGCCTTTTTTTTTTAACAAAAATTTAAAACATTTGAGCGTGTTATCATTTTACCCCTTTAAAAAATGTTGTGTTTGCTGGTTCTTGTGTTGCGCGTGCCTGGGGCCCATTCCGGGGCATGTGTCCCCGTCCCACGTTTTTTTTGTGTTAGTGGTCCACTTTTAAAAGCGTTTTTTGTTAAGGGCTTTGGGTTTTTTTTTTTACCATTTTTTTTTGTCGTTCCCGTAAAAATTTAGAGCGCCCTTTAAATTTATGTGGGGTGTTAAAAAATTCCGGCCTCTGGAATGGAAAAGAGTTTTCCCCCAGGGGATGATTCGTTTTTTTTTTTAACTCAAGCCAACCCCCGGGGGGTTTTTGGGATAAACGGTAGTGAAAAGTGTTTGGAAATTGTATGTTGACAAATTTTCCCGAACGGGGGGAAAAGTATTTTAATCTTTTTTGGAACAAAAAAAGAAAACGCCGGAGGTTTCCTGTCCTTGTTTCTCCCCTGTAATTGGTTTTCTGCTTTTCGGGTTTTTGCTTGGCACATGTTTTTTTGGGAAACCATCTTTTTGTGTTTTTCCCGGGCTTTTTCTACCTTCTTTTTAAAGGAACCCTTTTTCTTGTTCTCTCGTCCCTTTCCCCCTTTTGCTTCTTCCTCTTTTGGGGTTTTTCCCCCTTCCTCACCAGTGGCTGCCAAACCCGTGTTGCCGCTGGGTGTGCACTGCCCTTTCATCGTACGGGGCTCGCCGCCCTTCCCGGGTTTTTTAGTTGCCCACCGGTTTCCGCAGGGTGCTGCTGCGAAAAACGGGTTGGGCCCAACCCACCTCCATTTCTGGGTTTGCCCACAACGGTCCCCCCTTTCCTCTCCCAGTCTTCAGCCCCTTCCCCCCCCCTCGCCCCTCTCCCGGGGAACCCCCAAAGGGGTTCCCCGCCCCGGGGTCGGAACGAAAAGGGCCCTGCTGCCCGGCAAAACCTTTTTGGGGGGAGAGGGAAATTTCAGCCTGACCCCGCCTTTTTTGGGTTGCGCCCGGGGACCCACTTCAAACCCCTACAGCCGTGGTCGCTGGGGTACCGCCCAAAAATGTTGTGTACAGGGGTTTTGGCGGCCCCCAACCCGTGTGCCTGACTTTGGGTGTTTTTCCATTCCCCCCTCGGACCCCCCGTGGTCTCTTTGTGGGAACTGTATCTCCTTTTGGGAAAGGGAAAGGACGCTTTTTCCCGTCGTGGGGGTGAAACCGGCGGAAAGCGCCTCTCTCTTCGCTGGAAACCCCAAAAGGACGTCACCGGTTTGGGGTTTGGGGGGGTGGGCCCCCAAGTCCCGGGTTTCCCCATTTTATTGGGAGAACAAAGGCGGCCCTTAAATCAGGGTTTTTTCAGCGAGCGCCTTTTTTCATTTTTATTATAATTTTGTTTTTCCCGAATGAAAGTTTTGTTGGGCAAATTTTCCCCCATTTTTCTTGCTTTCCAGGGGTTTTCGCCGCTGTATGGTGGGGGGGGTTTTTTTTTTTTTTTGTGCAGGGGTTTTTCCCGTTTTTCCCTTTTTGCCCGTTTAAAACCCTGGGATTGTTTATCAATTTTTTCTGTATTTAACTGTCCCTTCGTCTGTTAGCGTTTAAAAAAGGGGAAAAATTAAAGTTTGGGTGGGTTTTTTACAGCCCTTAGGGAGTTGAAATCCCGTATACCCCCCCATTCCAAGGGTATTTCCCCCAAAACGCTCCCCCCTTTTTTTTGGCCTTGCTTATTTAATGATTTAAATGCTAAAAGTTCCCCTTCCCACCCTAATCCTGTTTTCATTCCCCCAGGTTGTTTTCCCTTTATTTGTATCTTGGCAACCGGGCATCCCTATTTTATTTTTGAGGGATAGTTTTTGGCAAGGGTTCCCCTTTTTTTTTTTAACTTGCTTTTCCCCTTTTGGGTTGCATTGTTGGCTCTACCCTACCTCCTGGGGCCCCCCCCAGAATCCGGGCCGGGGGCGTTTTCTGTTTGTGGAGAGATTCCCATTATTTTGTGTGTGTGTGTGTGGGGGGGGTGTGTTTGGGGGGGGGTGCGTGTGTGTGTGTGTCCCCCCCCATTTTTTTTTCAACCCTTTTGAATTGTAAATGTTTTCCCGTCCCTTTTATATGTATTTTTAAAAATGTTGTGAACATCTGTTTTTTTTTTTTGAAAAGTTTAAAAATTTAGTTTTTTTTTTTCCGTATTTCCGTGTTTTAATTGATGTTTGTTGGTTAGGGGCGATTGGTTGGGGTTTAGCTTTGCGTTTTTCCCCTTTAAAAAATTACCACGTGACCTCACCCAGTGACATTTATATTAAAATTTTAAAATTTTTTTTTTTTTATAAATATTATTTTAAAATTTTAAAACAAAGCTTGCTCTTTGTCTTAGGGTTGAAGAAAAAAGGGGGAGATACGCATTCATAACCCAGTGGTTGATGATTCTGCCTAATAACAGTATTTTGCTTTAGTGGGGGGTTGGGGGGAAAAAAAAAAATAAATGCTTCTCAAAATTTAGGCCCTTTAGCAAAATTTTTTTATCCCCAAAGGGGGAGAGGAATACCTCCCAAAAGGGAGGGAAAAATCCCCTAACATATAATCCTGGTCTTAATTCCCGATATTTCGAAAAATTGGGGGTTTCTTTCCCCATGAAACCCCGGGGGAAAATGGGGAATTTGGGCTCCTTGCCTTTTTAGTTTTTAAGGGGAAAAATGCAATCCCCCAAAAGGTGGTGTGCAATTTCTGAGTTTGTTTTTTTTGAGTTTTCAAAAAAAAACCCAAACCAAAAAACCAATCTAAAAGCAAAAAAAACTGAAAAGCAAAAAAAAGCTACCTTTTCTTGTGAAAAGTAGAATATAAAAAAAGATTTTCCCCCTAAGACAAAGTGCTGAGGCCCCGTTTTGGGAATGAAACCGCAAGGGAAATTAAAATTTATATATATATAATTTTAAAAAATTTTTATAATTTATTATAGTAAAAACAAGTATTTTAAAAAAAGTGTTTAAAAATTTTCTATTATTAATTTTCAACCCCAAAGGGGGATCATTTATATTTATATTTTATTTTAAGTTTTATAAAATATATATATTTTATTTAATTTATATATTATATTTTACAACCCAAAGGGGGACCAAGAATAAGAGTGAAATTCGGTCCCCCCTTTTCCTTTTAATGAATGCAAATTTTTCCGGGTTTAAAAAACCCAAAACCCAATTCATGATTTTCTTTTTTTACTGCCCAAATTTGATGATGACTATCTTCATTTTTTTTACCCCGTTTAAAGACGGGGTTTTCCCTAATTTTTCAATTTGAAATACGGGGAGTTTTGATTTTAAACCGGGTATTTTTAAATAAACGGGATGTTACTCTTCAAGACAAAAAAGAAGAATTTTTTTTTCACCTTAAAGATAAGGAACAAAAGAAATCTAAAGAAAAAAAAAAATCACATGCAAGGGAATTTTCAGAGGATTTTGAAAAAAAATTGAAAATTCATGGGGCTCATGTGTGCCCCTGAAAAGGGATGAACCCATGAGAAACAACGCCCGCCCCACAACATGCAGTGCGCACAGAGAGAAAAGTCATAAAACCCGTGAAATTGGGCCCCCTTTCCATCCAAAAATACCGTTTTAACTGAACGTTCTTTCCCCACCCGGTTTTTTTTCTTAGCAAAAAGAAAAATCATACGGGGCACAACCAAAAGCTAATTTTGCCAAAAAGTTAAAAAAACCCTGGAAAAAACCTATAAATTTCCCAAAAAGGGCCTTTGGGGCAAACTACGGGGCCCCTCTTTGCCATCAAAAAGGAGGGTTTTGGTTTTAAATGAGTTTGTTTGGAAATTAAACCCCAAAAAGGGGGGCAAGCCAGTTTCCCCCCCTAATTTCCTTCAAAAATTGCTCAAAGAAAATACAAAAAAAAGTAAGAACAAAAAAGTGAAAGTCCAAAATTTAAAATTTTCTGCCACTGCGTTTTTGGGTTTGGGAAAACCAACAGAAGAAACAGGGCAGGAAGGGCATTTTACTTAAAATCTGGGGTAATGAAGGGAAAATTTATGTTGCATTTTTTTTCGGGTGTTTATAAACACACACCCACCCACCACCACACAAACCACACACAACTCACACACCACCAAACCCACACCCCACACCCCACACAAACTGGAAAAAGCAGCATGAATTTCTTCTTCGTTTTCCAAAAAACACAAAAATAGAATAGTGAAAAAATTGCAAAGGGACAAGTGGGAAAACTTTGCTTTCCCCATTCCACCTGAACAGGCCCTAACAAAAAAAAATAAAAAAAAACCCCAACAAAACAAAAAAACAAACCCCCACCACACACACCACACACACACCCCCACAAACACAAACCACACACACCCCAACACACAGAACCCCCCCGTGCAGGGAAACGAAACCCGCAAAAAACAGAGAAAAAGATCGGTCCCGCACGCCTAAAAGACCCTTGGCGGGGGCCACAAAAAAGTCATCCTGAGGGAGGGACAAACTTGAAAAAAGCTTGTAGTTTAATTTAGCACTTTTATTTTAATAATATTTTTTAAAAAAAATGTTTTCTCCCCCAAAGGGGTTGAGCTTTTCAAGTTTTTTTAAAAGGGCTTTTTACACTGTTTATTATAAAAGTCCCTAAGTTGAGCACGTGACCCTGACAAAATCTAAAGGGGGAACATCAACTTTAGGCAAAATACTAAAAAAACATAATGTTTTCAAAACCACAAACCCCACACTAAAAAATGATAGACAAACCGAGAAATTTTACCCAAAATGGATGGAAGGCGTTCTTTTTCCCTTTAAAACCCCAAAAAACAAAAATGAAGACAAAAACACACATGGCTTCAAAAAAAGGCGATTTACCCCCGACAATAGATTAAATGAAAAACCTTTTTAAGACAAAAGAAGGGACTATGCCCAAAATAAAAATTTAAAAAACCCAAAAAACAACTTCCAAACATCACTACAAAAGAAATAAAACAAAAATTTTAAAAAGATTAAAAAAATTCCGGGGAAAAACTGATAAAACTAGCAATTTTTTTTCAAAATGGAAAAAAACGAATACTCCCCAAAACCCCCAACAAAAAAATTTTAAAAAATTACAAGAAAAACGATAAAACCACATACAAAAAACATCCCCCAAAAAAAAAAAAAGAGCTTGCACATGCATGGAGTTAAAACGACAGGGTAGAGGCAAAAAGCAACAAAAAAAGCCTTCAAAAAGCTTAAAGGACCCCCAAAAAAAACTTTCCCAAAAAAACCCCAAAATTTTAGACTAATTAAACCCCTCCAATCCGAACGGGCCCAATTTAAACAACAGAATTTTGGAAAAGGGTATAGAAGATGTAAAACAAACACCGAATAAAACCTTTGGAAAAACGCTAGAATTTTCCCAAGGTTTAAAAGGGAAATCAAAAAACAAAAGAAAAACAGTGCTTATCAAAATTGACTTTGTAGATTTCAAACCCATCCAAGAAAGAAGAAATTCACCCAAAGCTTTGAAAAATTTTCCCAACCCAAAAAACAAATATAACAGAGTCAGAAATGGGAATTTTTTTCCATTTCCAAGGGAAAACCCCACTCCACAGCAGAAATGAAAAATTGGATCAAAAAAACGAGCAAAAAATCCACATTGAAGTAACCCAAGGGATCGTATGGTTTGGGCCCCAAACATGTGAACTAGTCGGGGTTTTCATGCAAACCAAAATCCCAAAAAAAACTTGGAAAAAAGGGCGGGTTTTTACCGAGGACAGCCTTGCTGCATTTTAAAAAAAAATCCAAGAAATTTGAAAACAAGGGAAAAAAAATTAAGTAAAAACTTTAAAAAACCCCAAATTTAAAAATCACAATAGAAGCAAAAAAAAAGTAGTGGGAAATTCCTAGACCCTAACATTTTGTCCCCAATGACAGTTTTGTAAAAAAACCATACAAAAAACCCAAATTTACATCCAATCTAAGTAAAAGTCAAAAGCAACCCCCACCATTATACTAAAAAAAAAATTCCCAAAAGGTATTAAAAAAAGAGACTATCCCAAACCAAAAATGCAATGGGAAAAAACATTCAAAAAATGCAGCAACAGAATACCAAAAAGGGATTACAAAAAAGTGGTTACAAATTTCCCAAAATATAATATAGCCCGGGCAATAACACGAACAGAAATAAAAAAGCAGAAAAAGGGGATCATATGGTACAACCCCCCATATGATGGGCAAGTAAAAACAAAAGTAGGGAAAAGGGAAAAACTTTAAAAATTTTTGGGAACATCTTTTTCCCAAAAAAAAAAAAAACTGTCCAAAATTTTTCAACCCAAAAAAACAAATTTAAAATATCATTCCAAAGTTGCCCCAAAAACAAAAAAATAATTGAATATCTAACAAAAAAAAAAGCAACACAAAAGAGAAAGGGGGTGAAAGGACATCTTGCAACTTTCACCAAAAAAGAACGGCCCCCTAAGCCAACAAATGTCCTTTTACAGCAATTTTGGGGTACCAAACTACGGTAAAAATCAGAAAATGAAAAAAGAAACCCTACTAGGGATTAATGGAAAAAAACTTTAAAACCCGATCGCCCAAACCCTTTAAAAATCATTCAAAAATGAAAAAAACAAAATTTAAACAGAACTGGTTTAAAACTTTGGGAAAATCAAAGATAAAAAAAAAAAGATTTTCAGCAGATCATGGAAAAATAAAAAAAAGACAACAACCCTACAACTATTTTCCAAAAAATTTCAACCTTGTTCCAAAAGAAAAAAGGTTAATTATGGGAAAACCCTAATTGCAAAAAAAAGAAACCCCCAAAGTAGAAATAGTAAATAATTGCAGGCCAATTGGGGAAAACTTTTCTAGCACATTCCCCCTGAAACAGGCCCTAACAAAAACCAAAAAAAAAAAAAACCCCACACAAACACACACACACCCCCCACACCACCCAAAACCCACAACCACACACACAAAACCCCTCACCACCCACACAGGCCCCACTGCAGCAAACGAAACCCGCACACAAGGCAAGATCAGGTTTTCCCCACCCATAAAAACCGTTGGGTTTCCCCAAAAAAGTCATCCCGAGGAAAAAGGGCATATAGGGAAAAAAGTTTTAGATGAAAATTTTTGCACTTCATTTTTTAAAATTTTTTTTAAAAAAAATGTTGCTCCCCCAAGGGGTTGGGGCTTTTTTGGGTTTTTTAAGGACGTTTTTTATTTTTTAAATTTAAATATATATTTTTAAAAAAAAATATAAAAAAAAATATTTTAAAAAATATATATATATTTTTATTATATATATGAAAAAATTTTAAAAGGGTTTTTTTTTTTAAAAACTGAAGGGGCCAACCCCTTTGGGGGCAACATTTTAAAAAATATTTTTTTTTAAAAAAAAGGTTAAAATCAAAAACTTGTTTCGAAAACCCCTCGCCCCCTTTAGGATAAACTTTTGGGGGACGTATCTGTCTTTTTTTTGCGTGCGGGACCTGATTCCATTTCTGCCGTGCGAGTCCCTTCCAAAAGTGTGGGCTGTGGTTCTTGTTTTTGGGGCTGTTTTAGGGGGCGTGCCCTAAAAAAGATTTCCATTTTTTCCTGCAAATTTTTTACTATTCTACTTTTGTATTCAAGGTTGCAAAGGGGTGGTTTACATAATAAATTTAACCCTTTTTTTGTGGAAAAATAGATTTTCATCTTTTGAAATATTGTTTTTATGTGTTGCTCTTTTTTTGATTTTCCATTATATGGGTTTAGTCAATTTTTTTTTTTTTTGAGTCTCCAAAAGTTTTTTACTCAGCTTGGTTTTTATTTTTTTATTTTTCTTTTGAATGACTGTTTGTGGGTTTTTGGGTTTTTGGTTTTTGAAAGTGTTTTTTGTGTTTCCCCCTTAAGTTTTTTTTCATTTCCCGAAACCCTTTAAAACAAGAAAAAAGAATTATGTAAAATCCTTTTAAAAAAAAAAACTTAAAAATCACAATAGAAGCAAACAAAAAAGTATTTAATTTTCCCAGAATAAAAATTAAGACCTCAAAAGGGCCACTTTTACAAAACCCTACAAAAAAAAACCCCAAAGACATAACCAATCTACGTAAATATCAAAACCCAAACCCCCCCACCCCTCAAAAAACAATACCCCAAAGGTATAAACAAGAACTATCCAACCTGTCAAAGCAATGAAAAAAGAAATTTAATGATGCAGAAAAAAAATATCAAGGGAAACCTTTTCAAAAAAGTGGGGTTTCAATTAAAAAACTACAATACAGTCCAGACATTAACACGGAAAAGAAAAAGAAAATGGAAAAAAAAGATCAAAATTTTGGGACAACCCCCCCATCAAGGAAAATAAAAAAAAAAAAGTTTGGAAAAAAATTTCCCTTTTTTAAAACTTGGCAAAATCATTTCCCCAAAAAAAACACCCCAAAATGTCCAAAAAAAATTTAAAAAACCCCCATCAAAATGTCATACTCATTGTATGCCCAACCTTTAAAAAATTTAAATTTATTCATCTAACAAAAAAAAAGCAACATTTTTAAAAGGAAAGGGGGGTGAAAGGACTCTTTCAACTTCCCCCTAAAAAGAAAAAGTTTCCCCTAAGCAACCCAAAAGCCTTCCAGCAAAATTTTATACCAGCTACGGAAAATTCAGTTGATTTTAACACTTTTATTTTTAAAAAATTCTTAAAAAAAAAATATATATATATTTTATAAATATTTATATATTTAAAATTTTTAAAATTTTTTATATGGCTTTAAAAAAACCCTTCTTTCCTTAAAGATTTAGTGTGTTTTCGAAGTGTGCAATCTTTCCTTAAAGTTGGAATATTTTGTAAAAGTTGTCCTTTCAATTTAAAAAACCACCACCCATAAAGTGTTCTTTCTTGCCTAATGGGAAAAGGGGTTTTCGAAAATGTGCGTTTTAACTTTTTATGTTTGAAAATTTTTCTGCAACTTTGTCCCTGCAATAAAAAGCTAAAAAGGAAAAAAAGGGCAAAGCCACTTTGGGCCCGAAAGTCTGTAGGGGGATTTAAATGTGAGAGGTCCACTGTTGGGCCGGGGCGTGGGAAAGGGTGGACCCGGAAAAGTCTCCTTTCCCCCCCCCAACCTTTTAATTTTTCCCCCCAGGTTATATGTTTTTCCCGTTACTGCCGGGTAAAAAGAAAAGGGTTTACGGGCCTTTGGGCCCATGGCGTCCCCCCCTCCCCCCCGGGTCTCTTTTTTCAGGTCCCTTAAAAAATCTGTTTCTAAAAAGACTTCACGAGGAGTTGGGGAAAAATAAATAAATGCTTCCAAATGAGCCTTCAGAAATTTTAATCCAAGGGAGAGAAGAGATATCCTCCAATGGGGAGGGAAAACTCACTAACATATAACTCCTGGTCTTATACCGATATTTCGAAATTTGGGTGGTTTCTCCTCAGTGACCGCGGAAAGTGGAAATTTTGGACTCCTCTGCCTTTTCAGTTTTAAGAAGGAATCCCAATCCCAGAAAAGCTGGTGTGCAATGCTGTATTGTTTGTTGAGTTTAAAAAAAACCAACCAAAGAAACCAATCTAAGAAGCAAAAGAAATCAGAAAGAGCAAAAACAAGCAAACATTTTCTTGTGAAAAGTAGAATATATAAAAAGATACCCTCTAAGACCAAGTGCTGACGGCCAGTTCTTGGAATGAATCCGCAAGGGACTAATATATATATATATATTTTATATATATATATAATATAAAATTTTTATATATAGTAAAACAAGTATTAAAAGGAGTGCTAAAATTATCTAATATTATTATTAAAAACCAAAGGTGATCAAATATATATATTATATATATATATATATATATAAAATTATATATATATATATATATATTTTATTACAACCAAGGGTGACCAAGAATAATGAGTGAAGTTCGGTCTTTACCTGTTAATGAATGCAAATTTCCGTTGAAACCAACCGAATTCATGAGTTGCTTTCTACTGCAAGTTTGATGATGACTTTTTCATTTTTGTTACCATTTTAATGACGGGGTTTTTCCATAATTTTACAATGAAATACGGTAGTTTTGATTTAAACACGAAAATTTTACTAATCCTGTATGTTACTCATACAAACAAAAATAAGAATTTTTTTTCACCTATGATAAGGAACAAATGAAATCAAAAGGGAAAGAAAATCACAGTGGCAAGAATTTCAGAGGATATGATTACATGTGAAAATACATGCCCTCATGTTGTCGCCCCTGAAAAGGTATGAACCCTGAGAAGCAGCTGCCCAGCCACACACATGCAGTGCAGCACAGAAGAAATGTCATCATACAGTAAAACTGGCCCCTTTTATCCATCCAACTACCGTTCAATGATCGTTCATTCCACCACCCGGTTTTTCTCATAGCATACGCTAAACCCTACATGACACAACCAACAGCTAATGTGCACGTAAAAACCATGAATCAACCTAAATTCCAAAGGTCACTTGGAGCAGATCTACTGCCTCTCTATGCCATCAAAAAGGAGTATTAGGTTTTCAATGGTTTGTTTGAATTAACCCCAAAGGGTGCATGCCAGTCACTAATTTCCTTCAAATTGCTCAAGAAAATACAAAACTAGTAAGAACAAAAAAGTGAATGAGTCAAAAGTATATTGTCTCCCACTGCGATGTTGGATGGAAGACCAACAGAAGAGCACAGACAGTGAAGGGATGTACTTAACCCTGGTGGTAATGAAGAAAATCATGTTGCATTTTGTTTCGGGTGTTTATAAACCCCCACACACACACACACCCCACACCCACACACACACACACAACACACACACACACACACACACACACACCACACACACACAATCTGGAACGCTGCAGTAAAATGCTTCTTCGTTTCCAATAAAACACAAAGTAGAAATAGTGAATAATTGCAGGCACAAGTGGAAAATCTTTGCTAGCACATTCCACCTGAACGGGCCCCCTAACAAAAAAAATAACAAAAAACCCCAAAAAAACAAAAAAACAACCACACACACACACACACACACCAAAACACACACACACACACACACACACAAACACACACACACAGCACCCCACGTGCAGCAAACGAAACCCGCACACACAGAGCCCAAGATCAGGTCCCGCACGCCAAAAAAGACCGTTGGCGTGCCACAAAAAAGTCATCCTGAGGAGAGAGAATATCTTGAAACAAGCTTGTAGATGAATTTTAGCACTTCATTTTAATAATTTTTTTTAACAAATGTTGCTCCCCAAGGGTTGAGCTTTTTCAGATTTTTTAAGGACGTTTTTACATGTTTATGATAATTGCTCCTCACGTTGAGCACTGTGACCTGACAAAATCTAAAATGGAGAACATCCACTTTAGGCAATCTACTAAAAAAACATACTGTTTCAAACCCCACAAACCAAACACTAAAAAACTGATAGAACAAACCGGGAAATTTGTACGCAACATGAGAGGGAAAGGGCGTCTTCTTCCTAAACCAAATACAAAGAATGAAGAAAAAACACCTGGCTTCAAATCAGGGCGACCCACTCCGACAATAGATGAATGAACCTTTGGACAAATAAGGGACTGATAGCCAACATAAAATTCAAGAAACCAAATAACAACTTCCAAACATCACTAGCCAAATAAAATAAAAAAAATTTCAAAATGATAAAAGATATTCGTAAAAGCTGATAAAACTAGCAATTTTTACAAATGGAATTAAACGAATACTCCCAACTCCTGAACAAAAACATTCAGAAAAATTACAAGAAAGCTGATAAAACCACATACAACAAATCCGCAAAAAAAAAAAAGAGCTTGCACACTGCATGGAGTTAAGCGACGGGGTTAAGCAACAGCAACAAAAGAAGCCTTCATAACGCTTAAAGACCCCAAACCCAACTTCCAAACAACCCAACATGTAGACTAATAAACCCATCCAATCCGAACGGGGCCCCAATAAGCAACGAATTTTGGAAAAGGCATAGAAGAGTAAAATCAAACACCGAATACAACCTTTGGAAAAACAGCTATGAATAATCCAATGGTTTAAGGAACTCAAAAACCAGAGAAATACAGTGCTTTACACTTTCGACATAGTAGATTTCTACCCATCCATAGATGAAGAACTACTCACCAAAGCTTTGAATTTGCCAACAAATACACAAATATAACAGAGTCAGAAATGGAGATTATTTTCCATCCCAAAGAAAACCCACCCCACAGCAAAAATGAAACTTGGATCAAAAAACGAGCAAAAAAAACTCCACTTTTTGATGTAACCATGGGATCGTATGATGGTGCCGAAACATGTGAACTAGTCGGACTTTTCATGCTATCCAACATCCAAAAACAACTTGGAAAACAGGTCGGTTTGTACAAGAGATACAGCCCTTGCTGCATTAAACAATAATCCAAGAACTCTGAAAACAAGAAAAAGAAAATTTTGTAAAATCTTCAAAACCACAATTTAAAAATCCCCATTTGAAGCAAATAAAAAGTAGTGAATTACCTAGACTAACATTAGTCCTCAATGACAGTGTGTACAAAACCATACAAAAACCCAATGAATGCCCAAAACTATGTAAACGTCAAAAGCAACCACCCACCATCTATACTAAAAACAATACCCAACGGTATAAACAAAAAGACTATCCACCTATCATGCAATGAAAATGCATTCAATAATGCAGCAACAGAATACCAAGAAGCATTACAAAAAGTGGTTACAATTACAAACTACAATATAGCCCAGACAATAACACGAACGAAATAAGAAAAGCAGAAAAAGGAAGATCATATGGTACAACCCCCATATGATGGACAAGTAAAAACAAATGTAGGAAAAGAATTCTTTAAAATCTTGGCAACATCATTTTCCCAAAAAAACACAACTGTCCAAAATATCAACAAAAACACCAAATTAAACTAAACATACTCATGTATGCCCAACCTCAAAAAAATAATTGACTCATCAACAAATGAAAGCCCAAAACAAAAGAGAAGGGTGCTGAAAGGACATCTTGCAACTGCACCAAAAAGAACAGTGCCCCTAAGCAACAAAAGTCTTCACAGCAATATTGTGTACCAAGCTACGGGAAAATCAGAAAATGAAAAAGAAACATACATAGGGATTACGAAACCTTTCAAAACCGAACGCAAACCTAAACAGTCATTCAAAAATGAAAAATACAAAAATCAAACAGAACTGAGTAAATACATTTGGAAACTCAAAGATAAAAAAAAATAGATTACAGCATATCATGGAAAATCATAAAAGAGCAACACCATACAACAATATTTCCAAAATGCAACCTATGTTCCACAGAAAATGGTTGATTTATCAAACCATACTTAGCAACTCTGAACACAAAAGTAGAAATAGTGAATAATTGCAGGCACAAGTGGAAATCTTTACTAGCAATTCCACCCGAACGGCCCTAACAAAAACCAAAAAAAAAAACCACACACAACACCCCACACACACACACACACACACCACACACACACACACACACACACACACACACACACACACAGGCCCCACGTGCAGCAAACGAAACCCGCACACACAGAGCAAGATCAGGTCCGCACGCCATAAAAGACCGTTGGCGTGCCACAAAAAGTCCATCCTAGGGGAGAGGGCATTATTGAACAAGCTTGTAGATGAATTTTAGCACTTCATTTTAATAATATTTTAACAAATGTTGCTCCCCAAGGGTTTTTGCTTTTTCAGATTTTTTAAGGACGTGTTTATTTTATATATAAATATATATATTATTAAAATATATATATATATATAAAATATATTATATATATATATATATATGAACAATATAAAAGTGTTTTTTAAAATCTGAAGGTGCTCAACCCCTTGGGGAGCAACATCTGTTAAAATATTTTTAAAAAATTTAAGTGTTAAAAACAACAAGCTTGTTTCGAACTCTCGTCTCCTCAGGATATTCTTTTGGGGCACGCTAAACTGTCTTTATAGCGTGCGGGACCTGATTCCATTTCTGCACGTGCGAGTCGCTTCAGTGTGGTCTGTGGTTCTTGTTGGGGTCGTTCAGGTGGCGTGCGCTAACAAAGATTTCCATTTGTGCCTGCAATTGTTTACTATTTCTACTTTTGTATTCAAGGTTGCTAGGTGTGGTTTACATAATATTAACCATTTTTCTGTGGAGATAGATTGCATCTTTTTGAAATATTGTTGTATGATGGTTGCTCTTTTTAGATTTTCCATTATATGTTGTAGTCTATTTTTTTATCTTTGAGTCTCCAAATGTATTTACTCAGCTCTGTTTGATTTTTTTATTTTTCATTTTTGAATGACTGTTTGTGGTTTGGGGTACTGGTTTGAAAGTGTTTTCTGTGATCCCAATTTGTTTCTTTTTCCATTTTCCAAGAACCATTGAAAAAAAAGAAAAAAGAATTATGTAAAATCTTTAAAACCACAACTTAAAAATCACAATAGAAGCAAACAAAAAAGTAGTGAATTACCTAGACATAACATTAGACCTCAATGACCACGTGTACAAACCATACAAAAAACCCAATGACATACCAATCTACGTAAAAATTTAAAGCAACCACCCACCAAACCATACTAAAAACAATACCCAATGGGGATAAAAAGGACTATCCAACCCGTCATGCAATGAAAACGCATTCAATGATGCAGCAACAGAATATCAAGAAGCATTACAAAAAGTGGTTTTCAATTACAACTACAATACAGTCCAGACATTAACACGAACAGAAATAAGAAAATAGGAAAAGAAAATCATATGGTACAACCCCCATTTCGATGGACAAGTAAAAAAC
The DNA here is from genome assembly GCA_018398815.1 of Conus ventricosus. Lineage (NCBI taxonomy): Eukaryota > Metazoa > Mollusca > Gastropoda > Neogastropoda > Conidae > Conus > Conus ventricosus. Next base: position 61,363,977 of record CM031616.1, read on the forward strand.
CCAAAAATAGGAAAAGAATTCTTTTAAAATCTTGGCAACATCATTTCCAAAAGAACACAAACGTCCAAAATATTCAACAAAAAACCATCAAACTTCATACCAAATATGCCAAAACCCCCAAAAAATAATTTATTCATCTAACCCAAAAAGAAAAGCAACATAAAAGAGAAGGTGCTGAAAGGACATCTTAACTGCACTAAAAATGAACAGGCCCCCTAAGCAAAATGCTTCACAGCAACATTGATACCAAGTACGGTAACTTCATTGATTTTAAACTTCATTTTAAAAAAAATATTCTTAAAAAAAAAATATATATATAAATATATAATATATATAATATATTATAAATATAAAAATCAGTATGCAAAAAAGACCCCTTTTTGCCTAATGATTTAGTGTGTTTTCGAAGGTGCAACTACCCTTTATGTTGGAATATTCTGTAACGTGCCATGCAATAAATACTCACACCATAAAGTTTCTTTCTGCCCAATATATAGTGTGTTTTCGAAGGGCGATCTAACTATGTTAGAATATTCTGCAACATTGTCCATGCAATAAATGCTAACAGAATAAAAGTCAAAGCCACATGGCCTGATGTCTGTAGGGGCAGTGAACTGTGAGAGGTCCACTGTGTCCGGGGCGTGGAAGGATGGACGGCAGAGTCTCCTTCCCACCCCCACCTGTAATCTTCCCCCGAGGTATACTATGTACCCAGTTACTGCCGGGTAAACAGAAAGGGCTTACAGACCTTTGACTATGAGCGTCCTCCCCTCCCCCCTGCTCAGCATATATACAGGTCCCTTAAAAAATCTGTTTGCTAAAAAGATGTTACACTGTGCAACATTTACTTGCTAATGAGGTCAGGATTTGTTTTTATTTAAACCAGGATGGACGAGGTAAATACCTAATTGGTATTAGTTCTTTCTCAATTCATTGCAGACAGAACAACAGATTAACTGATTAGCAGATTTCACAATCATCCAACCATGACAAAATACACAATTGTGCTCAGCATCTGGCTGAGTACTACATCTTGTAGACAAACTTTGACATCTGACTCGTAATTCTTAAGCATGCTTGTGAAAAATGTGAGGAACTTCATAGTCTTTTAAATTTGTGCAAGGCTCTTGATAAGTAACAGTTTATGAATTTACTCATTTTCAGTCTATTATTTTCTGTATCATTTCTGCACATTTTGTTTTTGATTGTCTGTGAATCGTTTTTCTTAAGCATTTTGATAAGCTGCTGCAACAGAGAGACAGAGAGACAGACAGAGAGAGAGAGAGAGAGAGAGAGGAGAGAGAGAGAGAGAGAGAGAGAGAGAGAGAGAGAGAGAGAGAAAGAGAGAGGAGACAGACAGACAGACAATGAGAGAAACGGAAACGGAATTTTATCTAATTAAGGCCATAGCCCTATTAAGAAGGGATGAATTCACAAACAGTAACAATAAATTCACAAATAAACACAGCAGAGCTAAAAGAAGTCAAAACGAATAACAAATAACAGCATGATCACATCTTTTCTTCATAGTGAAATAGCTGTACAGATGTGCAAGGTTTTTCAGAATCGATCGTCAAGTTTGCTCGCCTTTTAAAAATGTTATACAAATATACGCACGTGTTCTTCATAGTGCATTCGTTCTGATTAGACATGAGCAGAGATGCACGGAATAGACATGGGTGTGCATAAAACTTTCAAGGAATAACTTCACTTTTCAGGTCACTGAGAGCAGGACAACAGAGTAAAATAATTAGTAATCCGTCTTCTTTTCCACTTTTACACGTAGGACATGTTGAAGTATTTTCTGAGTGCTTTTGATATTGATCGCGATGTGTTGTCACGTCAGTGACCCCTTAGTCTAAACATCGTCAGATGCCGCTTGATGTGTCTGTCTACATCCAGCAGAAGATAACGTTCACGATGTCTGGAGGATTTAAGAGAATTGTAGCAGGAGAATCTTTCCCTTTGCTGCATGAGATCTTCCCAATATTGTCACCTGCAATCCATCAACCTTTGACGACATTCATTCAAAAATCTCTTTACATCTTGCACTCGCTGATTTCGCCATACCAAGCCAAAGCTGTTTTGATATAACACTTCACGACCATTCATAACCCATGGAATCTAGATTTCATAAATCCTATAAGCTTTTAGCGGCAGCCTATTTTCGTCCATACGTAGTATTTTTTTTAGCCAGTAGCTAATAAATCGAATATTAGATTCAATAGAAATAGGATGACGTCCTGTCTCTCCATAAACTAATTCATTCGGGGTTTGGTATGAACGCCAATGAATTTCTCAAGTGCATACAAGTGAAACTTTTTCAATGTGTGTTACTGCTTTATCCAATCCCCACAGTTCCGCGCCGTACATAGCAATAAGTAGAACTTGAGAGTCAAATATTTGAAGAAAAAAAAACATTTAAATGATGACTTTTAAGCAAGAATAAGTTATGGAGAACACACAATAAAGCCTTCTTTGCTCTGCTTCCTGGGTCTTCACAGGCAACGACAAAGCTGAAACGAGTAGTGAAACATATGCCAAGATATTTATAACAGTTTACAACGGACATATCTTCATCCTTTAATAGGAGCCATCTCTCTTTCGCTGCTAGATATTCACGTTTCCTAAATAGCACAAAGTTGATTTTGTTTGTGTTATGTTTTAGTTGATGTCAAGATGATGCATTATAAAGATAAGACAGACAGAGAGAGAAAGAGAGAGAAAGAGAGAGTAGGTTGATATGTGAGGGAACACACACACACACACACACACACACACACACACACACACACACACACACACACACACACACACACACACACACACACACACACACATACATGTAACGTGGGTTAATGTACCTGCACTGGCGTGCAATAGTGTCTATAATTATGCACAGATCTATGTGTATATGATCAAGTGAGTGTGTGTCTAAACATATGCTTGATTTTGTGTGAATAATGATGATAGTACATACAAATTACAAGTCCTTGCGTGCGCACATTTTCTATTCTCATCGTGTGTTGCATTTATTGCATAGCTGAATGAAGCGCTGCATGCTAAATGATTCACATTTTTAAAATAATCTGTTTGAGTACAATTGTTGCAGATAGAAGTAATTCTGACCTTTTTTTTTCACCAATCATCGTTGATATCTGAACAGGTGAGGCTCTGGCTTTCTCAAAATGTATTGTGACTATGCTAGTTAGTCAGGTGAGCTAGCCGTGTCTGATTTGGCAGAACACTGTGATCTCCCCTTCATCATCTACGAATATGTCTAAAGGAATGCTAAACAAGTGGATCATATATCAACTGAATCATTCTGCTGTCTGCCTTCTATCGTCTTGGTAAGCAATATGAAATCTATAACGGACGATCCCAGCGTACAGTGGAAGGACTATGATGATAGTGACGATGACTATAGACGGTGGCATGATCTGTACAGACCATATGAAACAGCATGTAGACTGATTGACAAAATTGGTTATCCTACTGTGCTTGTGTTTGGTTTCTTCGGAAATCCTATGATCATTCTGGTCATGAATCGTCTTCCTGGATCTACTTATGCTGTGTTGTTTCAAGTTCTGGCATGCTCTGACCTCATGGTTTTGATAGTAGGGTCCTTAGACTACTGGCTCATCTTACAATTTAATGTGCAGGGATTTGACAGTCTGGGTGCTTGGCCATGTAAGGTGTATAAAGTGATAGTGTACATGGCGCCTGCTTTGTCATCATGGATGCTTGTGACCCTCACCATGCAAAGAGCAGCCTCTGTGCTGTGGCCTCATCGTGTCAAATCTCTGTGGACGAAGGGAACGTCGCGAGTTATTGCCGGCACAGCGATTGTGGTTATCTTTCTGATCAACTGTCACTTTCTCTATGGATCCGTTTTACTGTCTAGTGATCCGTTTTACTGTCCCGACCAATGCTGTCGTGAAGCTGTATCAGAAAGGTACGAATGGTTTATGGACGAGATTTGGCCTTGGGTGGACTTAGTTCAGTTCTGTCTTCTACCATCCATGCTGCTGATTTTTAGCAACAGCATTCTTCTCTGGAAAGTCGTTGGATCATTCAGAAAAGGCAGGCGTCTTCCTTCTATACAACAAGCAACAAAGGATACCAGAACACGCGAGACATATTTAATGACAGTGACCGTGGTATTTATCAGTGTTTCTTTTATTGTACTGACAACACCCATATCAGTGGATATGATTCTGCCATATGCTGATAGTGATGACCCAATTCATTATGGAAAACTCCAAATATTTACGAACCTCAGTTATGTCCTGTGCTACAGCAATAGCGCTGTCAACTTCTACTTGTACTGTCTAACAGGTCGCAAGTTCAGAGCAGAATTTCAGAACATGTTCATTCAGTTTTTTAAGCTATCATGTAAGCATAAAACTCGTGGACAGAGAGCTGTCACTAACAGTGAGTTTTAGCATTACATTCATTTCAGAATGATACGGACACGCACTCAATGGAATACACACACCACTGAAATCTTCATAACTTCTTTTAGGTGTCCTTTTCAACATTTAGATTAGGGACACTTTACTAAATAAGCGACTGAGTGTACAAAAAGATTGAAATATGAATAATTTAATAAATATCGACCTACACCCACACCCGCCCACACACCTACACCTATTCACCCCCCCCCCACACACACACACACACACATGCACACAAACATGCACACATATAAGCACACAAACACACACACACACACACACACACACATACACACACACACACACACTCACACACTTACACACACACACACACACACGCACACACACACACACACACAACACACACACACACACACACACACACACACACACACACACACACACACACACACACACACACATATATATATATATATATGTTTTTCATATTTATAATATATTTCCCCCATTTTCTTCATCTTCAAAATTTTTTTTTTTCTCTAAAAGTTCAAATCTTTGCAAAGTCATTATTATAATGACGGAAGAATTGTTAGCCTGCACTTGTTTTCCCCCACTACTTAATTGTTCAGCATATTGTTTGGTCAATCAGTGGGAGATTGCATCTCTTAGGAGATCCAAGTAAAGGTTGTCTTGCACAATTCTTAGCCACTGACATTGCTTGAGTTATAGAACAGCAGAGCTGACCACTCAAACTGTTCCATATCTTTTGATCTCCCTTGTATCCTTGAATGGATCCTCAGGCATAGGCTCAAAGATTGTCCCCTACATTTTATACTGTTTGTATAATGCTTTTAGTTTTTTAGCAACTTTTTTCCTCTCCACACTTTCGTTTTATTCCATTTACTACCCTTCACTGGCTGCTTTGGGGGTGCTGTTGGATTCTTTTTGAACTCTTGGTGGGGAGAACACCACAGAATTATGAACTGTGGTGTGTCTCTATTTGACACCAGGAGCGCAGACACAATCAGCCGTGTCTCCCTGATGAGTCCGATCCAGCGGACGAAAGGCCTAGGAGCAGGCAATACAAATAGATCTGCCTTCGGAAGGGATCACGATGGTTCTCTCAGGCAGCTAGTGAAGGGTTTTTCATATTTATAATATATTTCCCCCATTTTCTTCATCTTCAAATTTTTTTTTTTTTTTTTTTTTTTTTTTTTTTTCTCTAAAAGTTCAAATCTTTGCAAAGTCATTATTATAATGACGGAAGAATTGTTAGCCTGCACTTGTTTTCCCCCACTACTTAATTGTTCAGTATATATATATATATATATATATATATTATATATATATATATATATATATATATATATATATATATATATATATATATACATACACACATAAATTGACAGATAGATATAAATCTGTACAAGCACACCTATTCACACATGCACACGCATACACGCAAACCTATACACACATGCACGCGCGCACACACACACACACACACACACACCCCACACACACACACACACACACACACATAAACACTCACACACAGATCGATAGATGGATATATCTCCATTGATCTATCTATCCCACTCTCTATGTACATTAACCTATCTCTGTATCGGTCACCAACAATGGCAGAACAACTGATACGTTAAATCGTGGCGGAAACAGATGCCAAACACGGAACAGACAACATGTTCAGTTTCGGTTGCATGTTTCATGCTCTCCACATGGGGCCCTTTCAGGGATCTCACCACACAGTAAAAGAAATCCCGGTCATGAAGAATAAACGAACAAATAAATAAGCAAAAAGAAAAAAAGAAAACTATCTGCACTACGGACACAATTCACTATATCCACAATGTATACTATGTTGGATGAACTGGCGGTGTCCCAGCCATAAAGCAGATAAAACTGAATGGTGCTGAGGTATCAGGCAGAGTCACTTGGGGCAAAGAGAACGCTGTAAGAGAAAATCTTGAACAGCTGAACTCTACCAAAACAAAAGAAGGCCAAACAGCTCAATTCTTCTCTGTTATATAGTTTTAAACCACTTTTATTTCAAATGTAACTGCACTATTGTGTTATGATGGTTCGATTACCACTTTGTCAACGACCTCTTTGTCTCATGAGAGAACTAATAAATGCAGCTTCTAACTCACCTAGCCCCTCAACCTAGTTTCGGGGCTAGGTGACCTAGAAGCTGCATTTATTAGTTCTCTGACAAGTAAGACTTCCATAACCAAAAAATAACGATTATCTACAAACATACATACTGTGTAGGGTTATCCGTTTTCAATACTAATTTACTAAACTTTTCAGATTTCAGTTTTTGCCTAATCCTGCGTTTTTCCTGATCATTCTCAATAACATCATTTTCACGCATACATTCATCAATGTGTCTCTGTCCTTCATGTGAAATAAAACTACAGTCTTTAATTGTTCTCTAAAGTCTTTTAAAACCGAGTTATATTTCTGACATAAAATCCACACACTTATTCCAGCATGCCTTCCACTGAAAGCCAGTTTTGACAAAGTGTTTCTTTTTTTAACTATGTCTCTTTCTGCTGAACAGTCATCTATAATAAATAGTGTCTGCGTTCCCTTAAAAAATTTATAAAAGTATTCTAAACACTCACTTAGCTTATTGGTGGGGTCAACCAAATATATTTTGTCATCCGTCCATATAAACCTTCTATTGTGATATGCCTTGTTCCATTCAAGTGTTGGACAGAAAATCACAATATAATCAAAATTATAGCGATAAACTGTTTGTAATAGGTCTAGGACAAATATTGTTTTTCCACAGCCAGTTTGTCCACAAATCAATGAACAATGAGGCTCTTTTATCATAAAGTTTAACTGCTCCATAGTTTTATAACAGAATTTAATCTAATCCAGTTATTGTTTTTATCATACCCTCTGTTAAAACTTGTTCAGTATAATAAAATCCTATAAGATCTAAATGTGTAAGATTAATCCAATTCAGTTCTGTAAGATTGTTTCTATTTAGACTAATATTGATTTTGTTGCTTGTTGTTATGACCTTAATATCCTCATCATTGTGAAGAATGACGACGGTAACTTTAAGTTTTTCAACGTCTAAGTTTTGCCAGCTAATTAGAATTCCTTTTAGAAGGACGTCACTAATGCCCACAACCCCATCCCTCTTTACATCTTTTAAGACAGAAATTTCAAATATCATTGTGAACGTGTCTCCTAATTTCATTTGCGGAATGAACTGTAATTTTGTAGAAGCATCTTTTAAAACTGATTCTCTTCTGTGGAGGATGTACTGTTTATTCCCATACGGCTTTATTTCAATCTCTTTCCGACTATTATCCTCTGGCATAAGACTTACATGTAAAGGGCCAGAGTTGAATGCTTTTCTGAAACTTTTTTGACGGCTAAAAAATGTAAATGGGCTTATAAATTCAAATTTTATGTCCCATTCTAAATATGGTTCTAAGTGCCATTTGCTGTCAGGTTTTCGAACTATTTTATATTCATACTGGCCAGCATTATTTGCTTCTACATTGCGCAGCTGTTCTAGTTTAGGAAACCTTTTGTTGTCGCCAACCTCTTTGCGTTTATGATCACCATCTTTAGTGTACTCAAAACCATACAAAGCGCCTATCTCACCATTCTGTTCAAAGTCCTCAACGTCTGCAAGGTCTTTTAATTCTAAAGTTATACACCTCACAGGTGCTAATGTAACTCCTGGTTCTTCTGGCCCACACGACATTATTTTTTAATACAACTTATTTTATTTCCAAAACAATGTCCAGGTTATCACATTTCACGACTTTCCCTGTTTTGTCTGCAATTTTTATATTAAATGATCCGACCCTCCCACAAACTAATCTTTTAAACTGTAAATTAGGGAATTGTATAATTTCATAATCGCAATATGCAGCTTTCCCTGATGGAAGAGCTCTTAAAACAGTTGAGGCCCTTCCATCATATAAGTTTTCATCAGTGCTCAGCTCGTCCAAATGAACATAGAGTAATGAATGTAATGCAAGATCGAGCGGATTTTCCCCCTCATAAGTAGTTTTGCTTGGTGTAACTCTAAATCTATGATTGCCAGCCGCAAAGCCTAACATTTTAGCCAGCTCTTTATCAAAATAGTAACCTACTTCTTCTTCAGGCTTGAATGTTAACATTGTTTTCAGATTCGCATTGTTAAGTTTGAGAGTAATGTCAAAGTTACTCATTGCTTCTTTTAGTGAGCAAAACCCGTAATAACCATCAGGTATTGTTAACTGGCTAACTTTGGTCCCTGTTTTGTCAATTTTTTTAATCTTATTATTCTTCTTCGATTCACTTATATTAAACCATACGACTTTGTAAAAAATTTCGTGGAGTGCGACCATTTTGGTTCCGCAATCGTTCTCAACAGCATGTTCTAAAAACGAAGGGCGGTCTTGAGTTGTTATTGTTACAAACATTTTTTAAAACAAATTAAAAATGAGTGCATTCAAATATACTAATGGAAAATATTCTGTTGGGCCGCACTATATTCTTAAAAATATAGCAACTGACACCCTCGACATTTCTGTGACTCAGTCTGACGCCTTTCAAGTAAAGGTGAGTACTCCATTAAACAGATATCTTAACCCACCTATTAAAAAAGACTACATCGCAAAAGTGTGGTTTAGTCATCCGATGCAGTTTTATCAGAACCAGTTAAACTTTGCTGTGTTTTGTGCATCAACTGGGTGTGGAGTGTCGTATGCTGATCATCTAAATCATCCTAATCCTTTGGTGAGGTCAGTGTACAGATTTCATTTCTATTACACCTTCAGACGTATTTTGACTGAACTGCAAGCGCCATTACCAAATGACAAACCGTTTAATCCATTCAGCAACAGAATAGACATGAAGGCTTTTGAAAGAATCTGTAACGAATTCAATATTAATGTTAACGAAGACTTTAGACAAAAGTCGGATCTTAATCATGGCTTAGGCACCCCTTATTTTTGGGGCGTGCACAGAAACTGTAACTATGACTGGCATCCTCCTTACACATCTTTCTCTTCAGGCACAGGTGTTCACCTCGGGTCCATAGAGCAAGAGCATAAAACAGCATGGACAACATTTATCTTAGACACTTCTAAGGGCCTAACTAGAGCGGGAATAAGAACGAATAAACGACTCTATTCGTACTTACGTTTGGTGTTTGCTAGGTTCGCAAGCACAGACAAGGTCGAGCATAAAAACAGATGGATAGCTTGAAGTTTCTGCCAAAAGATCCGCACTGTTCTCTTATCTGCGGGATTACTGGGTGTGGGAAAACTGTCTTTGTACTTGATTTGTTACAAACAATATACAGGTTTCATTACGAGCACATTGTTATATTCTGCACAACCATTAAGCACAAGTCTTACAAAGAAAGGAAGTTTATTTGGACAGACAAGAATATATTTTTAGTTGACCCTAGCGAAAAACTGAGCGATTTTTTAAAAACTTTTCTTGACTTTGAGGGACTGAAACACGTTTATTTTTGGACTTTTCAGCTGAAAGAATTGTTAAAAAAAAAAAAGCTCTGTCAAGCTAGCCTTTTAGCGGCCCCCATTGTTTCTGTGTGGCTCTTAAACTCAAAATAAAATGCTGCTTAAAGACTTTCGATCGCAGTTAAAATCATTGTATTTTTTCACTAAGGAAAAAGTTATTTTTGAAGAATGTTTAGTGAAAATTTAATAAGGGAAAAAGATGAGTTAAAAAAAAAAAAAGGCGTTGAACATTAAGCCGCAAAGCATGCTACGGATTCCCTCTTTTTAAAAGGGTTGTTTATTACAATTTGTTTTTATTATTGTTTCCCTTACAATTTTTTTTATAATTTGTTTATTATAAAGAAGTTCGGGGAGAACAAAGCGCGCTAGCCCCTAAATGCACTGCGTAGGCAAAAAAGACCTAGGGCCAACGGGTTTTGATCTAATAGGAGGCCGGGAAATGTTTAGGATTGGTCACAGAGGGACGGGTTTACAAACGAACAGAATTGAAGACAAAAAAACGGCAGCAACATCCTGCCCTAGAAGAGATAAGAAATTTAAGAGCAAACGTTTTTGGCAAACGTAAATAAACTTCATAAAGAGAGAATGCTTGGGCGTTGCTTCCTGAAATTGACTGGAATTTAAAGTTTGAACTACGAAGCCCTAATGTATACAAAGATAAAAAAACAATTTTAGAAAGGCTTTGAATGCAGGGCCCCATTTTGTTAGCTTGGTTCCAGGAACACAACAAAAGAAACATATTGAAATAACTAGGCAGGGTTCTGAATATATGCTACAGGAAAGAAGTCCTTAGCTGAAGTGGGGGGCGACCCCGTCGGCTTAGAATTTACCCCAACGCTAGAATCACTACCTAGGCAATGACGATGATTTTTCGCTTATTTATTACTCGAGGGAGGGCGATACTAGTTTGCCGGGAACATGCCTTTATTAGAGGCATACAAATAAAGGTGAAAATTTGGATGCCCTTTAAGTCGTTATTGTTATTACTAAAAACGGAGATGAAATAAACCCCCTTGCATCATCTGACAGGTTACTGTGGGGGTTTGACAAAGCCCAAACTACATACCGCTTTTTTTTCCCCTTAAGTATGTTGATTTTATTGCGTTTTACTCTTTTGATGAAGTGCTGCCAGAAGGTTTTACTAAGAAGTATATATAAGATTAATTAAAAAAAATAATCTTATTTAAAAAAGGGAAGGTTCAACGTTTAGGTTAGAGCAAATAACTGAACTTCAAAAGGAAATAGAAAGCGACTTGGATAAGTATAGAGTTACTAGAAAGAAATATGCTAAAGCTTTAAATACTCTTTCAAAAGTAATTACTGGCTCATCAGCTGTAGTTTAGCGTAAGTGCTGGGTCTGGTGCTGCTCTTTTAGCCACTGGGTTGGAGCGCCAGCCTCTTTAGCATTAGGGGGTTTTGGGTTTAGGGTTAGGCGCCATGTCTATGATTGTAAGTCTGTTTTGAAAAAAATTAAGTCCTAAATTACAAAAGCACACTGCCATTGTAGCCTGCATTCGGCAAAACTTTGCTCATTAAGATTAAGAATAAGCAATCATTACAGGATAAAAACTTTACGGACGAAGATTTCAGAAGTTTTAGGCTGATGGTGAGGATTATGACGACAAAAATTGAACTTCAAAAGGAGTGGAAAAAAGGGACTTTTCTTCGCGACAGGTAGACACTGATGCGATTAAACAGAACATTGAAAAACAAACACATGATCGGTTTAAAAACCCAAAAAAAGACCAAAAAAATAGGTTTAGCAAACGTTTAACAAAAAAATTAAGTTTAGCAAAAAATAAACACTATTTTTTGTTAGCCTACTGTTTTTGGGGGGACAACTTGCAGCTCTTCAGAACAAATGATCTTTTAGGGGCAGGTTTTTAGCAGAAGAGTTTCTCTTAAATAATATACGGGAGGGGCTGTTTTCTGATTCCCTTTCAACTTCATATACATCTATGCTCCATATAGGATTGTAGCTCTAATTCTAACATCACCTTCTGCCTCTCCAGGGCATACAAGTATCTTACTTTTAGCCCAACGGCAAGAGTTTTTGATTACCTTGAATGCCCTCAGAAATGCTAATTTTTTTTTAATTGTTGCGTTTATGGTTTAAGGCCTGTTGCTTTAAATTCTTCATTGTTCATGGCACGTAAGACTGCTGGCAATCTCCTAACCCATTCTGTGTTGCGTTCTCTATCCATAATTTTCTGTGATATTGATAGGTAAACAGGGCGTTCAGCTAGATTCTTATTAAAGTTTTCTACTAAGGCCTGTGATCGATGGTTGCCTGGGTTCCAGCTCTTAACTGCAACTGATGTTTTAAAAACAGTTGGTTTACAGAACCTTTAAACCTTTTCCATCATCAACTTGACCAACCTAGGATACTTAATGGCCCTGCATGTATATTTGTTGTAAAGCCACAGCCACAGCATTGAGCTTTTATCTGTTAAGTTCAGCGTCTTTGAAACTTGAAGCATGTCAACAACTGTCAAAGCATACTTAAACTTTTTCTTCTAACTTTATCATGTGGAAGAAAACAGCAAGTCCATTGGTGGGTGTCATTTGGAACTGAGTTAACAAATCTAGGCCTTATTATTCTTTTTTGGGGCAGGCAGTTATTTGCAAATTGCATCTAATTCAGACACTCTAGCAGCTTTACTTATTTTTTCAATAGCAGTCTTTCCTTTCCAATTCTTTAGGAGAATATATTTTTTTGTACTTGTCCAAAAGAAGGACTGTTTTTTTAATTGGATTTTAAATGGTTTGTGCAAGAATATAGTTTGCTCCCATAGCACCCACAAAAACCAATTTCTGCTATTTTCTGTTCTTCTGATGGTTCATAAAATCGACAGTTCTGGCGGTGGCGATGTTAGAAACTTTTTTCCTGTCCTAAGTAATACTCATTCATTGCCTCATCAACGTCTGTAAATGTGTGCTATGCATGCCCCGTTCTCTTAACTTTTTATTAATAAAGTCTAAGTGAGCAATTCGTCTTTTCAAAAGCGCCTCTTGCTTTAGCTAAATCTTTATTGCTTTGTTATGAGTTCTCTTTCTTCATCGGACCGCAATTTACAAAACCCATTTTAATTGCTTCCAGAGAAGGCCAAGCATTAACAATAGCTCCCCCCACCATCATAACTACTCCCGCCATCTTTTTAAAAATTAATATTTTCTAGATTAATCTTTCTATGAACTAATATTTCTGGGATAATCCCCTGTGCAACAAGAAAGTCTTTGATGCAATCCCTGCAGGGGATTACAACTATAACCTTAACACGTCCTCAATGTCAACCTTTCCCTAGATCTCCCTGGCTTCATTTTAAACATGTTTTTTGCTAACACGTATAGCCTATCTAAGGCCCGCTAATCCAGCAAAATGGGTAAATCGTATTAATAATCTTTTTTTCACTCATCTTTTTATTAACTAAAAAAATAACTAAAATAATCATAATACGAAAGGCTGTCTATGTGCTTTTTAATCATTATAATCTTTTTTTGTTAAAGCTAAAAATAAAAGTTGAAAACTAGCTTTGGCGAATCTTCTATCTTTCCCATGTTAGGCGGTTTTATTCCTAACAAACATTTTGGAAGGGTTGAATAAACTATAACACCAACGATAGGCACTGCATAATTAACCAAACGTTAAACTCATGGTTTTAAAAGTTATTATATTATTTTTTATTGCTTTTTAAAAATGGATTGTGACGAACTATTAAAGTGTGAGGAGCAAGCAGACTACTCCGTAGACAACTGTCCATAAGAAAGATTTTACTCTCTGGCACATGTGGAAAAACTAAACAGTATTTAGGCACTGAACTAAGTATTGAGCAGATTCAACATGTTACTTCAGACGTTGAAAAGTACTACGCTAGGTACGAAGCACAGTAGGGTCAAAAAAGGTTAGATCGGTGGGTCAGACATGATTAGTTTATATGCTAATTTTGAAAGTAAGAGGAGCCAGCTGATTCGAAGAAGATTTAAAATACGACTTATCACAAGATCCGGTTTTAAAACAAGTCCTAAAAACTCTCGCATTTTGACATGTACTACAGATCTGGGACTAGTTATGTCCATTCATCATTGTATTATTTTACTTTTAATCAAAATTAATTTTGATTCAAATTAAATTTAATCACAATAAAAAAAATGAGCGAGAAGACCCCGAGGACAACCCGCAGGAGCAAGTGAATGCACCACAAGTGAATTTTACCGCAAGTGAATGTACCGAAAGTGAGAATGTTACTAAAACTAAAGTCCCGGACGTATTGAGGGGGCGTAAACTGCTGAATGGAACAGACGCAAAAGCAAAAACCCAAACAGCAAAACAAAAATTATTAGTAGTAATACAAACATCGCCACCACCAACAACACCCCCAAATTTAAAAATAAACACATCACAACAAACGATAAGATGTTTATTATGTATTGGCTGCTGTTGTTGTTGGTGGGGGAGTTTTAGCATACAAATGTCTAACGCCATACTTAGCAGCAAAGTCACAAACTCCCACAAAGCCAGTAAAAGGAAAAAAGAGTCAGTTCTGGGAAAAAAAACGCAACCTCTGATGTAGACCCATTTTCTATGGAATAGTTTTTAAGACTAAAAAGTACAAGTTAAGAACTAGATAAGTACAAGTTAAGTTGTTTTAGAAAGTACTTTTAAGTTAAGTGCAAGTAAATTATAAGTTTTTTGTCAAGTACTAGTTAGGTTCTAAATAAGTTTTGTTAGGTTATTAAGTTTAAGTTCTTTTTAGTTCTTAAATAAGTTCTTGTTAGGCTATTAAATAAGTACTAGTTAAGTCGGTCAAGTTAATCTTTTTAAGTTCTCCAATGCCCTACAGCATATTTCATACTCATGATTGACGTAAGTTCTCTTGTTATTGTTAGAGACTAGTGATTTCTTGTTAACAGCCCGTTGTGGGTTTTTTGATGAAGAGTAGAGCGCAGATTAACATTTGTGTGATAAAATACTTTGTTTTCAAAGGAGCTTGCTTATAGTTATCGTGAGTATATTTTTTTGACAACTTCTTTACTTATGCCCTTAGCCTTCTTCATTTCAGAAGTCGGCTGCAACGCTATACATCTTCGACCGCAAACCAACATATTCTTTATAACTGTCCATTAGGTTCATCCTTATCTTTCCAATCAATTTCTTTTTCACAGTTGAATGTAAAGGACTGCTTTTGGTAGTCGCATGTGTCGTACCAATCCATCAGCTCCTTTAGCCACTTCTGTTTCTAAATCCTTAAAAGAAGTCTTCTGTTGGGACGTCTGAATAAAACTATCAGTGTCTGTATAAAGAACTCTTGTTCTGGGTACCGCGGTTTAAAGTAGTCGTACAAAATTCTAACATCAATAACTTTGACAACCTAATACGGTAAAACCAATAAACACTGGTTTGTCCAAAGTAACATCCTTTTTCTTCATCATAATGCCAACTAGGCTGTCGTTAATCTTCTAAAAATCTTGATAGTTGGTTTAGAGGCAAACTTAATTGCTTGGTTTTCTTTTGTAAATAATTTTACATCTTTACGTTTTGTGTGGATTTTTCCATAGTTTTGCCAAAACAGTGTTGTTCATCAGTTTAAAGAAGTCTTTTTCTGAAGCATCAGTGGCTTGGGTTTTAAGATCAGTATTCTTCTTGATGTATGGCCTCATAAAGGCTCTTGGTCAAAGCAATGATTCTATGAACACAGTCCGTTTTCAATCCATGTCTTAAGTAAAACTGTAACAGTCTGTAATGGCACACATATTTAGTTTGTTGCGAAGATTGGGTACAAGTTTAGGAGGTTCGAATAGGACTCTTTTTTAATCTTTCTGCGGCTAGGGGGTAATCGTTATGGAGATCGTGTAGTTCATAAGGATATTCTAAGTCTACTTTTCCCAAAATTAGCCCTATTGGGGTTATTAGCTGGAAGCTGTGACAACATACTTAACACAGTATTGACATATGAGGTCCTTTTTCATTGTAAGTTTCTCAGTGGGAGTGGTTGACTCATAGCCCATCCATACAGATTGTTGGGTCTAAGTACATTAGATAGTTGGTGGTTTAGTGGGTCATAGTCGTCTAAATATTGTTGTTGGCTTTGCAGTAAGGATGTGAGGCCATGCTTAATACCTCCCCACCCATCTTCAATCATCTGAAGTGTAGGTAGATCGATATTAAGTCAATCTTGATGTTTGTAGACTTTAAGGGAAAGGCGTCCCAAGAAAGGCCGGGGCGAGAGATGTAATGTGATGAGTCTAAACTGTAATGTTTCATGCATGTAGTTCTGTAATTTTGGAAAGACGTCTGCTAATAAACACACGTCACCTAGATACTGATCATGTTTAAACGCCATTGTTTCACAGTGTAATTCTGTCCAGGCTTTCGAGCGTATTCATATTCAGAATCAGTTATGACTTTGCCTCTAAGACTAGAAAGAAGCGCCTTTAGGAGGAAGCGAGTCTTCATCAAACCATCCAACGAGTTCATGTATTCATAAGGATAAACTCCTTTGCGCACTAAGAGGATCAAAGTATTGTTTGTTATTGGATAGTCTTGTAGAGATCCCGCTAACTTATCTAAATCCCCATCAGATGTTGGCAGAGTCATAGAAGGATAAACAGTCAAGAGTAAAGTCATGTACTTTTCTGAGATTGTGCAAAGCAGGTAACCCTCTTTTATTAGAAGTCACTGCTTGCTGATGAAATGAAAAAAATCGTAGCCTCGTAGGTTTTGAAAGAAGAGAGGCAGTTTCCATGTCTTAGGATCAACCTTAAGTTGAAGAGTACTAATATGTTGTGGGGCATACCCCTTCTAAACGTCTCCGCTAATGTGATTGTGGTCTATCACTGTGTCACCTTATTATTTCTGTTACATATCAATTCAGTGTGTTAGATGAGTCATAACGTTCTTGGTCTTAAGGTGTCTATAACAAGTCTGAAAGATTTGTTGGTTGGAGTAGGGATTACGAACTAGTTTCATTCGCTCATAAAATTTCTAGCTGCGTGGGGTCCTCTGTAATCGCTGGTGTCGTGTGTTTGACCGTCTGGTCTGACCTTAACAACAATAATAAAACGCATAAGAACAGATCTGTGGTGGATTTTTATGGTTGTTGTTTGTTCTTGCTGTTGTGGGCATCAGTACTGTGGTAGCTAGATTATTCAAAGTCAGCATTAACCACGTCGGGTCATTTGCATACTTTGTGTAAAATTTTTAAAACTAACTTTAGTACCCTGGTTTGGTTCGTCGGAGTTTGGTTTCATCAGTCTACAAAACTTTTACAATGTGTTCTATGACTAGCAGCGGCTTCTATAGTGGGGATTCTGACCAAACTCCTTCTGCATAAGCCCTTGTTTAGCATGTTCCTTGATGTATTATAACATTAGTCATGCTTTTTGTTATGATTAATTACTAATCTTCATAACAGTATCAAGTCTACTTGTTTGTCAAGTGGTTCGCCTAAAGTAGGAGCGTTGGCGAGAAACCCTTAGAGGCAATAGATATCTAATACTTGGACATGTATATACGCTTACAGTGATGGTGTGTTTTGCTCTTCAAACTGAGATATACTGTTGATACTTACTGAATGGTTTTGTTATCTAAGTGCAGCTCTTGTTTATATGCGTCATAATGGAGTAACTAGGTTTGCATTGATTTGTATTCTGGATGTAAATGCGCTAATACACACCAATAAAACACATGTTGTCAGATTGATGTGGTTTTATGACTGCCCGTTGTAACTCTAACTCTTTTGGGAGAGATATGTTAAGAATGCTAATATAGGATAGATCTTTGTTTGCCTCAATCGGCATTTCAAGGATATGTCCCTTCAGAACAGCCAGAACCCCTTAACTGCCTCATCACCTTGCTGATTAATCTGTGTAAAGCTTGTAAGTCAGCCTGTTAGAATTAAAGTTCGTGATAGCTGTATACTTCTGTCTGAATTGTTGATATACCCAGACTGGCATGTTTGTATCATCAGGCGGATATAATCAATCAGATCGGCCAACAGCCTTTTACTGGCTGCTCCATCTGAAGAGACTCTGGGATTTTAGAGAGTGCTGGTGCCTCGCTTTCATGAACATTTGTGGGGTTATTGAGTCTTGTCCGGCCTCACTAAAACATATTGCTTAGTCTGTTTGCTCTCATTCTGAATTTTTCTTCCATAGTATATAGTTTTCTGTCCCCGGATTTTAACTTTTGGTCGTCATTGTTTAATGCCAATATATTTTCGTATCAAAATTATTATAATATTTGTATATAAAGTAAGTAAAACAGCTTTTTATTACTGCACCCAGGCGTTGAAAACACTTAAAGTGGGGGGACATGTCAACAACTTTACAATAACTCCCGCTAATATTTTTTAGCTTTTTCTGAATCACTTCAGTCATTGCTCATCACTTTGATTGCTTCGTCAAATAGTTCACTTGATCTTTTTTTATTTTGTTTACAGCATTCTCAAACCAGATCATATATATCGATGTTTATCGATTTCATTGTCTCGTTAAATAGTTCATTACACTTCTTTAAATCAGAACACTGAGTTCGGCAGCCTTTTTTAAATCTAAAAATAAATAAAAATTATTATTGTTTAATTTTCAATCTGTTATTATTGTATTTATCTAGCTGATTTTCATAAAGCGAATAGCCTTCTACTCCTTCGGACTGTAAACATCCACAACATCCATAAAAATTCAGAAATCCATATTAATCAATTAAAATGGCAAACAACTTTTTAGCTGTTGAGGCCAAGAACTGGTTTTTTGCTGATGGACTTCTTCACTATTGTTTGTTATATTTTATGTGATTAAATAAAGATCAGTATAATTGATTTTTTAAACACTGCTCCTTAAACACTTCTCTATGAGCCCTTCCCAATTCAATCTTGTGATTATATAAGTAAGTTTCTTAAACTTCTTCAGGATTCATTTTTTAAAACAGAATAAATTATTATAAAAAGTTAATTAATTCTGTATACCCTTAATTTTTTATGTCCTGGAGAGAATGTAAATATCTTGTTCACGTCACCAAAGTGAGCGTATCTCTGCTCGTTGCCCCGTTTTAATGTGTTTATAACGTACAATTTTAGAGATGTGTGACGTTGTTTAATCGTAGTGTGAACAGTGTGTAATTATTGGCCAAATTTGGATATGTAATTGGACGTGATTAGGATGCGTGAAAAAGGAGGGTTTCGTGCAAAATTAGAAGGGTGGGTGTTGAACGGAAGATAGTTTACCATTCTCTGTAATCCTTTTCAGCCCAGTGTGGACAGATTCTCTATGTCTTGTGTAATCATATCAGCCAGTGAGTGTGATAACGTTCTGTCTGTCTGTGTTATTCCATGTTAAGACCACAGTGTGGACAGATTCTGTCTGTTCTGTGTAATCCTTATCAGCCCAGTGTGGACAGATTCTGAATGTCGGTGTAATCCTTATTCAGCCAGTGTGGACTGATTTCTGTCTGTCGGTGTTAATCATATCAGACCAGTGTGACGATTCTGTCTGTATGTGTAATCAATACAGCCCAGTGTGGAATTGTTCTGTCTGTCTGTGTAATCCATATCAGCCCAGCGTGGACTGATTCTGTCTGTCTTTTTGATCCATGTCAACCTAGTGTGGACTAATTCTGCCTGTGTCTTCCGCATCAACCCAGTGTGGACTGATTCTGTCTGTCTGTGTAACCCATATCAATCCACTGTGGACTGATTCTGTCTGTCTGTGTCATCCATGTCAGCCTTGCGTGGTTCTGTCTGTCTGTGTGATCCATATGTGGATGATTCTGTGTGTCTGTGTGAGCCGGAATAGCTCAGTTGGTAGAGCGCCGGACTCGTAATCCAAGGTTTGCGGGTTCGAATCTCCGCTGGGCCGTTTTGGTACAGGGGGATTTCTCCCTCGGAGTTAACATTGGTTCTGACTCCATTTCCCATACAGTCCTTCGAATGAGACTATAAACCGAGGTTCCACGTGTGAACGCACGCATAACATCTTGCACACAGGCAAAATCCTTTCACCAACTTTCGGAAGAGAAGGCCAGTTTGGCGGTTGGTATTGATGACATGTTACACATAGCATGTACCTTCCCAGACGTTGGAGTATGGCTGCCTTAATGGCGGGATTAAAAAAAATGGTCATACACACAAAAGTGTCAGAATAATTAACTTGATGATTGTGGACACTCTACGGAAAAAAAGAAAGGAAGAAAGATCCATGTTAGCCCAGTGTGGACTAATTTTGTCTGTATATGTCATCCATGTCAGCCTTGTGTAGACTGATTCTGTCTGTCTGTGTGATCCATATGTGGATGATTCTGTCTGTCTGTGTGATCCATATGTGGATGATTCTGTCTGTCTGTGTGATCCATATGTGGATGATTCTGTCTGTCTGTGTGATCCATGTAATCCCAGTGTGGACTGATTCTCTCTGTGTGATCCATGCCAGTTCAGTGTGAACTGGTTCTGTCTGTCTGTGTGATCCACGTGATCCCAGTGTGGACTGGTTCTGTCTGTGTGATCCATGGCAGCCCATTGTCAAGTGAAACATTTTGACAGCGAGCTAATCACGGGCTCATAGCTTTGATTGATGACGTCTACAAGTCAACGATTGCCTGGCAACAGAACACGGGCGTGTGTTCACACCAGACACACAAAATCAGAATTCGTTATTTGTTAGCTTAAACTGAAAAAAGTCTTATATGGAGTCCACTTGGCAATAACATTACTATGTGTCATATTCTTGCGGGCAATTTAATCTTCAATATTGTAACTGTACTTTAACTTGTTGACAAAAGCTTGCAGAACAGGCGATTTTCCATTTAATTGACAGTGGTACAAGTATTCTTAAGCAGATGTCAGAATGAAATTAAAGATCGGATAATTGCTTCTATCTTTATCAAAATCAAATATAGCCAGTGGTTTTGTAATACGTCAGTTTGATACATTCTGACATTGTACATTGATTGATTGTATCATCAAAAGTTTCCACAAACCTTGAACAACACCACAGCATCAGTACAGAGAAGTGATGCCATCCTTGACTGATGGTGGAAGTGTGGAAAGAGTTACAGGACGGGGACTTCTGCCACTGTTGCTGTACTCCAGGGACATGTAACAGTGTCTCCATTGGGGGCTGAAAACACAAGATGCATAAGTTTGCAATGATCATTTTTAAAGCAAAATATCACGACTTAGTCTGCTCGGTAAAGCCAGCAGAAGATGTCACTGCTGCTGTACTGTGAATGTCGGTGTAGCCAGACTTTTCTCTCCTCCTCCAAGATTTTGATTTCTTCATTGGAACACTGCTGTAGCTGCTCCTTCAGTTCTGTCTTCCATCATTCCATGAACAGATTGTCTGCTGCTTCATCCCCGGGAACGTTGCTGTACAAGTGGATCCACTGGA